>JASDFA010000027.1:151340000-152540000 GCA_035772735.1 Datura wrightii
TAAGTAAACTACCTTTGAAAGCTCCACGGGACCACCTACCACTAGTTCTAGAATTCTTTCTTTGATAAGCAATGGAAATAGAAACGGTTGTTGTTTCCCTCCCCCAGGCCAAACCCTCACCCTCTAGCTTGTATATAGATATGATCTTTAGGAAGAAAAAAGCTAGCAAGGTCAATGGCTCCGGGACAATTCAGGGGGATTTTCTTCCTAAAGATCCGATTGAGTATGTATATACTTTTATACCTAAAGATCAGATTGAGTATGTATATACTTTAGTTCTAGAATTCTTTCTTTGATAAGCAATGGAAATAGAAAAGGGAAGATGGGAGGAATAGCTATCTTTGCTCTTGCGCTTGTACCTCCTTTTTTCATATCCGACACCGGTAATGCCGCATCAAAGATCCCCTCACGAGATGGGATGAAGTCCCACAAGAGTCAGAAGGTAATCGACGACAAGGCAAGGTAAGCGCATTCGAGAGCAGCTCCTGTAGGACTCCCAAAATAAAGAGTATCCTCACTCACAGAGGATTTGATAGCACTTGCAAGAGACTGGATGAATGACAGGAACGAAGGCACACTGAACCTCCAAAGCGGATTGGTACTGGACAACTAGGACATCTAATGCACTGATAGCAAGCATTCCATCTAAACTCTGAACTTTCTAACATATTACCCCTTGACTAAGACTCTTTACTCCTTCGAATCACTGAACTCAACTATACCGTGAAATAGAAGGTTAACAACCACCATCATAGGTTCCTACCTTCCCAGCTCTACCAGGAATGGTTTGCCTACCCCTTTGCAGGCCTCCCTGCCCATCTGCTTCGGTTATTGGTCTAGAAATGGCTGCAAGAGACTGCTCTGTGAGCCTAAGAACATCGGCTATCTTCTGTACAGGACTAGTACGAACTTGAACTGGGAACATAAAATGTACTAGCTATAACAGGTGCGGAGCGAGCTCTTAATTCCATAACAGACCTTTGTCTTTGTCGCTCTCCGTTACTTGGAAAAGTCAGCTCATTTGCCTTCTTATCTACATCTAGAAGCCTGGACTCCAACCCATCGCTTTACGCTCTCTCTCTTCTATTCGAAATAACCTCCTATTTTTGGAATATTCCTGGGGCAAGAAGGTTTCTAACCTGTAAACCACTAGCTACGCACCCATTGCTTCCTAGCAGCTCTATTACTAGGTAAGTAAAGACCTCAACGACTATCTTGTCTTCTAATACTAGAATACAATCATACTATTTATCAACCATTAGAGTTCAGTAAACTTCTTCTCGCTTTACGCCCTCGGATCACAGCCTTGACTCCACGTAAACAGAATGGCTTTGAGAACCGTCCTTGGTCACTTCCTAGCTACTAGCCTTCTTACTCGTTCGACGAGCCTTTATTTTGCTTTTTGGGATCACAGATGTGGCATTGATTCCCCTATTTGTATTTGATCAAGTTTCATCGTCCTTCTTATAAAGAGCCTAGCAAGAACCGATTCAGATTCAATTGTTCGAGGAAGAGGTATATTGGCATCTTCACTAGTTGCCTTTCAACAGTTCCTTCTCTGCTCGCACCTTCCCTTCAGTCTAATTGGCCTAATTGCCTTTTGAATCTTTTCTGCTCCTATTGATGTTGGAGGCATAAGCGCAGCTATTTCATATGCTGCAAAGTAAGTCTTACTAGGATTTGTTGACCCGAGACTGGCATTTGTCTTTCCTAGGGATGAGAAACTTTGTCTCGAAAGGGATGGAGCTTTCGCTGTGCATCAATAAGAAGGAAGAGCGGGATGCGTACTAGTACCAACTGGAACGGAATGGGATGACTGAGAATACCACATTCCCCTTTGTTCTTCTTCTGGTCCGTAAAAAAAGCTAGAATGTAGAGTGGAAGGAAGGAAAGTGACTTCGTTTAGGTGCATAGCAAGGTAGTCCAATAGAGCTGGTAAACTAAGCTAATAGCAGGCATTCCGAAAGCAGAATTGAAACCCTTCTCCAAGGGTGGCTGGGTGCTTTAAATAAGAAGATTTCAAAAAATGCGTATGTAAAAAATTATCTGGTGTTTTGTCTTCTCGATCGAGATTGGGTTAGCGAGGAAACAACAATGGATGTTCCTACGTACCACATTAATTCAATCACATAGTTAGTTGGACAAATGAACAGGGGAATGCTCACCAGTTCCTTCTTTCCCGATTTCTTCTTTAGAGACGAGTTACACCGGCCAATAAGGAGATATTTTGGGCTTATCGGATGCACTTCACTAGCAAGAGGGTCGACTGAACACCAAACTGATCTGATTCAGTTTTCGCATCCTGTTTACATGCGATTTGGCGGGTCAAGTTCTTCGTTCCTCTCCTGTTGGTCGAGTTACTTCATTCCTTCTTTCGCTGGTTGCTCTTTCGCTTTACTTCGCTCAGTTTCATACTTTGGGTTGGAGCACCCGCCCCGCAGGCACGATCAGGTCTAAATTGAGTGTGACCAGCTACAGCCACATCGGCGAGGGAAAGGAAAGGTCGCGATCCCATCTGTATGGACCAAGGCCTTGTCACGAACCGGATTCGAACCGGCGCTTTCCAGATGCACGGTCTGGATTTGAACCTTTCTGATCGTGACTTGAAAAAAGAAAGAAGAGAAAAAACTGGGAGTTAGTGCCTGCTTGCTTACCAAGCGATCCTGGCTTTCCATTCCTCTCCCGTCCGATCCAGTCTGCACGACCTGATATAATATAATATAGCCAATAAATCCATTCCACTCGTCTAATATTCGATCCAATCGTCAAAATCAATTAGCGTTCTGGGGGAACAAGAGTTGTCACGATAGAAAAGAGAAAGAAATAAATGACTATAAGGAACCAACGACTCTCTCTTCTTAAACAACCTATATCCTCCACACTTAATCAGCATTTGATAGATTATCCAACCCCGAGCAATCTTAGTTATTGGTGGGGGTTCAGTTCGTTAGCTGGTATTTGTTTAGTCATTCAGATAGTGACTGGCATTTTTTAGCTATGCATTACACACCTCATGTGGATCTAGCTTTCAACAGCGTAGAACACATTATGAGAGATGTTGAAGGGGGCTGGTTGCTCCGTTATATGCATGCTAATGGGGCAAGTATGTTTTTCATTGTGGTTCACCTTCATATTTTTCGTGGTCTATATCATGCCAGTTATAGCAGTCCTAGGGAATTTGTTCGGTGTCTCGGAGTTGTAATCTTCCTATTAATGATTGTGACAGCTTTTATAGGATATGTACTACCTTGGGGTCAGATGAGCTTTTGGGGAGCTACAGTAATTACAAGCTTAGCTAGCGCCATACCTGTAGTAGGAGATACCATAGTGACTTGGCTTTGGGGTGGGTTCTCCGTGGACAATGCCACCTTAAATCGTTTTTTTAGTCTTCATCATTTACTCCCCTTTATTTTAGTAGGCGCCAGTCTTCTTCATCTGGCCGCATTGCATCAATATGGATCCAATAATCCATTGGGTGTACATTTAGAGATGGATAAAATAGCTTCTTACCCTTATTTTTATGTAAAGGATCTAGTAGGTTGGGTAGCTTTTGCTATCTTTTTTTCCATTTGGATTTTTTATGCTCCTAATGTTTTGGGGCATCCCGACAATTATATACCTGCTAATCCGATGTCCACCCCGCCTCATATTGTGCCAGAATGGTATTTCCTACCGATCCATGCTATTCTTCGTAGTATACCTGACAAATCGGGAGGTGTAGCCGCAATAGCACTAGTTTTTATATGTCTGTTGGCTTTACCCTTTTTTAAAAGTATGTATGTACGTAGTTCAAGTTTTCGCCCGATTCACCAAGGAATATTTTGGTTGCTTTTGGCGGATTGCTTACTACTAGGTTGGATCGGATGTCAACCTGTGGAGGCACCCTTTGTTACTATTGGACAAATTTCTCCTTTAGTTTTCTTCTTGTTCTTTGCCATAACGCCCATTCTGGGACGAGTTGGAAGAGGAATTCCTAATTCTTACACGGATGAGACTGATCACACCTGATTAGTGAGAAATTCTGACACCAATCATTTACGAGTGAGTATTACACCAAGAATTTACAAGCGGATCGAGGAATGAAGGGAGAGGAATTAGAATAGAAAGAAAGAGACGGATTTCGAATTAGAGTAAGGGCACGCTAAGACATTCCTTTTCGTGCTTTCGATTTGCTTACTTTGAATAAAGAGAAAAAAAAAGAATAGATAGGCGGAAAGGCTTTACACAAGACCACAGAGCGAGAGAGAGAGCCTTCGCTTACCTGCTTAACCGTACCCTCCTATCGTACCTATATAGCCTTTCCTTCAGTTATATCCAGTTTCAGTTCTGCTTCCAACTACCGATGGGAGAAGGCTTGGACGTATAGCAAGATTAAATAAGAGGTATTGCATACGGGAATGATATAAGAAATGAAAGGTTGGAAACAGAGCTGGAGATGAGCGCTAGCCAATGGTTAAGACTTAAGAAAGCACCTTAGCAATTACCAGTAATGCCCCTATCGACCTCAGTCTTGTTTTTTGGTAGCTTGAGTGCATAACTTTACTATTTATCATTAAACGTAGAATATCCCGACTTCGCTAGCCAGAACGAAATGGACATATGAGCGATCGATTACGAGAGCTCGACCGATCAGACCGGGAAGAAGAGAAAGAAAGGTCAATCTCCGAAAGGCCTTCGCAGAGCTGAGCTTTAGGGGGTAATACTTTTTGTGGTCTTGCACATGGAAAAGTCAAGTATTCTACGCAGGCTTGATTTACCGGAATTTTTGCTTCAAAGAATGCTTTCAAGCTAGGAATTTAAGCACGGATAGCTTTATTTGACAATTAGCTGGAAGTCGGGTATGCCTATTCAACATAAACTAAGGCGCTGGGTAGATCGTAGATTGCCGGGTATGAATTCGATTCTAAGTCGGAGAATGCCCATGAATAGGGTCTTATTACAGAATCCGCTGTTTTGAAAGTAGCCCTAGACAGATCATTGCTAAGAGGAGAGCAGGGAATTTCTTGCTAATCAGGTGCTATCATCGTATTATAATGATTATTCCGACGTCAGAGCAGACGGGACTACCAATCCCAGAGTGAATTAACCTTGTCTGCACTACCACCTTAGTTTACTAGACCTTGGGGAATTGGCTAGTTACCCTCACTCCGCGTGGCAGCCTACCTACGTTTTGTCTTTTTCCTACGAGACCTTATAGTTTCCCAGCCTTTCTCCGCCTACATGCCCCCCGAAATCAGATTGGCTTTTTTCTTGAGGAAGGTCCATCCGCTTTTGTTTTCGAATAAGACTAAGGCGTGAGCGAGGGTCTCTTTGTGGTGGTCTTTCACCATCTTCCTTTTGATTGGCGTATATCTTTGAATCCGGTCTTTCGCTATTCCCACAGTCCCTTAGTCCCGTACTGGCTGTCGGTCTATCTCATATTCGCAGAAGAAGGAACTTGCTTAATGCCACGCCGGAAGTGTAATTAAGTAGGCGGCTGGTCGTAGAATAGTCTTTTCAGTAAGTGCTGTTGCAGTTGTAGAACCATTGGCCATTGATTCTTCCTCGCAAACCTTTCATCCCCGCTGTCTAGCTCTCTCGTAGTCCAAAGCTAATTCAATCGTATCCGCCTTTGAGGAAAAGACCGAATCAGTCTTTGAGCCATCCTAATAAATCCTCGTAGGTAATGCTCTTGGTCTGCCTTCAATCAGTTTATCAGCCTAAGGCTTCGCTCTATTACCTGTGTTGTAAGCTTTCCAGTCTTTGAAGTAAGGTTCAATGCTAGGAAAAAAGCTTTTGCTTCGCGGGTCTATCACCCCAATTGGTTTTGTTAGGAAATTTTTTATATGAGTATGCCCCTATCCCCTAAGCCTTCCATCGTTGCAAGCCCCTTCCATTCGGCCCAAGCTTTCTTTCGATTACGTCTGCTTCCGATTCTGTTATTCCGTTAGCCTTAGTTAGTCGTTTAGTCAAAGCCGTACGTATGCCCCTTTCGAATCGTTCTATCATTCGAAGTAGGAGCTGGGGTTGCGGGCAGAGAACTATTGGTATAGCGAGTTCATGTGCTTGCAGTTGGGTTACTACCATCCCCCTAACCATTAGTATCACACTCTGTGAAGTGTCTCTCTGGTATTGGGATAACTTCAAGCCCCTTAGCTCGCTTGTATCGGGGGGAGCTTACTTCACTTCTTTTCTTTAAGTCACTTGCCAGGAGGGAAAGCAGCAGATAAAGAGCACCATCACCTTACTTAACAAAGGGCTTATGCGAAAGAGCACCGCTTCCCCGAGAAGATAATCCGCTTTCCTAAAATCCCTACTTTATTGCTCTAGCTCTTGACTCATATGGCACTGAAATTGGATAGGTTCACGCTTAGGCCTGGTTATGGAAACTCTTTAAGCATAGGAAATTTTTCCTTTTCCATAGGAAACTCCAACTTAAACAGGAACTGGCCTGGAACTATATGTAAGGGCACTCTCATCAACTGGCTGCAAGGAAACAACTGGATTGGCTTTTCTAACTCTCTTTAAAAGAGACTGCTTTCAAATTCACTTGCCCTAGAACCTGCTTTTTATTGATATTGATCTAGAATCAGCTATTCCTAGTTTTTTTTTCTTATTCCTAGCCAGAGAAATTAAACTAATCTCGAGATCCAGAAACCTATCTATACGCCTAGCCTTAAGCAAAAGAAATCTCGTTAGCCCTACCATAGAAACTATTACCTCGACTTGGATTGAAAGGAAGAACTTAGGACTTTGGGACTTACCCTAGGACTCCAACCCCTAGCATTCCAATTGAAACTCAAGGAGATGGAACTAAACAGGCTTAGGCCCCTTTCCTCTTTCAAGGGGACTAGAGGGAATGCAACTACTGAGACAGCAACTCAAACTAAATCCCGAGAGAAAATAAAAGATTAGTGAGGTAAGGTCTATAGACTGTAAGGCAGAAGGGAGCTTGACTGCAAGACCCACCCGTCGAGCAGGGACGAAAGTCGGCCTTAGTGATCCGACGGTGCCGAGTGGAAGGGCCGTCGCTTCTATTTCGTTTTTGATTATTATTTTTGACCCTAGAATGGCAGAACCGAGAAAGCTGCTCTTTTTTCCCTGTCCCGTGGTTTGTTACCGTCTAGCCTCTAGCTAGGAAGTCTTGGATTCGTATACCATGTAGGTGAGAAAATCGTCCGTGACTAGCTATCCTTATTCTCCTCCCAGGGATGTTTAGGAATATGGGTGCGGGAGGCTGAGGGACGACCGCGATGAGTACGCGTTTTTATATAGGATCAAACGGCTTTTGTTCGATCGAGGAGCAGAGATAGATATGAGCTGACAGCTTATGTTTTCTGGTATTTTGTTTTGGGTGAGATGTACACCGAAAGGAATTGAAGCTACAAACACTTTTCACCGGTAGTCCTCGATCGAAAGTTAGCTCGACTCAAGTCGACAGGCGAGAGACAAGGTTGGGTGAGGTAAGGGGTAGTATAAGGGCGGTTCGGTCATCGATAAGCCTCTCCTTATTCATTCTATAGGGCGGGGCTGCGGACCAACAATCCAGCAAAAGGGCTTTCAGCTCCTCTTCTGTGACAGCTATTTTCTCGTCTGGGAAGCAATCCTTAAACTCATGTTCCTCCTTGATAGGGTGCAAGGTGTTCTGCTATCGCCCTTCCTTTTTTGTTACATACGTGATGTCGAATTCAGACAGAAGCAGTAACCATCTTGCGGTCCTTCCCGTTACGTTAAGGCGGGTTTCTCGAACAAATACTTTTTTTGTAGGTCCATGGAAGCTATTAAATGTACTGGGTAAGACAGCATGTAATGCCTCAATTTCCGCCTTACCCGCCAAGCAGGTTTTCTCCAAATTGGTATACCTGGTCTTGTAGTCAGTCATTTTCTTACGTTGGTAGTATATGGCCCTTTACTTCCGTCTGTCTTCATCGTATTAAGCCAACATAGACCCCATAGTGGTTTCAGTGACTGATAGGTATAGTAATAAAGGCTTCCTGGCGTTGTAGGCACTAGAATGGAGGTATTCCTTTATTTTGTCAAAAGCTTTCTGTTCATCCCATTTTCCTGCTAAATTTTGATTTTGAAATTTGTGTATCGGCTCGCAAGTGGTTATACAAGAGAAAGTCAAAGTCTGATGGGACTATTGATCGCTACAAGGCTCGCGTGGTAGCCAAAGGCTACAACCAGCAATAGGGTATAGACTATGATGAGACATTCAGTCCAGTTATCAAGATGGCATCAAGGGCGATTAGGTGTGACTTGCTTGATAAGGGAAAGAGAAGACGTCCCTCAAAGCCCCATTAACGCAAAACAAGTCGATTCCTACGTTTTTAAATTCCCAGAAGCTCTTAGCTACTCAGCTATACTATAGGCTCTAAAGGCATTACTTGACTGAAAGAGTGCTTATATTATGGGGGCTTCCCTTTCCAACATCTGACTTATATACAGGTCAACATCGACTTAAGAAGCACGAAAAAAATTAGCTCACTCGACTGAAAGGAGAGGGATGAGAGTAGTCTTTTTCCAATAGGCTAGCTGCCTATTGCAGGAGTTCCTGACCTGAAAGGACACCAGCAAGCTGCTACTGAATGTGAACAAAGTCAAGGAGATGGAATCAACTCAATAGAATTAGGTTTTTTTTATGACTGCTGAAGTGACCGAACGAAATGTTGGATTGATTCAATACCGAATCCCAGATCTCCATAGACGACTAATGGTAGGGGCTGCATTTTTCGGAAAGAAAGATAGTGGCAAAAGGATGTTAATCAAGAACCGACGTCTCATGCCGACCCCGTCTGCAGTTGCTACTACACTGTTACATCCGGATAAAGTGACCCGTACTGGTGGAATAATTGCAATGCGACTATACCGCCTGCTGATAAAGGGAAGACAGTATACCAAGCTTGTCCCAGCAGTCAGGTTTGGTCCTCCGGGTAGCAACCCGGCCGGTATACACCCCACAGAGGAAATTGGGCTGTGAGGTGAGTAACTATATTCAACAATCATTTGCCAACATCGTTCCTAAGCCCTACTAAGTAAAGGGGGATGTGTTCAGTCCCAAGCATCTTCGTCAATACTCCATCTGCCCCCCGCCGGGGGGTTAAGGGGGAGGATGTCAAAACCTTACCCATAAAAAAAAAGTACATAGACCTGCTCACAAAGAGCTACAAGACAGCCAAAAACATTACTGCTAATAAAATGAAACTGAACAAAGCCAAACCAATATGATATTCAATAAGCCCACCTTTTTGAGAGAAAAAACCTTAATTTGTTGAGGAAGATCAGCTGTAGAGGAAAACCTATAGTCAAACTGAGAATCGCAGCCGAAGTTTGCTAAAGAGTCTGCCACTTTGTTGTTTTCTCTAAATGTATAGACTTGAAATGGCCAGCCGATAATTTGGATGAAATGAAGCTCCACCATGAGTCTAGGTATGGGTAATTTTAGGGGCTTCTTTATTTTCATTGAAGCAATCAACAATGATTTTGGAGTCAATTGCGAGTTTACAAGCTTGATGAATGTAGAGCGCATCCAGAAGAATAGAATCAGTAAACGTCCAAGATGATCTGATGTCAAGAAGCTGAGAACAGTCTTTCAGCCAGTCCGTAATTTTTTGAATAATAGCAGCCGGTTGAGATATTGGGTTTTCTAATTTACTGCTATTGCCTTCCTTCCAGAGTTCCCAAACTGAAAAAATAGTAAGCATAGACGTGACGTAGCCAACTTGGGATTTCCTGCGAGATCTGTTAAACCGCCGGGACTGAATGGAATCCGTTTGGAAGGATCTTATATTGAAAAGGCGATCAAAATGGTTCCAAACCTCCATAGCAAGCTCACTCTTGATGAAGAGGTGATCAATACTTTATTTATCATGCTCCGAACAGCACAAGCATTTGCTTGCTAATCTTATACCTTTCGTCTGAATTTATTCCCTTAACTGATTCTGAAATCCCCGCATACAAAGTAAAATAAGAGCTTCCACGCAAAAATGCTAATTATTGTAGGAATGGCTTTATCCCAGACAAATTGAGTCCAAGCTTGAATGCCCGTTCGATTCCCAACCAGCTTTGAGAATAAATGACTCACTACGATTCTTTTTCCATATCCCCCCGTCCTCCTGATGAGATGTGAATATACCACTATTCCTGATATCATAAACCACTCTGTGAGGCAAAAATGCTTCGATATCATTGAAAAAGAAGTTTCCATGTGCGTCAAGCACATCTATGATTTTGGAGAAATAACTAGTACTAGTAAAGGAGTTGGCCTGGTCAATAAGAGGGATTCATACTTTGGACTGCTTTTTTCAAAAGAAACTATCTGAAAGCCCCTATGGTTTGCTGCTTCCAAACCTGGTTGTCAGGACTTGGAGTGAAATCAGTTCTATTTTCAGGCAACCCCACCAATACTTAAGGGCTAAAAATGGTGGATTGGAAATGGAGCTAGCACTGATTTCTGGTTCCACCCCTGGCTCTCTGATATTCTTCTCATTGAAAGTACCCCCCTCTTATTGACCAGGTAAACTTCATACGAAAAGCTTTTGAAAGCTCTTGAAAATGTCTTGTAGTAGGAGGACCCAAAGCCCCTTCCTGAATAGGTAGGCACATAGTATCAAAAAATATCCAGTGAAGCTTTCTTTTGTCTTCATCACCGCCTCACCAAAAGTTAGCTAACATTTTTTCCAACTGGTCAAGAACTCCCTTTGAAACTGGAATCCCTGCAAGAAGGTGTATAGGCATCGAGAAAAGAACATGTTTGCAAAATCCACTGGATAACAATGCTTTCATCTCCTACCACTTTATTTTATACTCTATCCAGAAGATGATAAATTTTTCTTTTTAGATTTAAATAGAGGTAGTCCTAGATCAAAATATTAGGAATCAAAGCAAGGAAAGTAGCATTGATGGAACGGGGGATCGCACCTTCAGCGAAGAAATAAGGTGACCAGCTGGAAGTTTTTGAAATCCCAACTTTTCTATATAAAAAGAATTCGGAAAGCCATCAGGCTTTAAAGGATAGGTGAGACCTTTTTTTGGGTTAGTGCGCGCCGACATGCTAAAAATTACCTTTTGAACTTCTTCCATATTAGGAGGGCTCGTAAGCATCTTATTATCTTCCTCTGTGACTAGAGAGGGGATGGTCTCAAGGATCTCATCTTCAAGCACCGAACCTTGAGAAGAAAGTAATGTATGAAATAAATTGAGAGCTTCCTGCCATACAGAGACAAGTTCTGAATTTGGTTCAAGGTGCTTATTCTCTATCTTTCTTCGTAAAGCAGAAGTTTTTCAAGGTTACTCTTGGCCGAATCTAACTCCATTTTCTTATCAGCAGACCAACTCTGTTCAAGAGCAAATTGGCCTTCTTCATTTTCGGCATTTCTATATTCTGAAATAGTTCGCCAATTCAGTGCTTTATTTGTCGAGTCAATCTTCCTGGAGAAGACTTGAAAAGGATTTCCCGAGCATGGTTGAGATCAATGTGAAAATAAGAATGCCGAATCCACATTCTTTGGAAACGAAAGACCCCAGGCCTGCGAGTATTATAATCTTCTAAGAAGATTACTAGAGGAGAGTGATCAGAGGATACTCTAGGCAAATGGTCAACTCTGGTGGAAGCAAAACGGCTTTTATATAGAAGCGGGCAGTCCCCATTCAAAAGGATTCTATCTAGTCTGGCCCAGATACAATGTTGACCGCTTTGATTATTGCTCCAAGTCAATTTGCTGTCATTGAAAGCCCAATCAAATAATCCAAACGAGAAAATCATATCTTCAAAGCTCATCACTTCAATAAAGGCATTGAAGTCAGGAGGCCGACCCCCAAGTTTTTTCTAATGGATCCGCAATTACATTAAAGTTCCCCCTACTAGCCACGGGAAGTTAATGCAAGTCGATAGGTCCTTCAATCATCGAGTACACTATCGACTTCCCACACTTATCATGACAACATCACCGATCTTTGGCGCTTATGGGGGGCCCTATCATACACATGCACCACCAGAGTCTTCATAAGAACTCTGGGGCGAGGGCCAAGGTGAACCCGGATTAACGATGAGAAGCGGTCAAATCAGTAGCAAAGGCACCAGGACGGACGGTTGGTTGAACCGGGCGATAGCTTCGCGATCGATAGCTCAGTGAGGTACGCCACCCGCCCTACTTCTAATGATAGATAGAAAGGGTGGGAGAGGGGCTGAGGGACGGCAAAGGTACAAAAACAAAAACTACATGACATACGTACGTTAAATGGTAGGCCCATTACGAACAATCATTAAGGCGGTCTCCAATCTCGCTCGGCTCGGGGCGATCACTTGAACAGAGCGGGATTGATCGATCTACATCAAAAATTCTAGCTTCCCTTCCCAGGAGCGCATCTACAGAATAAAGAGAGCACGCACCACACTCCTACTATACCACGGCCTTTAGCTTTCACTGAGAAGAAGAGATTACTTCCAGCTAGCTTTTTTCCCTAACCCTAACCAATGAATGATAGGCCGGCTTAGGATAATTTAAAACGAATTCACTTTCAGTAATCGGAGGCAGGTCAGGGGCCGGCGGGCACGCCCCCAGCTTCTTAAGTTTGGGAATTGTGCCGGACCAATGCTACGAGCTTCCGGAATCCAATGGAATCTTCGTAAAGTCGATCATTACGAGTGTTATGATTCATTCGATTGGCAGGTCCAATCGATTCATAGCCTCTCGAGCACAACCCATATTCATGCAAGGATTGGTGATTGAGGATCCATACAGAGTTTTATGAAATATCTTAGAGATCAAGGAACAGATGCTTTCTTCAGGAAATATGAATACTTTATGGTAGGGACAAGCCATTTTTTGGCGTTGAATCGGGTCAGGAAGAACAAGTTGTTCCAGCTCCGGGGAAAAGATTCATCTTCCAATTTTCCCTTCCTTCCAATATTTTGGATTTGAGCTTCCCTCATTCCTTTTATTGAGCATAATGATGCGAATCGGGCTTGTTGTATTTAGTATACAGCGTCAAGCAGTTCCGCTTTCCCCTACCGATGATGTGCCGAGAAGTGCATTGTTGGAACTTAAGACCATAAGCTCTAGATTTTGGGGTTTCCGCTATAGCCGAACACAGGGGAAAGATCATTTTTTTTTACCGGAAAAGATCGTTTTATCAGGTAATGGATACACTTTAAGCATTCCTTTGGTTATGTATTATGTATAAGCCTTCCAACAAACAGAAAGACTTGTATGCATCAGGTTCATAGGGGTAAATACATTCAAAAGGGAGAAATTTTAGCGGCTCATATTTCAAATAAAGATCGCCGCGTGGAAAACTCGTTTTTTGGGGGGGTTGTCCCCACTGGTTTGCGAAAGCAATGGGAGACTTGCTCCATAGAACCCCCCCCAGAGACTTTCGTCCCCAGTATTCTCTATGGGCAAAGGCGCTCAGGTGCGCTTAAAGTCTTATTGCCTATATCTTATCTTAAGACGAGGTCGCCACCCCGCCTGCTTTAGTCTCAAATAGGGCGCAAATTGAGGTGAACAGACTGGACCGAACCTCCCTATGTCAAGAGCTTTTGGCTCTTCACAAGAGAGCACCAGGTCGTAACACCGGAAGACTGCGCCGTTATTAGTTATTATTAAAATGATATAATTTATTTGTATGGTTAGTCACTAGTGGCACAACCTACGGGCTAAGTAGCGCCTCAATGGGAGTCGTTTTTTCCTCCGCGATAGTGTAATACCAAGACCAGTAAGAGAGAATGGACTTCATCCATTCGGACAAAACCCATGCCCCCCTAACCAGTCGTACTCTGACCAGGCTTCGAAAAACTTCGAGATCACCGAGTTTCTCAGGAATCGAGGGGTCAAGATCCTAATCAGGTCCCCTCACCATACCTTGTTGATAAGAGGTTAAGTGTTTACCAGTGGTTGCGCTTAACCAGATCCAAAAGGGGAGAGGACACACACCGTTCGGTGAGTGAAAGACGAGGAAATGCCGATTCCAGTGTCTCCTAGGAGGCGCCGTGCGTCGAGTATACACCCGGTACCCAGCTTCCCGTAAACGATACGACAATGGAAGATTCTTAGACATAATAGCCCTCATTACAGGAACAAGGGATATGGAACTAACTAAGGATCTTAACATGTGACAGGAGACAGGAAAAAAGTCCTTAGTCACTCCGCGTACGAAGAACCGCTTAGCAAACTCCAAAGCACCAACTGACGATACTAACGATTTCTCTAACGAAAATGGAACATTCAGTGGCGAAATTAGCTCGCGATAACGCTCAGCCACCCACTCATCTCCGATGACGATATCGTCGCCGAGGATAGCGTAGCGTGTAAAAGGAACTCCTGGATAGACTTGGGCTGCTACGAACCAAATCACCAAATGGTGAGTTAATGCGAAAGCAGGCCAAGCTCCGTAAAAGCCCAACGGGGCTCCTATTACAAAACGAACTCTACCTCGAGGGTGGATGTAATTCAGCTCGAATGAAGTGAGAGGAAGCCGACGACGAGAATTTCGAATCGTCAGAAAAGAGTAGTAGGCATACTTTCACAATAGTCTTGTCCACAAGCAAATCAATGTTCGGCAGCGGAAAATCATCTTTGGGAACATGCTTTATTGAGATTTCAAAAATAGATGCATACGCGAACACGTCCATCCCTCTTGGGCATGGGGACGATGTTCGAAATCCAATCAGAATAATCTACTGCCTTAATGAAATCAGTATAATAGTAACAAGACAGCTGAAGAGAGGATGACGTAGACAAGAATCAACCTCTTCCCGGTGAGGTTTTGATGTATCGCAGAATCCGAAAAGCAGCTTCTAAGTGAGATGATCTCGGCTTGTCCATATAAAAATCGGCTGATCACTCCCTCCTATGTTGTAAGTGTAAGCAATGTCTGGGCGATAATTAGTCAGGTAGAAAAGAGTCCCAACAAGTCTCCTTGCAAGTAGATGGGTCATCCAATAGCTCTCCTGCATCTGAGGCTAATTTTAGATCTTATTCCGGTTTGCATGCAGAAAGACCAGCTTTTGACAATAAATCCAATGAATACTTGCACTGGGTTCCAAAACTCTTTGCGACCTCATCACTTTAATCTCCAGAAGAGACTTTGAGTCTCCTAAATCTTTCATATCAAACTGGGTTCTTAATCTTCTCTTAAGCTCATTTATCGAAGCTAAGTCATTACTAGAGAAAGCAATGTCATCCACGCAGAAGAAGGACAATACCTGATGTCGACCTCCTTATAAACATTGAATGATCCGATTTACTTATTTGAAAACCGGCTCCTTCCTCTACTCCTATTTCGGCTCTTATACATGCTGCTGTCACCTTTCAAACCAAGCTCTTGTGCCTGCTTTAGCTTGCCGGAGGCCGTAACATAAATCGCTTTCTTGAGCTTGCATACCAAGTTAGGATTCCTAGGAGAAGAGAAGCCTGGAGTTGGAGGAGGCTGAATAGAAACTTATTCTTGCCCCCTTCCCTTATGTTGTTGAAAGGCATTCTATTCTTCACGTCAAATTGAAATAAGGCCACCTTTTGATTGCAGCCAAGGCAAGAATGCCACGAATGGTGTTTAGCAACCTGAAGCAAATGTTTTCCCTATCTCTAAAGGGGGCCCTTGGGCCACTTGACTGTAAGGAAAGGGGTTCGACTCAATATTCTTGAAGGAATCCTTTAGCTACTAATCTAGCCTTGTATCTATCTACCGAGCCATCTGCTTTATGCTTGATCTTGTAAATCCACTTGCAGCCAATGGCTTCTTTCCCTGCAGGCAATGAGACTAAGTCTTATTATTTTTTTCCTGGGCATTGATTTCTTCCTGTATAGCATCTCTCCAGCAAGAATGATTGGAGGCTGAAGCAAATGATTCAGGTTCATGAGAAGATTGAACTGAGATGAGGTAAGCTCGATCTTTTGGGGAAAACGATTCATAAGCCTTCAACAGGATAAGAAACTTGAGAGGATCGACGAAGCTGAGAGCGGGATCCAGAATTTGAGGAAGCGACTGGAAGGGAAGCAACTGGGCTAGACTGCTGATCTTCTGGAGTAGCCTGACCCTGGGAAAGAGACTGTAATCGCCGCCGAGAATAAACATGCTGTGCCGGGTGACAGGAATCCTCTGAGGTCAGCTGAACAGGCTGACAGTCGGCAGAAAATACTGAGCAAGGCTGCTGGCCTGAAGAGTGAGGCTAATCCGTAACATCAACTGCAGAAGAATGAGGTTCGAGTTGATGAACAGGAGAAGGCCGCAATACATCTCCATCATCATTCTCCCCCGGGGCTGATTAATTAGGTTAAGGAAAATATGAGGCGACCCTATTAAAGAGAGCATTAAGGATACATCGACTCTCTTGGATTTCACGTCATAGCATATATATACCCGGACTGAGCATATCCAAGAAAGACACAAGTGGTTGCCTTGGGGACAATTTTTCTCTTAACTGCGCAGGAATATGAACAAAACACGTGCATCCAAACACTCGCAAATGCCTATTATAGTACTGCCCCAGTAAGAAGTTCGTGAGGTGCCGCTGCAGCTTGGATTATCGTAGAATAAGAGGAGCCGTCTTAGGAAATGACTTAACTTAAAAGACAGATGCCGCCGCTGCGAGGCGAGGGAGCAACTTGTCTGGTCTTGCGGTGCACTCATTCCCGTTACGAGAATGAAATGACGCCCCAGCTTGACTCGAGACCAAGACTCCTTACAACTCGCACCAATAGCGGCACTGAGCGGCCGGAGATTGATTGAAAAGGCAGGCCCAGCCGACCCTCTCCCCCCCTAACCGCCTATCTACTCGTGTTCGTAGCTCGATCGGAGGTCAAGACTGTGGTCCGGCGGAAAAACAGAAGTCGTCCGTATCAAGTGATACGTGAATTGCTCAGTAGTGCTTCGCCACTACCCTAGCTGGCGGAAATAGCTTAATGGTAGAGCATAGCCTTGCCAAGGCTGAGGTTGAGGGTTCAAGTCCCTCCTTCCTCTCCTGGCTTCGTCGTTTAGTGGTAACAAGTGGAGTGCATAAGCCACTTTAGAGATAGGGGCGAGCAGCAAGCAGCCCCTTGTATAGGGTTCCAAACCTATCTGACTAATAAGAAGAAAGGGGCGTTCAGCCACTTGACTCTAAGGAGAGGGGCAAGCCAAAACCTACTCCTAAGAAGTTGCTGGCCTTTCATCAGCCGTTGCGCGCTAGCGCGCTAGCCTTTTCCCAACCTAGTAAAGGGGCTGCTAGTTGTAGCGCGCAGTGTACTAGTGAATAGGAAAAGCGAATTGAGATTACTAATGACGGATGGAGGTTGAGGGTAGAACATGTTCGGTGCCTCGCCCTTGTCTCCTTCGCCGTAGACTGAAAATGATGGGAATCCTATCGAGAAAGAAGAGGCATAAGCATCGCCTCTCGATCCAATCCATCTTCCCTGGCCTCCCCAACACACTCTTGATACGAAAGAAACCTCCCGCCATAGAGAAGAGATCGAAAGTCTGGGTCCCCTCGATCACCCTCCCTCTCCCTGTAGGTCGAGCCTCCTTTTCAGCCCTCTCACTTCGTTCGAGCTGAATTACATCCTCCCTCTCACCTGAACTGGTCGAGAGAGAGAGAGATGAACCCGCACCACATTTTTTCGAATCGAAAGCCCCAACTAGAGATGGAATTCCAGAACCTAAACAACTCAGTTGAGAGCTCCGTGACTGGTTCAAGGAAAGGTCAACCAATGATTGATAGGCCATTCCCTCCCTATCCGTCTCTTGATCCCTCATTCCACTAATCCGTTGTTACTGATTCATTCAAGGCATAGACTCTCCATTTCTTTGTCTTATTAGCGCAGGTGTTCGTCAACGATGAAAGCCGCTGAACTTCAGACTCGAGTGGAGAAAGAGGGCTAGGCCCCCGGAGGGCTTTCAGGGACTGGGGAAGACGGGTGGATTATAGAGCTAGGGTAGGGGCAAATCGAAGGCCCATCGGGATTGGGCATGGACGAGCCTCGACTGGGCCAGCATTGATGAAAAAAGAAAAACTTCCCCCATCGCATCATTAATCGGTGTAGGATTCAAGATCAGGTCCAGGATTCGAGTAAAATCGACCTTCCCTCTCATCTCAGGGTGAGGCAAGGAATTGTTTCAAATGTTCGTTGTTCAATATCTCGGCTGCTCAAGAAGTTTGACTAGTTGCTCCTCCGACCCGGAGTGGATTCTAGGGGAAGGGCAGAGCCTCACCTTGCAGTAGGAAGGTGTTCGTTGTTGGGACGGGTTCAAACTGGACTGAAGGGAGGAGGAAAAAAAGAGTCCTCTCTTCCTGGTCCTATCGAACCAGACACTGAATACCTGGGGATGGCTAGGGCTTTCGAATCAAAGCATGGGCATCTGCTATTAAGAGGGAGCAGTAGATCGTCGATTGAAGAGCCAGGTCAGTCAACTTCTATTGGGACTTCTATTGATTATTAATTCGACTCTAGGGACTCCTAGCAGCAAACTAGTATAAAAAAAAGGGGCCCCCATAGAGAGGCAGGAGATGCAGGAGCCGCCAGCCGGATCGACCAACAAATGATAGGCCAGAGAGATGGGCTCATTCGACTAATTAGTGATCCCTGGGCCTACCTAACACAGATGTCCCTGAAATAGGGGATTGGTTGATCGGAAAGCTCAGGCAGGAGTAGGACATTCCATACAAATCTTTCTGATCCGCTAGCTGGTGGTCCTCTCCTTAGAGTCAAGTGGCTTTCAGCTCCTCTCAAATCCCATTTTTTCATCGACAGGTAGGGTGAATTCTAAGGTTCCTTATTCCGGTTGTAAAGCGGAAGAAGAGGGAGAATGGGCACAGCCCCACTAGCAGCCCGCGTTTCCGACCCGAAAGGAATGGAAAATGAAAGAAGAATCTGTGTGCACTATCTATGGAGTGGAGTGACTATCCTTAATCATCTCCCCCCTTTTTTCCTTCGGCTATTACCGGCTGGCAAGGCTTGGCCCAACATTGGATTTGTTTGAAAACTACCAAGGTTTTTTGCCCAAACTAATTGACTTTTTTTGGAAAGGAAGGAATGCAGGGAAGAAGTCTTTCCTTTCCACTGGTTCTTGAAAGCTATCAATCCCCGCTTCTCCCTCTCGCATCGGTTCTGCATCAGATGATGAGCCCATGCGAAAACTTTCTCTTTTATTGGCGCCCGATAGGTAGGCTATTAGATTGAGTCGAAAGCCTACCAATGCATAAAGGTTCCGATTCGAGCGAGAGCCCAAACGGGTGAGGCGAGAAGATCTTGATCGAAAGCTCCACTGTTCTGAATAGTGAGAAAGAATGAAATTCGATCAAATCGATCGAGAATCTCATCATCTGTTAGGTGGGCCAACCGACCGACCGAGTTGGGCTGGGCGTCCATGTCACAGAACCTTTCTCTAGCCAAGAATCCCATTATTGATCGAATCGGGGCGGATCCAATTCATTGGCAAATGCAAAATCTATCGTTTTAACACTCAGAAAAAAAACCTAGAAAAGAGGAAGAGTCACTAAGACAAGAGAGCTATAGGTAAGCAAGCAAGAAGGATAGGTGCAAAAAGGCGAGGCAAGTGGCTCTCCATCTCTAGGAAGATTGTGTCCAGGATCTGGTAATCTAAGCCTTGCTTCTTCTGGTCGGCACGTATTAGCCTGTGCTTTATTACAGGTAGTCATTCCCCCGTTCCTTTAGTCTTTTCAAGGGTACTTTTTTCTTAAGTCGCGGTCATGTCTTGCCCCCCCCCAGTATAGTGACCGCTTCCATGTTTTCCCCGAATTTCATCAGTTCCAGGCTCAAGTGCCTGTTCATCCATCTTCATTCCAAACAAAGGCGAACATCTCCATTGAGTGACTGTAACTGCTATGGTTTACAGTCAATAGTTCTTAACCAACCCTTTTTTTTTTGAATTCTTAATGTTTATTAATTAATTCATTATTATATTATGTCTTTCTTTCTGAAGGGCTTGCGGTTTATTACACCAAAGGCTTTCAGTGAACTATTGAAGCTATCGAGGGAGTACCAAATGCTGACGGTGACGAAGGTTATCGACTTTCGGTGGACGCGGAGCCAACGAGTTCAGTCGAACAGCGTAACGAGTCTAAGGTTACAGAAGCCTTCGCCAACTTTGATAGGCATAGCATTGCAAGCAAATAGAGCAGAGAGCTTACCCTTTCTTTCTATTAGAGTCGCGAGCTTGTTGTAGTCGGTCCTAAGGGGAGAACCTTGCTGCTTACTTGCTATATCCCCGCGTCCTTGCACGGCTCGGCTCGTTCTTCGAGCCCTGCTTCTCCCTTCCCCCTCTCCCCGTTCCTACCGTCCAAAACAGGCCTATGGAGTATAGCCAAGTGGTAAGGCATCGGTTTTTGGTACCGGCATGCAAAGGTTCGAATCCTTTTACTCCAGATTATGAACACCCGATCGGATCTGTCAAGAACGAGCTGACGACTACAAGGGAAGCAGCTGACTGCAGTCCCTGAGCCCGCAAGCCAAAAGTTTGACTTGAACCTACCTTTGCTAAGAGAAGAGAGAGAAGGGAAAGACAGATGGCAGAAAGAAATCCTTCCAACCGCGGAATTGAACACAAGACTGACTTCGGCCAGGTTCTTTTATCAATCTCCTAGCCCTTGCTTAACTCCTTGTTCCGTAAATTGGTCGCTGGTAGATCTGATCGGATCCCGGACACGCGAGAGCCCAGCCCGGGAGGAATGCATGGTTCCCTGGCGCTTCATGGGATGGACGTTCGCAGTCCTCCTCCATCTAATCTAACCCTACCTCGTTCGCCCAATAAGAGAATGAGGGAGCTAATCTGCTTGCTTGTGCAGGCGAGGACCGCTCGGCTAGGGCGCGCCAGAGGAGCGGAAAGCCACTTGACTCTAAGGAAAGGGGATTTTTTCATTACTTCAACTAGTACCGATTGATGGGAGAGAGACATATGTGGATTAGTACAATTCATTATTTATTGGCATATTCAGGATTCCAAGAGAGACTGGGTCTGGTTTTTCAACCCGATCCATGTATGTAATGGAATAGAGTACCTTATTTCTTTTTATCGGGAGCACATACACAAATGGAATTCCTTTCTTGTACGATACAAAATGAATTTCACTCAATTACATTACCCTTAGAGAATACTTTTCCAGATTCCACTTTTTCCTTTTCTGGCTCCGATTTTGTGTAACCTCAATTATGAACATTTTTCATTTGAAAAAAGAAAGATATATCTCATTCAAATTTCACACTGAGCTTTTGATATATGCGTCCCAGTACTAATCCAAGGAAGGAGGATATTAAAAAAAAGAAAACGGGAATGCAAAATTGGAGATTTTTCTAGTTAGAATGGATTGGTCGTACCTATCCAATCAAAAATTGTTTATGACTGACTCGCTATTCACTCGGTTTTTGGGTCATAATCATTATGTAGGAGAGATGGCCGAGTGGTTTAAGGCGTAGCATTGGAATTGCTATGTAGGCTTTTGTTTACCGAGGGTTCGAATCCCTCTCTTTCCGCACTTTCACCTAATTCACTAATGTTAATGACCGAAATGTATCAAATAGCAATGGAAAAAATGATTCCAACAGTTAGACCTTACTTTGATATATATTCTCTATTCCTAATTGCTGTTTTTCGGAAAATACTGGAAAGAGTGGACAAGGAATTCAAATATCCCTGCCGATGTATTTTGACATCCCACAGCTTCGGCAGATCGCTTAGCCCCGTTCATCTTCGGCGCAAGAGCGCTCGATCAGTGAGCTATTACGCACTCTTTCAAGGGTGGCTGCTTCTAGGCAAAGGAAAGTCTTCCGATCTTTGATCCCCCGATTCAGGAGCGATTGAAGCGAATACAATAAAAGAATGCAAGGAAGGGTTCCCCCAGGAAAGGCATCTCGACTGCTTCCAAAATCAGGTCATCGACCAGTAATGCGACTTGTAGAAGACTCCCTCCCTATACCTAGCGGAGTTGGCACTAATAAGGAGAGCAGAAAGCAGCTACCGGCCATCAAAAGATCCACGACTTTAAGATCCCCATGCAAGGGAAGATCCGCTTATTCTTTGAGATGACAAAGCTCCCCACTAGACGCAAATTGCCGAATCAACACCAGGCAGTATAGGAGTGCTTTCTCTGATCGGCGTTCCCCAGACCAGAACTGAAAGGACATACCAGCCCCCGAAGGATTATCGGGCATTCCTTCATGTCGGGAGGAGGTACCGGTTGGAGGAGAAGATAAGGACAGCTTTCTTTCTTCCATTCCACTCTTGCTCCAATCCCAATAGGATAAATAGAGCTAGCACTTGCTATAAGGGCTTCTGACTATAGGCGCTGGAGTCAGCCTGTCTGAGTATGTAAACTATGTGGTGGATACGATAACAAATAAGCCTTCTACATCAGCAAATTCTTCTTCCATGAGGGACTTCAATGAAGCAACATTTTTTGATTTCCCGTTCATCGTATCGACCGACCCAGACCCCGTACCTGTCCCCGATGAAAGTCAGGATGAAACCTGCTTTCATTCAAAACCAACTCACTCTAAGGAAAGGAGAGCTTTGCGAAAGTTTAAAAAGGAATTGAGTGAGCTCTCGCCTAAGAGAAGAGTTTAATAAAGCGGAGAGGGATTTTCCGACAACAAAAAAGCTTTTCTCCCCAACCGAGGTGATAGACCACCTTATGGCCGATGTGATTACCAGACAAAGGGCAAAAAGACGGGGTTGAATGCGACTCTACCAATAAAATCTCGATTCAGCATAAGCAAGGGATGAGAGAGGCCTTACGAGGGCTCTTTCCCACTTAATAGATTCATTCCTTCGTTACGGCGGTTGTGGGTACCTGCCGTTCAGAGATGCTATCAGAGTAGGAAAGTTAGCCAAGTTCTCCTGCCTAGTTTAGATAAAGCACCCCTTATCGCCCCACGGCATCTGGTTAGGACACAAAGCTTATTCTATTCCTAAAATAGCGGATTCTATAACAGCATTCTGCCTTTTCGAAGACAGAGCACTCGTGGCACACACTTGGCCCTTTGCCTTAGAAAGAGTTCAACCCACTTGAAAGAGGAAAGGGGAGTAGGCATAGTACCGGAAAGTATGGATTCGGGGTTCATCCCTCAATCAAGCGCTACTTGAAAGTCAGGATAGATTCCACTCTCAGTTAGTACGTACCCTTTTTTTTAAGCAAGAACTCTTAATCGTTCGTATCCCATACCCATGGGCTACTTCACTGAGACGATGGTCGGAGTTTACAAGCTGCTTTGATAGAAGCAGGTTAAGAAAGATAGCTGAAAGTGCTAGCATAAGGAAGAGATTCTATGGATGAAAAGAGGCCCTTCCTTGCTTTCAAGGTTTCGGCATTCAAAGTCAAAGGATTCTTTGTTTAAGTTTAATAATAAAGTAAAGGAAATCGGCCTGCTCTTCTCTCTTTTCTCTATTGAACTATGGAAATTATAGTAGCGACACGGATTCACCACAACTTATGACTTCGCCAATGGGGCAAACGAAGGCTAACCCGTTCTGGTTGTTATGACTGGCAAGAATCGGTAGGTTCTTTCAGTGCGCTTTGGTCCTTCTTACAGAGACTATCCTTTGTATAAGTTATGATCCATCCAAGGAATGAGCTTCCCCAGAGACAAATCCCGTGGACTACAAGGAAAAGATAGAATCTCGCTCGGCAACAGCAGCTGATTCAATAGCAGATGGTCTTGGAAAGAACCTTTCATTCGATGCTTCTGATTCAACTCCCAGACAACCAAGGAAGTATGCGCGAAGATAGGGTTAGCCCCTGCGGCAAGCATTATCCGGGAACGATTATCCAGGAACTGGAAGATGGTTGGCGTGACACGCCTAAATCCCCCACAATCAATCCACAAGGCTTCAGGCGACTGGAGCAACCTTTGAAGGCGCTCGGCCTTGTTCACCCTTTCAGCTAAGTATCCCGCTTTTTCCTTGAGGGGAGCCGAGATTTGAAATATGTGGGCCTTCATCGCCTTAAGGCAATCTATCCAAAGAGCCTACCCTATAATAGATTCAGCTAAAGCTGCGCTTGGAAGATTTCTTTCTCAATCATGAATCCGAGCTTACTACTTGAATCACGAAAGGCGCTTTTCTCACTATCTATTCAATTAAAAATGCTCACTTATGAAATCAAGCTAATAAGGCCAAAAACAGAGCATGGAGTCCACTGGCATGAGAATCAAGCGAAGTAGAGACATAAGCGGATCCAAAGAAAAGAAGCAAGACGACTACTTCCATTCCTCTCCTTAGACCGACAGTACTACAAGAAAGAAATAAGACAGAAAGAAGGCGATTATTACCTAAGAGAATAATGTGAATTAGAATAATAATACCTCACAAAGAAGGTAGATGAATTGCTTAGCCAAGACTATCTCGACCTTAGCCTTCTTTTCTATTTAGATTCCCGTTCGTGATCCCAGCCCTGGAATCACTTCACTCCAGCGCCTCCTCAGTCTTCTTGCATCTTTCCAGCTTTTCAAATCGACTAAGCGCCAAGCCTACTTGTGAAGAGAAGAGTCGTCGGGCTATTGCAGAGTGAAGGAAGGTGGGAAGGTGTCTTGTCTTGGCCTAGGCCTACTTGGGTCAACACCCATAAAGTGTTGAATATCATTATATAATGTTTTTAGTATATATCTTTCTTTTATTTAATCCTGAGGTTTTTTCTAAGAATATCGTATATAGTGTATATAGTATATGTACTTTATTGTCTAATAGACTTCTCTCTTTAGTAAGATTTTGCTTTTCATAATGTTTCCTTATGATTTTTTTTTTCTAAAAACACAAGTACGATTTTGAAAAAAAATCCTTTCTGGTTTGCTTTAGCTTTTCCAGCATTCGCCGCCCCTTCAATAGCCTTTTGCGCGGATCCTGCACCTGCGCTTCCAGACCTCAACGAGATTCCAGTAGGCCTTTCTCCTGCTGAAATTGCCCAATTGCACCGGGAGACTGAAGAGAATGCCGCCCAGTGTGGCAGGCTCTTGCAAGAAATCTGTGGGCAGGCAAAAGATTTGTCCGTCAGGCAGGAGCGCAGGACGAGCTCACGCTCGAAAAATTAGTAGACGCCGTCAGGTATCTTGTAGACGTGGACGAGTTGCCCGAAGAGGAGCGAATCCCCACTCTCATTGAGTTCATGGCCCAAATCAATAATAAAGACTCGCCCATTTGGTTTCATATAGATAAAGAAATGAAAAGATGGGGGGGTCGTGGTCTATGCTAAATTTCTTTTCTTAGATAGAATGAATGGAAAAGGAGTGCTTGTGTTGTGGTTTTCGTAGTTGCAAGAATTTTTTTTTCGAGAAAAGGTCCCCTCCTTCAATATCATGATTGGGTCGACCAGGCCAGATCATGAGTGAATAGCAAAAAGAAATGTACATAGCTGTTCCAGCTGAAATACTTGGAATAATTCTACCACTTCTACTAGGAGTAGCCTTTTTAGTGCTAGCTGAACGTAAAGTAATGGCTTTTGTGCAACGTCGAAAGGGTCCTGATGTAGTGGGATCGTTTGGATTGTTACAACCTCTAGCAGATGGTTTGAAATTGATTCTAAAAGAACCTATTTCACCAAGTAGTGCTAATTTCTCCCTTTTTAGAATGTCTCCAGTGGCTACGTTTATGTTAAGTCTGGTCGCTCGGGCCGTTGTACCTTTTGATTATGGTATGGTATTGTCAGATCCGAACATAGGGCTACTTTATTTGTTTGCCATATCTTCGCTAGGTGTTTATGGAATTATTATAGCAGGTTGGTCTAGTAATTAGGGGGCGGCCGTTCGGTCGCCTATGATACTAGGACCAATAGGTTCAAAATGGGTTTGTGCCGCAGGTGTTGAACGATCTACTCTACACAGGTGTGGGCTTACAGGGCTAGGGCTCATAAACCCTTTCTTTCATTTATCAATAGGGCCCTGGTCGGTCACTTTTTTGGGCCGGGATCGATAAGTGGAAGTCATAAAAAAGAAATCTTTCTCTTCGCACCTCCGATCAAGAGGAAGGGTTGCTTGTCAAGCTGGCCTATATATAATAATAAGAAATTTCTTTCTATTTTATATTATTATATAATAGATTATATAAGCAAAATGGAAAGATTCGCTTTCTTTTAACCGGCTCCTTCTTCTTTGTCAACGCTACTAAGGACCTATAGGTTTGCCTACTTTACTTATTAAAGATAATGAGAATGGGTTATTCAAACAAAAAGGAAAAGGCCCTACTTAGTTTCGCAAGCCTTTGTCATTGTCAGTCAACTAAGTAGGGCCTGAGGCCCCCTGCGAATCCGTAAATCTGAGGAGCATGCCGCAACAAAAGGATGGTCCCCTATGCATTTCATTTTTTCCTTAAGGGAAAAAAAAAGTACCCCCCATCATAGTGAACCTCTCCTTGTGATCGGGATGAGGTAGATGCCTCCCAGCCGGGGGGCGGATCGAATCAGAGTTTCCTTAGGTAGCCACCGACCTACAGTTATCCTTAAACTTTCATGCTTGGTGGAGAAGAAGCGAACAAAAGTACGCTCGCTTGCTGTCTTGTTCTCTGTCGCGAACTGGGATCGCTCGCCAGCTAGGTCAGATTGGAGCAAGATATTTTGAGAACATATTCCCCATATTCGGGGACAAGGGGCGGAACGACCTCTCGATCTACTTACTGCAGCCCAGGAATAAAAACGTCGTCTAGGCGTTCCCTGTTGCTCCGATCTCCCCTACGCCTAGGACGTTGTCTGGGCCAAGAGCCATAGTTAGTTGCTGTTTCTGGTTGTTTCTTCCTCGTTGTTGATACCGGCAAGACCCAGCCAGATGATGTCTGCTGGTTGGTAGTGAGAGGTCTCTTAGTACCTGCATACCCAAAAGAGGGCGCTGGTTAAAAAACAATCATTTGATTTTCTTTCTTGCTCTCCCTTAGCAGCGGGAAAGGAGTCTATCTATCTGCCTAGCTTTGGTAGATTTCCCCCAACGCAATCCACAGAAATTCCACGAATCCCTTGGTGGATAAGTCCGACGACTCAGCAGCAGTGCGGAATTGAGTTTCTTGTCTGGTGGATCTGATCTATAGTTAGGGGGCAATACATACCAAAAGGTTCGAAGAACGAAGGCGCATAAGAGTATATAACCAACCTACCCTTCTGTATAACCTATTCACATTAGTGAAGCGGTTGGATGCATAAGGGAAGTGCACGTTTGTGAGACCTTAGTCGGGATGCATAGGTGAGTCAACCTACGAGCACGGAAGAGCGTGGTACCGCTACCCCTCTCTAAGTAAAGGTAAGATTCTTAGCCCTGTAGATGACTCCATCTAAAATACAATAGGGACAGCCGTTTTCGGCTGCTCGTTTCGTATCTTGAAGAAAGAGTAGGCTTAAGTAATGTAATAGGGGTCAGGTCAATAATAGCTATGCTATTGCCCTACTGATTTAAGGCCTCCGCCCGATCCCGAATGCACATTTTTTCGGGTTCATCTTCAATTGATGTTTTCTTAACCTTTCGAAGACCTTGCGTAAATTTTCGATGTGGTCGGTTCTTTCTTTTGAAAAGACTACCAAATCGTCCACGTAAGGCTCGCATATGTTATGTAGGAGGTCACTGATAGTGTCATCGCTCTTTGATATGTTGCACTTTCTTTTTCTTTTTTTTGAGAGAGGGGAACCCTTACTTAAGAACAGAGAGTGGCCGAGCAAAAAAGCAAGGCAAGGGATAAAGGAGAAGTACCCGGCCCGGCAAAGAAGGGTCTCCCATTAACAGGTTTTTCCTTAGTAAGCTAGCTTTGGTTGCTAAGCAAGCCAGGTTCTCTTTCACTCCTGGAATGAGCCTTTTGGCGACTCTCTCTCAACACAAAGAAAGAAGAGATGAAAGGATCTTCAAGTAGCCCTGACTAAGGTTTGAAAAGATTCCCGGGGGTACTACAGCTTGCGGGGAAGGCTAGGGTGGTTTTTAGAAAGCGCGAAGACAGAAGACGTCGTAGGGAACCAATTTCTATCGCTTTCCCCCTCTAGTGGTCATTCATTCTTTTGATGACTCGCAGTCGAAAGAGTTGGTTGGCAGTTCAAACGGAGAGAGGCCTTTCAGTTCGTTCAAAGGCACTAGGGACGAGCCATTACAGACGGTCTGATGCTTCTGGAGTTCGCTCATATCGAATTGTCCAAAAGCTCATCAACCTGTCCGAGGGATGATGAAGGCGATGCCACAATTGAGGGAACCGCCCTCTTACTCTTTTTTAGATAAGAATGCGAAAGACCCTGACCCTGCCAACCAAGCCCACTCAGATATTCATTCCCTATTTGGGATTCTTCCATCCGAGCTCCGACTCTTAGACCACTATCTAAATCTGCCGGATAAGGATCCAGAATGGGTGGAATTCGTACGGCAGGGCCTACAAAGCCCAGCACTTTCACCCAGGGCGTACGAGGTCATGGTGCGAAATTTCCTGGAAAATATATATAATAAATATATTTATTATATACATATATATACATAAATAAAACAAAGAAAAAATAAAAATAAATAATAAAATAAAAAAATAATAAATAAATAAAAACAGATCCGATCCATTAGTTGGGAGGTATTTCCGGCGAAGGTGTTGTTCAGGGACCAGGGGTGGTCAACGGAGACGGGCGAAACAGGGCGGCGGCTATGGCATGGTGGTTTTCGAAGGTTTTCCGGTGGTGGAGAGGAGAGAAGAGGGAGAGTGCGGAGGCAGCGTGGTGAGGTTTATTTTCCGGCCAACCGTGGCAGGAACCAAGGGAGAAGAACAACAAAAAAACAAAAAAAGAGGGAGAAGGGAGGCAGTCGAGAGTTATGGAGGTTTGCCGGAATAAATAGAGGGAGGACCGGAGATGGGTTGTGCGGCGCTGGGTTGTCGTCGGACGGAAGAAAAGGAGGAGGAGAGGCGAGTGGGGAAGGCTGCCGTTTCTTTGGACGGTGTTTTGATTGTGGCGTTTACGGTGGTAGTGGTCGGAGAAGGGAGATAGAGAGAGGGAGAGAGGGAGGTGGGTGGCGCTAGGTTAGGTGTGAAGGGGAAGAATACAAATGTGTTTAGGGTTTTTTGGGGGGTAAATAGTTAAATAAGAAAATATGTTAGGAATTAGTTAGAGCCGTCTAATTAGAATTGATCAACGGCTGGGATTAAATACTAGGATAGATGGGTCGGATCGTGGGTTTAATTTGGTCGTCCGGATGGGTTATTGGGTTAGGAATTAATTTAGGCTGAAATTAAATTTAAATAATAGCCAAAATTGATCAAAAGTGGCTAATTGACATAAATTTAATCGAAAGTGGCCATATTTGAGATAAATTGGATGAAATTGAATAGAAAATGGCTATAATTTAAATAAATTGAATGAAATTGGATTTAGCTTCTATTAAATTAATAAATATACTAAAATTTGTAGATAATTTAATAATAAATAAATAAAATAATTTAAATTATAGAAAATCATATAAATATTATTATTAATAAATAAAATCATAAATATTAGTATACTTATGTAAATATCATATAATTAAATTGTTATATTTATGAATAATTTAATGACTAGAAAATAAAATTAAGCTATCAAATATTATGAAAATTATATCATTAACATAAATAATTTATAAATTCGACTAATATTATTACGCAAATAAATTTAATAAAAATTATGAAAATAGTTTATAAAGATAAAAAAATAAAATATATATTTCAAAAAATAAGGTTGTATATTAATACTAAATATATTATATATGAAATAATTATTCGATATTAAAAATTAAAATTAATAAAAATTATATGTACCTATAATTTGAAATAATTTTCGCAATATTACGATAACTAATTATTTTCTTATAAATATGAATGCAAGTCGAATATTTACGTAAAAAGAAGTGAATAAAATATGTATATAAGCAGCATATAAGGGCGTAGGGAGGTCAAAATTGGGTGTCAACAAAATCGACTACGGGTTTTTAAATTTCTCCACTAATTCTCATTTATAGAATTAAAATATTTGGTATATGCTTTATTGATTTTTCTTTTAAAATTTCTTTTATAGGAAGGTCCATGTTCCTGTCATGGAATAGTAGACGTAATGTGAATATTGTTCGGTTGTTGGGAGGCTTACTGTTGTTTGGAGGGAGAATAAATTTTATGTTAAGTTGTTAAATTAAGGTATTTTTATGTCCAAAGTATAAGAATTATTATTATTTCATTTTTGGCCTAATTAATGTAAAGGTCATAACTATTATTTAATGAAAAATAAATCTCGTTCGTATATCGATTATTTGATGAACGTACCAGAATAAGTCTTAATTAATTAACCTCTATAAATAGGTCCTCCCTCCGTACATTCGTGTTACCAAATATTCTCTACAGATTTTCCATCACTGACAGTTGTGGTAATGTAAGGCTAGGGCAAGGAAGTTGAAACCACTTCTCTATCAATGCTTCCGCTTCTCTGTGCGATAATGTCAACCGCTTTAGGTATGTTCTTTGTAGAACTTCCATGTAAGATTATTATGTTCAAGATCTATGGTATGTGTTTTATTTATGCACTAAACTAAACTTAAATGGGTTATCAATTCAAACAACTTAGGCTTTGATACCATATTTAAGTTTAATTTAGTGCATAAATTAAACACATAACCATATATGTTGAACATGATAATCTTACATAGAAATGCTATAGAGAGCACACCTAAAGCAGTTGGCATTATCGCAGAGAGAAGCAGAAGCATTGGTAGAGAATTGGTTTCTACCTCCTTGCCCGAGCCTTACGTTACCACAACCGTCAATGATGAAAAATGTGTAGAGAATATGTGGTAATCCAAATGGGTGGAAGGAGGACCAATTTATAGAGATTAATTAATTAATACTTAATTCATTACATCCATAAAATAACCTGTGAACGGATAAGATCTACTCTTTATTAAATATTAGTTATGGGCTTTACATTAATTGAGCCAAAAATAAAATAATAATAATTTTTACATTCTCCCACTTGGCCCAATAACCACATAGCATTAATATTTAATGATATAAACGTTATTTGCGCATAAGATAAATCTCTTCTATAATTTTCATCATACAAACCACAATATGACAAACCACTAATGTAGTTATGGCGGTTATACATAATCTTATTGTCACAACCGGAGTTCACACCCTGGATGCGACACAGTACTTAGAATCACAAGTGACTCCAAGAAAACCCTAGTAAAGAATACATCTACTAAGACTGATATGTTGAAAAATAGTTATAGCAAAGTGGAAGCTGACAAAAGAAATAAATTAATACTAAATAATGACCAAAACTAAACAAAATCTGTTACCCAAACTAAAACTATAATTAATATCTGAAAGACTTCTAAAATAAATTGATGAGTTGCTGGGACAAGTCCCCAGCTAACATTAATGTCTTAAATTAAAGAAAAATAAAAAAAAAATGATGGAACTCTAACCCTCGGTAGATGAGGGTTTACCACTAAAGATGTTGGGATATTAATAAGAGAATCTAACAGCGGTGCTGAGGATATGAACCTGAGCGTATATCATAAAATGATATAGCATATAAAAGTATGTGATAAGTACTTTGAATATATTGAGTATGTGAGAAGGAACTAAAACATACATATACTGAGTAATAGTAAGCTGCACTAAATACTATATAAAAGACTAAGATCCAAAGAAACTAGATTGAACTAAATATACTACTATATTATATTGCATACTCCCTTCCATACTCCCTTCCATATACTACTATATTAGAGATCTATCATGCTAAGTTCATAAGTTGTAATATTGATAACATTATGGTCCGATTTAATGTCTCATTGAGACTTATACAGTAATATCTCAAAAGAATAATGTGTACAATATTTGGGAAAAAAGAAAGTTCATTAATATATCAAAAACACTTAATTAAGCTTAGAGTGTCAAAACGTCATAAATGCATCAATTATAAGTACAACCAAAACCCATTCTCTGAACATGTCCATTAAATATATTTGGTTGTAAACCTTTTGTTAACGGATCTCCCACCCCTGCAGCGGTCCCCATTAACTAGTAGCTCGAATATATTATATCTTTTCCCATTACTTAAACCCAAGTCTAGTTACCAGTCACTCAACACTTTTCACCGTGAACTTAGAAAAAATAGAGTGTTATGGACTTATTTCCCCACAATGACATAAGGGTCATTACACAAGCTTTCATGACCCAGGTGGCCGTGATTGGCGCCCACACTAACCCCCCCAGATTGCGAACCAGCGAAACCTGATAAAATCCCCAAGTAAACCCAAAATCAAGACATTAATGAAGAAATCAACTGTTGTGCTCTTAATACAACTTCGAATCAATATACTGCGCATACCAAAACTAAATAAACAATTTTCTAGAACCTAATTGTCATTGCACCAGACGTCTGTTTACAAGATAAGGAAACTAACAACTAAAAATTAAATAATGTTTCCAAATATCTGAAGGAAATACATCTTCTATGGGGGAGTGAAACGTGTCCTCATCTGCTCACCTTCTCAAACTCTGAAATTTCTGCCTATAGGTGAGTGCATGAAGAACTTCCTGGCTCAAACTCTACAGTCAGAAAATAATACAGGGTAAGGGTCAGTACATAACACTGTGCTAGTAGGCATCATCTACTAACCCCAATTAATAACACGTATACAGAGTAATAATAATATAAGACCTCTCTACAAAGTATAAGGAAGTATAGAACAATTCAGTCACACTAGTTCTACACAGGGAACAACCGGCCTGCTCACTGGATTAGGTCATTTTCAATGCAGTGATGACTTGACTGCTGTAGTGGTCTCTCCACAGCCGAAACGATTCCGTGCAGTGGCACTGCTTAGGCAGTAGCTCGACATGTTGCACTTTTCTCAGTTCATCAATCCCACAGTTAAACAAATCAATAGTTTACCATCTCACCTAATCTATAAATCCATCAAACAGGTATAATAAAACAACAATTGTATCAGCTATTAAGAGCTATAAGTCCACAATTAATCATAGCAATAACTATTCAAGAATTACACGAGGTGAAAAAGTCACACTTAGCATTAAAATATGATATTCATTATCAACTCAAGTCATATCAATAATAATTTACACATTCTCTTAGCATGTTCCTCATCCAACTTCATGAATATAAGTGAAATCACAAAAACACACACAAACGACAAAACCAAGGGTAACATGACGGGCACACGCCTCCGCTATCTCCCCTCAACACTCAATGGCACGAACCATATACACATATGCCATAGGGTCTTATTTTTTCTCATCCAGTCATGACCTGCAGGAGACTCTAGAAATCCAAGTACTATGCCGGAATGGCACCCGCTCCCACTCATATGCTCATTCGGATGCTCCCTTAGGACATGAGCCACTCGATAATAGTATTGCTCGCCCAGATGCTCCCCTCTGGCATGAGCCACTCGATAATAATATTCACTCGCTCGAATGCTCCCTCAGGCTCGAGCTTCTCTCAATTAGTGATACAATCACTATCCTATTAATTCTCAATTTTTGCAAAACAACAAGTATACAATTCGTACACATTCACATGTACTCTATATTTTTATTCTCCATTCACATAATCAATTCATAACAAGCAATTCACTTCACAATTTCTCATAAACTTAAAAACATATTTATTCATGACATTCTACCAACAATGTAGTTGTACTTGTTCACAAGACAACTCACAACAAGGGTTGTCCGAAGACCAGTCACATAGAATTATCACCTAAGCATACATATCATTAAGCACGGTCTAACCCTCTAACTATAACCTACCTCAATTACCCGAAGTTATTGACTTGGCTACTCTACAGGAGTTTTACGCTTCTTCAATGCTTTGGATTGCTCTAAATCTACACACACATAATAATTAATTAATCACTCCTCAAGATAGGGCCTAATTCGATCAAACCCTTCTCTTTTCAGGACAAATTAATAGCAAAACCCTTCCCTTCCACCTAGTTCTAGGTCCCCACTTGGTCTAACCTGTCAACATTAGCAAGAGGAACCTTAGGAAGTAAATATTACTTGAAATTTAATAATCAAAACCTCCCATAACTCCCCCATAATCATATCCCTAGTTCATCAACCTAGGATTTTCTACTTTAGAATTTTCACCATTAATGGGTCCCCCTTTAAGCTTTTACGATAAACAACATCCATTAAAGGGGCTAGGGAACAAGAAAATTACCTTTTCACCATCACTTTCTGCTACGGGGAAGAAATCACTCTCAACCTTAATCTTTCGCATTTTGGAAAATAATGGGACTTAATCCCTGAAATCCCACTTAAACCCACTTTCTAATCCCCGTCGTTTGCTGTAGCGGTCACATTTTCATTGTAGCGGACCCGCTATAGCAGCCATAGGATTGCTATGGAGGTTCCAGCAGTTACACCACCATTATACCATAGCGGGACACTGACCACTACCATGGTCTCGCTGCAGCGGGAATCCCACCACCGCAGCGGTCCCTTGAACCAGTAGCTACCAAAAAATGCCCAATTTCATACTAGTTTATTTCACAACCTCCTATCTCTCCCTTAGACTGTTTTTCATGTAGAAGGCCCTTAACTTTCCCGTAACAACGTCCGGGTCATTACATCAGATACCAATTAAAATATTGTTCGTCCCCGAACGATCTATACATAAGTAGGATGGGTACGTACCACATTCTGTGAACAACTAGGGTTACTTGGTTTGCATATCAGCCTCGGTCTCCCAAGTGGCTTCCTCAACTAGACAGTTCTTCAACTGGACCTTTACTGTCGAAATATCCTTGGACCTCAGCTTCTGAACCTCCTTGGCCAATACGCTACAAGCTCCTCCTCAAATGAAAGATTCTTGTCTAGCAGCATAGAGTCCAACTTGATGATATACATTCCATCCCCATGGTACATTTTCAGCATAGATACATGAAATGTCAGACGCACTCCAGTCAATCCTAGTGGTAATGCCCGCTCATAAGCCATTTCCCCCACACGTCAGAGTATTTCAAATGGCCTAATATACCTCAAACTGAGCTTTCCCTGCTTTCTGAACCTTATCACTCCCTGCATAGGGGACAGATAGAACAACACTTGCTCCCCTTCCATGAACTCCATATCCCTGACTTTCTTGTTCGCATATTTCTTCTGCCTACTCTGACCAGCTACTAGGCGATCCTGAATTATTCAAACCTTTTCCAAGGACTCCTTTAACAAATCCATCGCACAAGGCCTCACCTCAAACATATCAAACCACCCAATTGGGGACCTGCACTTCCTCCCATACAAGGCTTCAAAAGGCGCCATACCAATGCTCGAGTGGTAGTTATTGCTATAGGCAAACTCTGCCAACGGTAAGAATTTGTCCCAATAACCCCTGAAGTCTATCACACACGCCGGAAACATGTCCTCTAACACTTGAATAGTTCATTGCAATTGTTCATTTTTCTAAGGATGAAAGGTTGTACTCAAGTCCAACCTTGTACCCAACTCAGCCTGCAAGGTCCTCGAACAAGGGAAGTAAATTGAGTGCCTCTATCTAATATAATTAAAAAAGGCACCCCATGAAACCGAATGACCTCCTTCACATATAGCTTGGCTAGTTTCTCTGCATTGTAAGTCACCTGGATAGCCAAGAAATGAGAAGACTTGGTCAACCTATCCATTATGACCCAAATTGAGTCAAATTTTCCCAAAGTCTTAGGAATACCACCCATAAGGAATATAACTATCCTCTCCCATTTTTACTCGGGGATAGACATTCACTGAAGTACTCCTCCAGGCATTTTGTGCTCGTACTTCACCAGCAGATAATTTAAACACTGAGCCATGTAGTCCACAATGTCTCTCTTCATCCTGCCCCACCAATAATATTGTTTTAGATCGTCGTACATCTTGGTGACTCCAGAGTGAATGGAGTACCTCGAGTTGTGAACTTCGGCCAAGAGAGTTTTAATTAGCTCACCTACTCGGGGAACACACACCTGCCCCTTTATTCTTAAGTCCCCTTCATTATCTAACATTGCTTCCTTGGCTTCTCACCGCAGAACTTTATCCCTGATCGTACCTAGCTTTTCATGTTCAAACTATCTTGTTTTGATTTCTTCTAGCAGAAAGGATTTAGCCTCTAGGTTGGCTAGCACCCCACCAATCAATGGTAATCTCACTAAGCTATTTGCCAAGGTTTAGACATCCCTAGCCATCAGCCAGTGAGAAGCTTCCAAAGCAAGCCAAACTACTCATGCTCACCGTCTTCCTACTCAACGCGTCTGCCACCACATTGGCCTTTCCTGGGTGATACAAGATGGTGATGTAATCCTTAAGTAGCTCCATCCACTTCTTTTCCTCAAATTGAGATCTTTCTGAGAGAATACATACTGTAAGTTGTGATGATTTGAGAACACCTTACATCGAGCTCCATATAGATAGTGCCTCCAAATTTTTAGAGCGAATACCACTGTTGCTAACTCCAGATCGTGCGTGGGGTAGTTTTTTTCATGCACCTTCAACTTTCTTAAGGAATACGCAATAATCTTTCATTCCTGCATCAACACAACACCCAACCCAAACAATGAGGCATCACAATAAACATCAAAGTCTTTACCTTCCATGGGTAACACAAGGATAGGTGCTGTGGTTGGCAGAGTCTTGAGTTTTTGAAAGCTCGTTTCACATTCCTGTGACCACTAGAAGGACATATCCATTTGTCTCAACTTGGTTAATGCCAAAGCGATGGAGGCGAATCCCTTCACAAACTGACAGTATTAACTGGTCACCTCTTTGAGTGAATCGAGAAATAGGTTTGATTGTCCATCTCTTTGATACCCCAAAAACTCTACATTTCTATCATATTAGTTGGCCTTGCCCAGTTTCTGACTGCCTCAACCTTCTGTGGATCAACTTGGATTCCCTCCTTGGAAACCACATGCCCCAGAAAGGACTCTAACTCAAACCAAAACTAGCACTTGGTGAATTTGGCATACAACTACCTCTCTTTCAGTAATCCCAACATAATCTTTGAATGATTTTAATGCTCTTTCTTTGTCTTAAAATACACCAAGATATCACCAATAAGCACAATAACAAAGTAATCTAGGTAAGGTTTGAAAATACAATTCATTAGGCTCCTGAATGCGGCCGGAGCATTAGGGAGTCCAAATGACATGGCCAGAAACTCATAATGTCTGTACATCGTCCGAAAGGCTATTTTGGGAATGTCTTCAGCCCGTATTTTCAACTGGTGATAATCAGACCTCAAATAAATCTTTGAAAACATAGCTGCTCCCTGTAACTAGTCAAACAGATCATCTATTCGAGGAAGAGGGTACTTATTCTTAATAGTTACCTTGTTCAACTGGCGGTAGTCGATGCACATCTGCATACTGCCATCCTTCTTCTTTACAAACAAAACCGGGGCACCCACGATGACACATTCGATCTAATGAATCCTATGCATAGAAACTCCTACAACTACTCCTTGAGTTCTCTCAACTCAGCAGGTTTCATTCGATATGGAGGAATAGAGATGGGTCGGGTATATGGTTCCAAATCTATACAAAAATCTATGTCACGGTCCAACAGCATGCTGGGCAAATTCTCAGGGAACACATTTAAGAACTCACAAACAACTGGGACCGACTCTCTTGAAGGACTGTCTGAACTAGTGTCCTGAACATGCGCCAGATATGCTGAACAACCCTGCTCTATCAACTTAAGGGCACAAACATAATAAGTTTCTTAGGAGCAGGGCTACATTTCTCCTTCAACTCCAACCTTGACGACCCTGGACCCAATATAGTGACGGGCTTAGCATAGAAATCTAGAATGGAATGGTAAGGGGACAACCAACTTATTCCCAAAATTATATTAAAATAAACCATGTCTAAGATTAATAAGCCCGCCAGAGTTTCAAATCCATGATTTAAACAATGCTTACATGAACAACCCTATCAACAAAAATATAATCCCTAACAGGAGTCGACACATCGATAGGAGTATTAAGCACATCATATACAAGATTAAGACCAAAAACAAAATAAGTAGACACATAAGAGAATGTATAGCCCAAGTCAAACAACACAATAGCCATTATATCGGCCACAAAGATCAAACCTGTGATAACAGTGTCTGAAGCCTCTGCCTCTAGTCTATCAGGAAAAGCATAGAAATGAGCCTAGTTACTAGCCTGAGAATTGCCTCTGTTGGGCTATGCAACCCCTCTACCTGCTTAATTGCCACTCCTACCTACTTGAGCATGTTCCCTACCCTGCTAAACACCACCTCTAATGGTTGGCTGACCACCTCATCCCAACTGGTGTTGGAGTTCGAGGAGCTGGGTGAGGAATAATCTGTTCTCCCTATCCAAATCTACGGAACCATCTGTGGATGTGGCCGTACTCCCCACACTCCTGGCAGACCTTCTCAATAACTGGTCTCTAAGCTAGAACAGAAGAAATAGGACAAACCCCAAAATCCGAATGAACCATCTGAGTAACCCCAACTGCACCTGATGGTGGCGGAACTATCCCTGACGGACCTCCGGCTGACACCTACATGGAAGACTAAGTAGGGTGCCTAGAGAAACCTTGTGGTGTAGGAGACTTAACATAAGAACCACTAAAAGAACCAACTCTCCAAGCCTTTTTCTCGGCATTTCTCACATAACCCTCCTACCTCACCCCTTCAACCGACTTTACATACTCTACAACCTCCTAAAAAGTCTTACCCGAAGAGACCATCTACAGAATTGGTACCTGGAGACCTATATTTAGACGTTTCCCAAAATTCCTGATCCTCTCCTTCTCGATGGATAGTAAGGGTAGAGCGTATCTGGACAAGGAGTGAAATCAAGCCTCATATGCAGCAATTGATGAGCTCCCCTGCTCAATGGTGGTGAACTCATCCCGTCTCCTATCCCTCAGAGTGCGGGGAACATATTTCTCAAAGAATGTGGAGTAGAATTGGGTCCACGAAAATGGTGGTGACCCTGTTGGTCTGCATTCCAAAGCCCTCCACCTAAGCTTTGCATCACCCATCAGCTGGAAGGTGACGAACTCAACAGCGTACTTCTCCACCACCCCTATCTTATGAAGCCTCTCATGACAATCTATGATGAATTCATAGGCGTCCTCCGCCTTTGTGTCGCAGAAGATGGGGCACTTCATCTTGGTGAACCTCCAAAATAAGTCGCGTTCTTCCCCTATCATCACCCGTCCTGCCACCGGCCTAGAAAACAAGACAGCTTCTAATATGTCATCAATCCACATGGCCACAACAACTGCATGCTGAATTCTTGACTGCTGCCCCGCTGAAGTTGTTGGCGTTACCCCAGTTCCCACAAGGACACTCAGAAGGTTGAGGACCTGAGCTAGGACCTCTGAAGATGCTGGCACGGTAGGAGCTTCTCCTTACACCGAGACCTCAACTTCAATAGCCAACCGCTCCTGCACTGCTGGTGGCACGGGAGATGCATATCTTTCCCTGACTAGAGAAGGAGCACGGGCCCCTCTTCTAGCCGCAACGGGTCTCCGACAACGACCTTTGCCCCTTTCTCTATCACGAACTAGGGCCGCCATTGCTGGCTTGGGTGCTGTGTCTCTACTACTATTTGCGTGTGTTCTCACCATCTGAGAAGGAAAGAAGAAAAGTTGTTAGATACCAATTTGGATTACCAGATACCAGTTGGAATTAAGTAATCACACGAACAGAGAGAAGGAAGGAGTTTTCCTAAAGTCTTGTAGCCTCTCGAAGATAAGTTACGGACGTCTCTACACCGATCTATAAGACCCTACAAGACCCGTCTAAGTTCAATGAGATCAACAAATCTAGAGCTCTAATACCAACGTTTTCACGATTCAGGTGGTCGTGATTGGCACCCACACTAACCCTCTGATGGGCGAACCATAAAAATCCGATAATAATTCCCAAGAGACCACAAAATCGAGACATTTATGAAGAAATCAATTGTTATTCTCTTATTACAACTTTGAATCAGTACATTACGCATACCTAAATTAAATAAACAATTTCCCATAACTTGATTGTCATTGCACTAGAAGTCTATTTACAAGCTAAGGAAACTAACGAACTAAAAATGAAATAAAGTTTTCAAATGTCTGAAGGAAAGACATGCGTAATGGTGGAGTGAATTGGGTCCTCATCTGCTCACTTTCTCAATCTCTAAACTGGTGCTCTACAGGTGAGAGCGTGAAGAACTGTCAGGCTCAAACTCTGTGCTTAGAAAAGAATGAAGGGGTAGGGTCAGTACATAACATGGAACTGGTAGGCATCATCGATAGACCCTAATTAATAACATGTATACCGAGTAATAATAATATAAGATCAGTCTATAATGTATAAGGAAGTACAACACAATTTAGACACACTAGTTCTACATAGGGGACAACTGGCCTGCTCACTTGATTTGGTCATTTTCACTGTAGAGATCACTTGACCATTGCAGCGGTCTGGCCGCAGTGGAAGCAGTTCCAATGCAATGGCAGTGCTTAGGTAGTAGCTCGACGTGCTGCAGTCTTCTCAATTCATCCATCCCACTGTTCAACAGATTAACAGTTTAGCATCTCACCTACTCCATAAATCCATCAAACACGTATAATAAAACAACAATTGTATCAGCTATTAAAAGATACAAGTCCACATTTAATCATAACATTAACTATTCAAGAATTACACACAGTGACAAAGTCACACTTAGCGTTAAAACATGATATTCATTATCAACTCACGTCATATAAACAATAATTTGCACATTCTCTTAGCACGTTTCTCATCCAACTTCATGAATATAAGCAAAATCATAAAACATCACATAAATGACAAAACCAAGGATAACATGATGGATACACGCCTCCGCCATCTCATCGCTACACTCAACTACACGAACCATGTACACACATGCCATAGTGTCTTATTTTTTTTCATCCAGTCATGCCCTACAGGGGACTTATAGAAATTTATGTATTGTGCTAGCATGGCACCCTCTCCCACTCAAATGCTCATTTGGATGCTCCCCTCGGACATGAACCACTTGATAATAGTATTTTCTCACCCGAATGCTCTCCTCGGGCATGAGCCACTTAATAATAATATTCGCTCGCCTGGATGCTCCCCTAGGGCTCGAGCCCTCTCAATTCAGGATACAATTACTATCCTATTCATTCTCAATTTTTGCAAAACAACAAGTATACAAGTAGTACACATTCATATGTACTCTAATTTTTTATTCTCCTTTAACATATTCAATTCATGACAAGCAATTCACTTCATAATTTCTCATAAACTTAACGACATATTAATTCATGATTTTCCATCAACATGGTAATCATACTTGTTGGGAAGACAACTCACAACAAGGGATGTCCAAAGACCAATCATGTACAATTATCACCTAAGCATACAAATTATTAAGCGGGGTCTAACCCTCCAACCATAACGTACCTCGATTACCCGAAGTTATTGACTTCTCTAATCTGCAGGAGATTTTTCCTTCCTCAACACTTCAGATTGCTTGAAATCTACACATATATAATCATTAATTAATCACTCCTCAAGATAGGGAATAATTCGATCAAACATTTCTTTTTTGAGGACAAACCAATAAAAACCGCTTCCCTTCCACCTAGTTCTAGGTCTCCACCTTGTCTAACCTGTCAACTTTATCAAGAGGAACCTCAGACAGTAAACATTACTCAAAATTCAACAATCAAAACCTCTCATAACTCCACCATAATCTCAGCCGTAGTTCAGCTACCTAGGGCTTTCTAGTTCAGAATTTTCACCATTAGTGGGTCCCCCCTTAAGCTTTTAAGATAAACAACACCCATTAAAGGATCTAGGTAATAAGAAACTTACCTTTTCACCACCACTTTAAGCTATGGGAAAGAAATCGGTCTCAACCTTGCTCTTTCGCATTTTGGAAAATAATGTGACTTAATCTCAAAAATCCCAATTAAACTAACATTCTGATCTCCGTCGTCCACTACGATGGTGACACTTCCACTGTAGTGGACCCGCTACAGCGGCCATTAGTTCGTTGCAATTTTTCTAGCAGTTACTCCACCATTCCTCCATGGCGGGACTCCCGCCGCTACCACTATCTCGTGACAGCGGGAATCCCACCACTGCAACAGTCTCCCGGACCAGTAGGTACTCAAAAATTCCCAATTCCATAATTAATTTATTTTACAATCTCCTATCTCTCTCTTAGCTTGTTTTCCATGTTCCAGGTCCTTAACCTTTGGATAACGACGTCCGGGTCATTACAAAGTTGACAGTTTCTGTGCAACAAAATATAGCACACACTATATAAGTGCCTTATTCTTTAGACATTAGTATAATAGGTGTTGATGAATTTTTAACTTTAATATTTTAAAATTTTTTAATGGATATTTAATTCTAAAAAAACATAACTGGTGTATGAACTAATAACGTCTTCAGATATTGAAATAAATCATTCCTTTATTCAACTCTTCATCCTAATCAGAAATTTATTTTAATCTTGGTTAAAGAAATTATAGTATATGGACTAAGAAATTTAAATTTAATGTCTTCACCTAAAATATATTCTCCCTTTAAGTGAAAAACATTACATAATTCTTCCAAGATCAAATCTTTTTTAAATTTAAAAATAATAAAAGTAAAATCTATGAAAAGAATACCAAATTAGTAATTCTTTAAATGAGAAATAAAATATTTGGAAACCGGAAATGTATTTAAAGTTTTTTTCCTTATAATAGAGCTTGACAATCATAAAATATCTTTAGTAAGAGTTGACCAAGTATAGATTTTTCCGAATTCATCTTATTCAAATTTATTCTAAATATTCTTAAAACTAGTTTAAGAAAAATAATTAGAGTACTTATGTATGGAAAGGTAAAAAATATATATCTTTACAATCCTAATGTTGGTGGTATTGAGAGATGATACTCCAAGCAAAGAGATGTATGTATGCATAATGAGAGCATATCCTTACTTGTCATTATTAAATCACATTATCAATAACTTTAGAATAAGATTATGTGTAATTTTTTCTTCTTGTTGAGGAGCAATTTTTTATATTAGGTCTCAGGATTCTTAATATATGTGTTCAATCATTCCACACAGAACTTCATTAATTCTTTTCAGAAAATTTTTGGAGTAGATTTAGAATAAATCTATATATGATGAATTTAGAAAATCATTTTATTGAACAATTCTTTATAAAAAAAATTTCATGATATTCATGAAAAATAATAATGAATAACTTGAAATTTACTTCGGGTTTTTAAATTTCTCCACTACTTCTCATTTAAACAATTAAAATATCTGGTATACTCTTTATTGATTTTATTTTTAAAATTTCTTATATGGGAAGGTCCAGTCATAGAATAATTTATATGATGTGAATATTCCTCAGTTGTTAGGAGGCTTACTACTATTTGGAGGGAGAATAAATTTTATGTTAATTTGATAAATTTCGATCTTTTATGTCCAAAAAACTATTAAATTTTTTTAATAATGATTGAAAACCATTCCATGTTAGATTTGATTAAATGTAAAGAGGAAAAAATTGAAATTTGAAGAACTTATTTAATTCAAATACTTGTCGTGTTATATAACTATTAAATATACACAAAAAATTAAGAATTATATCAACATGTATTGTACTATTGGAAACCAATTGATAACAATCATATCAACCAAAGATGAAATTAACAACATAGAATGGATTGCTCTTATGAATTTATTATCGCACTCTAAATGCACTAATTAATTATATTATACTAGTACTGAATATCGATACTTGCAATCTTTTTTCTATCCAGAAGTTCTATAAAAAATGTAGGATGATTTCCCAAAAGTATCTCGGGGAAATGGTATGCAACAACTATAGGGATCCAAAATGCATTTTTATTTTCTGAGTTGTGACACTGGAGAGATTGTACGCACAAGAGACAGAATAAGATTTTTGTTTCATGCAATGACAAAAATACATGAATTAGCGAGATGTAAGAACACAAAAAGAAATAAAGTCATATAGTGTCCATTAGCATAGTTTCAACCAAGATTGAACATAAGTAAGATATTTTTCTAAACACTAAATTAACAAGTATACAATACCCCTAACATATTTAATACAATAAACAATCCCTTATACAAAGTGTAAGAGAATAATCCATAACCTACTTCAAAAGCTGAGAAATATTTCACGAGCCCTCACAAATGCGCCTTTTTATTTCAAATTGTCTAGGAATACTACCAATCTATCAACAACATACTCTACGAGTGTATACAAGTTTATTGGATCCCTTATTTATGTACCTCCTCAAGACTTTGAAAAGTCAACCCCGAGTTCTAAAGGTAAACATAATAATGCTATTTCAAAATCAGTGTACCCATTATAGAAGGATTGTTAAAATTAAATTTCAACAAAAACCAAGTACAAGTTTAACTCCAAGAGATTAAAATACGATTTATTAACTCTAGGTTCGAAACAAACAATTATCTTTTTTAGATAAACTCTGACTAAGTTCTCTTTATAGACCATGAGAATGGAAATGGGTTTAATACGTCACGTCCACCAATGAGGTGAATATCAACGTGATTGGCATCTCATCATCGCCCTAAATGTAGTGAACTTTACCATGTGCGTCATGCCCAACATTTTGATATGTTCCACACATGGCAAATTTTTCAAGGTTCTCTCTATCTTTCACCACAACACGATTCCCAAGGTAGCAAACATTATTGTGATGGTGTCCATCAGCAAAGTCCCAACCAATATATCACATAAGTAAGACATACTTTATCCGGCTGAGTTTAAATACGCAAAACCCATAACATAAATGATATAATAACCCATTCCTCATGCAAAGTCTAAGAGAGTAAGTCATAATCAACTTCAAAATCTTATCAAAAGTTCTATAAATCCTTACAAATGCGCCTCTCCATTTCGATTAGCCTAAGAATACTCTCAATCTACCAAGAACATACTCTATGTGAATATACGAGTCTATTGATACTCATATCACTCCACTTCCTTCCAAGATTAAAATGTCAACCTCATTACCCAAAGGTTAAAATAATAATTTTAATTTAAAATTTGTGTCTCATAAATGAATGGTCTCAAAAATAAAATTTCATCAAAACCGAGTCTGACCTGGACTACAAATCATCAATATATGATTCCTCAAATTTATATTTTGAAATACCAATTTTGTATTTTAGAAAGAATCAAACAAGGTTCTCTTTATAGGTCTTGGGAATAAAACTAGTCTTAGTGCAATGCATCCCTAAATGACGTGAACCTCATCGCAATTGGTATTGCATCGAGGCCCCCATGCGGTGAAATTTAATATAATGTGTAGCATGCCACAGTACCCATTAAGTTTCCTACTGAGAAAATTTTCCAATGTCTTCTCTACCTTTCACCATGACATGATCACCAGCGCAATGAACATCAAAGCAATGGCCACTGCATTGCACTCCCTGATGCGGTCAACACTTACAAAAATATCTTTTATTTTGGTAAGGCGTGCATAACTTCTTGTAACTAACTAGGGTCAACAAGATGTTAGATGCATTATGATTTAAATATGTGCGTAGTGTCAAGCAGTGCTACACATTATTATTAACATCACATTATTGATGTGAATTTATTTCTTTCAGTGGTTTAACCATCCGAATGAAAATGCATGGTATTAATATAATGTTAACCTTTTTGGTTTGTAGTAGTTGTGCTTTGCAGAAAATATATACAAACTTGGTAGTTTCTTGTGTAACAAAATAGAGCCCACATTATAAGTGCCCTATTCATTTGACATTAGTATAATACGTGTTGGTAAATTTTTAACTTTAATATTTTGGAATTTTCAATGTTCATTTAATTATAAAATAACATGACTATCGTATGAATTACTAACATCTTCAAATATTGAAATGAATCATTTCTTAATTCATCTCAACAATATAATAAGGAATTTTTCAATCCTTCTTGGAAAAAAGATTATAGCTTATGGACCAAGAAATTTAAATTTATCATCTTAACCTAAAATATATTCTCCCTTTAAGTGAAAAATATTTATGTAATTCTTCCTAGATCGAAGTTAAAAATAATAAAATTAAAATCTAAAAAGAGAATACGAAATAAGTAATTCTTTAAATGAGATATAAAAATTTTAAAATCTGAAAATGAATTAAAAATTTTTTTCCTTGTAATAGATCTGGACAATCATAAAATACCTTCTATAAGGTTTACCAAGTATAGATTTTCCCGAATTCATCTTATTCAAGTTTATCTAAATATGCTTTGAACTACTTTAGGAAAAATACTTACAGCACTAATGTGTGAAAGATAAAAAAGCTATCTTAACAATCCTGAACCATGTTATAAATAGTGACTTCTCAATAAGAAATAGGAAAAAGGCACAATTCTTGTTCTAATGTTGCTGGTATTGAGAGATGAAAATCGAAAGTAAGGAGATGTGTGTATGCATAATGAGAGCATCTCCTTGCTTTTGATTATCAAATCACAATATCAACAACTTTGGAATAAGATTATGTGTATTTCTTACTTTTTTTTGAGGAGCCATTAATTATATTAGGCTTCAGACTTCTTAATACATGTGTTCAATCTTTTCACACAAAACTTCGTTAATTTCTTTTCCAGAAAATATCCAGAGTAGATTTAGAATAAATCCATATAGGATGAATTTAGAAAATCTTTTACGACTCTATATAAAAAAATTCATGATATTCATGATATCCAACCTGTTGTTGCACGTCTTTCACTCCTTGATACTCGATATCAAGAGCACCAACAAGCTAATTTGGGTACAACTGAGGTCCCCTTGAACGCTTGGACAGTTTCTGTCACGTTATTTTCAAATTTCAAAATGTCCCTAAGTGATCCATATTTAACTGAAGCCTTAATGACCCAAGTCCAAATATAGGGAGCTCCACAAGGAAGAGATTCTATCCAGGCAACTCTTCACTATCAGATAGATTGGCGAGTTCATAACCATGCCATGGATCTTTCATTTCCGGGTGGAGATGATGCTTTGCTACTACATGTAGACGTCGCCCTCAGAACTACTACATTCATCCAAATACCCAGAAAAATACCAAAGGAAGAGCTAGTCAAATTCTTCCTAACTCATGGATTACCAACTATGAGCGGATGAGAGAACCTCAACCTCTTCCATCCACTGAACCAATCTTTATCAAAAATAGGATAAAATTTAAGCCATCAACTTTGACCACTGTAATCTCAAAAAATCAAATAGTACAATCTTTTCTTTTTAGATGTACCAACCTACATCCGTACCCTTACATGGCGATGATGAGGATGCATTCGATTGGAACCTTCAAGGTATTATGAGAAAACATGATTGGATAAAAAACTTCAATCATGAAGGCCCTAACATATGGTGGTTCAAATGTCCCTTCACCGGGCACTGCCCTTGGTATACTGGATGTAATAGCCCAGAATGTCTAGACGATGAGATTGAATATAACGAGCTACATGGGAAGAGATCCAAACCCAAAAACAAGAAGGAAAGATGCTCAGGAAAGAAATTCCGTAAGTGATATGAAGATGGGGACCCATATATTCGTTCCCTGAGCATCCCTGGAAAGTACGATTTCCCTTTCTCCTACAAACCTCAACATTGGCCAACCCTACCTACTCTAGCTAAAAATCCTCGCAACCCTCAACTCTTTGTGATGAGTACATCCATCTCCAGTCATATTCTAGAATTTCCCTCACAACAACCCTTTGAAAAAGATGGTGTAAACCATGCAACAAAAATACCAAAGAAAAATATTGTGCTGCCCACTGGAGAACAACCACCAACAAGTGATATTGAGGCTACCATCAACTGGCAATTAGAAAATGCAATCTTCTAGAACAAAGTGCTGACTAATATTCGTACTCCCGTCAAGAACATCGCTCAAACGTAGAACAAAATAATGAGCAAGGTGGAAAAAATTGAGAAGAAGTGGAACAGACGTCCAATCAACATGCCGACCTTATCTCACCCCTGAAATTACGACTGACCAATATGCAGTATGAGATCTGTCCACTAGGAAGCTCACTTTTCCACTTCTTTTCACAGTAATAAAAAGAGATGGTTGTTATTAAAGAACAAATAAGACAACTGAGACATGGACCTTTTGAGACACAAAGAACCCAAAGCCACTCTCCAAACTTGATGATCTTAGATCAAGTTGTTCCAGACCTCTATGGCTTGGAAGAAGATGATAGCTTAGGATCCAATACTAAAGAGACAACGGATAGCGATCCTATTGAAGAAACTGAAGAAGCAGAATCAGAATCAAGTGAGAATCTCTCAGTAGACACCTTTGAGGAATACAATCCACCGATATATGTGAACTGACCAAGAGAACTATAAGTTTCTAAAGTCGATGATGATTAGGACGGGATGACAGATGACCCAATTCCAGAAAGAAGACCAGAACAACCAACACCAAAATTGGTTGGAACTAGGTTCCATACTTTCATTCTTGATGATGTATAGGTTTCAAAATGGCCCCAAAGGATCCAAGACATCCTTACTTGGATAGTGATGAAATACTTGGCAGAACGAAAAAAGTATCTAATCTTGTTAGAGTTCACGTCAAGGTTCTCCGACATCCATAGAGATTGGTGGACCTCAATGGGGATACATTATAAAAATACTTTCCTCACGTCCTAGGACTTTGCTTTCAACATCGGAATTCTACATGAAGTCTTTTGTGGAGATACATGCCAAAGGAAAGAAAAGATACAAAGTCAACTCTTCGAGATGAAATGTGCATCATTCGACAGAGATGTCATTGATATTCATTTCCAAAAGATGGTAAAAATATACTTCGAACTAGGTGGAGATGCCAGTTTGAAGCAAGCCTTCCTTTCTTCCTTGCCAAAGATGTTAGTAGGATGAACCATGAAGATTGTCGAGGAAAAATTCCAGTCAATCACAATCCCTCAAGTAAGATATATCAGGAAAGAAATTATCCTGGTGCTGGAAGATATCTATACCAAGAGATCTTTTGTAAAGCTAATCATGCACAATAATCCATCCCTTGGTAAAGGTTGCAGCAGAACTGACCTAATCACTGAGTCCAGTTTCTTTTTCCATGACCCTAGAAGGCGACGCATGTTCAAGAGATACAAGAAATTCAAATGGCCAAAGCCTACCGGCAGAAGATCAAAATAAATCAAGCGAAAAAAATATTTCAAGAGAAAGCATCTAGGCAGGTTCCAGAAGTATGACAGATGCTTTATCTGCCAAAAGATTAGACACTTTGCAAAGAATTGTACTCAGGCTAGAAGATCTATCCAACTTCTTGTCAAGATAGAAGCGTATGCTGATGTCAAGGACAATGATCTTGAATCAGTACTTTCAGCTGAAGATGAACCATCAAAAGACAGTCTTATCTCCATGAATGTGTATGAAGAACATGGGCATGACCATTACCAGATCTCAGAGGCTGAGGAAGAGATCAATAGCATTATGAATATTCCTCAAGTCCAACTAAATGTCTATTCTTCCAAATGGGATAAGCCGATTCAGGTTATTGCCATCATGGATACTGGTGCAACATCATTACTAATGAATCCTGTAGTTCTTCCTAATGATCAATGGATTTCCCATTTCAAGACCTTCAACACTGCATCAAATGCAATCCTAACGGCCACAGTCATCACAAAACATCAAATCACAATTGAGTTCTTCCTAGGAATAAAGTTCAGAACAAAGCTATTTGGGTCAGATGTCCCAGGAAAGGATCTCATAATTGGGTTCGACATCTATAGACAACTCAATGATCGACTCCATATTGTAGCTTATGGAATAGCATTTAGAGAGCAATTGAAGCCATACATAGAAGTAACACACCTACACCAAATCACTAAGGACGAGTAGATCAAAGAGATCGAACGACAGTTGACCGAACATTCATGTGCTAAATCCCACAAGGAGTTTATAAAGAAGTGCAAAAATTCTTTATGGTTGAATAAAGAATTTTTCATCAAAATCCCATTCATGAATGATGAAAAAATCAACCCAACCAAGCAAGCCACTCTGGCTTGAATCCAGAGCATCTTCGGCTTGCAAAGAAGGAGTGTGCTAAATTCATGATGTTTGGACTAATCGAACCATCTGATTCTCATTGGGCATGTGAAGCTTTCTAAATCAACAAGAGATCTGAGCAGGCAAGAGGTAAACTCATATGAGTCATAAACTACTAAACTCTTAACCACTTCCTCTAAGATAACAAATTCCCTATACCTGATAGGTTCACCCTATTTTCACACTTAGGCAAAGCTAGAGAGTTTTCCAAGTTTGACCTTAAATCTGGATTTTGGTAATTGGGCATAAATCCTGAGGAAAAGCAAAAAGAGGATTTTGTATTCCTGACCAACGCTTCATATGGAAGGTTATGCCATTTGGGATGTAACCTACACCCTCTCTATTCCAAAAGGCTATGATCAAAATATTTCCACCTATCCTCCACACCTCAGTAGTGTACATTGATGATATACTGTTGTTCAGTGATACTTTGGAGGAATACCTCACCTTACTTCACCATTTTTATGATGTAGTAAGGGAAAATGGAGTCATGTTCTCTACAAAAAATATGGTCCTTGTACAGAAGGAGATTGATTTCTTGGGGATGCATTTTAGAATTGGAGCATATAGTCCAAGTCCATACATATGTAAGGAACTGCTCAGATTTCCAGACACTAATTTCACTACAAAGCAACTCTAATAATTTTTAGGGGTAGTAAATTATGTTAGAGATTTTATTCTGAAGTCTCTTCATATCTCTCTCCGTTTAAGATGATGCTCAAGAAGAATTCCCAAGCTTGGGGTAAGGCACAAGATGAAGTAGTCCAAAAATAAAGAAAGTGTTCCAACACGTGAAAACTCTCCATATTCCATCAGATGGAAAGAAGATATTGCATACTAATGCCAGCAATGAATATTGGAGTGTAGTTCTTCTAGAAGAAAAAGATGGTCATAGGAAGATATGCAGATAAGCTAGTGGATGATTCAAAGATACGGAACAACACTATCATTCCACTTTCAAGGAAATTTTTGCTGTGAAAAATGGGATCAAAAAGTGCAATTTCTTCTTAATTCACACTAAATTCCCGATTGAGATGGATATTAAAGAATTTCTGAAGATGATCCAAATAAATCCATAGAAACTTCCACATCTGCAAATTCTTAGATGGGCACAATGGCTCTCCCCATTAAAGTTCCAGGTCAAGCACATGTAAGGGAAAGATAATTTCCTAGCAGATTTTCTATCTCGACCAAATGAATTTGTAAAAAGGTTTTTTCTAGAGAAAACCAAGAAGATGAAGGAACTAGTCGGCCAAGTCTTCATGATTACCAATCCACCAGTTCTCAGGTCATTGAAGCTACCAAGCCATCCACTGGAGCAACTGAAGGATTTTCCAAGCTACCAAACTACCAAGCCGAACTAAAAGAGTTAAAGGAGCAACTGAAGGATTTGCCAGATAAGGGTTTCATTAGACCGAGTAAGTCCCCATAGGGTGCTCCAGTGTTGTTCGTCCGGAAGAAAGATGGGTCCCTGCAGATGTGTATTGACTATATACAGTTGAACAAGGTCACCATCAAAAATAGATATCCCTTACCTAGGATTGATGACATATTCGATCAGCTTTAGGGTGCCAAATACTTCTCTAAGATAGATCTCAGGTCCGAGTATTACCAACTTAGAGTCTGGGAGAGCGACATCCCAAGGACTGCTTTCAGAACCCGGTATGGCCACTATGAATTTGTTGTTATCTCTTTTGGACTAGCGAATGCCCCTGCAGCTTTTATGGATTTGATGAATAGGATATTCAAGGCATATTTGGATATGTTCGTGATCGTGTTCATAGACGACATACTAATATACTCCCAGAGCGAGGAGGAACATGCTACACGCCGCACACCTAAGGGTAGCACTCCAAACCCTCAAGGACAACCATCTATACGCCAAGTGCATCAAATATGAATTATGGCTGAAATCAGTTGCATTCTTGGTACATGTAGTGTCAAGTGAGTGTATAAGGGTGGACTCCTAGAAAATAGAAGCAGTTAAGAACTGGCCCAGACAAGTAAATCCTTTGGAGACCAGGAGCTTTTTTGGCTTAGCAGGTTACTATCGGAGGTTCGTGGAAGGTTTCTCATCCATTGCAGCCCCACTGACTAGGTTGACCTAGAAAAAGGTGATGTTTCAATGGTCGGAGGCTTGTGAGAAGAGCTTCCAGGAATTGAAGGCCAGACTCATTTCAGCACCGGTGATTACTTTACCAGAGGGTACCAATGGTTTCGTTGTATATTGTGATTCTTAGATGTTCGTAATGGGATGTGTATTGATGAAGCACGGAAAAGTTGTAGCATATGCATACAGACAGTTGAAAGCTCATGAGAAGAATTACCCGACCCATGATCTTGAGTTGGCCGCAATGGTATTTTCTTTGAAGATATGGAGACACTACTTGCATGGGGTTCATGTAGATTTATCCACAGACCACAAGAGTTTACAATATGTGTTCACACAGAAGGAGCTAAATCTTCAGCAACAAAGTGGGTTGGAGCTACTTAAGGACTATGACATGAATGTCCTTTACCACCCGGGTATGGCCAACGTCATAGCAGACGCCCTTAATTGACTTTCTATGGGAAGTTTGTCACATATGAATGAATACAGGAAGGAGCTGGTAAAGGAGGTACATCGACTTGCACAGTTGGGAGTTGGACTAGTGGGCTCGACCGATGGTGGGGTAGTAGTTCAGAAAGGGTCAGAGTCATCCTTGGTAATAGAGGTAAAGGCTAAGCAAGATGAAGACCCAATATTGGTAAAGTTGAAAGAAGCTGTTCAAAGTCAGAAAGTAGAAGTATTCTCCAAAGGGGGGGAGATGGTGTGCTTCGGTACCAAGGTTGCTTATGTGTTCCAAACGTGGGGGAGTTGAGGAATAGGATGTTGCATGAGGCTCACGGGTCCATATATTCTATCCATCCAAGTTCCACCAAAATGTATCATTCCTTGTAGGAAATCTACTGGTGAAATGGCATGAAGAGGGATAATGCAGAATTTGTAGCCAAGTGCCGAATCAGGTAAAAGTTGAGCATCAGAGACCGGGGGGGTGCACTTCAAGACATTAGCATTCCTACTTGGAAGTGGGAAGAGATCAACATGGACTTTGTAACAGGTTTTCCCCGCACCCGTAGACAGTATGACTCCATTTGGGTAGTGGTGGACAGGTTGACCAAGGCTGCTCATTTTATACCGCTTAAAACCACTGATTCAGCAGATGATTATGCAAAGTTATACATCCGAGAATTGGTCAGACTTCACGGAGTGCCCTTGTCCATTATATAAGATAAAGGTACCTAGTTCACCTCTCAGTTCTGGAGATCTTTTCAAAAGGGACTTGGCACCCAGGTCAAGCTTAGCACGGCATTCCATCCGTAAACAGATGGTCAGGCGGAGTGGACTATACAGACTCTTGAGGACATTTTGTGAGCTTGTACTATCGACTTCTAGGGTAGTTGGGACAAGCATTTTCCTCTTGTTGAGTTCTCTTACAACATTAGCTATCACTCCAGCATACAAATGGCACCGCTCAAGGCTCTTTACGGGCGACGGTGTAGGTCGCCCATTGGGTGATTTGAAGCCGGTGAGGCTATGTTTGTGGGACCCAATTTAGTCCATGAAGCTATGGGAAAAGTTCAGTTGATAAGGGAAAGGCTGAGAACGACTCAAAGTCGCCAAAACTCTTATGCATTTGTGAGGAGAATGGAGCTTGAGTTCGAGGTCGATGACTGGGTGTTTCTGAAGGTATCTCCCATGAAGGGAGTGATGAGATTTGCAAAGAAAGGAAAACTTAGCCCCCCCTATGTTGTCCCATATTGGATAGTGAGGTGAGTGGGTAAAGTAGCCAATGAGTTAGAGTTACCTTCAGAGTTGGCTTCGGTTTACCCCATATTTCATGTATCGCTTTTGAGAAATTGCTTGGGGGACCCAGCCTTAGTGGTTCCAATGGAAAGTGTTGGTGTGAAGGATAGTCTCAGTTATGAGGAAATTCCTATTGAGATCTTGGATCGTTAGGTTCAGAGATTGAGGAACAAGGAAGTAGCCTCAGTAAAAGTGTTATGGAGGAATCAACATGTCGAGGGAGCCACGTGGGAGGCCGAAGAACATATGATGGCTAAATACCCCCATTTGTTCCCTACCGGCTTAGCTTCAGTTTGAGGTATCAATTTTTTCCCTAAACCACTATTCAGTTTTTCATGTTCTATTCATGCGTATAAGTTTGTTTTATGATATGACGAATGTATGTAGTGTGTGAACTCATACCAACTATGTGGTTCTTTTTGGGGGTAGTCATTTCGTCAGTTTTCGGCTTGAATGTGAATGATTAACATCTATATATAGTGATTGTATGTTTCTGTTTGCTTCTTGTTACCCTACATTCGAGGACGAATGTTGCCAAGGGGGAGATATTGTAACACCCCTGAAGGGCCTACAAATAGACCCAGGAGTTAAAGTTGAAAACTGTAGAAAAACCTAGAACTTGCACCAGTATGACTCGAGCTATTAGTCGTGGTGTGGACCTACGACTTGTGATGAAATAAGGAGCCTGAGGTTTTGTCACGAGTATTCTTATGAATCATGCTGAGAAGGTACGACTCATGGTTAGGAGTCATAATGAATATCTCAGTGGTGCCAAGAGTGAGTCGTCACGGGTCATGGTACGACTCGTAGGATGTAGCAACGAGTCGTGGTAAGGTGTTGTGGTTAAGTCATAGTGGTTTGGGTTGATGGTGCCATTGTTGAAAGTATGACCCGTAGGATGGTGGTACGCTTCCTGGTATACAAGTCGTGGCCAAATTCAGAAAGTTGGAAAAAAGGGTGTAGCGACCATGAGAGGTAACCACGAGTCGTGACCTGGTGGTACGACTCGTGGTCGGGGCCGGAACTACTTTTCAGGGAAATTTTAGTAAGGGAAATTTCGAATTTTCTACGCTTTTGAGACCTAAACCACGTCTTTTTGAGGTTGAAACAGGGTCTTTAAGGGATGAAAACTCTTGTTAAGTTCATTTTAGCAATTATAAGTGTTAGAGAAGTGGAGTGGGAAGGGTTTCAAGCCATTTTCTTCAAGTTCTTCAAGCTTTCACTTAGGGTTGTTTAAAGGAGTAGGGAATCACGAAATTTCCAGGTATGTGGTGTTTGAATGGGTACTTTAATCCCTACCTATGCCCATTTCATCCCATTTCCTATGCTTAATTTTCTAAGTTCTTGCGGGTCTTAACCCCGTTTGCATGATTCCTCAAAATCTTACATGAACTTGCGATATTATGTTAAATTTGTAGGTTTGAAGTGTTTGGACTGATTTTACTTATATATATTTTATATTTCATGATTTAAATCTCTAAAAGTATGGATTCCCAATTATGGGGAAATTTTAGTGAATTTCATGGTCAAGATGATTCCGAAAGCATGAACGAATTTCTCTTAAATTTTTAAGCATGTCTTAAAGCCTCGATTATTCAGGTTATCATGATCGTTTTCTTAAGAATTTAAGCATGTCAAGTATGTTTGAAATTATGGGCAATGCCCACATGTCACTTATGTATTATAACTACGATTTTAGCCGACTCACGAGCCCAATTCCATAGCTAGAAACACAAACTCTCATGTATGTTATGATTTCCATGTTTTCACTAGCCATGCATGCCATGTTATGAATGTTATGAGCACGTTGCATGTTTTGGGAGTAGTACTTAACACCGAGTAGGTTTGGGGCCTAGGTTACGCCCTGAATCTCAAAACTATGTGCCACCTTAGGATTATGCTTGGGACCTCCTCAGTGACTGCCCCCTATGCCCTACAGGGCCTTCATGAGTGATATCACGCCTTTCATGGTTCATACCATTGGCAAGGTGTTAACGACCTCCCGACTAGGGGTACAAGTCGGACTTCATGTGTGCTCATGTGAAGTATGTCGGTTATAGAAATCTCCTATTGTTCCTCATGATTTTGAAATATGTGTGGTTATGTTCTTTTGGCTCAACTTATGATTCATGAAATGTTTTCCCCGAATGTTATGACTTTGATGAGTATTTCTGGAAATATTAAGCCTTACGATATGCTTACAATTTTAGTTTTATGATCATGGTGTCCCACTCCTATAACTTTCATGTTTTTAAGAAATGTTTTGCATACCTTACATACTCAGTACTTTCAGAGTATTGACCCACATATTTTTAGGATCCGGTTTGCAGGTTCAGCATCGTCCCTAGCTTGGGCCCATTTCCTCTCAGTCTTCAATGGTGAGTCCTCATGATTCGAGGGATTCATGTTCAGACCTTGTTTATCTTATGTTTTCCAACTGTTTGGGTTAGTTGGGGTCTTGTCCCTTTAACCCGTCTTTTATGAATAGAGGCTTTCAGACTTATGTGTAGTATTCAGCCATTTATGATTGGATCTTGTATTGTTGTTTCCTTTATCTCTCATGATATGATTTTCAGTTAGTTTACAATTTATGAGTTAAGTTTTCCGCTTTATATGAACGAATTAGTGTTATGCTCACGCCATGGGTTGACTTGGGGTCTATCGGGACTCCTTCTCCCGTACCTACGATCCGGGTGTACTCTCGGGTTGTGATAGCATAGAAAGGAAATCACATGGCCTACCAAGGCCCAAAGAGTAATAAGCAGACATGTAGGAGAATGTAGAAGCAGGATTAAATAAAACTGTAGTAAGTTGATGACATACTGGAACAATACCATGCTAACCGCATCAGAACCTCTACCTGTGGACGACTTGGAAAAGCATAACACTAAGCATTAACATGCTCAACTTGAGCGACCCGTTTGCCTCTCAGCCACAACCTCGACTTGTATGAGAACCGCTATGGCCTCTAGTTGGCATTGCTACTACTCTAGAAAGACCCTGCGAACCCTACTACTGTGATCTCTACCTGTGTCGAGGGCAATCCCATTTGATATCTCCTAGGTCACCACACTCGTAACATGTCCTAGGGGCCATCATCCGAGTAGGGCAAGAGTGGTCAGAATAACCTCTATGGCCCGAAGATATTTCAGATTACCCCTATAGACCCTGTCCCAAGCTGTAGTAACCCCTTCAAGAATAACCTCCCTCAGACGATTGAGTAGCTACCTAAATTGGTCTTCTAGAAGGTGGTCAAAAAATCTTTGCAAAAAAACCTCTTCTTCTGGATGAGGTGCCACTGTAACTATTGAAAGTACGAGATCTCTTGTCCCTAGCATCACCAAACTCTTGACACCGTATGTACTCGACATCCTTAGCCGCATCAACTACTTTCTGAAAAGTTCCTCCAGAAGATGCAGTCTTAAAAGCTACAACAAAAATTATATAGACCAATCCTTTTACAAACTGTCAAATCCTCTTGGCCTTGTCGGGCAAAATCATCAAACCTTGATGAGACAAGAGATGGAACCTCACCTCATACTTAGTCACAGAAATTCCATCCTGAGTTAGATTCTTGAACTAATTCCTCCTAACTTCCTTCATGCTACGGGTAACGAACTTCTCAAAGAAAACCTGAGTAAACTGCTCCTCAGTCGATAAAGGAGACCCAACTCGCCTAGTCTCAATATAAGCTCTCCACTACTTCTCGGCTGGCTCGATTATCTGAAAAGTAGTATAGTCAACCCTTTGGGACTCCACCAATCCTAGATTATGCAACCACTCATGACAACTAATAATAAACTCATAATCATCCTCTACCTGTCCGCCTTTGAACTTTGGCAGATCCATCTTTCTGAATCTCTCGAACATCATTTGCTACTTATATGTCATGATAGGAATAGAAACTGGAGGAGTTACAATTCCTAACAAAGGCATACCCTCAAATCTAGGAGCCACTATTATAGCTGAGACTAAATGAAGACCTAAAGTTGTCCGCTAGTTGGGGGTCTGTCCTCCCAGCATAGTCTGAGAACCACCAGATATATTGGGCAGAATATCAGCCTGAGTATTACCTTCTAAGAAATTGAGCATATGCACCAATGTGTCCTAAAGTACTGAAGTAGTCATAAATTTGGGCAATACCAGATCTGGGCCTACACGCTCATCTCGAACCAGATCAACCTCTAGGATATAAACATTCACCTCAGGAAACTCTACGCTCATAGATACTGGAATAGATGCTGGTGCTCTAGTCTTGGCAAGTGCAGCAGCTCGTGCCCTGCCTCTACCTCCCCCTTACCTAATCCGCGCGCTACGACTCTAGTAGTAGGTGTAGGTGTGGGTGCCTGACCTCTAGCACTCATAGATCATGTTCTCACAATCTGTATTTGAATGAAATAGAATGATTTAGTACCAGCAAGATCAATTGCATATGAATAAAGAAATAAAGAATCGGAGTTTCCTACAGTCCTGTCGCATCCCCAAGATAACTTAATAGACGTCTCCACATTGATTGGCAAGTCACTGTTAGACTTTGCTGTTGTACTTAATGGGACATATGAATGATGCTTGGATACTATGTTGTCACAACCCAAAATCCCATTGAGCCGTGAGGGAACCCACCATACCCGTAGGTGAACATTGTTCCTTTATTAAGTGGGACATATGAACCATGCTTGGATACTATGTTGTCACGACCCAAAATTCTATTAAGCCGTGAGGGCACCCACCATCCCCATGGTGAACTCTATTCCTTTATTAAGCATTTAATAAATTAAAAAGTATAGAACTAATGAAAAATAAATAACTAACTTCTAGAGGTATGAAGTAAGTGAGTCAAAAATCAAAACAATTCTAAGATTTGGTAACACTAGTAAAAGAGCATCTACGAGTACCAAATAAGTTTAGACACTTAAAAACAACTATCCAGAAGAAAATAAGATAGAAAATAGAATACAAAGTCTCTCAAATTCAGTGATTGCCGAAGGGGAAGCAACTCAACCTGAACTATAGCTGAAAAAGTCTCAAAACACGTGAGAACTAAAGTACCAGTAGTACTTGGTACAATCACATCACAAACCTCAATACATACATCAATTTTGTATATATTTACCGATATCATCGCATTGGTACCCATATAAATGCTTGCCATGTCATTTATATGGGCCCCCCTTATCACGCATTACACTTAGATTAATTATTATATCAAAACTAACGCCTCAAAGAATCAAGATATATCTACTTCCCTTAAACTGAAGCCCAAGTGTTAAATTATGAATTTTCCCTTCTGTAACGCTTACGACCAATCAAAATATAGTCAAATATAAAATCTTCATGAGAATACGAATTCAATGACACCCATATTGCTATAGTTATATTCGACTTGAAAAATTGGGTCAAAAAGTATCCTCGAGCTCTAGAGCCGAATATGAAATTTTCTTTCAAATTATATTTACCCATAATGAAACAAACTCATATGCGAATTTCAGCTAAAATAGATCGTTATTCGACCCCTAAATAAGGAATTCTTATTTTAAGAATCCTAGGCTTAAAATCTCAATTTTCTATCCAATTCATTGGATTAAAATGCTAATGAACGATTATAATCAACTGTAAATATTAAAGCAATGGTAAAATACTTACCCCCTCTTTTTTAAAGAAAAAGGTCTAAAAAATTTCCTTAAACGGAGCTCTAGAACTCAAGATATAAAGAAAATACTCAAAAATCATTGTTTAATACACTGCTAAAAAAAAATAAACTAATATGGTCATTAAAAGTAACTTTCCCATCACTAAAAGTCACATATCTGGTTGCTAAAGGCATGCACCAGATCTATTTGTACCAGCAATCCATGTTTTCACTAAAGGGACCCTAACTCCCTCATACGATCTCAGAATTTGATGACTCTATTTGCTATAGTTTTAAATTTTTGATACAGATCTAGTGGTTCAATAAAAACACAATTTGAATCTTATTTGCTCCATGTGGAACCATTTTTACTCAAACAACATCTTCTAACAGGTCACCAAAACTTATCTGAGACACCCCAAACACAAATCAAATATGCAAATCTATTATAAAACACATTTTTAACCTATTGGAATCATCAAATCACTAATCCAAGGTCATCTTTATTAAATGATGACCATGGTTAACTCTAATCTTTAAAAAAATCTAGAAAACAATCATTTACTCAAATCGAACCACTCGAGATCACCAAAAAATATCCAACTAAGTGATAAATCATCTTTCAAACCTAACAGAACTTTCAAAACTCGATCATAGCCTCATTAACCTTAAATGTTGACTTTGGTCAAACATTTCCTTGTTTCAGCTTAAGAACTTAAAATTGTAGGTTTTCCTCTCTGAAACATATTGATTGTCTTGAAAATTATGTCACCTATTCCCACAAGTAATAAATGACATTCAAAAGATACGAGAAAGGTTAAAATGAGAAAAATAGTTAAAAGTCACAAAAATGAGTAGGAGGATCTTTACAGCAATGAACTTCAGAGCAATGGCCACTGCATTGCACTCCTTGATGCGGTCAACACTTACAAAAATATTTTTTATTTAGGTAAGGCATGCAAAACTTCTTGTAACTAACTAGGGTGAATAAGCAGTTTCATGCATCAGGATTTAAATATGAGTACAGCGCCAGGTAATACCACATATTCTTATTAACATCACACTATTCATGCAAATTTATTCCTTTTAGTTGTTCAACCTTCCATATGAAAATACACGGTATCAATATTTTTTAGTGTGCAGTAGCTATTATTTGAAGAAAATATATACAAAGTTGGCAATTTCTTGTGTAACAAAATAGAGCCCACACTATATAAGTGCCATAATCGTTTGACATTAAGATAACATGTGTTGATCAATTTTTAGCTTTAAAATTTTTTAAAAATTTAAAGTATATTTAATTAAAAAATAACATTACTAGAGTATGTACTACTAACATCTTCAAATATTGAAATAAATCATTCTTTAATTCAACTCTTACAATCTAATCAGGAATTTATTTAAATGTTAATTGGAAAAAAATTTATATCTAATGGATCAATAAATTTAAATTTATCATCTTAATCTAAAATATATTCTCCCTTTAAGTGACAAATAGTATGTAATTCGACCAAGACTTAATCTTTCTTTAAGTTAAAAATAACAAAATTAAAATCTACAAAGAGAATACCAACTAAGTAATTCTTTAAATGACACATAAAAATTTGAAAAACTGAAAAATGAATTTAATGTTTTTTTCCTTATAATAGATCTTGACAATCATAAAATGTCTTCAATAAGAGTTGATCAAGTATAGATTTCCCTGAATTCATCTTATTCATGTTTGTTCTAAATATGCTTCGAACTACTTTAGGATAAATAATTAGAGCATTTATGTGTCAAAGATTAAAAAAATCTATCTTAACAATCTTGAAACCTGTTATAAGTAGTGGCTTCTCAACAAGAAACAGGGAAAAAACACAATACTCGTCCTAGTGTTGCTGGCATTGAGAAGTGATAATGGCTAGCAAGGAGATGTGTGTATGAATAATGAGAGCATCACTTTGTTTGTTATTATCAAATCACTATATCAACAATTTTAGAACAAGATTATGTGTGTTTCTTGCTTCTTATAGAGAAGCCATACTTTATATTGGGTTTCGGAATTCTTAATGTATGTGTTCAATCTTTTCACACAAAATTTCATTAATTCATTTTAGAAAATATCCCGAGTAGATTTAATAAATATGTATAAGATGAATTTAGAAAATATCTCCAATAATATCTCGTTAAAAATATCCCCAACAATAGCTCGTCGTCTGACTCGTTGCTTGAAGGACTGATTTGACAAGGTTCTGGACTGCTATCAATGGATCAAAACAATAACTCATTATATAAAGAAACGGGTTAGTGTATTTCTTGTTGAATCTGGGAATGAAATTTGCAGAGGCTGACAATGACTCACACAATGAGTCATTGCATTGGCAATGACTCATTGGTTCAATTGTTTTGAGTCAAAAAAGTTTTAGTTCCTTTTCTGGTTTTTCTGTATAAGTCTGGGTTTGTTCTAAAAAACTTTTGGGGTGTTCACTTATATTGGATACTCACTTCCAGATATTACTTAATTAGAGATCTATCATGCTAGGTTCATAAGTTATTATATATATAACATTATGGTCCACAATAATGTCTCATTGAGACTTATCCTGTGATATCTCAAAAGAATAATGTGTACACTATTAGGAAAAAAAGAAAGTTCATTAATATATCATAAACACTTAATTAAGATTATAGTGTCAAAACATCATAAATGCATCAATTATAAGTGCGACCAAGACCAATTCTCTGAACATGTTCATTAAATGTATTTGGTTGTAAGTCTTTGTTAACAGATCTCCCACCCCTGCAGCGGTCCCCATTAACTGGTAACTCGAATTTGTTGTATCTTTTCCCATTACTTAAACCCAAGTCTAATTACCAGTCACTCAACACTTTTTACCATGCACCTAGCAAAAATAGAGTGTTCTGGACTTATTTCCCCATAATAACATAAGGGTCATTACAGAAGCTGTCATGACCCAGGTGGCCGTGATTGGCACCCACACTAATCCCCTGGTGGGCGAACCAGCGAAACTAGATAACAATCCCCAAGTGACCCCAAAATCAAGACATTGATGAAGAAATAAACTATTATGATCTTAATACAACTTCAAATCAATATACTATTACGCATACCAAAACTAAATAAACAATTTTCCTTAACCTAATTGTCATTTCACCAGACATCTGTTTACAAGCTAAGGAAACTAACAACTAAAAATAAAATAAAGTTTTGAAATGTCTGAAGGAAATATATCTGCAACGGTGGAGTGAATTGTTTCCTGATCTGCTCACGTTCTAAAACTCTGAAACCACTGCTCTATAGGTGAGGGCGTGAAGAACTTCCTGGCTCGAACTCTGCACTCAGAAAAGAATACAGGGGCAGAGTTAGTACATAACACGGTATTAGTAGGCATCATCGCCTAACCCTAATCAGAGTAATAATAATATAAGACCAGTCTTCAAAGTATAAGGAAGTACAACACAATTGAGACACACTACTTCTACACAAGGGACAATTGGCCTGCTCACTAGATAGGTCATTTTCGCTGCAGTGGTCGCTTGACCGCTATAGTGGTCTCGCCACTGCGGAAATGATTCTGCTGCAGTGGCACTGCTTAGGAAGTAGCTCGAGATGCTGCACTCTTCTCAGTTCATCCATCCCACAATTCAATAGATCAATAGTTTAGAATCTCATCTAATCTATAAATCTATCAAAAAGGTATAATAAAACAACAATCATATCTGCTATTAAGAGCTACAAGTACACAATTAGTCATAGCAACAACTATTTAAGAATTACACATAGTGACAAAGTCACACTTAGCATTAAAATATGATATTCATTATCAAGTCAAGTCATATCAACGATAATTTGCACATTCTCTTAGCACGTTCCTCATTCAACATCATGAATATACATGAAATCACAAAACAACACACAAATGACAAAACCAAGGGTAACATGACGGGCACACGCCTCTGCTATCTCCCCTCAACACTCAACTGCACGAATCATGTACACACATGCTAGAGGGTATTGTTTTTCTCCCATCTAGTCAGGACCTGCAAGGGACTCTAGAAATTCATGTACTGTGCCCACATGGACCCGCTCCCACTCATATGCTCATCCGGATGCTCCCCTCAGACACGAGCCACTTGATAATAGTATTGCTTGCCCAGATGATCCCCTCTAGCATGAGCCACTCGATAATAATATTCACTCTCCCGGATGCTCCCTCAGGCTTGATCTTCTCTCCATTCAGGATACAATCACTATCCTATTCATTCTCAATTTTTGCAAAACAACAAGTATACAAGTCGTACACAATAACATGTACTCTAATTTTTTATTCTCCATTCACATAATTAATTTATGACAAGCAATTCACTTCACAATTTCTCATAAACTAAACAACATTAATTCATGACTTTCCATCAACATGGTAATCATACTTGTTCACAAGACAACTCACAAAAAGGGATGTCTGAAGACCAGTCACATACAATTATCACCTAAGCATACAAATCATTAAGCAGGATCTAACCCTCTAACCATAACCTAGCTCGATTACCCGAAGTTATTGACTTCGCTACTCTACAGGAGCTTTGCCCTTCTTCAACATTTGGATTGCTCAAAATCTACACACATATAATAATTAATTAATCACTCCTCTAGATAGGGCCTAATTCGATCAAACCCTTCTCTTTTCAGGAAAAATTAACAGTAAACCCTTCCCTTCCACCTAGTTCTAAGTCCCCACCATGTCTAACCCATCAACATTAGTAAGAGTAACCTTAGGAAGTAAACATTACTCAAAATTCAACAATCAAAACCTCCCATAACTCCCCCATAATCTTAGCCCTAGTTCATCAACCTAGGGTTTTCTGCTTTAGAATTTTCACCATTAATGGGTCCCCCCTTAAGCTTTTATGATAATAAACACCCATTAAAGGGGCTAGGGGACAATAAACATACCTTTTTTCCATCACTTTCAGCTCTAGGGAAGAAATCGCTCCTAACCTTGATCTTTCGCGTTTTGGAAAATAATGGGATTTAATCCCAGAATTCCCACTTAAATCCACTTTCTAATCCCCGTCGTCCACTGTAGTGGTCCCATTTTCATTATAGCGGACCCTCAATAGCGGCCATAAGATCGGTATGGCGGTTCCAGCAGTTACTCCACCATTCTGCCATAGCGGGACTCAGACCACTACCACGGTTTGCGTATTGCTTCTGCCTACTCTGAGAAGCTACTAGGTGATCCTGAATTATTCAAACCTTTTCCAAGGACTCCTTTAACAAATCCCTCGCACAAGGCGTCACCTCAAACACATCAAACCACCCAATTGGAGACCTACACTTCCTCCCATACAAGGATTCAAAAGGCGCCATACCAATGCTCGAGTGGTAGCTATTATTATAGGCAAACCCTACCAAGGATAAGAATTTATCCCAATGACCCCTGAAGTCTCTAACACATGACTGGAAAATGTCCTCTAACACTTGAATAGTTTGTTTTAATTGTCCGTCTATTTAAGGATGAAGGGTTGTACTTAAGTCCAACAATGTACCCAACTCAGCCTGCAAGGTGCTCCAAAAATGGGAAGCAAACTAAGTGCCCCTATCTGATACAATTAAAACAGGCCCCCGTTGAAACTAAATGACTTCCTTCACATATAGCTTGACTAGTTTCTTTGTGTTGTAACTCACCTAGACAGGCAGGAAATGAGCAGACTTGGTCAAATTGTCTGTTATGACCCAAATTGAGTCAAATTTTACCAAAGTCTTGGGAAAACCAACCATAAAGTCCATAACTAACCTCTCCCATTTCTACTTGGGTATAGGCATCCACTGAAGTACTCCTCCAGGCATTTTGTGCTTGTACTTCACCTGCTGCAATTTAAACACTAAGCCACGTAGTCCACAATGTCTCTCTTTATCCTACCCAACCAATAATGTTGTTTTAGATCTTGGTACATCTTGGTGACTTCAGAGTGAATGGAGTACCTTGAATTTGTAAGCTTCGGCCAAGAGAGTTTAACAAGCTCATCTACTCGAGGAACACAAACCCTCCCCTTTATTCTCAAGACCCCTTCATCATCTAATACTACTTCCTTGGCTTCTCCCCCCAGAAGTTTATCCCTGATCTTAGCCAGCTTTTCATGTTCAAACTATCTAGTTTTGATTTCCTCTAGCAGCGAGGATTTAGCCTCTAGGTTGGCTAGCACCACACCAGTTTCGGTCAGTGATAATCTCACTAAGCTATTTGCAAAGGTCTGTACATCCCTAGCCATTAGCTGCTGAGTAGCTTCCAACCAAGCCAAACTGCCCATGCTCACCATCTTGCTACTTAATGCGTCTGCTACCACATTGGCCTTTCCTGGGTGGTACAAGACGGTGATGTCTCCTCTGCCTCAAATTGAGATCTTTTTAAGAGATACATACTGTAAGCTGTGATGATCTATGAAAACCTCACATCATGCTCCATACAGATAGTGCCTCCAAATTTTTAGTGAAAATACCACCTCTACTAACTCCAGATCGTGCGTGGGGTAGTTCTTTTTATGTACCTTCAACTATCTTGAGGCATACGCAGTAACCTTTCCTTCCTGCATCGACACAGCACCAAACCCAGACCGTAAGGCATCACAATAAACAACAAAGTCTTTACCTTCCACGGGTAACACTAGGATAGTTTCTGTGGTTAGCAAAGTCTTGTGTTTTTAAAAGATCATTTCACATTCCTATGCCATTAGAAGGGAACATCCTTTTGTCTCAACTTGGTCAATGCCAAAGAGATAGAGGCAAATCCCTTCATGAACTGACGGTATTAACTTGCCAACCCCACTAAACTCCGAATTTCTATCACATTAGTTGGCCTTGCCCAGTTTCTGACTGTCTCCACCTTCTGTGGAACAACTCGGATTCCCTCCTTGGAAAACACATGCCCCAAAAAACACACTGACTCCAACCAAAACTTTCACTTAGTGAATTTGGCATACAACTGCTTCTCGTTCAGTAATCCCAGCAAAATATTTAAATTTTTTTCATGCTCTTAGTTAGTCTTATAATACACCAAGATATCATCAATAAACACAATAACAAAGGAATCCAGGTAAGGTTTGAAAATACCATTCATTAGGCTCATCAATATGGCCGGAGCATTAGTGAGTCCATATAACATGACTAGACACTCATAATGCCCATAAGTCATCCGAAAGGCTATTTTGGGAATGTCTTCAGCCCGTATTTTCAATTGGTGATAATCAGACCTCAAATCAATCTTTGAAAACTTAGCCGCTCCATGTAACTAGTCAAATAGATCATCTATTCGAGGAAGAGGGTAGTTAGTCTGAATAGTTACCTTTTTTAACTGGCGGTAGTCTATGCACATCCACATACTACTGTCCTTCTTCTTTACAAACAAAACATGGGCACCCATGGTGACATACTTGGTCTAATGATAGAGCAACTCCTGTAATGCTCCTTGAGTTCTCTCAACTCAGCAGGGGCCATTCGACATGGAGTAATAGAAATGGGTCAGGTGTCTGGTTCGAAGTCTATACAGAAATCTATGTGATGGTCCGGCAACATGCGGGGCAAATCTGTAGGGAACACCTTTAAGAACACACAAACAACTTGGACCGACTCTATGGAAGGACTCTCTGAACTAGTGTCCTGAACACGTGCCAGATACGCTGAACAACCCCGCTCTATCAACTTAAGGGCATGAATATAAGAAATAAGTTTCTTAGGGGCACGACTACAATTCCCCTCAACTCCAACCTAGACTACCCTGGACCCAATATAGTCACAGGCTTAGCATAGCAATCTAGAATGACATAGTAAGAGGAAAACCAACTCATTTCCAAAATTATTTCAAAATTAACAATGTATAAGATTACTAAGTCCGCCAGAGTGTCAAATCCCATAAATTCAACAATGCAGTCACAAACAACCCTATCTACTAACATAGAATCCCCAACGGGAGTAGACACACAGATAGGAGTATTAAGCACATCATACACTAGATTCAGACCCAAAGTAAAACAAGTAGACACATAAGAGAATGTAGAGCCTGGGTCAAAAGATGCAATAGCCATTATATCAGCCACGAAGATAAAACTTGTGATAACAGTGTCTGAAGCCTCTACCTCAGGTCTACCAAGAAAAGCAAAAAAATGAGCCTGGCTACCAGCCTGAGAACCGCCTCGTTGGTTTGTACCACCCCTGTACCTGCTTGGGTGCCACCCCTACCTACATGAACACGTCCTCTACCTTGCTGAGCACCACCTCTAGTGGCTGGCTGACCACCTCGTCCCAGCTGTGGACGATTCAGACTAAATGCACTACCTCCCCTCCTAGCTAGTGCCGGAGCTCGAGGAGCTGGGTGAGAAATAATATGTCCTCCCTATCCGAATCTAGGGAACCATCTGTGGATGTGGCCATTGATGTTCCATGATTTTATGGAACTTTCTATGCTTAAAACTATGAAAATATGCAAATTTTTGGTGTGTTTATGTAGATATAATGTGTTTGTGTTAAGTGTTGTAGGAAAATAGGTTCGAAACGTGTAATGGGCAATGTAAGGCATAAATGGACTGAAATGCAGGCTACTAGTCAAGTCACGAGTCGTCGTCCAAGTGGACCACTCGTTCTTAGAATCGTGGGAAGAAGATCAAGGTTTAATGCTGAGAAACAGTACACTTAACGAGTTGAAGGCATGACTCATTACATGTATAAAGAGTTGTTAAGCCAGTCGTGAAGACTGGGAAGATGATTCCTGAAAAATACCCAGTGAAGGCAGCGGAAGATGTTATGAGTCGTCGGATGATTGGGCGACTCGTCATGAGAGCACTGGTATGAACCACCGTGTGCATTGGAATTCTGGAGAACCAAGACCACGAGAGGCCTAACGACTTATGCCCTGACACGATGAGTTGTTAGGTGACCCGTTACCACAGCTAGGCCTACAGCCGAGGAAGACTGATTTCACTGATCATGACTCATTTAAGAGATATATTGAGTCATTACTCGTCCCATTGCCATTGATCACCTTGATTCCATTTTTAGTTAGGAAAGGTTTTATTTTGAACTATAAATACATTATTTAGGTTTATTTTCAAAGTAGAGTTTATTTTTACTACATTGCACATGGATTTTGGTGTTGTGGACGGGGATTATTGGTTCAAGAAACAAAGTTTGTAATTTTGTTCTTTATTTTGGGAATCAAATGACATTGAAGTTTTGTTCATCAGTTTTTGAGTTTTACTCAATTCACGTGGTTTTCTTCTACGATTTTTTGTAAGTTACAATTATGATTTATTATATATATTGTGATTGTGATTATTCAAACATGAGTGGATAAACCCATTACTAGGGTTCTGGGAACCATGATGAATTAACACACATACATTTTACACTTAGTGATTCTTGAATGGGGTTTAATACATGTATTATTTTTCCCTTCGTTTTAATTATTTCTTATCGGTTGAAAATGTTAGCACTTGCCTTATTCTTACTTACCGGACCAATAGGGTAGTGAATGGGAAAAGGAATTAATAACGGAGATTCGGGGCTATCAACCCTCATCTAATAGCTTGAACTTGTCCGGGGATAGCTAATCCTATATTAAGGGTAAGGGTTAATTAAGCATACACCCGTATATGGACCAAGTTGCGAGATGATAATCATCTAGATAAGGGACCAACCATTTAGGTGAACCTAACTTACCAATATTGCATGTTAAACACCAGAATAGATTACTAGTGTAAAATCCTTGCGGTTATGAAGTCATGGGGAACACAATCCTAGTCATCTTGTTGATTGAATACAACCAAAATTGATTTAAGCATTTCCTAGTCTTTACTCTTGTTTATTATTTTATTTTTCAATTCTTTCCCCCTTAGGAAATAAGGAAGCTGATAGGATTAGCTAATCGCATTAACTCAAGTTCTTTCTATATTCCATGTGGGATCGACCTCAACCTTTTTTGGGTTCTATATGTTACATCGACCGCTTTAAATCTCACTTGCGAGGTGTAATTTGGGAACATCAAATTTTGGCACCGTTGTCGGGGAATACAGCTAAGGCTTTTGTTAATTGTGTTTTCTTTACTGTTCATTGTTATTTCTTTTTTATTTTTCTTCTTTTTGTTTTTGTTTTTAATAGGTCTTTGGTTCGTGCATGACCAGTACTAGGATCCAAGGAAAATCCCTGGTTTAAATCGATCTCAAACTTGAACAAACACTAAGTAATCTGAGTAGAATGGCCAACGCACAAGAGAAAGAGACAGTGGAGCAAGCTACAGCTAGAATGTTGGCTGGGAATGTTCTGCTGTTTGTTATATGGGTATATAACTACACACAAGTACACGTGGTCGAACAAGTAGTAAAGTGGCTTAAGTAAGCCAAGTATCGATCCCACAGGGACTGGGATAAGGTACAATCTGCTCAAGTGTACTATATTTTAATTACAACAATGAAGACAACAGTGTAACCAAGAATTTGATATTTTGAGTTCTAATGTTTATGCTAAGTCTAAAACAACTATCTAATGTGAGTCTGAACTATGAATGTGAGCATGCTGAGGTTAAATGAACATGTAACGAAATTAATTATCAATATAATTTTGTTAGTCTTTTCCTCTGGTTGCTAGTCAAGAACTAATGCCAATGGATTAAAACTCTCGTATTTAACCCAACTTAAGAATCATGAACTGCCCACTTACGTTTCTGTGATTAAACGAAATTCATGTTGTAGCCATACAAACCCGGTTCCTAAATTGACTAATACGACTTTCAGGTATATTTCTATCCTGAAGGTAAATCAATTCTCAATTTTCCCAAACTAAGAAAAGATCATATCCTATTAATTCACAACTTTCCAATTTCTTTCTCTCTCGAGTGAAACCGGACTTTTTAGATATACATTAACGTAGGCCACACATTAATGCAGTAAGAACAAGAATCAATAGAACAACCATGGAAGAAAAGATGAAAAACCAACTTAATCAACAATCACATTTCAATACAATTGTTCTTAACCTCAGCAAGAAGAGGAATTAGCCACTCATTTGTGGATTAAACATCGTTAAATAAGTGTTAAACATACATGCAATTGAATTGAAGAAGAAGGAGATAGAGAAAAACCCTGATAATTTCGTCCCCTCAACTGTCTGTAACCCACGTTCTTGCTCCACCAAGTCAGAATTATTAAAAATGAACCTAAGTATTCTATTTATACTAGTGGGAATTTTTCCCGGAATAACAAGCAACGTGTCACGGAGTGCATCGCGGAGCACTCTCCGTGACACGACACTGACGCGGACCCTCAATGGAAACTGGGTGTCCAGGTAATAAGGCTCAACGTGGCACGACATGCAACGCGGAGCTAGGCCACCTTGCCACGGACCCAACGCGCACCCTTACTGGAAATTGCCAAAAATTCCCTAGCCAGGCAGAAGGCCTCCGCGATGGCAGCGTGACACGGCTCCATCGCGGAGCCTCTTTATTTTGTGCCTTCCAATGCCTTTTCCTTTGCTAACATCCGAGTCCAACCCCGATCTCTCCCAACACGCATTTTAGCTTCCCAAAAGTATATTTTACCTGCAAAACAATGCTCATCATGTTGGTTAGTATAAATTCACATTTTATTAACAATCACATGAGAATGTATCAACATTGCTAGATAAACAAGGCTAAAATGACATATTTAAGTATCACTTGGGCATATAAATTTTCCCAAGATCACTTACCCCACACTTAAATCCTTGTTCGTCCTCGAACAAAAATCTTACACCTCATGCAATTTACACACCAACCTCGCTACTTTGGTTCGATAATTCAGGCTACGGTCATACCGATTATTCAATACAGCAAATCATCAAGAAAACACGCATGGTCCTATCAATGCAATGACCTTCAATACATCAAGACCTCCTAGACTTAAGAATCGACTTTCGATATCGGCAAACTCATGCAAATCAGCTCATCAAGACATGCGACACGAAAATTAATCTCTCATCAAGCATGTGCCCTCACAACACAAAAGAATTTTCCCCTTTTTGATCATACGAACTCAAACGATTACATGCAGGGGGCATATAGACACAATTTCACTCTCTCTCCCAAAAGAATTCACATGCATCATGTCACGAACCATAAGCTTGCCTTTAGTGTATTACTCCACTAACATAAAGAAGTGTGTTGTAAGATCACGTAGGACTTTAACAGGTTGTAATGTAAGCTACGAAACTAGTAAATATTGGGCTAGCAATAATAGCCACTAGCATCCTTAAGCGCCTTTTCAATACATCCCCTCAAACTCATGGGCATTGTTTCTTTCTTCATCCTCCCATTCTTGAAGTTTTTCTTTAGTTTGGCCCATCTTATTAAGCACACTTGACACCACAACAAAGATTATTCATACACCTTCATTATAGTTTATTTATAACAAGTGCACCTTTAACCTTTTGTTTCCCTTTATCACTCTGCTTTTCTTTTCTTTTCACCATTCTCACTCTTTGACACTTTGGGAAAATTATTTTCTCTTCTTAAGCGCTTAAGAGTTTTGGATCAAATTTACGGCTAATGAAAAGAAAGGATTAAGCTCGGTTTACACTTTTTGACAAAAGAAAAAAATAATAGGCTAAAGGCTCAACGGGCTGACTAGGGTGTACAATCAAGGTGGGTACGATAATGAAAAAGAGAAACTTTCGGTTAAAAAAAAGAAATGCCTACATCCTTTCCTACAACACACCTCCTTCATTTCATTTTGTACACACACCAGGCAAGTTCTAGACGCTTCACAATAGCACGGAATAACAAAACCTCACTTCACACTTATTGCACATGCTCAATTCAAGACATATTCACAGACTCTTCAATCAGCTAATTACAAGAATTCAAAATTAAGCCTCAATCACACTGAATCGACTCTATGGCCTAGGTATCTCAACATATTTTAAAAGTTGCATGCTTTCATACGAATCACCTTTGCATTTCAAATATCATGTACAACACGCTGAATTCCACAACCATAAAGAAACTACAAGTTTTGGGATGCAACCCACAAAAGAAAAACAACAAAAAAAATAAATGAAGAAAAAAATCTACTCCTAACAACTACATTTCCCTTAAGACGGTCGTCATCCATCCATCATAGGGAACGGTCACTAACTAAGACTTCGGTTCAATGGGACCATTCTCGGTAAAAGAACCGAAAACAAATGCCGAGAAACCCAAGAATTGAAAAAAATTTAAAAAAATATCAATCATTTTGATAAACAAAAATATGTACAAAATCAGCTAGCAACATTCAGCAATGCACAACAGTTTCACATATAATTACAATACAGAACAACAACTTCACAATCACAAATCACAGGGTCACCAAAAAAAAAAATTTCACAGGCACCACAACAGATTAGAACATACATAACAGCATAACCAGCACCTAACTACTCCCACCCCACACTTATATCGAACACTGTCCCCAGTGTTCACAAAAATTGGGTGGTGGAACTCCCTGATCAATCAAAATACTCCACTTCTTCATCAGGTGCTGCTGCTTCATCTCCCATGTCTGAATCACCCCCATCGTCATCATTGGACTCCACATCGGAGTCCTCCCGACGTGTCTCCTCATCTGTGGGGACATCATCATCCGTGGGCTCCATAAAAGCTGGCCCCACTCGGCATAGAGCCCTGGCATTTTCGCCAAAAGGGTAGTCTAGCTCGAGCTGCCATAGCTCCTCCTCTGTTGTCGGCCTCCCGCCTATCCTTAGCTGGAGCATCTGCATCCCATACATGCGAGCCATGTACTGATCATCTCGAGCATGTTGCTCGGCAAATGTAAGAACAGGCCCATGGGTGGTGTCGGGTGCCTTAGTTTTAGTGACATCTAAGGCCCGCCGCTCCATCTGCGCGATGTAGTCAAGGGCCTCTTCCTCAACATTCAGGCCCCTCAGGAATGTGGTGAGTAGTCCACCAAATCCGTATCTGTGCCCCTGATGCAACCGGGCTCTCTTCATGGCGGAGATAATCACCGCCCCCACTTTGATCTCCAGCCCTTTCATCAGGGCGTACACCAGGTATACACGATCCCGGGTTACATCCGTCATATGTACCCCCAAGATTAAGCAGGAACACAAGATCTTAAGCCATATCCTGTCTTCCCTGTTCATCTGTGAGTAGGGCAAAGTTTGATGGTAGCCCCTCTCCTTGTGTCTGCTCCACCTAGCCGTCGATCGGGTTCCACACAAAGTGCGTCTGGCGTCCGCATATGGTGGAGTGATGTTCAGCTGTCGAAGCACGTGGGCGTCTGTGTCCCGCGCCCCTAGGATAGAATTGAGGTTGTGGGGCTCAAAGGTGACTATTTGCCCTCTTATTTTGATGGTGTGACTTCTGAGAGTCGGGTTCCAATTGGCATAGAATTCCCGAGTCAAGTGCAAGTTGCATTCCTTGGGCTCTTCAAAGATGAAGTTGAGCCCAGCTTCCTCGATCCTGTGGACGATCCTAGGGAACTCTTGTGCCAACGGTTCCCGTGCTATGTGTTCCTCGGGGAAGTACTTTCTCTCCTTGTGCTTTGCATACCACTTCTTCCCCTCTTCTGTCAACCACCTGGTTCCGTATTGGCGGCGTTGGCCGCGTGGAACCGCTGGTGCTGCTGGGACCATTGTGCCCAATCTGATTCTTTTTTTGCCGGCGTCAGATGTTGATGCACCTTTTCCCTTGTCTTGCCGGCTTGCCATTGTTCCCGCCAACCCAAACAGACAAGTTCAATGTTAAGCCAATGAATATTAGCTTCGACTAAAGTTGAGTTAAGCTAGGATACCCCACACTTAGTCCTTAGCTAAAATTACAACATTACGGCAAGATCATACTTATTTACACAAACAAACAACCAACTATAACAAACATGCTTAGTGCATTCGAAGAATTCGACGGTTTATATTCTATGTACTACTCAGACATCGTACAGCTAACCGCAATCATTACCATCGACAACATTTTATCTTATAGCACATAGCAAGGAGAAACGTAACAAAAGAAAAAAAGAAAAAAAATTACTACGTGATCCTATACAATTCAACCAATTCTTGCAATTTTCGATATTACCCTAACCCGAGAATCCGTCGGTTTTTGAGCATAGTAACAGTTAGCACAATCGACTCATCTCACTGAACATGTACAACCAAACATGAATTTCACTAGTTCAACTAAATTTTTCCATTTCAAACTTCAAAGGCAAGCCCTAGCTATGATTTTATCACAAATTCGATTAAACTATGTCATTATCGCGTTCAAGCAATCACAATGATACTCCGAACATCAACCAACAATAATTCAATAGAATTTAAGCTCAATTTCTAATTAGGGCAAGTTTAGCTCATATCACTTGTTCAATATCGAAAAAGTTCGACAAGAATTGAAATAGAGTTGAAGAACATACCTTGAATTTGAAGAATTGATGAAAACTCGATGAAATTATTGTCCTAAGTCCGTGTCACATCAAGGGGGAGATGGGTTTTTGGGAGGTTGGTCACGGAGTGTGTGAGAAATGAGGGAAAAATAGGGGTAATCGGGGTTAAAAAGGGGGAAAATCGCGTGGGTCACCCGGCGACCCGGTGTGACCCGTCGCGATATAAACATCAATGTGTCACGGAGGGTAACGCGGAGGTCCTCCTCCGTGACACGGAGCTATCGCGAGGGCATTCTGGAATATTTTTAAAATTCCAGATTTACACCTCAACGTGTCACGAAGAGTAACGCGGAGGTCCTCCTCCGTGACACGGAGCTATCGCCCTAGCTCACTGTTTTGCCACTTTTTATTGATTTTCATACCTCGAATTTTCCTTTGCGATTCCTTGCACATTTATCCTCCGTTCAACCTGAAATTCATCTTACGACAAGAAATTGGTTAGAATTATAGGTTTCACTCAAAATAAAACTAACAATAAAAATATAAAACTTAGAAATTTTGTTGATAATCAGGGAAAAAAAGAAAAAAGAAAAATCTATTCACAATTTACAAAGAGAAATTTCACGGGTTGCCTCCCGTGCAGCTCCTGGTTTACCGTCGCGGCTCAACGTCATTCAGCTCAATTGTCTTCTACGGTGACGGACATTTTCTCTCGACCACCGTCCTCCCCCCAGTAGTTCTTACATCTCTGCCCATTTACTAAGAACGTGGAACTCCGATCTTCTTGCCACAACTCTACTGCCCCGTGCGGGGTCATTCTCACCACTTCAAATGGTCCTGACCATTTAGACCTCAGCTTTCCCGAAAACAACTTCGATTTTGAATTGAAGAGCAATACTTTCTGCCCTGGCTTGAAAATGCGATGCACCACATGCTTGTCATGCCACCTTTTCATTTTTTCCTTGTAGTACTTGGCACTCTCATAGGCATGCCAGCGGAACTCTTCAAGTTCACTGAGCTGCATTAGTCTCTTCTTGCCCGCCATCTCTAAGTCCATATTCAGCTTCCTCACAGCCCAGAAGGCTCGGTGCTCTAGCTCCACCGGAAGATGACACGCTTTACCATAGACTAATCGGTATGGTGAGGTTCCAATCGGTGTCTTGTAAGCAGTTCTGTACGCCCACAACGTATCATCAAGTTTGCTTGACCAATCATTCCGTTGTGTATTTACCATTTTCTGGAGAATCTGCTTCACTTCTCTATTTGACACCTCTACTTGCCCACTAGTTTGGGGGTGGTATGTTGTTGCCACTTTATGGCGCACCCCATACTTGGCTAGTAGTTTCTTGAAACTTGCATTGACAAAATGAGCCCCTCCATCACTGATAATGGCTCGGGGTGTCCCGAACCTGGTGAGAATGTGTTTTTTCACAAACTTCGTTACTACCTTGTTGTCATTCCTGGAACAAGCTATTGCTTCCACCCATTTTGATACATAATCTACGGCCACCAAGATGTAACGATTACCAAATGACGGTGGGAATGGGCCCATGAAATCAATGCCCCATACATCAAAGGTCTCAACTTCCAGTATATTCTGCAGTGGCATCTCTTGTCTTCTACCAATTGTTCCTGTACGCTGACATCTATCACACATTTTGACGTATGCCATAGAGTCTCTAAACAGTGTAGGCCAAAAGAACCCTGACTGTAGAACCTTGTGTGCTGTTCGCTCGCCTCCATGATGACCCCCATACAACGAAGAATGACAGCTCCTCAACACCTCTGCAATCTGACTCTCTGGGATGCATCTTCTCATTACCTGATCCGGTCCCTGTTTAAATAAGTATGGTTCATCCCAAACAAATTGCCGACAATCATGCCTCAATTTCCTTCTCTGTTGGACTGTTGCCTCAGGTGGGTAGACTTCGCTCACTAGCAAGTTGACTATGTCTGCGTACCAGGGAAGTTCAGCTTCCCCTACTGCCAAGAGTTGCTCATCTGGGAACTCTTCATTTATGTTATCACCTTCCATCATATGCGACCGGCTCTCCAATCGTGATAGGTGATCTGCCACCTGATTCTCGCTCCCCTTTCTATCTTTGATCTCAAGGTCGAACTCTTGCAACAACATAATCCATCTGATCAGCCTGGGCTTAGCATCCTTCTTGTTAAATAGGTACCGAATCACTGCATGGTCGATGTACACCACTACTTTTGAACCCGCCAAATAGGACCTGAATTTGTCAAATGCAAACACCAATGCTAGCATTTCCTGCTCTGTGACTGTGTAATTGCTTTGGGCCGTATTCAGCGTTTTGCTTGGATATTGAATAGAATGAAAGATTCTATTTTTTCTTTGCCCCAATATAGCTCCCACAGCCACATCACTGGCATCACACATTAAGTCAAATGCTTGTCCCCAATCCGGAGTGGTAAGGATAGATGCTTCTATCAATTTCTGCTTCAACTCCTCGAATGCTTTCACACACTCATCATTTAACTCAAACTTTACCTCTTTTTCTAGCAATCTGCATAGTGGTCTAGAAATTTTGGAAAAATTTCTGATGAACCATCTGTAGAATCCTGCATGCCCAAGAAAACTGCAAACACCTTTCACCAACACAGGTGGTGGCAACTTCTCAATAACCTCGATCTTAGCACGATCGACTTCCAACCCCTTTTTAGACACTTTGTGGCCAAGGACAATACCCTCCTAACTAAGAAGTGGAATTTCTCCCAGTTTAGCATAAGGTTGGATTCCTCACAGCGAGCCAGCACCCTGTCAAGATTATGCAAACAAGTAGCAAACGAATTACCGAAAATAGAAAAATCATCCATAAATACCTCAACAAAATCCTCCACCATGTCGTGGAAAATAGCCATCATGCATCTCTGGAATGTGGCGGGTGCATTGCATAACCCAAATGGCATCCGCCCAAAAGCATATGTCCCATAAGGATAGGTAAAAGTAGTCTTCTCTTGGTCCTCCGGAGCTATGGCTATTTGGTTATACCCAGAGTACCCATCAAGGAAACAATAATATTCCTGTCCAGCCAACCTAGCTAATATTTGATCAATGAACGGGATAGGGTAATGATCTTTCCTTGTGGATTCATTCAGTTTTCTATAGTCCATGCAAATCCGCCAGCCTGTGATGGTTCGTGTAGGAATCAACTCGTTTTTCTCATTGGTGACCATGATCATCCCTCCTTTCTTTGGAATGCACTGAACGGGGCTGACCCATTCACTGTCTGAAATTGGGTAGACCACACCTGCATCAAACCAATTGATTATTTCTTTCCTCACCACATCCTTCATTGCTGGATTTAGCCTTCGCTGCGGCTGAACGGTTGGTTTTGCTCCTGTCTCCATGAAAATCCTATGTGTGCAAAAAGCTGGATTTATACCCTGAATATCTGACATTTGCCAACCCATTGCTTTCTTCCTTTTTCTGAGGATACCCAAAGCTTCTTTCTCCTGTCCCTCTGTCAATTCTGCAGAGATGATGACTGGTAACGTTTTATTTTCCCCCAAAAAGACATATTTTAAATGGGGAGGCAATTCTTTCAATTCCAGCTTTGGTGCCTCCTCAATGGATGGTTTCGGTAACGGTTCTAGGGACCTCATCAAGGATTGAAATTCCTGTCTCCTCGGATGCCTTTGTGATTCATTCAACATTTAGACCATCTCATAAGCATCTCTATCTCCAAAATGATCGGAGTGCATCAACACTCTTTCCAGTGGGTCTTGAGATTTCACAATCTGACGAATTTCTTCATGTTCAACCACACTGATTGTTGAAAGCTCCTCATGTATTACTGGCAGCTTCATGGCTTTAAACACATCAAATACCTCAATCTTGTCGTGTGCTCGCATAGTTAGCTGTCCTGCAGCTACATCAATCAGTGCTTTCCCGGTCGCCAAGAAAGGACGTCCCAAAATAAATGGGACTTCCGCGTCTGGCTCAAAATCCAGCACGACGAAATCTACCGGAAAGATTAGGGAGCCAACTTACACCAGAACGTCCTCCACAATGCCATCAAGTCTGGCTAAGGACCGATCCGCTAATTGCAAGATCACTTTTGTGGGTCTAGGACTCCCTAGACCCAGCTTTTTGAATACCGATGACGACATCAAATTAATGCTCGCTCCCAAATCACATAATCCATGAGCTTGGATACTCTGCCCAATAGTAATTTGTATAGTAAAGCTCCCAGGATCTTTGAGCTTTGTGGGCAGTCCGTTTTGTATCCGAGAAGTGCACTCCTCCGTGAGAGCCACCGTAGCATACTCAGTCAACCGACTTTTGTTTTCCACGATGTCCTTTATGTACTTTGCATATTTCGGCACTCCCTGCAAAACATCAACAAGAGGTAAGTTAATATGTACCTGTTTCAGCACCTCTATGAATTTCTTGAAACACGCCTCCTCCTTGTGTTTCTTTAATCTTTGAGGGAACGGGGGTGGTGGTCTTTCTGATTCAGCTTCCTTTTTCTTCCCCCTCTCCTCACTTTGCTCCCTCTCAACTTCTGCTGCTCCCGATTGTTGAGGTGGTCTTTATGGTTCCACCTCTTTAAGCTGCAAACCACTCCTTGTGGTCACCGCATTCACCTGCTTGGGGTTGGGATCTGTGTCACTTGGAAGTCCTCTTCGAGGTCTGGTGTTTTGGGCTCCAGCAAATTGCCCAAATTGATATTCAAGTGCCTTAGTAGCTAACTGGTTATTTTTCACCTCGGCTGCCAATTTTACATAGTCAGCCTGCAATTGAGCTTGGTTAGCTATCATCGTCTTGAACATCTCCTCAATGCTGGGTGATGGTGGTGGAGGAGGTGCATTGTTGTTTCTATATTGTGCCTGATAGTTATGCTGCCCTCCTTGATTCCTTTGCGCCCCTTGACTTGAACTTTGCCCCTGATGGTTGTTGCTACCCCAAGAGAAATTCAGGTGATTCCTCCAGTTGGAATTGTAGTTGTTGCCATACTGTTGGTGGTTGTTCCTCTTTACATTTCCCACAAAGTTTACCGAGTCAGGATTTGCTCCACAACACTCAGCTGAGTGCTCACTGCTCCCGCACACTTCACACCAAATCTGCTGCACTGCATTCACTAGGGCTTGAGGTTGGTTCATTGTCATGTTACTGAAGTGGCTGTTGAGTTGATTCTATAAGGCAGCTGTTTGTGCAGCAATAACTGTAAAACCGAACTCCTGCTGCTTTCCTTGTCCCTCCTCTTGATGAATCAGCATTCCACTCCGGATTGCCCTGCGAAATACGGTTCAACAAGGTATACAACTCCTCATAGGTTTTGTCCAGCGCTTGTCCCCCAGCGGCTGAGTCTAGCAATATTTTTGTTTGGGGTTCCAAACCCTCTATAAAAGTGTGCACCAGCACATCATTGGATTGATGATGATGAGGACAATCCCGCAACATGGACTTGAATCTCTCCCAAGCCGGATATAGATTCTCTCCCTCTCTCTATTTGAAACTTAGAATTTGACTTCTAAGTCTTGCTGTTTTACCGGAGGGAAAAAATTGTATCAAGAATTTCCTTGCAAGATCATCCCACGTAGAAATAGAATTGGGTGGCTCAGCTTTCAACCACCTCTTGGCTTCTCCCAATAGTGAAAATGGGAACAATGTAAGCCTGACATAATCTGATGACACTCCAGCAGGGATGTAAGTGTCACTTATCTCCAAAATATTTTGGAGATGCTGTTGTGGATCCTCATGAGGGAGACCTGTAAACTGCCCGCTGGTGTGCAACAATTGCACCATGTTTTGCTTGAGCTCGAACCTCCCTCCTAGTTCAGATTTGCGAATGCTAGATGTGACATTGTTAGCATGTGGGATTTCCACCTCTCGAACCGGCCGAGCTGCTACTTCCTCGGGCACTAACATTGCCCGTACTACTGGTGGATTCTGTTGTTGCTCCATGTGTGTTTGTCTGAGCGACTGCAGCTTTCTTTCTAGAGCTTCTCTCCACTGACGATGAAATAATCTTTATGGCTCTAAATACGAGTTCACCAGCTCCTTGTCTCTTGCCAATGTTCAACAGAGATTAAATCTGCAAAATACAAGCTAAGACCAAGTTGTCAACACTAAGAAAATAAAAATATAGTAAATTAACACTTAAGATAAATTCACCAATTGCCAGTCCCCGACAACGGCGCCAAAAACTTGTTTGGCTGTTTGTTATATGGGTATATAACTACATGCAAGTGCATGTGGTCGAACAAGTAGTAAAATGGCTTAAGTAAGCCAAGTATCGATCCCACAGGGACTGGGATAATGTACAATCTGCTCAAGTGTACTATATTTTAATTCCAACAATAAAGACAACAGTGTAACCAAGAATTTGATATTTTGAGTTCTAATATTTATGCTAAGTCTAAAACAATTATCTAATGTGAGTCTGAACTATGAATGTGAGCATGCTGAGGTTAAATGAACATGTAAAGAAATTAATTATCAATATAATTTGGTTAGTCTTTTCCTCCGGTTGCTAGTCAAGAACTAATGCCAATGGATTAAAACTCTCGTATTTAACCCAACTTAAGAATCATGAACTGCCCACCTACATTTCTGTGATTAAATGAAATTCATGATCTAGCCATACAAACCCGGTTCCTAAATTGACTAATACGACTTTCAGGTATATTTCTATCCTGAAGGTAAATCAATTCTCAATTTTCCCAAACTAAGAAAAGATCATATCCTATTATTTTACAACTTTCCAATTTTTTTCTCTCTCGAGTGAAATCGGACTTTTTAGATATACATTAACGTAGGCCACACATTAATGCAGTAGGAACAAGAATCAATAGAACAACCATGGAAGAAAAGATGAAAAACCAACTTAATCAACAATCACATTTCAATACAATTGTTCTTAACCTCAGCAAGAAGAGGAATTAGCCACTCATTTGTGGATTAAACATCGTTAAATGACTATTAAACATACAAGCAATTGAATTGAAAAAGAAGGAGATAGAGAAAAACCCTGATAATTTCGTTCCCTCAACTGCCTGTAACCCACGTTCTTGCTCCACCAAGTCAGAATTATTAAAAATGAACCTAAGTGTTCTATTTATACTAGTGGAAATTTTTCCTGGAATAACAAGAAATGTGTCACGGAGTGCATCGCGGAATACTGCCTCTGTGACTCGCCACTGACGCGGACCCTCACTGGAAACTGGGTGTCCAGGTAATAAGGCTCAACATGGCACGGCGTGCAACGCGGAGCTAGGCCACCGTGCCACGGACCCAACGCGCACCCTTACTGGAAATTGCCAAAAATTCCCTAGCCAGGCAGAAGGCCTCCGCGATGGCAGCGTGACACGGCTCCATCGCGGAGCCTCTTTATTTTGTGCCTTTCAATGCCTTGTCCTTTGCTAACATCCGAGTCCAACCCCGATCTCTCCCAACACGTATTTTAGCTTCCCAAAATTATATTTTACCTGCAAAACAATGCTAATCATGTTGGTTAGTATAAATTCACATTTTATTAACAATCACATGAGAATGTATCAACATTGCTAGATAAACAAGGATAAAATGACATATTTAAGTATCACTTGGGCATATAAATTTTCCCAAGATCAGGGAACAAGCTTGGGCAACAGATAGAGAGTTAGCAAGGGTTGCTAAAGAGCAATGCCTAGCTACTGAATCTGAGAGAGCTAGAAGGAACTGAGGTCCATATCTGTAGAGGCACCGGTATTTCTATGAGGATGATGATGCTGATATTGAGGAAGCCGGTTTCACTGGAGCTATTGGCCCTCACACTTTGCCCGCTGGAGAAAAGTTTGATAGTACCAGTGTTATGATCCAACTGCTCAACATAAAGGGGATATTTCTGGGTCATGCAACTGATGATGCACATACTCACTTAACTAATTTCATGAGTACCTATAAAGCATATAAGCAACTGGGAGTGAGTCATGATGCGATACGGCTGAGGTTATTTCCCTTTTCATTAGGGAGTGAGGCAATGCTCTGGTTGGCAGAACTGCCCAATGATTCAATCACTACATGGAGGGAGTTGAAAAGAGCTTTTCTTGAAATATTTTTCCCACCTTCCATAGTTTTGCAGTGGAAAGATGAGATATACAACTTCAGGCAGTTAAGTTATGAGGCACTTCACGAGACACGGCTGAGGTTCAACAAGAAGCTCAAAGGGGTGCCCAACCATAGGATCTCAGATGATACATTGCTGGAGATTTTCTATAGGTCTCTAAATGCTAACACCAAGGCAATGGCTAATACCATGTCTGGTTGAACATTCATGACTCAAACTTATGTTGAAGCTGCTGAGCTACTTGACAGAATTACTAAAACAACCACGCATGGCATATGAGAGAGTCGGAGACTCCGGATGGTTCTTATGCGGTAGGTATGATTGCAGAACAAAGAAGGAAGGATGATGAGAGAGATTAGGATATTGCTGAAATAAAGACCACAATAGGGCTACTTTCTAAGCATTTGATGGGAGCTGGAGCTGAAAAGGTGAATGTTGTGGGTTCTCAGGGTAAGGCCCTGAGAAATGATGGAGGTGAATCAGAATCTAAGGAGGAAGTTAATTATTTAAATGATCAAGGGGCGGGTTTTCAGACTAACATCCAAGGGTCTAACCAAGACTCTAGGCGTAAAGGTCAAGGGAACCAAGGTCGGAACTACTAAAGGGATAAAAATTACAATTGAGGCCAATACAAAGATAATGGAGATTGATAGAAGTGTGAGGAGTACAAGAATGACAGAAGTGGTGTATATGTTCCTCCAAGGAACCGTGAGCCAGTGTCTAGTGGTTCAGGGGTGGAAGACATGTTGCCCAAGGTACTTAAGCAGATGAAGGCAACAGATGGCCATTTCAAGGAGCTCGACACTGATATTTCTAGTATGAATCAAAAGGTGGAATCACATGTTGTGGCTGTTAAGAAGATTGAGCAGCAGCTAAGTCAAATATTTGTTGCGATGAACCAGATGCAAAAAGGCAAACTTCCCAGCAATACAGTAGAAAATACGAAAAATGACAGTCATTGCATGGCAGTCACTTCTAGGAGTGGGAAGGCGATAGTTCATCCTCCGAGGCCGATTGTGATTGATAAGTCAATAGAGCTCGTATTGGTTGATGATAATAGGATGGAAGATTCTGAAGATCAAACATTGGTTGATGATTCAGTGGTGAAGACTACTCCTAGTAATCCAAAGGAGCATGGATCTAGCAATGAGAAGGAGAAGGAGGCACTGCAAAAGTTCATATCGATCCCTAGACCTCCTCCCCCTTTTCCACAATGGTTGAAGAAAAAGGTTGAAAATGGGAAGTATCACAAATTTATCTCTATATTGAAATAATTCTCAGTGAACATCCCATTAGTTGAGGCACTTGAGTAGATACCCGACTATGCTAAATTCATGAAGGACCTTGTCACTAGAAAGAGAACTGTAAGCCTCGAACCTGCAGATAAATTGCACCACGGTAGTGTAATAGCATCCCGTTCTCTTGTTCAAAAAAAGGAAGACCTTGGAGCGTTCACCATATATTGCACTATTAGAGCCTTTAATTTTGCTAAGGCGCTATGTGATCAGGGTTCTAGTATTAATTGATTTTGCTAGCAGTGTTCAGACAGTTGGGCTTGGGAGCCTCCAAACAGACTATAATGCGACATTTGATGGCAGATCATACGGTGAAGAATCCGGTGGGTGTTCTCTATGATGTTCTAGTGAAGGTGGAGTCCTTTATATTTCTGGCCAATTTTTTCATCTTTGACTGTGAAGTTGATTTTGAGGTCCCCATTCTCTTGGGGCGACCATTCCTCGCTACAGGATGCGCTCTTGTAGATATGGAAACTGAAAAGCTGAAATTTCGGTTGAACAATGAGGAGGTGACTTTCAATGTATGCTGATCCATAATATAGCCAAATGACATAAGGGTGGTCTTAGTAATTGATGTTTTGGAACTTGAGTTTCCAATTATTCCTATGGAGGAGTGATTGATTCTTGATGACTTAGCAGCAGTTTTGATGAATGTTGGTGCTGAGGAGATCCATGGGGGTGAGGAAATAGTTAATGCACTTGCTTGTATAGGGTCATACACTTATGCTCCAAAGAAGATTGATCTTGACCTGAAGAATTGGGTGACCCCACCAGCCAAGCCATCTATTGAGAAGCCTCCGGTATTGGAGCTCAAAGCACTTTCATCTCACTTTTGATATGTATTTTTGGAAACCAGAAACACTTTACCAGTCATTGTTGCAGCTGAACTGGAGGAATGGAAAGTGGAGGCTTTGGTCTCCATTTTGAAGAGATAAAAAAAAGTCATCAGGTGGACCATTGCAGATATTATCGGAATCCCAAGTGGTATTTGCACTCATAAGATCCAGCTAGAGCCAGATTGTATTCTGAGCATCGAGCATCAGCATAGTTTGAATCCGCCTATGCAAAAGGTGGTAAAGAAAGAAATCATCAAGTGGTTGGATGCAGGAGTAGTTTACCCTATTACTGACAGCAAATGGGTGAGCCTAATTCAGTGTGTACCGAAGAAGGGAGGAATCACGATGGTGCCAAATGCTAACAATGAGCTCCTTCCAGTAAGGTTATTCACCGGTTGGAGAGTATGCATGGACTATAGGAATTTGAACTGTTGGACTCCGAACGATCACTTTCCTATGCAATTCATGGATCAGATATTAGAACGACTTATAGGAAGAGGATGGTACTGTTTTCTGGACGGTTATTTAGGGTATAATTAGATTTCTATAGCCCCCAATGACCAAGAGAAAACTAAGTTCACTTGTCTATATGGTACATTTGCATTTAAGAGGATACTGTTCGGGTTGTGTTATGTGTCGACCACATTTCAGCGTTGCATGATATCCATATTTTCTAACTGGTAGAAGACATCATTGAAGTCTTTATAGATGAATTTTTGGTGGTGGGTGATTCATTCAAAGATTGTTTGGCTCATTTGAGCAAGGTCGATGTGAAGAGACCAACTTGGTGCTTAATTGGGAAAAGTTCCATTTCATGATCAAAGAAGAGATAGTGCTAACCATAAGATTTCTGGTAAGGGTATTGAGGTGGACCGGGCCAAGATCAAGGTAATTTCTCATTTACCACCTCTAATTTTTGTGAAAGGTGTTCGACGCTTTTTGGGTCATGCAGGGTTTTATAGAAGATTCATCAAGGAATTCTAAAAAGTTGCACATCCTTTATGTAAACTGCTTGAGAAAGAGGAGAAGTTTGTTTTTGATGAGGCATGTCTGAAGGCGTATGAATTCCTAAAAGAGAGATTGAGCATTGCCCCGACTGTAGTGGCACCTGACTGGTCTTTACAATTTGAGGTTCTGTGTGATGCTAGCAGAGTGGCCTTGGGATCTGTGTTAGGTCAGAGGCATGAAAATATTTTCCATCCTATTTATTACACTTGCAAGGCTCTTAATGCAGCTCAGAAAAATTACACTATGATAGAACGGGAGTTGTTGGCTGTAGTTTTTGCATTCGAGAAGTTTCTGGCGTACTTGTTTGGAACTAAGATAACAGTACATACAGACCATGAAGCTTTGAGATATCTGATGGCAAAGAAGGATGCCAAGCCATGGTTGATTCGATGGGTACTGATGCTCCAAGAGTTTGAGTTCGAGGTAAAGGATCGAAAGTGGACCGAAAACCAGGTGGCAGATCACTTATCAAGATTGGAACTTGATGCAACACTTCGAGATGAGCATGACATAGATAATGTATTCCTTGATGAGCAGGTTTTAGCGGCCTCACATGATCTCATCACAATGTTTGAAGACTTTGCTAATTATCTGGTGAGTGATGTTGTACTGGAGAAGTTATCTTCTTACCAGGAAAAGAAGTTCATGTCTGATGTGCGAAAGTTTTTCTAACATGAACCCTACTTATTCGCATATGTGTTGATGGGTTTATTCGGAGATGCATGCCCAACGTGGAGATGTTGAGCATGCTGGAGGCCTGCCATTCATCCCCTGTTGGGGGTCACCACAGTGGGATTCGCATACCCCATAAGATTCAGTAATGTGGGTATTATTGGCCAACCATTCACCAGGATGCGCATTATTTTGCAAAGGCATGTGATGCATGCCAAAGGAAATGATGCATATCACGGAGGCATGAGCTTCCCCTTACTCCCATCCTTGTCATTGAGTTGTTTGGTGTGTGGGGCATTGATTTCATGGGCCCATTTGTGAGCTCAAATGAGATGAAGTACATACTTGTCATTGTTGACTATGTTTCAAAATGGGTGGAGGAAGTTGCGCTTCCAAATAATGAAGGAAAGAGTGAAACCACATTCTTGAAGCGGAATGTATTTGCTAGATTTGGGACTCCAAGAGAAATAATTAGTGATGGGGGTTAGCACTTCTGTAAGAGGTTGTTTCATAAAAAATATGGAGTAAAACACAGGGTGGCAACACCCTATCATCCGCAGTCTAGTGGGCAGGTTGAAGTCACAAACCAGGAGATAAAGAGAATTTTGGCGAAGACTGTGAATACTAACCGGATATATTGGGCTAGGAAGCTAGATAATTCTTTATGGGCTTATCGAACCGCATTCAAGACTCCTATAGGTATGTCGCTGTATTAGCTTGTCTATGGAAAAGAATGTCATCTTCTGGTTGAACTTGAGCACAAAGCTATGGGTGTGCTCAAGAAGCTGAATTTGAACTAGAGCGAAGCTGCTAACTTGAGGCTTGATCAGTTTAATGAGCTAGATGAATTTCGTTTGATAGCCTATGAGAGTTCTGAAATTTATAAATTAAGAATAAAAATTCAGCATGACCGAAAGATTGAGAAAAGAGAGTTTAGCCTAGGTGATATGGTATTACTATTCAATTCTAGGCTTCACTTTTTTCCTGGCAAGTTGAAGTCAATGGTTGGGGCCTTTTCGAGTGGTTCAATTATTCCTCCATGGGGCAATTGAATTGGAAAACCATGAAGGAAAGTGATTTAAAGTGAATGGCCAGCAGTGAAACCTTATTTGGGGAAAAGTGAAGAAATTAAATTTGCGGATCTTTGGGCCCTGGGTGAAGTCTGAGTAACTTGGGGGAATTGCTTCATGCCGCGACGTTAAATTAGGCGCAGCATGGGAGGCAACCCATGGAGGCATTTTGGTGAAGTTTGAGTAATCAAAATACCCGTGTCTATCTCGCAATGTTAAATCAGGCACTTCTTGGGAGGAAACCTAAGTTGTCATTGTAAGAAAAATATAGTGTTTATGTGTGTTAATGTATGACGTGATTAAGATGGAAAATTTGAAGTTGGAACTAAAATCCTGAACTTCAGTTTCTGGTGCAAAATATCACAGAGCGAGTTGTCATTTGACCTGACAACTCGTTATGTCCTCTCGTGATGATTAATGCATAATACAAGGCAACAACAGCCGACCAAACAACTCGTCTCCACCGACAACGAGGTCTGGGGTATTTTGTTAAGTACACTATTTTGATGTCACAAAAAAGCTATAAAAGGTACTAATGAGGGACCTAACGTATCATGGGATAGTCCAATGATTTGTCAAATGACCCGTCAAGACAGCACTGAAGGGCCAACATAGTAAGGGATTACGACTCATGTCACCACTCGTTAGATTGTACCACGAGTCATTCAATGAGTCGTTAGGTTCCAGGTAAGATCTTAAAGTCAAGCCACTGCACTAAGAGTAAAACGAGTCGCTTCACCACATAACGACCCGTTACGTGGGTCATGGTGTATTAAATGATAAATAACGCCCGACCCAACCCATGATTAAATAGGGCACAAATTTAATTTCAAATGGATAAAAGACCAGATATGGCCTACTGAAACTCCTCACCATCTCAAACACTCACTACTTCAACTCAAGTTTTCGTCTTCTTCTCCTCCCAAATAGCCACTAACTGGAAAGAATTCAAAATCGCACTCACGGCTTACACAGGCACATCGACTCTACTCTCTGCTCAACAATCATTGTATAATTCTCATCGATAAATTATGAGTATCTATTTGCTTAAAGTAGAAATATTGTTTGACCCATACCTTTTTGGAATTTACATTTCTTGATTGATGATTCATACCGATAGAAAACCCTAGGTTGCGTTCAATTTAAAATCAAGATAAAAATGGAATGCAATGCTGTAAAATTTTTGTTGTTTTTATACTAGTGGGATTGATAATATCAAGTGACATGAATATAGGTGAGGGTTATTTGATACCTTGTGATGATGCCTCATGTAACAACTCATAGGCATGCCCAACGAGTCATTACATGACATATCACAACCTCAATAAGAACTCTTGAGCATGATCCAGATAACGAGTCATGGTGTCAACTCACGACTCGTTCTGTAGCTTGTCTTGAGTGGTAAATGGGAGATTTACATAGTGTACTTCATGATTGGTCTACAAGTTGTTGCCATAAGTAACAACTCTTCATGACCAGTCATTGGGTTCACTAGTCCATTAAAGGAAAATATGACCTGCAGACAACGAGCAACATCACGAGTCGTGGCCAGTGGCAACGACTCGTTAAATCCCTCGTCCAATCTACAGGAACACAATCAAATCTTCTTTTTGTTTCCTCTCATCTTGTACTAACTTATATTCCATAGGTACAATGGCTTTGAAGGGTACACCATAGAAAGGTCCGGCTAAGAAATAGGTGCTGGAGAGGAGTCAGCAGTCATATTGTAGACTTAGGGACGCACCCTCCTCCTCCGAAGAGTCGAGTTGCTTAGAGGAGGAATAGGAAGTTTCAGAAGAGCATCTTGTGAGGTGATCCACTAGGGCTAGGACCCAATGAGCTACAAATCCGACAGCCTAAGTTTATACTCCTACTCCACTTGCAAGAGACCCACCAAGCTGAGCATAAGACAATGCTGGGGCCGCTGTCCCGATTGCTCTCGAGGGCACCACAGCTGTAGCAAATGTAGAGGGTGCAGATGAGTCACATTCCCAATAGGAAGCACAAATGATGGGTTGACAGATATGTACAATACATCTAATGATCAACCACAACAGGTGCGGCGATCGTGTGTTCGCGGTATGAGGGTCATTTACAATAGGGACATTGCTCCGAATGAAAAAGGCCATCCAAAGAGGAGCATCTACGAGGAGCCCAGAATGGTCACCATGGGGCTTAAGGACCTCCCTGAGATGCAGGATTTGTTTAATAGATATAGGTTTGGGTGGTTAACTAAGCCATCGGGGAGCTATATCACTTACCTGGTTAGACAGTTCTATGCAGTGTACGTAGCCACATTACAACTTCTGGCATTGGGAGGCCAATACTGGAAAAAGAGACCCGCATAAACACAGGTGTGGTTCGGGAGATGCCTATAGATATATTTGAGAGGACCATCTCCAGATTTCTCTACGGTATAGACTATCATGCCCCGATGAATATAGCCAAATTCGATCACAGGCTATTAGAGTTCAAGAAAGTCAAGACCAAGAAGCTAAAAAGTGTAGAGAAAATTAGACAGTACACTTGGCTGTCATGAGTCATTGCCATAAGGGGTCCGCTGGTTGAGTGGTTGCATGGAATCGAGTCCCAAATAAAGAAGGCCACATTGAACTTCCAAGCTAAATTTTGATTGTCATTGGTTCGGCACAAGCTGGTACTAACCAACAATGATAATGTTCTTTCACCTGACAGAGTTGCACTGGTAGCTAGCATCATGGAGGGGTATGCCATAAATTTCCCGCAGTCTATTGCTGAAGAGATTTGAAGTGGGAGATAAATGATAGCACTACCATTCCCTTTCCATACCATGTTGATAGACTCTGTTAGGAGTCAAAGGTGCCAGAGTTACCGTCAGTTGATCAGTGAGTGGTGGTCCATAAGATTAGCGATATTGGGTTGATAAGAGACGACACAAACCCGATTTCGAGAGTGGGAAGTCAGTCTACCGCATCCGTTAGAGAGACTATATTGGATAGTCCATTAAGTAGTTGTATGCAGACTGAGGCTGCATGTTTACTGAGATTGCGGCAGAGCCCATAGAGGCGAGATAGATTGGTAGCCATCTTGAGGCTACAGATGCAGCCGACCTCCCCGCACCTAGTGAGGTTCTAGAGTCCTTATACTTTGCAGCAGCACCTTGGCCACCTGTTGCACCCTCACGTGCTCCTTCAGCCTGTCTAGTCACTATTTCCAAAGAATTCTTGACCGACATGGCTAGACGGCTAGCGAAAGCCGAAAAACAACAGGCACACACGGCTCTTCAAGTTAAAGTACTAATGGAGTAAGTTAAGCCTTGGGTTACAAAGGGGTTGGAGGCGCTCTCTAGCTCAGTGCATGGCCGGTTAGATACCTTCGAGAGGTATATGGATGAGCGCCTTGCACAGTTATAGGTGCTCGAGCTAGAAAGGTGGTATGCAGAGGTAGTAGCACTCCGAGCGGAGGTGCGGGAGTAATCCGCATCACAGGTAGCTGCGATCCCTGCACCTATGCTTTTAGTGATTGAGGATGAGACCGAAAAAGAGCTACCACCTATTTTTCACTTCATCCTTGAGGAGTCGGTGGCGCAAGATAAGGGCAAGAGGCCTCGTGAGGAGACAGGCTTTGAGGAGGATGATTCTCTGCTCCGTGAGCAGAAGCGAGAGCGGAGAGAGATGGAGTAGTGCTTTAGTTAACTATAAAGGAGGCTCGACAAAGGGCCATGGTTGAGGCAGCGAGAGTTCGTGTAGAGGGTACTAGCTCAGTAGGTTCTGAAAAATGCACTAGGTCAAGCTGGTAGTATCGGAGATGAAACTGGAGGAGTATCTACACCCTCCACCGACCAGGTCATAGACGCCTAGGTCGCACAAGTGTGTTCCCTATTTCCATGGTTTTGTTTTTCTACATATGCGCCGAGGACAACAGATGCTTTTCTTGATGGGGGTTGGGAGGGATACCTCTGTATTTTTGCTGAACATAAGCCGAGGGTTTTTCTTGCCGGATATCTTTTCCCTTGGGTGTTCCTTATCTAGTAGAACCAGTACATTTATTTTTTTATGTTTTTGTGTTTGTTGTGTCAGTCGAAAGAAAAATAGGTGAACTTAAGGCGGTCAAGAGAATGAATTTTTGAATTTAGTTGAATTGATAGTGGGATACCCCTCTTAAAATTTTTTATGTGTATATTAAAATTGACAAGTATAACCTTTGTGAATCTTTGCATGGCATTAAAAATGTGAACATGATTACCATTGTATGGCGGTACCTGAACTAGCACTTAGTTGAAGTGATGATGTTAACCTATGCTATGTGTGAGCAAGATTTAATAGTTAAGTTCTGTTGTGTGTGTCAATTTAGAACTTGTTTGGTCAGTCATACCGAGATAGAGGATAGGAAACTAAGAAAGGTCATAGGTCATTTTTTATTAATTAGTCCACTTTAGCCTTAAAAGACCTACCAAAAGAAAATAAATATCCCTTGATCCAAATTTTGATCTTAAATTGACCTTTCTTTTTTTTTTTACCACAAATTCACCATCCTACTTTGATTAAAAATGAACTTGTTTTGGCCCTGGTCCCTCCTTGGACACTATGAACCTCAACCCAGGAAAATTGCATAAGTTGAGGGTGGCTATTATAGGGGTGATTAAGAAGAGTAGGGTGGAATGATATTGGGTAATGAAAATGAAAGAGCGGGTGCGGTGTGCATAATAAAAGAAAAGAAAACAAACAAAAATGTTGTTAAAGAGAAAAAGAACAAGAAAATAGAAATATGACAGTAATGAGTACTTGAAAAAAAACTGCACTCGCAGTTGCAAATGAAAATAAAAGAGGAAGAAAGTAAAGGAAAAAAGGGAGAAAATAAGAAAAGAAGGTTACAAGTGGAGTCAAGGTGTGTGTAGTGACAAGGAGGGTTAAGCTACTAGTCTCATATGTACTATACCCGAACCCGAGCCTACGTTACAAGCTTAAAAAGTCCTATAGTGATCTTGGTTACTTGTATGAAATTCGAGGTATTGAAAGTAAAGGCAAGCCTATGGTATTGCATGTACACAGTTAGAAATTCTTTGTGATAGCGAATGTGATCTTACATAGTCCCAAGATAAATACATTGATGTAATCATATACATATGAGTGAGTGTAGGACTTCTTTGAGGTGAGATCATGTGGTGAAGAAAATCATATGCAAACTGTCTGGGTCAGTGTTATAGATTTATGTGCATGGTTGTAAATGATAGTATTTTGCCATGTTTTGATTCTCTGTGCCATGGTTGAAAATTTGACATATGCATAATGATTTGAGTTTTTATGATAAAGGAGGGGTTAGAAAATTTGACTTAATGAAGAGTTGTGACTGCCGTAAGTTTCGTAAAGTTCTTTTGATTGAAGCGTTGAAGTAGTTTATTTTATTTTGTTTTTCCTGAGGACATGAAAAAGTTCTAAGTTGAGGGTGTTGATGTGCCATGATTTTACAGCACTTTCGATGCTTAAAACAAAGAAAATACGCAAAGATCGGGTATGTTTATGTATATATAATATTTTTGTCTTAAGTGTTGTAGGAAAACAGGTTCAAAACGTGAAATAGGCAAAGTAAGGCATAAATGGATTGAAGTGCAAGCTGCTAGTCAAGTCATGAGTCATCATCCAAGTGGTCGACTCATTCCTGGAATCGTGGGGAGAAGATCAAGTTTTAATGTTGAGAAATAGTGCACTTAACCGGTTGAAGGCACGACTCGTTACATTTGGTAATGAGTGATTAAGCCAGTTGTGAAGACTAGGATGTTGATTTCTAAAAAATACCCAGTAAAGGCAACGAAAGATGTAATGAGTCGTCGGATGATTGGATGAATCTTCATGAGAGCACTGGTATGAACCATCGTGTGCACTGGAATTATGGAGAACCAAGACTACAAGAGGCCTAACGACTTGTGCCCTGACACGATGAGTCGTTAGGAAACCTGTTACCACGACTGGGCCGACTACCGAGGACGACTAATTTTCACTGATCATGACTCGATTAGGAGACCTAATGAGTCATTACTTGGCCCATTACCATTGACGACCTGAATATTGTTTTTAGTTAGGAAAGGTTTTGTTTGGAACTATAAATATATTATTTAGGTTTATTTTCGAAGTATAGTTTATTTTTACTACTTTGCATGTTGACTTTGGTGTTGTGGATGAGCATTCTTGGTTCAAGAAACAAAGTTGGTAATTTTGTTCTTAATTTTGGGAATTAGACGACATTGAAGTTTTGTTCATGGATTTTTGAATTTTTATTCAATTCACATGGTTTTCTTCTATGAATTTTTGTAAGTTACAATTTTGATTTATTCTATATTTTGTAATTATGATTATTAAAAAAATGAGTAGCTAAATCCATAACTAGGGTTGTGCGAACGATGATGAATTAAAACACATAGGTAAAACACTTAGTGATTCTTGAACGGGGTTAATGCATGTATTGTTTTTCCCTTCATTTTAATTATTTCTTAATAGTTGCAAATGTTGGAACTTTCCTTATTCTTACTTACAGGACCAAGGGGGTAGTAAATGGGAAAAGGTATTAATAACGAAGATTTGAGGCTATCAACCCTCATCTAATAGCTTGAACTTGTCCGGAGATAGATAATCCGATATTAAGGGTAAGGGTTAATTAATCATACACCCGTATATGGACCAAGTTGTGTGGTGATAATCATCTATATAGGGGACCAACCATTTAGGTGAACCTAACTTACCAATATTGCATGCTAAACACCGGAATAGATCATTAGTGTAAAAGCCTTGTGGTTATGAAGTCATGGGAAACACAATCCTAGTCAACTTGTTGATTGAATACAACCAAAATTGATTTATGCATTTACTAGTCTTTACTCTTGATTATTATTTTATTTTTCAATTCCTTTCCCCCTAGGAAATAAGGAATCCGATAGTAATAGCTAATCACATTAACTCAAGCCCTTTCCATTTTCCCTGTGGGATCGACCTCAACCTATGTTGGGTTCTATATTTGACATCGACCGCTTTATATCTATGCGAGGTGTAATTTGGGCGACATCAGCCATACTCCGCACACTCATGGCAGACCTTCTCAATAACTGGCCTCTGAGCTGGAACAGAAGAAATAAGATGAGCCCCAAAATACAAATGAACCATTTGAGTAACCCCAACTGCACCTGATGGTCGCAATACTATCCTTGGCGGACCTTCGGCTGAAACCTACATGGCAAACGGAATAGGGTGCCCAGAGAAACCCTGTGGTGTTGGAGCCTTCACATAAGAACCACTAAAAGAACCAAATCTCTAAGCCTTTTTCTCGGAATTTCTCATATAACCCTCCTACCTCACCCCTTCAATCGACATTACGTACTCTACCATCTCCTAAAAAGTCTAACTCAAAGAGACCATCAACAGATCTGATACCTGGAGACCTATATTCAGGCATTTCTCAAACCGCCTAATCGTCTCCTCCTCAATGTATAGTAAGAGTAGAGCATATCTGAACAAGGAGTGAAATTGAGCCTCGTATGCAAAAATTGATGAGCTCCCCATCTTAATGGTGGTGAACTTATCCAGTGTCCTATCCCTCAGAGTGAGGGGAACATATTTCTCCAAGAATGTGGAGTAGAATTGGGTCCACAATAATGGTGGTGACCCAGATGGTCTGCATTCCTCGAAAGCCCTCCACCAGAGCTTTGCATCACCCATCAGTTGGAAGGTGACAAACTCAACAGCATACTTCTCCACCCCCCTATCTTATGGAGCCTCTCATCACAATCTATGTTGAATTCATAGGCATCCTCTGCCTCTGTGTTGTAGAAGGTGGAAGGCTTTATCTTGGTGAACCTCCCAAATAAGTCGCGCTCTTCCTTTTTCATTACCGGTCCTACAACTAGCCTAGAAAACATGACAGCCTCTTATATGTCATCAATCCACAAGGCCATAACAACAACATGTTGAATTCCTGACTGTTGCCCTACTGATGTTGTTGGCGCTGCCCCGGTGCCCACAAGGACACTCAGAAGGTTGAGGACCTGAGATAGGACCTCTAAAGATGCTGGCACAAAAGGAGCTTCCTCAATTTCAACAGCAGCTGCTCCTACATTGCTAGTGATAGGGTAGATGTAGATCTCTCCCTGACTGGAGCAGGAGCACGAGCCCCACCTCTAGCCGCAGCAGGTCTCCGACCACAACCTCTGCCCCTTTCTTTATCATCAACTAGAACCACCATTGCTGGCTTAGGTGTTGTGTCTCTACTACCATTTGTGCGTGTTCTTACCATTTGAGAAGGAAAGAAAAAAAGTTGTTACATACCAATTTGGATCACCAGATACCAATTGGAATAAAGTAATCGCACGAAAGGATAGAAGGAAGGAGTTTTCCTAAAGTCCTGTAGCCTCTTGAAGATAAGTTACGGACGTCTCCGCTTTGATCTGTGAGACTTTATTAGACCCCTCTAAGTGCAATGAGATCAACGAACCTAGAGCTCTGATACCAACTTTTTCACGTACCAGATGGCTATGATTGGCACCCACACTAACCCTCTAATGGGAGAACCAGCAAAATCTGATAGTAATTCCCAAATGACCCCAAAGTCAAGAAATTTATGAAGAAATCAGTTGTTATGTTCTTAATACAACTTCGAGTCAATATACTGCGCATACCAAAATTAAATAAACAATTTCCTAGAACCTGATTGTCATTGCACTAGACGTTTATTTACAAGCTAAGGAAACTAACAACTAAAAATGAAATAAAGTTTTCAAATGTCCGAATGAAAGACATACGCAATGGGGGAGTGAATTGTGTCCTCATCTCCTCACTTTCTCAAACTCTGAAACTGCCGCTCTACAGGTGAGAGCATGATGAACTGCCTGGCTCGAACTGTACACTTAGAAAAGAATGTAGGGGTAGGGTCAATACATAACATGGTATTGGTAGGCATCATCGGCCGACCCAAATTAATAAACGTATATCGAGTAATAATAATATAAGACTAGTCTACAATGTATAAGGAAGTACAACACAATTCAGACACACTAGTTCTACACAGGGGACAACCGGCCTGCTCACTTGATTAGGTCATTTTCACTACAGTGATCACTTTATCGTTGCAGCGGTCTTGCCGTAGTAGAAACAGTTCCGCTGCAGCGGCACTACTTAGGCAGTAGCTCGAAATACTGCACTGTTCTAAGTTCATCCATCCCACAGTTCAACAGATCAACAGTTTAGCATCTCACCTACTCCATAAATCCATCAAACACATAATAAAACAATAATCGTATCTGCTATTAAGAGCTACAAGTCCACAGTTAATCATAGCAATAACTATTCAAGAATTACACACGGTGACAAAGTCACACTTAACATTAAAACATGATATTTGCACATTCTCTTAGCATGTTTCTCATCCAACTTCATGAATATAAGCAAAATTAAAAAACAACACACAAACGACAAAACCAAGGATAACGACAAAACCATGTACACACATGCCAGAGGGTCTTATTTTTTCCCATCCATTCATGACCTACATGGGACTCTAGAAATTCATGTACTGTGCCAGCGTGGCACCCGCTCCCACTCATATGCTCGTCCGGATGCTCCCCTCGGATATGAACCGCTTGATAATAATATTCGCTCACCTGGATGCTCTCCTCGGGCTTGAGACATTCGATAATAATATTTGCTCAAACGGATGCTCCCCTAGGGCTCGATTCTCTCTCAATTCAGGATACACTTACTATCCTATTCATTATCAATTTTTACAAAACAACAAGTACAAAAGTCGTACACATTCATATGTACTCTAGTTTTTAATTCTCCTTTCACATAATCAATTCATGACAAGCAATTTAATTCATAATTGCTCATAAACTTAATGACATAATATTTCATGACTTTCAATCAACATGGTAATCATACTCGTTCGCAAGATAACTCACAACAAGGGATGTCCAAAGACCAGTCACGTACAATTATCACCTAAGCATACAAATCATTAAGAAGGGTCTAACCCTCCAACCATAACCTACCGCGATTACCTAAAGTTATTGACTTCTCTAATCTTCAGGAGCTTTGCCCTTCCTCAACACTTCAAATTGCTCGAAATCTACACACATATAATCATTAATTAATATCTCCTCAAGATAGGGCATAATTCGATCAAACTTTTCTCTTTTCAGGACAAATCAATAAAAAAACCCTTCCTTTCCACCTAGTTCTAGGTCCCCACCAAGGGCTTTCTTGTTTAGAATTTTCACCATTAATGGGTCCCCGTTAAGCTTTTACGACAAAAAACACCCATTAAAGGGTCTAGGGAACAAGAAAATTACATTTTCAACACCACTTTAAACTCTGAAGAAGAAATTGGTCTCAACCTTGCTCTTTTGCATTTTGGAAAATAATGGGACTTAATCTCAGCAATCCCACTTAAACCTACTTTTTGATCCCTGTCATCCGCAGGATGGTGACATTTTCACTGCAGTGGAGCCTCTATAGAAGCCATAGGGTCGCTGCAGTGGTTCCAACGGTTACTCCACCATTCTCCCATGATGGGACTTCGGCCACTACCAATATCTCGCTACAGCGGGAATCTTACGCTGCAGTAGTCTCTCGGACCAGTAGCTACCCAAAAATGTCCAATTCCATACTTAGTTTATTTCTCAATCTCCTATCTCTCCCTTATCCTATTTTTTGCATTCTAGGCCCTTAATATTTCCGTAACAATGTCTGGGTCATTACACAAGCGCAATGAACTTCAGAGCAATGGCCACCGCATTCCACTCCCTATTGCGGTCACCACTTAAAAAAATATTTTTTATCAAGGTAAGGCGTGTATAACTTATTGTTACAAAGTAGGGTGAACAAGTAGTTTGATGCATTAGCATTTAAATATGAGCATAGTGTCAACCAATACCACACATTCTTACTAGAATCTCACCGTTCATGCAAATTTATTCCTTTAAGTGGTTCAACCCTTTATACAGAAGTGTACAATATTACTGTATTATCACCCTTTGTTGGTGTGTAGTAGTTGTGCTTTGAAGAAAATATATACAAAGTGGACAGTTTTTTGGGTAACAAAATAGAGCCCATACTATATAAGTGCCTATTCATTTTGCATTCGTATAATACGTGTTGATAAATTTTTAACTTTAAAAATTTATAAAATTTTAAAGTATATTTAGTTATAAAATAATATGACTAGTAAATGAACTAACAACATATTCAAATATTGAAATGAATCATTTCTTTATTCATCTAATCAATCTTAACAAGACTTTATTTCAATCTTTCTCGGAAAAATGTTATAGCTTATGGACCAAAAAAATTAAATTTATCATCTTAACATAAAATATATTCTCTATTTGAGTTAAAAATATTATGTAATTCTTCTGAGACCAAATATTCCTTTAATTTAAAATAATAAAAATAAAATCTACAAAGAGAATACCAAATAAGAAATTAGTTAAATGAGAAAAAAAAATTTAAAAACCAAAAATGAATTGAAAGTTTTTTTAACTTATAATAGATCTTGATAACCATAAATGTCTTTAATAAAAGTTGACCAAGTATAGATTTTCGTGAATTCATCTTATTCAAATTTATTCTAAATATGCTTTGAACTACTTTAGGAAAAATAATTAGAGCACTAATGCGTGAAAGTTAAAAAATCTATCTTAACAATCCTGAAACCTATTATAGATAGTGGCTTCTCTACAACAAATAGCAAAAAGGCACGATTCTTGTCATAATGTTGTTGGTATTGAGAGATGAAAATCGCAAGTAAGGAGATGTGCGTATGCATAATGAGAGATTCTCAAGGACTATGACATGAGTGTCCTTTATCACCCCGGCAAGGCCAATGTAGTGGCGGATATTCTTAGTAGGCTGTCCATGGAGAATGTATCCCATGTCGAGAATTGGAGAACGGAGTTAGTAAACGATGTTCATAGGCTTGCTTGTTTAGGAGTTTGCCTTACAGATTCGACCAATGGTGGTGTTATTATTCTGTAATGGGTCGGAAGCTTCATTGGTGATGGAGGTTAAAGCAAGGCAAGATGACGATCCTATCTTAGTGAAACTGAAGGAAGCTATCCCAAATAAGAAGGTAGGGGTATTTTCCCAAGGGGAGATGGTGTACTTCGATATCAGGGAAGATTGTGTATTCTGGTGGTGGATGGCATGAGATAGCGTATGTTGTGCGAGGCTCATGGAGCTTGGTATTCTTTTCACCCAGGTGCCACCAAGATATACCATGATCTATGAGAAATCTATTGCTGAAATGGAATGAAGAAGGACATAGCGGAATTTGTGGCTAAGTGTCCAAATTGCCAAATGGTGAAGGTCGAGCATCAGAGACCTAGAGGTATTTTCAGGACATTAGCATTCTTTCTTGAAAATGGGAAGAGATTAATATGGACTTCATTATAGGGTTTCCTCATAAATATTGACAACATAACTCTATATGGGTGATTGTGGACAGGTTGACCAAATCAACACATTTCTTACTGATCAAAACTACATATTCAGCTTAGGATTATGCTAGACTCTACACTTGGGAGTTGGTTCAGTTTAATGGAGTCCCATTGTCCATTATCTCAGTTAGGAGTACTCAGTTCATCTCTCAATTTTTGACATCATTTCAGAAGGGACTTGGTACTCAGGTGAAGCTTAGCACATCTTTTCTCCTACAGATAGATGGTCAGGCCAAGCTGACCGTTCAGACTCTCAAGGACGTGCTAAGAGCATGTGTGATTGATTTCAAGGGTAGTTGAGATAATCACTTGCCATTTATTGAGTTCTCCTATGATAACAGTTATCACTCCAGCATCCAAATGGCTTTATTTGAGGTGTTTTATGGCTAAAGGTGTAGATCACCTATTGGATGGTGCGAGGTAGGTGAGGCTATGTTGGTAGGGCCAGATTCAATTCATAAGGTCATGGAGATAGTTTATCTTATTAGGGAAAGGTTAAAATCCACTTAGACTCATCAGAAATCATATAAGGATATAAGGAGGAGAGAGCATGAGTTTGAAGTTGATGATTGGGTGTTTGTAAAGGTGTCTCCCATGAAGGGAGTTATGAGGTTCAGCAAGAATGGGAAGCTTAGTCCCTGATATGTTGGTCCTTGTAGTATTAAGAGACAAGTTGGCATGGTGGCTTATGAGTTGGATCTACCAGCGAAGTTAGCTTTGGTGCATCCAGTTTTCTATGTGTATCTACCGAAGAAGTGCATAGGTGATCCAACATTAATTGTTTCAGTAGAGAGCATTATGGTGAAGGATAGCCTTAATTATGTAGAGGTTCTAGTTTAGATCCATTATTACCAGGTTCAAAAGTTTAGGAACAAGAAAGTAGTTTCAGTGAAGGTTTTATGGAGAAATCAGCTTTTTAAGGAAGCTATGTCGGAAGCCGAAGCAGATATGATGGCTAAATACCCACATCTTATTTTTTCCGGCTTAGTTCTAGAATGAGGTACTAGTTTCCTCCCTAAGTAATCTATTCAGTTTCATGTCAAATTCATGTCTCTCAGTTCCTTTCATGTAATAGCATGCATGTATGTTTCATGAATTCAATTCAGTCATGGTTATCAGTCGGGAGTCAGTCACTCCATTTTTTTCAGCTATGGTTGTTAAGTTTTGAGATTGCAATTCTTTCCCTAGCCTTTTAGTATGATTAATCTACATTCGAGGATGAATGTTCCCAAGGGGGGAGATAATGTAACAACCCAAAAGTCCTAAAGATTAGATCTGAGGGCTGAAACGGAGATAATAGAAAAAACTGCACCAGGTCACAAAACAAGTCGTCAAGTGACTTGTTAAGTCACTTGATAGGTCTTTAAGTGAAGTGTTATGTGCATTAAAATGGTGGAAAACTGAGGTTCAGAGAGTCTTGATGACTGGTGAAGTGAAACGTTAAGTGACCCAATGAATCGTCAAGTGAGTTGTCAAGAAAAGATCAGAAAATTTGAGGAAAAGCTGCCAATGACAATGGGTCAGACGTCGACCCGTTAGATGACCCGATAGATCATCATGTGGGTTATTGGGTCTGGCAGTGTGCTTTTTTCTGTCGGATCATTACGGGTGTTCTCATAATTTTTAAGTTTCTAAGTCCTAAACTAAGTTGTTTTAAGCCTCCTAAAGGGTATTTTTAAGGATTTTAATCATCCTAAACCCTTATTCTACTCCTAACACCCCTAAGTGAAGATCAAATCCCCTCAAGAGAAGCTAGGGTTTCATCATCTCTTTCATCTTAATTCCCTTTGGGTCTCCAATCAAGTTGAAGGTTCTTCAAGCTCAAGTATGTGGGTTATGAACGGGGAAAATTCTTCCACCCTCATACCCCACTTCATCAATATTCTATGATTTCAAGTCTGCAATTACGTTATGTTGAAAATTTTACGGTTTAACCCAATTCCCTGCAATTATCCATGATATTTCTATGAGTTCAATTCTCTCATGTTCTATTTGATGAAATATAGATATTAGGGAAGTTTACTCTCAAGTTCCTCATGAATTGATGATTTCAAGCTTATGATGATTTTTCCCTATTATGCACGATTTATGAATTTAAAGCTTATGAGCCCATCACGTCTAGTATGATGAATTATCAAAGTATGCATGAGTGTTTACGAATTTCTAAACTTATGATTCCATGATTTCAAATTATGAAGATTATTTCAAGTATGTATGAATTCATGATTTGGGTAAGCCCATGTAAAGCCAAGTATGTTTTATCATGATTTTAGCCAAGGCTTACAAGATATTTTTTATAGAGATGTTTAGAGTCAGAACTCCTAAGAAACAACTTCAAGCTATGTTTTGAGAATATTATTATGAGCATTATTTATGTTTTGGGAGTAGTGTCTAGCACCGAGCAGGCCAGGGATTCCGAGGACCCAAGTCTCCAAACTACGTGCCGCCGTAGGTATATATTCTTTTTGGGACCTCTCTAGAGTGTATTTCCCCCACCCAAGGGCACACCAGTGATGTCACACCTTCATCGTTCTTTGACTTGGCAAGTCTTAGGATGTCTTTATCCACTTGAGCGAGATAATTGGGGCATCACGTAAGCTCTGTCATGATAGTGTCGATTAGGATGAAGCCTTGTATTGTTCCTCATGTTTTCAGTTACTCATGTTCATGTCTTATGATATTATGTTTTATAGCATATTTGACCCATTGATCAGTCTATGAGTTTCCATGTATAATTACAAGTATGGTTCACTATATGATTTCTATTTCTAAACCTTGGGTCATTATGTTCAGCATATTATTAAAAGCTCATGATTAGACTAATTTTTGAAATATGGCTTGTAGCATGTTGTCCTTACTGTCATGTCCTATCTTGATGTATATTAATTATTTCACACTATTGTTGTAATCAAGTTTATGCAATTAACTAGGAAAGTGTTCCCTATGGATTCATAACAAATTTCGGTTATTATACTAGTGATTCATCCCAATACTCATCCTGCAGAACTGATAACATAGATTTCATCCAAATGACTGATTCATCCCAATTAGATTACTATACTCAATCACTGGGTTAGGTCTCTTGAGTGTTTTCAGTTTAACCATTATTAACTATCCTGCAACTACAACTCAAGTTATTCAATGAAACTAAAAGTTCAAGGCTTTGGAGTTCTTCTCTTTTCCTTATCTCTACTTCTCTAGGTTCAAGCAAGTAGGCAATTTGGCTTTGTCCTAATGTTGCGCATCACTAAGAAATATTTATGATGAACAGATGAACAAACAAGCATTCATATTGGTTTAGAACAACCTTATGTTAACCGTAGTTAGTTAATTCATCATGGTTCCCACAATCCTAGTTGTGGAGGTTTTAGCTATTCATGATTGCAAGAAAAGAAATATATTTCATGGTAGAAAACATATTTAACAACATACAATGATGATTGAAGAAAAACCCAATTGATGATTACACAATCAAAGTATGGTCATGTAAAGAAAAATGAAAGAAATGTCCAAGCAATTCGTGTATTAGCTCTCCAAGTAGTGTTGGGAAAATCAAAAATCACGATTACAACAATAATGAATCGGTCCACTAAAGAAAATAACCTAAAAAGTATTTATATAAATGATTGGAAACCTTTTATAAATTAATAGGGATCTACCACCGACCTATCCTATGAGTCGTAGCATAAAGCTATGAGTCGTGGTATCCATCCATAACATGCACTGGAATCTTTAAAATTTGTTGCATCCTGGAAGAAAGTACGAAACATACAATTCCACTATGAGTTGTATGTTGCCTATCGTTTTCTTATATTTTAAAGTCTGGCATCCTCTGGAGTTTGTCACGAGTCCATGGTACAGTTCGTACATTGATGTTACGACTCGTGGTCTCTATTCGTACTCTAAGATCTGCCAACTTGTCATACTCTCCGGAATTCACCATGGCTCCTTGGTATGGGTCGTAAGATGTTGTCACAACTCGTGCATCTCTTTCAACCAGGAACTCAGGCATGTGCAAGCTTCTGACTCTTTCCATGACTCCTTGGTACGACTTGTACCAAGAGTAATACTTGGCCCAAACACTTATGCATATAATCTGGATTTCATCATGATTGCAAGGTACGACTCATACCACTAAGCTATGGCTCATACTGAGACTGCACTTGGCCCATTTGCTACACTTTTTCCACTTCTTTTCTAGAATTCAATTCCGAAACATGATTTCGCTGAAAATAAAATAAAAGCACCTCATATACGTATAAATATACCTAATACAAAGCATTTTTCCTATGTTTTAATCGTCGAAAATGCTATAAACCTACAACAAATCAACACACTTAACTTAAGACTTTTACATGTCCTCAGGCAAACAAAACACTACTCTAGAACAATGCTTAACGAGAATGTAAAATAGAAGACCTAGAACCAATCATATAAAAATTGATTACACAAGCACTTATAAAATATTGACCACTTTTCCATTCAAAACCAAGCTAGCTATGCATATATGCTACAACAAATCATGAAACAAAGGGATCCAGAGATGGCATTCAACTATTATCAGACAACTAGACTATCACTAATGTCGTTTACACAGAATGTTGGTAGAATGAAATGCAACCTATGTACCCTCATAACATAAGAAGTCCCAAAAACACTCAAAATTATAAATACATGACCGTGACTATCAATCAAAGCTCTCACTCTCCCAATGAAGTTCCAAACACTGAATAGGTGATACCACACGCTTGCCCTTATTTTCTGTACTCTGGCTTTTCAGATGGTTAAGCTAGGATCACTATAGGACTTATTTGGCTTGCAATATAGGCTTTATTTTGGGTATACGATGCAATCCAAGGTGCCTATATATGGATGATAGCATGGGAGGGTGAAGGATGGATGGGAGTGCAAGGTGGATATTTGATGAACAGATGAGCTAATGTTGCAAATGACCATTTCTTGATTTCAAAAGCGAGGAAGAGAACCAGACAAGCCCTAATTAATTAAGGGTATATTTTTAATAGTATTCCTTTTCCTTACTTAGTATAAATAGGGGTTCTTTTAATTTTCCTGGTAGATTTTCATGATTTTGAACAAAGAGTATTTTGGGTGTAGTAAATTGTTTAGCTTTTATCTAGCTTTGGATTGTTAATTATGTAGTGAGGAGGGTTGCAAGGGAATCATATCCCCTTAGGTCTTTCTAAGAACTTGGTGCTTGTTGCATTATGAATTTGAGTTCCTTGTTCATTAACAAGTGTTGCTTGTCTTCCAATTTTATGTCTACTTATCTATCCTTTACTTTTTCTTGTATCATTTAATATCTAGAGGTAGAATTAGTATTGTTCTTATACTACTAGTCTTGGGATTTAGGTATTAAATCAAATTTCCTTCAAAAATTTAAAAAAAAAATCAGATTTGTTTTGTTTAATTTGTTGTTTTTGACACTAAATTCTTGTTCCCTAGTATTTTTGAGTCTAGATCTTATGTTTTCACTCAAAATTTTGGTTGGAAATTAATTCTACCATTGAAGACCTTAGTGCTTGAATACTTGAAGAACTGATAACTAGAGTTCATCCAAACGTGTGGTTTGTCCTTATTGGATGTCTATACTCAATAATCGGGTAAGGTCTAATGAGCAGCTTCTATTTAACTATTATTAATTTGTTCCAAATTTAACTATGATGCCACCACAACTCAAGTTAATACAATGATCATAACGACCAAGGCTTTGTTATACTTCTCTTTTCCAAATCTCTACCTCTCTAGGATCAAGAAAGTAGAGAATTCAGGCTAGTCCTAACATTGCGCACCGTTAAGAAATGTTTACGTTGAAGAGACTACAATACAAGCATTTAGTATTGGTTTAGAATCACGTCGTGCAAAACCTAGTTGATTAATTCACCATGGTTCCCACAACCCTAGTTGTGAAGGTTTTAGCCTCTCATAATTATAAGTAAATTCATAGCATTCATAATAAAAGCATAAATTAATACTTACAACGATGATAGGAAGAAACTCACTTGATTTTTGCAAAAAAAAGGAAGAATGATTCAATAACAATTGTCTCAATGTATTTCTAACTCTCAAATATAAGTTGTAAATTTTCCAAAAATTCTCTCCAAAAATTCACACTAAAATAGTGTCCGTTAATACATAAAATAAAGGGTATTTGTAATATTTGATTTATGCCTTCTTTTTTTATTCATGGATTTCATTTGGGATTTGTAGCTCCTTTTTCTAGTTGCAGTAGGATTCCTATGTTGGCACCCAGACAGGACAGGCGCGCAACACTGGTCATCGCGCAGAATGGGCTGCGCCTCGCGCATGGCATCGTGCCCGAGTAGTTCCGCATCACGCATGTAATTTCACTGAAGAACTAGCGTTTCGTGCCTCTCCTTGTGTAGCAGGGCTTGCGCGCCGCACTGCTGGTTGCATAGGTGTGGCTGTGTAATGCTACATGCATTAATCTTGACTTGTTCATTCCAACTTCTTCACACTCATTCGAAAAGCCTCAAGTACACCCAAATCCATTACTTTTAGCGTTGAAAGTATCTAATCATATGCGTTAGCTCTTTTCACAAATATATAACATAAACACATGCAAACACACATAATTTGTTCTCAAAACATAGTGAAGTATGGGCTAAATATGGCTAAGAAGTGCATAAATACACCCTTCATCACCACACCACACTTAAACTATTGTTCATCCTCAAACAATCTACTAATTCTCTTCTCAAATTTAGGCACAAAATTATCCTACGAATATGTCTACTTGCACTTAGGATCATGAGAAAAATCAATAAAGCTCTATAATTCACTCACATGCATATAGGATCAATATTGAAATGGTAAAGTTCGAGATCACTTAGCTTTTAAAAACTGACTCATCAAGACATATTTTGGGCCAACATGAATCATGTGTAATTTAGCAATCAAGATATATCAAAGTCTTACCATTGTGTCCCTCACAATTTAGAGAGATTCCTTTCACACACAAGATATAAAACAATATTAACTTGGGCATAAATATAACAAAATCCGCTCACTCTCCCAAAAAACTCAACATACATGCAAAAGACGACCCATAGGCTTTCTCTTAGTGTAATACTCTGCTAATATAGAATTTCGAATCAAGGATCAATTAAGCCATAATATTATTCTAATGTAGGCTAAAAGACGAGCCGGAACTATTTCGCCAAGATAGTGACTAACCTCCCCAAGCACTTTAATAATTCACAACACTTTGATTTTTAGCACATTCCTTATTTTCAAAATTTTATCCCTATACCTCCTTTTATTTTTCAAGTTTTCAACTTAGGTGACTAGTGGGAATTTTTTTTCAACATTGAGCTCATTCATACTTTTTTTTCATCATTATATTTTTTCAAAGATCTTTCTTCTTTTGGTTTTCCCACTAACATCACCCTCCTTGTTAGCAAATTTCACCCTTTTCTTCTCATCAAATTTTCACACATTTTATCTTTTCGCTTCACTTTTCCACTTATGCTTCTTTCGTCACTCCCACATTAATTAGCATCCCAGTCATTAGCGCATTGACAAGACACACACTTTCCCTAGTAACAACAGTTACAAGTTTTCCGGGCACTAAACAAGCACGATCAATTTTTAACCAGGCACGTGCCTCTCTACTCCGGTGAGCATATTGGAGCGAAACATGATACCCACATTGTTGGTGGCGAGTCCACCTTGCAATAGATTTAGGGAGACATAGATTATGTCTAATGTCTCTATATGGTGGTTTCTTCACAATGTTAATAAAGGGTTGTGGGTCAACATGAGGTGTCCCAAGTAATCTATTCACAGTAATTGGTACAAAATCGATAATTTGACCTCGAATTTTAACTTCGTTAGACCTTTCCTTTGGCATCCAATTTTCATGGAATTCCCTCTCCATATTCAAATTAAAATCACCTAGAGCATCAAACACAAAGCCACAACCAAGGGTGAGTAATGTATCTACCATGTGAGGAAATACATATGTTAAATTTTTTCTATCAATGAACATGCCATGTGGGTACTTGGATTCTTTATGCTCTTTAAACCATTTTTTACCTTCTTGCTCCGTGACCCAACTGAGCCCATATTGCCACAATGGTTGTGGTGCCATCTTCACATGCTCATGCTCCTCTTCACTAGTTATCCTTTCTCTTTTTGATCCATGGCTTGAAGAAGCCACATCTTTCTCTTTGTTTACTTTTGGTACCATTTATGGAGGTTTCACAAAAAAAAGGTATATTTTGTGATTTTGGCGAAAATAGTTTTGAGGAATTTGAAGAAGAGATGAAGTTTTGAGAGAGTTTTCTTGAGAAATAGGGGGTGTGCGGTGTGGTTCTCTTCTAAATGAGATGAAATTTTTAGTTCTAGGCTTTTTAAAGTGTCCACATGGGCTAGAATTTATTTTTTTAGCCCTTAATTTTTTGAAAGAACAACCCCTCCGCGATGCAGCACTTGCTGCACCTTCACTGCTGCGCATTGCGGAGCTCGCTACCTCATTTGGCCTGCGTGTTGCAGCTATCGTTGCGGTGCCACTCCTATGCCTCTGGCTAGGCTGTGCGGTGCCTGTGGCTTGCACTAGGCCTTATCTGCTTGGCCTACGCGATGTCATATGCGCTCGTCCAACTTTTTTGCTCCAAATTTTCAATGTTCATTCTCCAATTTGTTGAAACTTATGACCTATCACCTGCACATTTGAACAAAGACATAGAACAAAGACATAGAATAAAATTGATCCTGGGTTGCCTCTAAAGTAGCGCCTTATTTAACGTCGCAGCACGAGGTAGGTATCTTGATTACTCAGACTTTATCAAGATACCTGTTGGGACTGTGTTCACATTTTGGCCACTTCTTTTACCACGCTAACCTGTGACACGTCAGAAAAAAAATAAAATAGGAAATAAAGACTAAAATTTGAACATAAGCAATTAATCTAATCATAAGTCATATTTCCCGTCAGCCACTTTTCGATAACACTCAAATTCACACTTCCTGATGAAGTATGAAGTCGATGTTGTCAATAAAGAACCCAACAAAAAGGTTAGGGTTGATCCCACAGGGAATATGGTAAGATATAGAAGAACACTAGTATTTAAGATTTTAAGTCAACTATCTCCTAAAGTGAGAATTTCTAAAAGTAACAAGAAATATTGTTGACAAATTAAAGGTTGATTCCATATTAATGAAACTAAAAAGGGTAAGTGTTCTCGATGGATTCATAACTACTTCGAGTTTTACACTTGTGATCTGTGCCAATACATCACTTGTAGAATAGATAACTAGGGTTCATCCAAATGACTGTTTCGTCCCTATTGGATGGCTATACTCAATCACCGGGTGAGGTCTCATGAGCGGCTTAAATTTAACCGTTATCAATCTATTCCAAATTTAACTATCCTGTGACCACAGCTAAAGTTAATACAATGATCATAAAGACCAAGGCTTTGTTGTACTTCTCTTTTCCTAATCTCTACCTCTCCAGGCTCAAGCAAGTAGAGAATTCAGTCAAGTCCTAACATTGCACAACGTTAAGAAACATCTAAGACTAAGAGAATACAATACAAGCATTTAGAATTTGTTTAGAATCACGTCTTGCAAACCGTAGTTCGTCAATTTACCATGGTCCCCACAACCCTAGTTGTGGCAGTTTTAGCCTCTCATAATTATAAGTAAATTCATAGCATTCATAGAAAAAATCATAAATTAATTGTTACAATTATGATTGGAAGAAACTCACTTGATTATTGCAAAAGTAAGGAAGAAAGATTCAACAACAATTTTCTCAATGTATTTCTAACTCTCAAATCGAAGTTGTAAATTATCTTAAACTTCTCTCCAAAACTTCACACTAAAATTGTGTCCCTTAATACATAAAAATAAAGGGTATTTATAATTGTAGATTTATGCCTTCTTTGTTCCTTCATGGATTTGATTTGGGATTTGTAGCTACTTTCCTAGTTGAAGAAGGATTCCTCTATTGGTACCCAGACAAGGCTAGCACGCAGCACTGGTCATCGCGCAGAATGGGCGGCGCCTCGTGCATGGCATCAAGCTAGAGTAGTGGTACATTGTGCATTTCATTGCGCTGAAAGACTGGCGCCTTTCTCCTCTGTTCACATAGCAGTGCTGGCGCCTCGCAACTCTCCTCGTGCAACAGGGCCTGCGTTCCGCGCTACTAGTCGCGCCGGTTTGGCAGCGTAATGCTACATGCATTGATCTTGACTTGTTCATTCCAACTTCTTCACATTCATTCAAAAAGCCTTAAATATACCTAAATCCATTAATTTTATCCCTGAAAGCATCTAATCATGTGCATTAGCTTTTTTCAAAAATATATAACAAAAACACATGCAAACACACATGATTTGTTCTCGACACATAGTGAAGTATGGAAAAAATATGGCTAAGAAGTGCGTAAATACGCCCTTCATCATTGTTCTCTACATCAAGGGGAACATAATCCTAAACTTTGAGGCAATTTGGAGTTGTAGAGAAGCTTCTATCATTGAAAACTTGAAGAAAATTGCATTTGAGTCTTGTTGATTGGGGTTGAATAGGAGCTTAATTTTAATTGGGTTTTGCTCTCTACATTAAGGGGAAAAAAATCCAAAATTTTGAGGGGATTTGGAGAAGTTTTGATCAAGGGTTTTTTCTTCATTTTCTTGAAGATCTTCATATCTTCAAGGTGAAGAAGAAGACACCAAGGTACTTTTGATCCTTCTTCTCTTTTTGATTTTTGTAAAAAAAGTGCTAGTGGGGCCACTTGTGGAAATTAATAGTTGAAAAAAATTTGAAATTGAAAAGAAAACCAGATTTGTAAAAAAGAAAAATGAAGTTCCATGTGGACGCCACGTCAATGCCAAATCTGAGCCAAGACAATGCCATAAGGAGCCACGCAAGCGCCAGTTATCGCCCACTCGTGTGTGAGGCTCAACTTCAGAGGCTAGAAATCAGCTTTTTAGCCCTTTCTTTCTAAGTGTTAGGACTTTTCACCCTAAAATTTTTCTAAGTATCCAAAATTCACGGTTTTTTTTCCAAACTGATTTTTTCTTTTGATTTCTACACTAATTAAAACATTTAATTAGTTATTTAATTGGTTCTTCATTTTTTAATTCTAATATCAACTACATCACCTACTTATTATGTTCTTCGTGTTGAGTCCGTTTTTTTTTTCGTGCTTCTTCTTCTATGTTTTTTTCTTTATTCTCATTGAACTTTATTGATTTCATAACGTTAGCTTGAGCCTTGTCACATTGAGTCAACAAGAATCCATTCTAGACCTCAAGTTGATCTTGGCCTTTTGAAACTCAATTAATTACACAAGCTACAATCCTTGGCCGTAGCAATTATGAGACATATAAGGTGGGTTGTACTTGAGTGAGTGTTAATCATTCACTAACTTAATGAGTTCGCTTGCTTTATTTTTGTGTCTTCCTTCGCTTGCTTTATTTTTGTGTCTTCCATAGGTATGATGGCCAATCGAGAAGAGGAGACTCGGGTGCCCACTGGGGAATGCACCTTACTTGATTTAATGCACATGATCTCCCACATGGACAAGAGGTTCAATAACAAAGAAAATCGCTTGGTGTCCCTTGAATCAAGGAATAGAGAATCTTCTTCTACTCCTTTCTATCACCATGGACAAACAAGGGGAGTCCATCATGACTCCTCTTCCCTGATATCACCAAGGACTTTTGACAGAATGTGTTACCCCACCTCTACCACTCCCCTACCATCTTCTACCATTCCAATACCTACTACTTCCCTAACATATATTCCTCCACCCCACCCATATGTTCCTACAACACCACCACATGTTCCTCCACCGCAAACACATATACCTTTTCCACCACCAAATACCCGCCTTCCAATTTAAAATGTCTGTCCAATCCGCAATGTTCAACCTTTGGATGGTTAATTCCATGAGGAGTTCAAAGAGGAGTTCGATGATGTTTCAAATGAGTACCGCAACCATATTAGAGGGCCATATATGAACTTTCAAGGTCCTTGACCATCACATGGGTAGAAATAGGGGTGATTATGGAAGGGATGGCCACCGTGGTTGTTGATAACATGATGATTTCTGTGTTGAGGATCCTTATAGTGTTCATGAGTTCAACGAAAACAATGGAGGTTGGTACATGAGTCTCAATTCCATCAATGTGACTCTTCCTTCTTTCAAGGTTGAAAGCACCCCGAATGTCTTTCCTGATTGGGTGATGCAATATTGTGTGGTAGCTGGGGAACGGCTTCTACTATCACAGTGTTTAGCTGAATGAAAATCTTTGAGCATATGTTCGGGTTTTCCACATCTAAAACAACCATCAGATCAAACCAAGCACTCTCCTAGGTGCTTCCTACCTGTAACACCTTGAGTATCAAAATGGAAACTTGAAGAAAAAAGAGATAAAGTTGCAGGTCTGGTGAAGGTGTGATGGTGGGATCAACAACCCATGAAGTGGACGACAAACCATTACTACAACATTGCATTCTGGCGGCAAGATGATAGCCATCAGCCTAGCAACGAAACCTGCAGCATTATGGTCAGACCTGGGTGTCCTTTATATGATGAAGGACCTTACACACCATGAAGTGAGTGACGAACTGTCACTTGTACCATCGATAAAGCTAGTCAATACCTCTTTTCTGATTACGATTGATGGTAGAAGTGATGAACCATCGGGCAAGTGACGACCCATCATGGCCACCGTCGAAGCGTTTCAGTGGTTCAGTTCAGCGGGATTTCTAGGGTCATTTTTGTGAATCACTAAGCTTCTAATACCTAAGTGACTTCATTTTGGGGATCCTTAAGGGTGTTTATGGATATACTTAACTTATTCCTCACTCCTCTCATACACCAAGGTTGGAAAAGATCAAGCTCTGAAGGAAGAAATGATTTCTCAATTTCTTCTTCTCCAATCTCTCTTGGGGGTCAAAACCTAGAAATAAACTCATCTAGCCCAGGTATGTAGGGTCATTAATGGGGGAATTCCTCCACTGACATGCCCAATTTCACCCTTAACCTATGATTTTATGTCTCCAATCATTTTATGTTGAAAATCTAGGGTTTTATCTAATTCCATGAAATCTTCCATGTTATTTCTATAGGTTCAATTCCCTCATGTTTCAATTGATGAATTGTGGTTATTATGGTAGATTTGACCCTCAAATTCCTTACAGATTCATGATTTCAAGTTTATGATGATTTTATTCAATTATGCATGATCTTATGATTTCTAACTTTCTGAGCCTATGATATCAAGTTATGATAACTTATCAAAGTATGCATGAATGTTTGCAAACCTTAAGCTTATGATTTATGGTTTCGAGTTATGAAGTTTTGCTCAAGTATTGATTTTCATGAAATTCAAGTATGTATATATCTATGTATGTGTGTGTGTGTGTGTGTATATATATATATCATGGCCAACCTTCGCCATTATTATCATGGCTAGTTCACGTATGTTAACATGTTATGAATTTCATGATTTGAACTAGCCATACAGACCCATGATTCCTAGTGTCTTTATGCTACTGCAAAATGGCTTGTGTATATTGGTGTCTTTTTTCGTTTTTGGCAAGTTTGGGTGCAATTTTCACTTTCCTTATTAGAAGAGTGTGTTGACTAATACTTCTCTTAATGTAAAGGAACAAATTATGATTGATGAAATTTCCTCTTAGAGTATTAGAAGTAGTTATGAATTTGATTCTACAATCTAAGTTAATTTCAAGTTAAACCATTCAATAAATGGAAGTATATTCCCATTGGGCATTGTAATCTCATTGTTTCTAGAGTAGAATCTCTTATTTTGAAGATGACATTATTTTACTTCGTTCTTTTCCACTGAAGCTTATAGGCTTCTATTTTTTGTTATTGTGGCATCTTCCTAATGTATATTCAATGATACAATCATACTTCATAAAAAAATAAGAAGTATCTTCTCATTCTTGATATGTGACTTGAAGAATTAGATGTTATATCTAATCATGGAGTTGATCTTTCACTAAACCATCCTGTGTTTTTCCTCCTTCTTATTAACGGGAACAAACTTCTTAGAAAATGGCATTGACTGAGCAACATGAAGACATTTCATATTTTCATCATATGTATAATTGTACAAAGACAATGAACATTGAGCAATGACGTATTGTGTAATATACATGTAATCGACTTTTTAGTAATGAAAATATTTATAATATTTGGCTAAAAAAATATTTTTAGTATTTGTTGCATAATATTGGATACTGTTAATATTGGGTAGACAATTTATAGAAATACATTTATATATAGTTGTTCAACAAATAGGCTTTTAGTGGCTATATAGCTTTTCCACAAAATATTAGTACTTGTTGTGACATGAATTTGCCACTACTGATTTAAAGGTTATTGCCGCAACAATAGTCGCTGCTATGGGAATGTTCAGTTGATGATCTAATAGCTTCTGTGGCGAAAAATAATCGCTGCTAAAGGTCATTTTCAGTAGCGATACTAGGGTTGCAACTAATAGATAAATAAACTATGATGACTAAAATCGCCTCTACATGTCATTCTTCAGCGGTGACTTCTCAGACATCTATTTTATGGAATTTATTTTGTGGCGTGTTTATTGACTTTTTGCGGCGAGCAATGTTGCCACAAAATGCGACTTTCTGTGACGGCTCTCTATTTCCATGAAAAAACACCTTTAGTTATGGAAGTACTAGCTACAACCCAATAGCCGCCAGTAAATGTTTGTAGTGGCAAATTATAGTCATTTTGTAGCGACTTTTCCTGCCACAAAAAGACAGATTTGTTGTAGTGTTGGGAGTAGTATTTAGCAGCGAGCACGCTGGGGTTCTGGTGTACGAATGTATCAGAACTATGCATCAATGTAGCCATGATGGGGTCCTCCATGAGAGTGTCTCCCGTGCATAAATGATCTGCCCATGAGTGATAACATGCCTTTTCATGGTCCTACACTTGGCAAGGTATGGATGCCCTCCCGTCTAGCATTTTACAGGTTCTATGTATGCTCGGTGGGGTGTGTCAGTTATAATAATCTACCATTATTCCTTAAATTCTAATATATTATTATGTTCATGTCTTATGTTATTATGACTTATGGTATTTTTGGCTCAAACCAGGCTTTACGAGGTTTTACTTGTGAAAACAGTCATATTCAGCTTTATGTTACAGTTTTGGAAGCTTTAAGTCCTTATGTTCAGTTTATGAACAACATTTTATGTTTTATACTGTCCTACATTCATGAGCTCTTTATTGATTTAGTAGTATGTTTTACTTACCTTACATACTCAGTACATTCAAAGTACTAAACGCATACTCTATTCTATATCATCTCATGATATAGATTCCGGTGATCCTTCTGGGCCCCGTCATTAGCTCGCTCACGCTCAGTCCAGTTGTATCCTAGTCATAGTGAGTCATCATGATTTGAGGACCTAAGTTTTGGTTATATCTCTTTGTCATGTCTATCAGTTTCATACTTCAGCGAGCTAGTTGGGGGTGTTGTCCCATCATGTCATCAGATGTTTAGAGCCTTTTTAGGAAATTATGTATAGATAGTTCAAAAATGTTGGTTCGTGTATACGCTCATATTTATATGCTATATAGACTACCGCTTATATAACATTTATGTTTTTTTTCTGCTTAGCTATGTCTTATTCATACTTTATATGTGCCATGGGTTAGGTTGGAGCCATTTGTGGCTCTAGGTCCCGTGTTATGATTCGAGGTCCATGCTCGGGTCGTTACAAACATGGTATTAGAACAAAGGTTTAGGTGTTTCCTAGGGTGACTTAAAGTTGCGTTAAGTAGAGTCTTTTCTATGTGAGTGAAGTGTGCCACACATATAGGGAAATGGTTACGAGATGTTATAGGAAATTTCCCTTCCTTCATGATCTATGTTGTGCTATGAAGTATATCTCTCTATTCCTATAAATTGTGTTATACGCATGTGCATAAATATGCCTCCCTACTGAGTCAATGGAAGAAGAAATGGTAACATAAATTGCTTTTGCAATGGCATTGGAGATGGGCATCAGCTAGCCCCACCAACTCTAGGGGATCCCTTGCCCGAGCAGGTTGCTCATGCCATGTTCAAGGCCACATTGTAGATGTTGGATTAGTCTATGATAGCCTAGGTCAACTAGAAAGCAGTGGCCCATGTCCACTAGAATAGGAATGCGGCGGTGGTGAGAGTGCGAGACTTTATAAGGATGAACCCACAAAAGTTCTAGGGTTTGAAGGTAGGCGAGGATCCACAGTAGTTCATAGTGGAGGTCCAAAAGATCACACAAATTATGGGGGTGACGGGAGAGGAGAGTATAGACTTAGTCTCCTATTAGCTGAAAGGGGTTGCTCATATATGATTTTGACAGTGAAAGAAGAACAGGAGAGTTAGTGCGGTTCCCATTGGTTGGGATAAGTTTGTACTACTTTCTTAGACAGATTCTTTCCTTGAGTAAAGGGAGGCAAAGTGAATCGAGTTGTTCAATCTGAAGAGAAAGAACAAGACTGTCCAGGAGTATTCCTTGTAGTTTACTAGATTGTTAAAGTATCTACCGAAGATGATGGTCGATGTAAGGGCTCGTACGAACAAGTTCGTAAATGGAGTTGCAAATTTATTAGTCAAGACGTTTAGGACCACCATGTTGATCAAAGACATGGACATCTATCGCTTGATGATACATGATCAGTAGATAGGAGAGGACCAAATGAAGGAGAGAGAGAGAGGCCAAGAGGGCCAGGACAGGGAGAGATGTTGGGCATATTTCTATGCCCATTTTCCATGTTTTTACCCATCTTTTACCATGTTTTGAGTTCATAATCCTTATGAAATGCATAAATACATGTGTCTGTGTGTTTGTATTCTAACAAATGATTTTAGATGTTTTGAGTAGGAAACCAAGGAAAAAGAACCCAAAATGACCCAAGGTTGATGGCTTGAGAAGCAAAGAAGAAGGAACGAGGGCTATGGCTGGCGCCTAGCGCCAGGTCCTAAACATCAGAGAAATATGCATCAATGTTGGTGCTATAGATGGCGCTTTACGCCAGGTCTAAAACATCAGAAAAAAATCTATCAACACCTTTGCGAGATGAGAGGCATGGAGCCCCATATATTGCACCAAAATTATACTGCTATGGATGGCGTGGAGCCCCAAATCATTCCAGACAGAGAAATTTCCAAAAATTATAAGAGGTTCTAGAGCAAGGAAATTTGGCTAACTCCTTTGGTACTATGGTGATAGTGGGGCACCAGATGTGTTAGAAGTGTAGAAAATAGGCTACGTCCTTGGTGAGATGGATGGAGCGGCGCACCAGGCCTATCTCAGAGCTACTCTTAAGAGGAAATTTGACTAACTCGGTGGTGAAATAGGTCGGGTAGTACGCTACACCCATTCCGGAGATGAAATTGCTGATTTTAAAGCTAAGTGTTGGAGGGCATAAGCATCATTTGAAGGCTCAACTATAAATACATCCTCTAGGGTGTTTGTTAGGCATCTTTGGATCATTTCTACATTCCTTATTTCATTTGTAGAGGCTTGCAAGCCGATTAGAAGGAAGACAACATTCTAAACTAGGTTTCTTCTCTTCTATACTATTATATTTCGAATGATGATGAATAAGTATTTGTTTTTCCACTTTTCTATTGATAAGGCTCAAGCGGACACTTTCTAGTAAAGTATGAAGCAGATGTTGTCAATAAAGAACCCAACAAAGAGGTTGGGGTCGAACCCACAGGGAATAAGGTAAGATCTACACGAATGTCGGTACTTAAACTTGTTGGTATGTTATCTCCAAAATGGGGGGTTTACAAAAAAAAGATTTTAATTGCGTTTGTTATCAAGATTTGTAAATAACTAAGGTTAGTGTTCCCTAAGGGTTCATAACTGCTTCAGGTATACAAACGTGATCAACCCCAATGCTTACTTGTAGAACTGATAACTAGGGTTCATCCAAACGACTGGTTCGTCCCTATTGGATGACTATACTCAATCACCAAGTCAGGTCTCATGAGCGATTTCTTACTAACCGTTATCAACTTGTTCCAAATTAACTTTCCTGTGACTACAACTGAAGTCATACAATGATCATAAAGATAAATGCTTTGTTCTAATTCTCTTTTCCTAATCTCTACTTCTCTGGGTTCGAGAAAGTACAGAATTCGAACAAGTCCTAACGTTACACACTGTTAAGAAACGTTTAAAGATGAACAAAATACAATACAGTTGTTAGCATTGATTTTTAATCACTTTGTGTAACCCTATTTTGTTAATCCACCATGGTTCCCACAACCCTAGTTGTGGAGGTTTTAGCCTCTAATGGTTGTAAGATTATAATTAGCATTCATAGAAAATCTCAAATACTTACAACAATAATTTGAAGATAACCTACTTTGAATATCATTGAACAAATTCAAGAACAATTGATAAAATCAAGTGTTGATCCTAAGAATTTCTCTCCAAATATTTGATAATAAATCACTCATAAAACATCGTTCAATGTAAGCACATGTCTACTACCTTCTCTCTATGTTGTTCTACTAAAATAAAAAATAAATGGTAGTCGCCACTACATTGCCATTTTGGGGAATATAAACCATAGCTTGCTGGTTAATTTTGTAGTCACGGCCTGTCACGCCTCGCCTTGGGAGGCATGACTGGCACCTGGTGCCCTACTAGGATCTGGACTGCTGGACTACTGAGCCTAAGCACTTCTGGTGCAAGGCTGGCTCTAATTCTGGATTTATGAAAACAACGGGATACATAAAGGTTGTAAATACAGCCTCCGACCGACAAGGCCTATAGCTACCTATAGGAATATAACAGCTACCCAGAACAACTAAACCTAAGGGAACCTATGCGGGCCGACAAGGCCACCATGCTTACTAGTTCATCTGAGAAATGAAAACAAGTACCAAGCTATTATGTCACCGACAAGGTCACCACTACCAACTGAATAAGGCCCCACACGGCCGCTGCATACAACTTAAACACACAAGTGGCCCCACACGGCCTACACAGCTAACCACAGGGAATATATATAATCTGCAAGCCTCTAAGAATAGCAAGATGGTCGGGACAGGGCCCCGGCCTACCCATACTGTACAAATAAAACAGAAGTTAACCTTGGTCTTTCGAGCTCCGGATGAAAGGAGCTGAAGGTGTTGTATGCAGGTTGGAACTACGAGGGATCTGCTCCTCGTCTATGAGTACCTGCAGGTAAGTAATGCAGCGCCCCAAACGGGCGTCAATACCGTTGGTACTGAGTATTCAAAGCAACAAATGAAAGTACTGAATGTAAACAATAAAACTGATAGAACTAAAGTAATAAGGAAACAAACTGTAACTAACTGGAAATGTGAATTCAAGACTATCCTTAACTACACTGAAAGGAGTAGGAGTCGTACATGGTAACGTGGCATTCTACTGTCTATCCATCTATATCTAGCATAACATAGCAGAACATAGCACACATGAATCATACCTGGCCCCCATAAGCTGGATGGTACAATCATCACACAATCTATACCCCTACCCCGGTCATCCCATCTCCCCTAGTAGCTATAAGCATCCCGCCGGTTCCCTGAGTATGCACTTGGCCCTGCTGAGCCCCTGACTATAACTGTACTTGAGTCTTAAGGACTCTTGAAATCAACACCCTAGGCGCAAGCGCTCATCGGTGGTGTATAAAAGCCGACCAAGGCATTTATGGGGAAACTTGCATCCCATCTTCGTCCCTAGCGGACCACATGCCACTCCGTAGAGCGACGTATCCTCGCCCTCTGGAGGACGAGTCGATACAGCTATCAACCCTGGGGCGGTCATGGATGCTAAGTAATCCAGCCCAAAACAACACAAGCAAGTCTCAACTGATAATAATACTGAATACAATACATGCTGAAACTGATAATAATATTGTATATATATACATATATATATTCTCTGACATGCTATACTGAATCTGGTACTGAAAAAAGATATAATATTGATGGAATATTCTGTTGAGAATCATGTTATTCAACTAAGTTCCATGCTAAATACGAGTTAATAATTCTAACAGGCGTTACTAAATTCATACTTAACATAATATACGACTTCTGAAACATTCTATTGGAATTTGTACCATTTTACTATACTGGAACTACTAGCTTGCCGAAAGAAACTGGCTTTACATACCTCAACTGCCGGCTTCCTGATTAACTGGCGTAGCTTGGCTAATACTCAGCCATTTCCCCAACTGTATTCATATTCACGAAGGAATAGAATTAATTCTACTATTATTTTGGAGATAAACCATACTTGTGAATATATTTACTGCCTATTCTTCGACTTATCGAAGAACGGCCGAAAACTCGCAATATCTCGGGAGTCTAGAAGGGAGAAATACTTACTTTAATGCTAGGAGTGTATTAACACTAGTTTGGAGCAATTCCAATCACTTTGACTCGGCGGGTCACCGCTTCGCCGGGCGATTCTCGCGAAACTAACTCTGTAGGAATGCTCCCTGCAGCTTTATACTTCGGTACCCGAAGTTAATTTGAGTTTGGACTGTGTTTGACGGTGTAATCGGATGAAAATCTATGTTAACCCTTCGTCCTCTCTATTGTTTGGTCGTTAACACTGCAAATAATATAAGAAATGACTTAAAAACAATGTGGGAGGCCTTATACACTTGGGGCCTTTAAGTCGCATTTGTCGAATGCGACTTATAAGTTGCATTTGTCGAATTCGATTTATAAGTCGCATTTGCCTTGCGACGCTCCGACTTGGCGCTTGTCCGGTCTCTCCCCGGGCCCTTTTTCTCACACGTATGGCATTTTAAAACTCTTAACCAACATGCGAATAGGCCAACTAAGTGTCAAGAACTTATGGGGTGCAACATCCTTCCCCCCTTAAGAACATTCATCCTCGAATGTTAACTTCCGTTTATAGAAATTTTAACTTTCTCTACCTTTTCTGGAAACATTTCGACAGAGTTTCCCCTGTAATATGGACTATCTCAAAAATCCTGAAACGCGGAAAAGTCCAACATAGGTACTCCATATAATACTATAGCATCCATTACATAATAAACTGAAGTCAACATCTCACTCATACACATGAATATAAAGCAACTCATAAAACAACAATATCAACATACCTCTGACTAACTAAGTCTGAAATAACTGAGGGTATCTGGCTTTCATATCTTCTTCTTCTTCCCAAGTCATTTCCTTTCGGTTCCTGTTACGCCATAATACTTTAATAGAAGCAACATCTTTGGTTCTTAATCTGCGGATCTGCCGGTCTAGTATGGCTATTGGAACTTCTTCAGAGGCCAACTCCTCCATAACCTAAACATCTTGGACCGAGACAATTCTGGATGGATCTTCTATGCACTTTCTCAGCATTGATACATGGAAAACTAGGTGGACGGATTCTAATTCTATAGGTAAGTCTAACTCATGCTACTTGGCCTATTCTTCGGCAAATCCGATAAGGCCCAAAAAACATTGGGCTGAGCTTGCCTTTCTTGCCAAATCTCATTACACCCTTCATCGGCGAAACTTTCAGAAACACCCAATCACCCACATTAAATTCCAAGTTTCTGTGTCGCACGTCAGCATAAGATTTCTAGAGGCTTTGAGTAGTTAGTGAACGTTCTCTGATAAGCTTTACTTTTTCCTCTGACTGATGAATGATATCTGGCCCAATCAATGCTGATTCTCCTACCGCAAACCAACCAACTGGAGATATGCACTTTCACCCATATAATGCCTTATAAGGCGCCATCTGAATAGATGAATGGTAACTGTTATTATAGTCGAACTCAATGAGTGGTAAATGTTCATCCCAGCTACCTCTGAAATCAAACACACATGCTCGCCACATATCCTCGAGCGTTTTAATGGTTCGTTCTTCCTGTCCATCTGTTTGAGGATGGAAAGTTGTGCTTAGGTTAACCTGCATCCCCAAGCCCCTCTGAAATGATTTTTAGAATTTAGATGTAAACTGTGCCCCTTTTTCCGAGATAATGGACACTCGAACACCATGCAACCTGACTATTTCTCTGATATACAGCTCAGCATAATCCTCAGCGGAAAACGTAGCCCTTATTGGCAGAAAATGAGCTGATTTTGTCAGTTTCTCAACAATCACCCAGATCAAATCATATCTACGCCTAGTGCGGGGTAATCATACTACAAAATCCATATTTACTACTTCCCATTTCCAATGAGGCACATCTATATCCTGAGTCAGTCCGCCTGGTTTCTGATGTTCAGCTTTTACCTGCTGGCAGTTGGGACACTGAGTTATGAATTCAGCTATCCCCTTCTTCATTCCTGGCCGCCAGTAGATTTCTTTTATATCGTGGCGCATTTTCATCGAACCTGGGTGGAGAAAATAATGGGCATAATGTACCTCGCCCATAATCTGGTGGCGAAACCCTACAGCGTCTAGAACACAAAGGCGATCTTTATATCTTCAATACCCCATCCTCGCTTATCTGAAAATCTGTCACCTCTCCTTGCTGAACTCTATTTCTAAGATGAACCAGGCTAGGATCTTCACACTTTCGTTCCTTTACTTCCACAACTAAAGACGACACTACGGTGTTCTGGATTACTACTTTGTTGTCCTCTGTTTCTGCTACACGAATGGCTAAACTGGCTAACTTATGCAATTCCCGGGCTAATTCCCGCTGCACAAACTGTAAGTATGCCAAACTTCCCATAGATTTACGGCTAAGGCCATCTGCCACCACATAGCTCTCCCTGGGTGATACAGAATATTCACATCATAGTCTTTCAACAGCTCTAACCAGCGACGCTACTGCAAATTCAATTCTTTCTGGGTGAAGATATACTGTAGGCTCTTATGATCAGTGAAAATATCCACGTGGATGCCATACAAGTAATGTCTCCATATCTTAAAGGCGTGAATAAATACAGCCAATTCCAGGTCATAGATAGGATAGTTCTTTTCATGTTTCCTCAGCTGTCTGGCAGCATAAGCGATTACTTTACCATGTTGCATCAACACACATCCTAACCCAACACCCGAAGCGTCACAATAAACAGCATAACCTTTTATACCTTCTGGCAATGCTAACACTGGAGCTGATGTTAACCTGTCTTTCGATTCCTGGAAGGTCTACTCATATGCCTCAGTCCACTAAAATTTTGCTGCCTTCTGTGTCAGTTTAGTCAGAGGTGCTGCTAAGGTGGAAAATCCTTCAACAAACCTTCTGTAGTACCCTGCTAACCCTAGGAAACTGCATACCTTAGTCGGAGTGGTAGGTCTGGGCCATGATTTTACTTCTTCTATCTTCTCTGTATCTACATCCAACACAATATGACCCAAAAAGTCTACTGAATTCAGCCAAAATTCACATTTCGAGAACTTGGCATACAACTGACGGTCTCTGAGAATATGGAGCACTGTCCGCAAATGATCCTGGTGGTCTGCCTCTAAGCGAGAATACACCAGAATATCGTCAATAAACACTATCACGAACAAAGTCAAGTGGCTTTCACTCCTTAACAAAAAAAGCCTGAACTCCAGTGTCACTTTCGTCTCTGATCGGTGTCTTTTTCAGGACCCGAGGACGGGGGGATCATATTCAGTCCAGGTATGGTCTAAAAATACTGTTCATCAGGTCCATAAACACGGCTGGAGCATTCGTCGGCCCAAAGGACATGACTAAGAATTCAAAATGGTTGTATTTGGTCCTGAAGGTAGTCTTTGGAATGTCCCTTTCACGAACCCAACCTAATGATATCCGGACCTTAAGTCAATTTTGGAGAAATACCTAGCTCCCTGTAACTGATCAAATAAATCATTTATTCTGGGAAGCGGATACTTATTCTTAACTGTGGCTTTATTCAGTTGCCAATAGTCTATACACATTCAGAGGGAACCTTCCTTCTTTCTCTCAAACAAAACTGGCGCACCCCAAGGTGAAGTACTCGGCCTGATAAAGCCCTTATCTAATAAATCTTTCAACTGCTCTTTTAATTCTCTGAGTTCAGCAGGAGCCATGCGATAAGGGGGAATTGATATGGGTTGGGTGCCTAGTAATAAATCAATTGAAAAGTCTATTTACCTTTCTAGGGGAATACCAGGTAACTCATCTAGAAATACATCAGGGAATTCATTCACCAATGGAACAGACTGGAGAGTCGGAAGCTCTACCCGAACATCCTGAACTCTGACAATGTGGTAAATGCACCCCTTGGCTATCAACTTTCTCACTCAAAGATAGGAAATAAACATAGCTTTTGGCATAACTGTACTGCCCTTCCACTCTTGTACTGCCTCCCCTGGAAAGTGGAATCGGACCATCTTGGTCCAGCATTCTACATTGGCATAGCATGGAGCTAACCTGTCCATACCCATAATGGCGTCAAAATCAACCATTTCTAACTCTACCAAATCTGTTGTGGTCTGACGGTTTACAACCTCTACTGTACACCCTCGATAAACCCTTCTTGCTATAATAGAGTCACTAACGAGTGTAGATACTGAAAAGGGTTGCTGAAGCAATTCTAGTATAATACTGAACTTTCGAGCCACTAATGGGGTAACATAGGACAAGGTAGATCCCGGATCGATCAATACGTAAGCAGGGTGAGAGCAAATAGTCATCATACCTGTCACAACATCTGGAGACGCCTATGAATCCTATCTCCCTGGTAATGCATAGGTGCGACGTGGCCCCACACCTGAACTGGAGGCCCCTGATCTGCCTCGGCCTCTACCTGCTGGAATTGAGGGCCTGCGCCTTGCTGGCGATGCTGGAGCTCGTGACCCTGCTGATGACCTGTCCTATCGATCCCGATCAGCCTGACCTCTGGCTGGGCAATCCCTCATCAGGTGACCCTCTTGGCCACAAATATAACACCCGGTGGAGCCATATCTGCATGATCTAGAGTGGCGTCGGCTGCAAATAGGGCAAAGTGGTAGTGTATACCTACTCTGCTCTGCCCTTCTCTGTTGCGGTGAATCTGCTGTCTGCGAACCTCCATCGGACTCTGACTGCCCCAGGCGACTAAACCTGCCCCTCTGCTGCTGTGATGGAGGCGGGAGTCTAGGCGGCCTATCTGACAATCATGGCCTGGGTCCTCCTCGGACCTCCCCCTGTAACTCAACTGGCCTGTCCCTGCGGCGCTGTGCCTAACTGGTTCTCCTAATCTCACGTTGCCGCTTTCTGATGCCCTCAATATTTTGAGAAAATGCCTGAACTCGGGAAATATCCATGTCCTCTCGCAGAGTAGCCGCAATACAAGTCTCAACATACTCTGGATTCAATCCCATGATGAAACAGGGTACTCTTGATGGCATGGTATCAACAAAGGCTGGAGCATACCGGGAAAAAGAATCAAGCCACAGGGCGTATTCTAAAACACTCATTGCCCCCTACTCCAGGTGTAAAAACTGATCAACCCGGGCCTGTCGAATCTCCCGTGTTAGATAATGATCTAGAAAAGCCTCTAAGAAGCCGGACCAGGTCGGAGGGGAAACATCTCTCCCTCGGGACCTTTCCCAACTCTCATACCGGACCAGGGTTGAGCTTGCCTTTCTTACAAAATCTCATCACACCCTTCATCAGTGAAACCTTCAAGAATACCCAGTCACCCACATTAAACTCTAGGTTTCTTCGCCGCACATCAACATAAGATTTCTGGCGGCTTAGAGCAGTCATCAAATGTTCCCTGATAAGCTTTACTTTCTCTTCTGACTGATGAATAATATCTGGCCCAATCAATGCTGATTCTCCTACCTCAAACCAACTAGCTGGAGACCTGCACTTCCGCCCATATAACGCTTCATAAGGCGCCATCTAAATTTCTGAATGATAACTTTTATTATAGGCAAATTAAATAAGCGGTAGATGTTCATGCCCACTACCTCCAAAATCTAGCACACACGCCCGTAACATATCCACAAGCGTTTGGATTGTACGTTCTACCTGCCCGTCTGTCTGAGAATGGAAGGTTGTGCTCAGGTTAATCTGCGTCCCCAGGCTCCTCTAAAAAGACTACCAAAATTTAGCTATAAACTACGCCCCTCGGTTAGTGATAACTGACAACGGAACACCATGCAATCGGACTATTTCTCTTATATACAGCTCAGCATAATCTTCTGGTGAAAAGGTAGTCCTTACTGGCAGAAAGTGAGGTAATTTTCTCAACCTGTCAACAATTACCCGGATAGAAACATATTTATGCCTAGTACGAGGTCACCCAACTATGAAATCCATATTAACTGCCTCCCATTTCCATAAAGGCACCGCTACATCCTGTGCCAGTTCGCCTGGTTTCTGATGTTCAACTTTCACCTGTTGGCAATTGGGACATTGAGCTATGAATTCTGCTATCCCCTATTTCATTCCCAGCCACCAGTAAATCTCTTTTACATCATGGTACATTTTTGTCGAACCTAGATGGAGAGATAACATGCATAGTGTACCTCGCCCATAATTCGCTGGCGAATCCCTTCCAAGTCTGGAACGTAGAGGCAATCCTTATATCTCAAAACTCCATCCTCGGTTACCTGGAAATATGTCATTTCCCCTCATTGGACCCTATTTCTAAGCTGAACCAAGCTAGGATCTTCATACTGCCATTCTTTAACTTCCACCACCAATGATGAAACTGCGGTATTCTGGATTACCGCTCCATTGTCTCTTGATTCTACTATACGAACGACTAAACTGGCTAGCTGATGCAATTCTCGGCCCAATTCCTGCCGCTTGGGCTGTAAATATGCCAGGCTTCCCATAAATTTACGACTAAGGGCATCTTCTACAATATTGGCCCTTCCTAGGTGATACAAAATATTCACATCATAGTCTTTCAACAGCACTAACCAGCAACGCTGCCGCAGATTCAACTCTTTCTGGGTGAAAATATACTGTAGGCTTTTGTGATCAGTGAAAATATCTATATGGACGTCGTACAGGTAGTGTCTCCATATTTTAAAGGCATGAATCACCGCGGCTAAATCCAGGTCATGGGTAGGGTAGTTCTTCTCATGCTTCCTCAGTTGCCTGGAAGCATAGACAATCACCTTACCATGCTGCGTCAAAACACATCTTAACCTAACACCTGAAGCGTCACACTAGACTACATAACCCTCTATTCCTTATGGCAACTCTAGCACCGGTGCTGATGTCAATCTGTCTTTCAGTTCCTGAAAGCTCTGCTCACATGCCTCAGTCCAATGGAACTTTGCTGCCTTCTGCGTCAGTTTGGTTAAAAGTGCTGTTAAAGTGGAAAATCCTTCTAGGAACCTTCTGTAATATCCGTCTAACCCCAGGAAACTACGTACCTCATTCGGAGTGGTAGGTCTAGGCCATGTTTTCACTGCCTCTATCTTTTGCGTATCTACCTGTATACCAGCATCTAACCCAATATGGCCCATGAAGGCTACTAAATTCATTCAAAATTCACATTTAGAAAATTTTGCATATATGTTGCGATCTGAGAATCTTGAGCACTGTCCGTAGATGATCCTGGTGATCTGTCTCTGAGCGGGAATACACCAGAATATAATCGATAAATAGTATCACGAACAACTCCAGGTATGGTCTGAAAACGTTGTTCATCAGGTCCATGAACACTTCTGGGGCATTTGTCAGTACAAAGGACATGACTAGAAATTCAAAGTGGCCATATCTAGTCCTGAAAGGAAGTCTTTGGCATATCTCTTTCACGAACCCAGACCTGATAATATCTTGCCCTTAAGTCAATCTTTGAAAAATACCTTGCTCCCTGTAGCTGATCAAACAAATCATCTATTCTGGGAAGCGGGTACTTATTCTTGGTAGTGACTTTATTCAGCTGCCGATAATCTATACACATATGGAGGGAGTCGTCCTTCTTTCTCATGAACAGAATTGGTGCACCCCATGGTGAGGTACTCGGCCTGATAAAGCCCTTGCCAAGAAAATCCTTCAATTGTTCCTTTAGTTCTCTGAGTTCAGCAGGAGCCATCCGATATGGAGGAATAGATATAGGCTGAGTGCCTGGTAATAGGTCGATTTAAAAATATATTTCCCTTTCTGGGGAAATACCAAAAAGATCATTTGGAAAAACATTGGGAAATTCATTAATCACTGGAATAGACTGAAGGGTCGGAGGCTCTGTACGAACATCCTAAACTCTGACAATATGATAAATGCACCCTTTTGCTATCAAGTTTCTCGCCCGGAGATAGAAAACAAACCTACCTTTTAGCGTGGTTGTACTACCTTTCCACTCCCATACTGTCTACCTTGGAAAGTGGAATCAGACAATCTTGGTCCAACGTTCGACATTGGCATAGCATGGAGCTAGCCAATCCATACCCATAATGGCATTAAAATCAACCATTTCTAGTTCTATCAAGTATGCCATAGTCTGACAACTGGCAACCACTACTGTACACCCCCGATAGATCCTTATGGCTATAATAGAGTCACCAACGGGTGTAGACACTGAGAAAGGTTACCGAAGCAATTCCGGCATATTACAAAACTTCTGAGCCACTAACGGTGTAACATAGGACAAGGTGGATCCTGGATCTATCAACACATAAGCAGGATGAGAGAAAATGTTCCGCATACCTATCATAACATCTGGTGACAACTCTGACTCCTATCGCCCCAGTAGTGTATAAGTATAGTCTGGGCCGGCACCTAAACCGGAGGCCCCTTATTTTCCTCGGCCTTTACCTTCTGAAACTGAGGGCCTACGCCCTGCCGGGGATGCTGGAGCTCGTGATCCTGCCGAGGGCCTATCTTGTAGATCCCAGTCACCCTAACCCCTAGCTGGACAATTCCTCATCTGGTGACCCTCCTGTTCACAAATATAGCATGCTGTGGAACCATATCTGCATGCTCCAGAGTGGCGTCGACTGTAAATAAGGCAAAGTGGTATTGTAAACCCACTCTACTCCACTCCCCTCTGCTGCTGTGAACCTACTACTCGCGTTCGCCGGGCTCTGGCTGCCCTCGGCGACTAGACCTGCTCCTCTGCCGCTGCAGTGGAGGCGGGGGTCTAGCCGTCTATCTGATAACCGTGGCCTAGGTACTCCCTGGGACTCCTCCTGTAATTCACCCGGTCTGTCCCTGCAGCGCTGCTCCTGACTTATCCTCCTAATCTCCCATTGCCGTTGTCTGATACCCTCTATATTCTGAGCAAAATCCAGTACACGGGCGATATCCATATCCTCTCGAAGTGTGGCTGTGATGCAGGTTTCAACATATTTCGGGTTCTGCCCCATAGTAAAGAGGTGTACCCTGGCTGGCATCGTGTCCACAAAAACTGGCGCATATCGAGCCAAGGAATCAAACCGCGTGTCATATTCCCGGACATTCATTGGCCCCTGCTGCAAGTGTAGGAACTGATCAACCTTGGCCTATCAAATCTCCCATGGTAGATAATGATCCAAGAAAGCCTTTGAGAAGCTGGGCTAGGTTGGAGGGGAAACGTCTCTCCCTCGAGTCCTTTCCCAACTCTCATACCACAACATGACGATGTCCCGTAGCCGAAATACCGCCAACTCAACCGTCTCTGTAGGTGTAGCATACATCACCCTGAAAATCCTCTACATCTGGTCTAAGAAGTCTTGAGGTTCCTCGGTCCAACCTGTCCCTGTGAATTGCGGGGGCATAGTGATAAGAACACTCGGACCCTCGAGCTACCAGGCCCTCCTAAGGATTCTACAACTGTAGGTGGCACTGGCTGGCACTGAGCAGCCATCATCTGGGCTAGCATAACCACTGCGCTTATGACCTCCTAGTTGGATGGTACGGGTATAGAAATTGCCGGAGGTGGTTCCGTCACACCGGTCGTCCCAAGTGGCTCCTGATGTGGTGGAGACTGCTGGGGCAGTCGAGATGATACCTCTGTATCGTCCTCAGATCAGGCCGATTCTGACTGAGGCTGAGGCACCCTGCTTCTTCCCTCTCCTTCTGCTACATCTGCCTCATACCTGTCCTAGGGTGTCGCTGGTCCGACATTTCTCTATCAACAAAAGAATATAATGAGCTTAGAGACTCAACCCTATACTGTACCACTCTATAGAACGACTGAATAAGAAGAAAGAGTAACCATCCTATCATGCCTTGCAGCCTCCTACCTATAGTATATGGTGCACAACAAATCCATAGACAAGACTCTACTTAGTGTGGCTTGCAGACTCCTTGGGATACGACCTTCTCTGATTCCAAGTTTGTCACGCCCTACCTTGGGAGGCATGACTGACACCTGGTGCCTACTAAGACTTGAACTGCTGAGCTGACTAAGCCTAAGTACCTCTAGTGCAGGGCTGACTCTAACTCTAGAATCAAGAAAACAACGGGCTATATAGCGGCTATAAATACAACCCTCGGCCGACAAGGCCTATAGCCACCTATGAAAATAAACAGCTAACCAGAGACAAACAATCATAGGGAGTCCTATGCGGGCCGACAAGGCCACCATGATATCTAGTTATAACTGGAAGGTATAATCAAATGCTAAACTGAACTATGGCCGTCAAGGCCGCCAATCAACAGCTAAACAGGGCCCCACACGACCAACACCCATAATCTAACCACAAGAAAGCAACACAATCTGCAAGCCTCTAAGAGTATGAGATGGTCGGGACAGGGCCCTGACCTACCCGTACTGTACGAACAAAAGAAGTAAACCTCTATCACACCAGCTCCAGAGGAAGGGAGTTGACGACTCTGTAGGGATGACTAGAACTATGAGGGACCTTCTCCTCGTCTATCTGCACCTGCAGGCAACTAATGCAGCGCCCAAGAAGAGGGCGTCAGTACAATAGGTACTGAATATGTAAGGCGATAACTTTAAATGACTGAAAGTAGGAAATAGAACTAACAATAACATAAGTAAAGAAAACACACTGAAGATGACTGAAGTAGTAAAATTAGGGCTAAACATAACTGTAATAAGGAGGGTAGGGGTCATACCTAACAAACGAGGCATCTTACTGTCTAACTATCAGTAACTAAAGCAAACATAAACCTTACCTGACCCCCATAAGCCGGAAGGTATAATCAGCACAGAATAACCCAACTGGTCCCCCATTAGCCCTAGTGAGTACACCTCAATTTATATACCTCTATCAAGGTCATACTAAGTCAACTACTAGCTATAAGCGTCCTGCCGATCCCCTGGGTCTGCAACTGGGCCCGCTTGGCCCCTGACTGTAGTTGTGCGGAGTTCGGAGGACTCCTGATATTTACACCCCGGGCGTAAACGCTCGACGGGGGTGTGTATAAGGCCAACCACGGCATATGAGGATCTGGATCCCCATCTTCGTCCCTTGCGGATGGCATGCCACTCTGTAGAGCGATGTAATCTCACCCCTAGCCGGCGGCGACACAACTATTAACCCTGGGGTGGTCACGAAAGCTATACAGGTGTAATCTAGCCCACAACAATACAAATTACGAGCCTCAACTGACAACAACAACTAGACATGATAACATACTCCTAACATGCTTTACTGGGATTCATACTGGACTACTATGTTGAACAAACTAACTTGCCGAAAGAAAATGCCTTAACATATCTCGTTCGCTGTTTACCGATTAACTGGCGAGTTTCGGCTCGTGCTCAACTGCCCTTCTCAATTGTAATCATGTTAACGGAATAATATGGCTACTTTGTTACCATATTCGAAATAAATGATAACTTATATATATATATATATACTGACTATAGTTTAACTTATCGAAAGTCGATCAAAAACTCATAATTTCTTAGGAATTTAGAAGGGAGAATTACTTACTTTAGGCACATGATCGTATTGACACTAGTTTGAAATATTTCCACCAACTTAGGCTTGGCAGGACCACGATTCTCCAAGTGTATTTTACGAAAATAACTCCGCAGCGATGCTCTCTAAAGCCTTATACTTCACTACCCAGAGTTAATTTAGATTTGGACTGCGTTTAGCGGTGTAATCAGATGATTTCCAAATGTTTTCCTCGATTTCCCTCTATTTTGGCCGAGAATATATGAATAATGAAATAACTTAAAATTGTGAGGACTTTATATACTTGAGGCGGCAGATAAGGCAACGTGGCACGCTGCCGGTCGCGCCAATTTACGAGCGTGCCACGCCAGGCAACGCAGAGGGGGCTGCTCCGTGCTACTTTGGGTAACGTGGAGGGGGCTGCTCAATGCCACTTTTCCCCTCTGGGAAATTTGGTTCGGCCTCCTCCCTTGAAATCCCGACTTTGCACTCGTTCGGCCTTTCCCCGGGCCCTTTCCTCGTACGTATGGCACTCTAAAACTCTCAACCAACATACGAATAGGCCGACTAAACCTTAGAAACTTACGGGGTGTAACATAAATAATCAATCTCTACAATCAATTTGTACTTCATTCATTGGAGCAACAATTAATTCACCACGTAACACAAGGATTACAAATGTATACTCTCACAATTGAATCATTTACTCATCAACCAACATAAACCCATGAACCCTGTGAACACATACACCTATAATTATACTCTAGTCACCTTATTCGGGAGCATACCATAGAAGTAGCCCTTAGGACCTTCCACCTAAAGTGGAAATCTAACAATCTAGGATCAAGCCTATTCATAGCCACGTGATTGCATAATACAATAACTCTCTCTCTTCTCTCTTAGTTTTCCCATATGACTTCCCTCTCTTACTAATTACTAACTATAATCTGACCTACTTTTCATTAGCATGATCTTTTCCATATTACCTATGGTCAACACACCAACCATGCACACATAAAAGGAATTTTTAATCCATGTCTAATGCAAGGGTACGTGATAGCCTACCTGGGTGCTAAGCTACCATCAAGAAAACCCATGTGTTGCGTGCTTGCCTCAAGTTTTGGGTTCTTGTAAAGAATTGTCATGGTGGATGGTGAAGGACTTGCCCTCTCTAGCCACCTTGCCATTTTCTTTGTTAGAAATCCTTATTTTTATTTTGGGCATTTTTATTCCAGAAACCTCATAAATATAGGTTTTTAAATCCAGACTTGGATAGAATTACGAAGTTCTGGTCCGTGTCGCCGCTTCAGCGAGGGTCTTCCGTTGCAATGGCCTACCACCTTGGCCCACAAAATTTTAACTTAACCCAATGCAAATTTATCAAAATCAAATAAGCACTCCTAACACAACGCAGACCCATGAAAATTTATAAAATTTTTTCACGTCTATGTCGCCTTGGTGCTATAGTGGTCGGACAGGTCGTTGCACCATCATATCGTATTTATGATCCATTACAATTGAAAATGTTTGTATAAAGAAAATAGCAAATGATGTTCATATCAGACAAAATAAGCATATCCCTTTCAAAATTATGACCATAGGAAGCAAACGCATCAAGGTATGATATGATGCATGAATTGGAGAAATGTAAGAACAAAAAATAAAGAAATGAAGTCATATAGTGTCCATCCGCAGAGTTCCAACCAAGATTGAGTAAAAGATGTTTTTTTCAACACCAAATCAACAAATACACCTTACCCCTAGCCTACATAATACAATAAACAATCTCTTATTCAAAGTGTAAGAGATTAAGCCATAACCTACTTCAAAAGCTAAGAAATATACCCTCACAAACACGCCTTTTTATTTGGAATTTTGTAGGAGTGCTCCCAATCTATCAAGGACATACTCTATGAGTGTATACAAGTCTATTGGAATCCATGTTTATGTACATCCCTATGAGTTTGAAAAGTCTATCACAAGTCCCAAAGTTCAAAATAATAATGCTATTTCTATACCCACAATAGAAAAAAATTAAATTTCATAAAAAAATGAGTCCGAATTTAACTCTAAAGCATCAAAATACGATTTCTCAACTCTAGGTTCAAAACCCATAACTTTATTTTTGAGAAATACTCTGACTAGGAATTGTTTATAGACCGTGGGAATTGAAATGGGTTTAATACGTCACGTCCACCATGAAGTGAACTTCATCGCGCTTGGCATCTTGTCGTCGCCCTAAGTATGGGGAACTTTATCATGATGTGGATCATGCCCAGCATCCCGTTATGTCACACATATGGAAATTTTTCCAACATCCTCTCTATCTTTCACCGCAACACAATCCCCATGGCAACAAACTTTAGTGTGATGGTATCCTTTAACAAAGTCCCAACCAATCTAGCACTTAAGTAAGACATATTTTATCCCGCTGAGTCGACAAATATGCGACACCTAAAACATACATGATATAATAAACCATCTCTCATGCAAAGTTTAAGAGACTAAGTCATAATCAACTTCAAAATATGATCAAAAGTTACACAAATCCTCACAATGCGCCTCTCCATTTTGATTAGCCTAAGAATACTCTCAATCTATCAAGAACATAATCTATGTGAATATATGAGTCTATTGATACTCATATTGCTATACTTCCTCCTAAGATTAAAATGTCAACCTCGTGCCCCAAAGGTCAAAATAATAATTTTAAAATTCAAAATCAGTGTACTCATAACAGAATGGTCTCAAAAATAAAATTTCATCAAAATTAAGTCTGACCCGTACTCTAAATCATCAATATATGATGTCTCAACTCTAGATTTTAAAATAACAAATTTCTATTTTGGAAAAAATCAGACTAGGTTCTCTTTATATATCTCAGGAATAAAAGTAGGCTTAGTGCATCACATACTAGAATGACATGAACCTCATTGCAATTGATATATCGTCAAGGCCCCCATGCGGTGATCTTTACCATAATGTGCAGCATGCTGCCCTACCTATTATGCTTCCTACTTAGCAAATTTTTCAAAGTCCTCTCTGCCTTTCGCCACAGAACGATCACCAGTGCAACTATCATGACCCGAAATCCCATTGAGCCGTGAGGGCTGTCACACTCGAAACCCGGGTAGGCGTGACTGGCACCTGGTGCCACCCTTATTATGAGCATATGTTGTGCCAAAATATAAAACAAAGGCAAGAACCGGCGAGGTTCGACATTATAATTCAAGTTAAATCAGAGTAAGCAATAGACTAAAATATAAGTTGGCTCACCTGACCAACAAAAAAATAAATACAAATGGTTGTTCAGGCACAGAATGGAAGACAATCTATACAATGAGGCCCACCCAACCTACAACAATGACACTACACCCACAACAAATGTCAATGAGCCTCTAAAAATAAAACAGTAATCAAATATCTGGGATAAGGCCCCCAAACTACTCATAACTTAACCTCTAGCAACTTCGAAATACTTGGAGCACACTAACTCAGCTGGAACTCCACTCTACAACCAATAACTTGATCTACTAGCCTACCATCACCTGCAGGCATGAATGCAGTGCCCCTACTAGGGCGTCAATAGAATAATGTACCAAGCATGAAAGGCAGAAACAACTGGAAGACTCAGATTAGAGATCAACAGATATACCTGATATCACAGAAGGAAAACTCAACTTAAGTAAACACATAAAAACCTAGCTGGCTCCCATAATCCTGGCAAGTACAAGCAAACATACAAACATAATCTACCTGGGCCCCATAAGCTCGGTAATTCCAAAAGTAAACAACAACACATCGACACCCAACAGACACATCTCACTTGTTATCACCCGTACACCTCTCAATGGCCTCATCTACCACCAGCCATCATCTAGCGTCCACTACTATTAGATAATATATAACACAAACAACAACCATAATATAATGCCAAGCAAATTAAAAGCAACCACCAATCAAGCATTGTCGGATCCTCTCTTAGCTGCACGCAGTTAGTGGAGCTCAATCCATCTGGGAGAACCAATTGCGATCCCAGAAAGGCTCAGACATGTCGGACCACACTCGAATCATGTCTCAACTCAACACTAAGGAGGACATCATTCACAACACCATTGGTCATTTCAATCCTTTCGCTCAACCCCTCAGCCAGAAACACTCTTGTGTGTTGGGTATCCATAAGCCACAAGGTACCTCGGGCTCGACCCTAGCCAAAACAACTCTCGTGCATCGGGTATGCATAAGCAACACGGCCTCAAACACAACACACACACAATCACAATATTCACAATCCAAAAAATAATAATACATGATTAAACAGCCCATAACTGGCTGTCGAACCCCACTAACCGACTATCGCAACACAATACTATTCTTTCACATTTAGCCGTCCAGCGACGAACCACTAGCCGAGCTAAGGATTACTATCTTAATCAGTCTATCCCCAAACTTTGCAAACAGCCCACAAGCCACTCTACTCACCACTAACATCAAGGGACAAAACAAAATCAGCTCAAGTGTCCCCATAGTCGTGACGTGACATCGACACAGCCGATACGACTACTAAATCAAATAATAATAATAGATTTTCGCAACCATCGACCTTGACCCCTATAAAACCTCATTCACTTGTCAATATAATCATCTAATCTTATTCACTCACATAGCCCACAACTTTCTAAAAGAACCACACGCTTCACACATGGCCTCTCGGCACGAGCCTAATAATTTGCCATGACTGCGACACTCCGCACTCAAGCCTGATCCACCAAAAAAACCAGAACTTTATACACACCTTTATCAACATATAAATAGAAGCACAAGATGTCAATAATAAAATAACAAAATACTTCACAAAACAGCCAACACACACGTCAACACGGACGACAACGGATACGAAATTCATGTTGACAAAAGGAGGGACAAGCCTTATATGCCTTATCTTCAAGCCTAGATGAACTTGAACCTTCAAAAACATGAACCTACTTCCTAAAGGAAGACATATATTATTCCAAAATGCAGCCAACACAACTCAATAACAAAACAAGACAAATGAAGCTTACCTACCAAGATTCTTGGAAATTCAATGGTATAAACACCAAGAGAACAACGCAATGGGGTTAACACACCTATAACCAACATCAAAATAAAATTAAAGCCAAAGAAATAAGTCTTACAAACATCTTCAACACAAAACAGCCACCAAAATCCCAGAAAAGACACCAAAATGCAAGCTACATGCGATTCCCGACCTTCCGACAACAAAATCATGCAAAAACCCTTGGAAATCCATGGATGGACAATGATAGAGGTTCTGAACGTGAGAAGATCTGGAAAATGAGAAAATAAGGCAACCTACCGACCAAGGGGCTTTTTATAGCCCTCCACCGCCTTAGATCCTTGTGACATGCCTGCTTGCGCAGTCTCGCAAAAACGCGAATATCTCCCTACTCTAAAGTTGGATTAATGAATGGTTTAATGCGCTGGAAACTTGAATCATACATATTTAATTTGATTGGTCGAACACCCCCTAAATCCGAATATATTGTGATAAAAGATTCGAGATATTTGACCTAAATTTTGAGGAATCTCAAGAAGAAAATTTTTGCGATAACTTTTGCAAAATTTATTTTTACAACTTGATCAACGTTCAATATTAAATACGATCATAGAGTGACTCAAATACCTCATAACACTTCCTTCTTAGCCAATTAGGTACACTTAGTCCTACCGCGAAAGTACAGATTTCTCACTCAAATTATTAGGGGTGTTACAAGGACACCCACCATCCCCATAGGTGATCCTCCCTCCTTTATTAAGCATTTAATAATATAAGAACTGCGGAAGTAATGAAAAATAAGTAACTAACTTCTCTAGGTTGAAATAAACAAGTCCAAAATCAATATAATTCCATGACCCGGAGACATTAGTACAAGAGCATCTATGTGTACCAAATAAGTCCACAAACTAAAACAACTATCTGGAAGAAAATAAGGCAGAAAATAAAATACGAAGTCTCTAGAATTTAGTGATTGCCAAAGAGAAAGCAGCTCACCTAGAACTTTAGCTTAAAAAGTCTCAAACTACATGAGAACTCAAGTACCTCTAGTACCTGGTACAGTCCCTACACACAAAAAGGTGCAGCAAGTATAGAGTGAGTACGGAAAACACCTGTACTCAGCAAGCTTTGATAACTGACCTTTTCTAGAATTGATGACGAGATATAAATCCTGACAATTCCTTTTTCAACAGTTATAAATACACAATAACAATGATTCATCACAACAAGAGTTTATAGATTTAATATCAAACAATGAAGCAAATAAAACACGTATTATCTTAAGTTAGTTGTACCACTAATGATTTCACAATATGCCTCAAATTTACTGAGTCAAATCACAACTAGCTTAATATTTCAATACTCAACTCAACATGAAATGCAATAAAGATGAGATATAATGCAAATGCAATGTACTATCCAAGAACCTGTATATACCCGTTTCATTTCTTGGATAGTTGGGACTCATGGAGGACTTGTGAGGTCCTTATACCTGTTGGAACCATTTTTCATCAGCAATCACATATGCCGGAACTATTTCCCATCGATAATAACACATGTTGAAAGCATTTTACAACAACAATAACATATGCCTGAATCATTTCCCATCCGAAATAACACACGTACTGTAATACCCAGGGAAGGCCTAAGAATAGACCTAGGAGTGCAATTGGAAAAGTATAGAAAAACTTGCAAATACCCTAGAACGACTCATGGTATCAAACTAAAAGTCGTTGAATGCTGTCATTGGTCAGGGAAAGGTTGGTGGAAGTGGATACAATGAGAGGTATGACGATCCATTGTGGGATACAACGGGCCGTCCTTTTCAATTGTGGTTAGGGTCAGGTTGGGCGACAAGGTAAACAACGGGAGACCCAACGACCCCTTAGAAGTAACCATGGGTCATTGGTTGTGGTCGTTGTTGGAGGATAATAATTTCCAGTGGAGGTGACGGGTTGAGACCACGACTCATTGGAAGGAACCACGAGTTGTGGTTAGGCTCGTCGTAAGAGGGTTCAGATTTTTATGATGAGTAAACAATGAACGATGTAATGGACCGTGGTTTTAGAGGATCAGTTTTCCTGTCCGTCCGTTGGCTCATTCCGACAGAAGGCATTTAGCAGTCCATTCAATGAGGGACATGATGGGTCGTTCATGGTTCCCACGACCCGTTGTTACCACTCGTGGGTTCCATCCGGCCAGAATTCAGATCAGGTTCATTAAGGGTATATTTGACCTTTTTATGCTTTTAGACCCTAAACTACGTCATTGTGGATATTTTCTGAGTGTGATAAGAGGATTTAAGTCCTTTATGCATGCCCATTCTCATGCAAGAACTTTAGAGATTTTTGGGAGATCCAAGGTCTTATTCCCCAAGTTTACATCAATTTCTTTGTGGGTGTTCAAAGAACTTTGACTCAATCCATTTCCAGGTATGTAGAGTTTTAGAATGGGTGAAATTCTTCCCCACCCATGCCCAAATCTCAATTTAAGATCATGAATCCTCCTATTCAAGTCTATGGGGTTTTACTCAAATGCATGAAAATGTGATTTCTCCTTATGGGTATGGTTTAATTGAGTCTTCATTATTTAATTATGAATGATGGGTAGCTTTTATCATTATTTTCTTTAAAAATCATGTCTCAAGCTTTTAAATCCAAAATGCCCATTTGATGAATGTTCATGAAGTTATGACTTACAATGAATATGCAATATTTTAAATTTATTGATGACATAAAAGTATGAATTTAAGTTACCCATGTTTATGAGAATATTTTGAAACAATTGAATATGATGATGTATTGGGTAATTCCCACATGTCAAAGAATGATTTATGAGGTGAATTACATGATTTATTGATTTATTATGTTGGCCGATGAAAAGGGCCTTGATTCTTGGCTAAGTATGTTTTAAAGGGGATCAATGATGATAAATGTTATATTTTAGCCAATGAATCTTAATGCATGATGTTGTTGATTTATGTATGAGCCTATATGCATGTTTTTGGGAGTCGTTTCTAGCACCGAGCAGCCCGGCATTCAAAGGACTATGCCGGTGTCTCATAACCATGTGCCACCATGGGTTTATAAACGATATGATGTATTGATAATGATCCCCTCAAATGTGATATCACGCCTTTATTGTTTATATGATCTTCATCAGTTCCTCAATAGTTTGTCAGTATTATTACACAAGTGAATATGAGACCTAATCTTTGAGTAAAGGTTCTTGCTCCTTAATTTTTTTTCCTTTTGTGTAGAAAGAGTGCTTTGGGATGAATTCTTTGATTTTTCTTGCTATTCGCATGTGTTGAGAAATATCCCATGAATGAGAATGATTTTTGCACTGTTGGATGAAACTCCCAAATTCATGAAATTTGCCTTTTAGTGTGAATTTGTCCATGTTGTCAGCATGAATGTGCTCTCTATTAGCTGTTTAGAAATTCAGTTAGTTAGAATACAGAACTCTACTAGTCTAGTCTCAGTCAGAACCATATTAGTCTAGCTTCAGTCAGATTTTCTGCAACCTCCGTGTTGTCCAGAAAATGTCAACTGATCAATTTGACTCCAGTTTATTTTTGAGGTGTCAGTGATGCCTCCCAATATTCAGACTCAGATTCAGATTTCAGTTATTTAGTCCATTAGGCAGTCATGACATTTAGTTATAGCTCTAACTAACCCCAGGACCCCAGTTTAGTTATTAGTTGTTCTGTAGAGGGTTACGACGCTTCTAGGTAAGTAACTCTGACCAGTCTTAGAACCCTGTTCCAGATTCTGGTCCGATAAGGCTCTCAGGGTACATGCAGTTATTCCTCCCTTGCTAGTCTTGGGCCCTAGTTTTGAGCTATCAGCTTAGTAGTTCAGTTTAGGTTTTCCAATGGGAGTAGAACCTAACACTGAGCAGGCCGGGGTTTCAGCACACCCAGGTTCCCAAAACTACGTTGCCAATGTAGGAGACAGTATTACATGGCTAGATTGGCCCCACATATATTTTTTTTGTGATCACTCAGTTCATGCCTTTATACCCTGACAAGATATATTAGGTCCTACCAGTGGTGTGTATACATCGGACTCCACGGCTAGCTCACGTGGTTAATGTCAGTTAAAGACTGTCCCACTAGTCAGTCCAGTTCAGTGTTAGATGAAGCAGCTCAGTTCAGTACAGTATCCCAGATTCAACATTTCAGACTTAGGGCATGTTCATGGCCATCAAAAAAGGGACTTCTTGACCATTTCAAATTATATTAGCAGTCCAGTTAAGTTTACTTATTGGTCATGGAATGTCATTTATGTACATACTATATATTTAGTATGTCTCACCCACTTCCTCAGTATATTCAAAGTACTGATGCATGCTTTTCATGTTGTATCCTTTAATGATACAGCTGTAGGTTCTCAAGTTAAGCACAGATAGTTACTTCAGTTTCAGAGCATTCCATTTCAGCAGATCAGAATGTGAGTCCTCCTCATTTGAGGGCTTGTTTATTTATTTCATTTCGTTCTATTTAGACTTAGAGTTAGCTGGGGGTTTTGACCCAACAGCTCCTCAATTAGATAGCTTTATGGCAAATATGTCTTTCAGTGTATTTAAAGATTTGAACCTTTACATTCATATTTGTTCTTCTTAAATACTTTATGGTATTATTTATAAGTTCTGTTGTGCATGTTTACTCGGAATGTTAGTGTATGATAGACCAGCTGTTGACTTAGGATCACTTGTTCCTTCAAGTACCATGTTACGTCCAGGGTGTAGGCTTGAGGCTTAACAAACTTGGTATTAGAGCACTAGGTTTAGAGTATACTCAACAAATCTAAAAGTTGCATCGAGTAGAGTCCTTTTCATGGGTGTGAAGCGCGCCACACTTATGACAAGTAGGCTACGAGATGTTATTAGAAAAATTCCCCTTTAGTTCATGTTCTTTATCGTGCATTAAAGTCCAATTCCAGAGACGTCTTTCTAAAGTGTGTCCTTTTCGTTTCAGTGAACAATGCCTCCTCGATGTGGAAATGGACGAAGAGTCAGAAACGCCAACAGACCTACTCCTTTAACTCCGACAGTTCCTCAGGACGACTCTTTGTCTACCACCGAATTCAGGCCGACCAATTAGTTTCTTGCTCAGACCTTCACCAATCAAGTGAACCAGCAGGTGGTTCCATTTGCCATAAGTGGGTCTGTAGCTGCTGCCCGGGTGTGGGATTTCACCCGAATGAACCCTTAAGACTTTCATGGAACAAAGATGGGAGAGGACCCACAGGGCTTTATAGATGAGATAAAATAGATCACCCGAATCATGGGTGTCAGCTCCTCCGAGAGTGCTAACCTGGCTGCCTACCAACTGAAAGGGGTAGTCTAGGTTTGGTATGAGTAATGGAAGGAGGGGCGGTTAGCAAAAGCAGGACCAATTGAGTGGGAGTAGTTTCATACAGCTTTTCTAGATTGGTTCTTTCCCCGGGAGTTGAGGGAGGCTAAGATGGCAGAGTTTATGAACCTACGGCAGGGCAACCGGAAAGTGAAGGAGCATGCTCTGGAGTTTACTAGACTATCAAAGTATGATCCAGAGATGGTGGTCGAGCCGAGGGCTCGCATGATGAAGTTCGTTAATAGAGTGTCTAATCTGGTCCTCAAGGAGTGCAGGACCACGATGCTGATCAAAGACATGGATTTGTCCAGCCTAATTGTTTACGCTCAACAGATTGAGGCCGAGAAGTTAAAAGATATATAGCGTATGAACAAGCGGGCAAGAACTGGTCATATAGATCTTGTGGTCTGGCAAAGGTAGCCACCCACAACAGCAACAATAGAGGGCAGCACCTAGCTCAGCCAACACACCAATCATTCGGTTCCGCCAGGATTGGAAGGGTGAGTCATCTGGCACTCAGTCTCAGGCCCACAGTCTCAGGCCCACAATTCAGGAAACAAGTGTCCAGCTTTTCCCAAATATGGTAGGAATCACCCAGGGGAATGCCTTCAGGGACGAGAGGGCTGCTTTGGGTGTGGACATCTTGGACACAGGCTTAGGGAGTGCCCATCAACAGGGCGAGGGAGATCACAATCCACTACCTCATCAGCTCCAGCAGGCTGACCAGCTTAGCAGGCCAACCCATCATGTACAAATGGCGGTCAATGCTAGAATCGTTTTTATGCTCTCTCTTCTCTTCAGGATCAAGAAAGTTCACCTGACGTATTTACTGGTATGTTACATCTCTTTCATCTAGATGTGTATGTCCTCCTAGATCCATGAGCTACTCTTTCGTTTGTGACTCCTTATATAGCAGTTCAGTTTGACATCAGTCTAGAGGTCCTATCAGAACCCTTCTCAGTTTCCACCCTAGTTGATGAGTCAGTAAGAGCCAATCGGGTGTATAGAAACTACCCAGTATCTGTCTTGAATAAAATCAATCCAATTGATCTTGTAGAGCTAGACATGGTCGACTTCGACCTTATTCTAGGCATGGATTGGTTACATTCTTGCTATGCCTCAGTTGACTGCAGGACTAGGGTTGTCAAGTTTCAGTTTCTAGATGAGCCCGTGTTAGAATGGTCGGGCAACTGTTCAGCACCTAAGGGTAGGTTTATTTCTTACCTTAAGGCCCAGAAACTCATTTCCAAAGGGTGTGTATATCATCTTTTTTGGGTCAAAGATTCCAACTCTCAGACCCCAACCATTTAGTCAGTTCCAGTGGTCAGTGAATTCCCAGATGTATTTCCTGAAGATCTTCCTAGAGTTCCCCTTGAATGGGAAATAGACTTCGGGATAGATCTCCTTCCAGATACTCAGCCTATCTCCATCCCTCCTTATAGAATGGCTCCAACTGAGCTTAAGGAGTTGAAAGAGCAGCTAAAATGTCTTCTTGACAAGGGTTTCATAAGACCCAACAACTCTCCCTCGAGTGCTCCAATGCTATTCGTGCGTATGAAAGACGGTACCCTCAGAATGTGCATAGATTACCGTCAGCTGAACAAAGTCACAGTCAAGAATAGATATCCCTTACCTAGAATTAATGACCTTTTTGACCATCTTTAGGGAGCCAGTTGTCTCTTCAAGAGCGATGTCAAGTCAGGATACCATCAATTAAGGGTTAGAGAAAGTGACATACCAAAAATAGCACTCAGAACTCGGTTTGATCACTATGAATTTGTGGTGATGTCCTTTGGTTTGGCTAACGCCCAGAAGCCTACATGGACCTAATGAACATGGTTTTCAAGCCTTATCGATATATGTTCTTCATTGTATTTATCAACGACATTCTAGTGTACTCCAGAAATGAAGAAAAGCATGCCAATCACCTAAGGTTAGCATTGTAGACTCTTATAGATCGCCAGTTATTCTCCAAGTTTAGTAAATGTGAATTCTGGTTGAAGTGTGTGACCTTCTTGGGTCATGTGGTCTCAGGTGAAGGGATACAAGTAGACCCTCATATAGTAGCAGTAGTGAAGGATTGGCCCAAACCTACCTCCCAGATAGAAAACAAGAGTTCTCTGGGCTTAACTGGTTATTACCGACGGTTTGTAGAAGGGTTCACCTTCATAGCCTCTCCTCTGACAAAGTTAACTCAGAAGAAGGTGAAATTCCAGTGGTCAAATGAGTGTGAGAAGAGTTTCCTGGAGTTGAAGACTCGACTCACTACAGCTCCAGTGTTAACCTTGCCAAAAGGAACAGATGGGTTGGTTATCTATTGTGATGCCTCCTGAGTTGCACTTGGTTGCATTTTGATGTAAATGGGTAAAGTGATAGCCTATGCCTCCAGACAACTCAAAGTTCACAAGAAGAATTATCCAACTCATGACTTGGAGTTGGCAACGGTGGTATTTGCATTAAAAATATGGAGTCACTACTTGTATGGAGCTCACGTGGACGTGTTCACAAATCACAGGAGTCTTCAGTATGCGTTTAGCCAGAAGGACCTAAACCTCCGATAGAGAAGGAGGTTAGAGCTCCTGAAAGATTATGCCATGAGTGTGCTGTATCACCGGGGCAAGGACAATGTGGTGGCTGACGCCCTAAGCAGGAGATCTGGGGGAAGTGTAGCTCACTTTGAGGGAGGAAAAAGGGAGTTAGCAAAGGATGTTCACAGACTAGCTCGGTTAGGGGTGCAACTAGTAGACTCAGCCAAAGGTGGAGTAGTAGTACAAAGTGGGTCAGATTCATCTTTAGTAGTTGAAGTTAAGTCTAGACAAGATGAAGATTCAATTATACTTAAACTCAAGGAGGCGGTTCTCAGAAAACAAGTTGAGGCTTTCTCCCAAGGGGGAGATGGTTGAGACAGCAAATTTTGGCTTAGGCTCATAGCTCAAGGTATTCTATTCACCCTGGTGCCACTAAAATGTACCACAACTTGAGGGACATATACTGGTGGAACGGCATGAAAAGACACATTGTTGAATTTGTAGCTAAGTGCCCAAACTGCAAGCAGGTCAAGGTGGAACATCAAAGGCTAGGGGGCATGACTCAAGATATCAGTATACCCACGTGGATGTGGGAAGAGGTAAATATGGACTTTATTACGGGTCTACCTCAGTCTCGTCGGCAACATGACTCTATCTGGGTGGTAGTAGACCAGATGACTAAGTCAGCACATTTCCTCCCAATCAAAACCATAGATTCAGCAGAGGATTATGCTAAACTTTATATTCGGGAGCTTGTTAGACTTCATGAGGTGCCATTGGCTATCATTTCAGATAGGGGTACCCAGTTCAGCTCCCATTTCTGGATGTCTTTCCAGAAGGGACTTGGCACTCAGGTCAAGCACAGTACAACTTTTCACCCGCAGATAGATAGTCAAGCTGAGCGGACTATTCAAACTCTAGAGGATATGCTAAGAGTGTGAGTGATTGAATTTAATGGTAATTGGGATGACCATCTGCCTCTTATTGATTTCGTACAACAAAAGCTAGTATTCCAGCATTCAAATGGCCCCATTTGAGGCATTGTATGGTAGGAGGTGTACATCTCCTATAGGGTGGTTTGAAGTCGGTGAAGCTACTTTGATAGGGCTAGACTCTGTTCATGAGGCAATGCATAAAGTTCAACTCATCCGAGAAAGGTTAAAAATAACTCAGAGCTACCAGAAATCTTATGCGGATGTGTGGAGAAGAGAGTTGGAGTTTGCAGTTGATGATTGGGTGTACTTGAAAATTACAACCATGAAAGGGGTGATGAGGTCTGAAAAGAAGGGGAAGCTCAATCCAAGGTATGTGGGACCTTATAGGATTTTGAGGCGTATCGGAAAGGTAGCCTGTGAGTTAGAGTTAACTTCAGAACAAGCAGTTGTAGGTCCATTTTTCCATGTATCACTTTTTAAAAAAAGCATCGGAGATCCAACCTCTGTGGTGCGATTAGATAATTTGGCAGTCAAGGGTAGCCTCACCTATGAGGAGGTACCAGTTCAAATCCTAGACCGTCAGGTTCGCAGATTGAGAAATAAGGAAATAGCTTCATTCAAGGTTTTATGGAGGAATCAGCAAGTTGAAGGAGCTATGTGGGAGGTCGAAACAGATATGAGGGCCAAATACACACACTTGTTCTCTACCGACTCTGTTGCAGTTTGATATGTCAATTTTTTTAAGAGCTGAAATAGTTGTTGAATTCAGCTTTATGTATCTAAATTTTCTTTCTAACTTAGGTTGTGTTTATGAAAAGAAAAATTCCGTTCAGTTATATTCTCCAAATTGGAGGTAGACACTTCGGTCGTTTTGAAGTTGAATGAGCAGCATTTAAATGTTTTGATTGTTCTTTTTCTGGTTGCTATGTGTTATCTAACATTCGAGGATGAATATTTCCAAGGGGGAGATATTGTATGCCCCGGAAGCTAAAAATCAATATCCGGGACTTAATTCAGAAAATCTAAAAAACTGTAGAAAAATTGCAGAACGACCAACTTGACGGGTCGTTAAGAGACCCAATGACTCGTCAGGTCATCCGTGAGAAGGATGCGAAGAATATGTTTCAGTGTTCCTAACGGATGACCCCACGGGTTGTTGTCAGGCCACATGACTCGTCGCCCATTGCCAAGCCAGAGTTTTACAATTTGAGAAGTAGACAGCGTACTTGACGGGTGGTCACCACGGGTCATCGTCAGTGGGAACTACTCGTTGAGTGACCCGTCACTAGCCTTGTATTAATTTCCCAGGGGGTGAGACAGTGTGGTTGACAACTGGTGACCACGAGTCGTTTCCAGTGACCAGACTCGTTAAGTCACTCGTGGTCACCCACTAGAGTTTCCAGGATGTGTACCTTACGGGCATGACTACGAGTAGTTTGCAGACACTACGACTCGTTAGGTCACCCGTTAGGAGCACCTCGCAGTTTTTCCGAGCAAATTTTTGGGGACTATTTAGTAAATTCCTATTCTCCCAAGCATTAAACCATATCGTTAAGCACCAGTTTTAGATGTTTTAGTGGGGGTAATGGGTTCTTTTCCTCATTCCCCACTCAAACTTCCCAGAAACAGAACGCAGAGTTCCTCTTAGAGCAGTTCAGAGCTTCAAACTAGGGCAGATCCTTCTTCGTAAATTCTCCAGCAATTCCTCCAGGCTTCTTCATCAGGTGTGTGGGGTTTTAGCAAGGGGATTGTTCTTCCCTTGTGCCCCCAAGATCATCCTCAATTTCTTCTAGTAATTCTAAGCCCTATGTTTTTGAGTATGATAAATCTTCATGTTTATTTTCATTAGTTTCACTTAGAATGGTGTACATATTTATTGTTGATACGATCTTCATCAGTTCCTCATCAGTTTTTTAGTATTATTACAGAAGTGAATATAAGCCCTAATCTTTGAGTAAAGGTTCTTGCTCCTTATATTTTTTTCCTTTTGTGAAGGAAGACTGCTTTGGGATGAATTATTTGATTTTTCTTGCTATTCACATGTGTTGAGAAATATCCCATGAATGAGAATGATTTCTGCACTGTTGGATGAAACTCACAAATTCATGAAATTTTCCTTTTAGTATGAATTTGTCCGTGTTGTCGGCATGAATTATCTCTCTATTAGCTGCTTAGAAATTTATTTAGTTATAATACAAAACTCTATCATTCTAGTCTCAGTTAAAACAATATTAGTTTAGGTTCAATCAGATTTTTTGCAACCTCCGTGTTGTCCAAAAAAGGTCAACTGATCAGTTTGACTCCCGCTTATTTTTGAGGGGTCAGTGGTACCCCCCAGTTTTCAGACTTAAATTCATATTTCAGTTATTTGGTCCATTAGGCGGTCATGACATTTAGTTATAGCTCTGACCAGCCCCAGGACCCCAGTTTAGTTATTAGTTGTTCTGTAGATGGTTACGACGCTTCTAGATAAATAGTTCTGACCAGTCTTAGAACCCTATTCCAGATTCTGGTCCAATAAGGCTCTCATGGTACATGCAGTTATTCGTCCCTGACTAGTCTAGGGCCCTAGTTTCGAGATATCAGCTTAGTAGTTCTGTTTAGTTTTTTCCAATGGGAGTAGAACTTAACATCGAGCAGGCCGGGGTTTCAGCGCACCAAGGTTCCCAGAACTACGTTACCAGCGTAGGAGTCAGTATTATTTGGCCTAATTGGCCCTAGATATAATTTTTTTGTGATCACTCAGTTCATTCCTTTATACCCTGACAAGGTATATTGGGTCCTACCGGTGGGGTGTATACATCAGACTCCACGTCTAGCTCACGTGGTTAAATGTCGGTTAAAGACTCTCCCACTAGTCAGTCTAGATTAGTGTCAGATTAGGAAGCTCAGTTCAGTACAGTATCCTAGATTCGGTGTTTCAAACTTAGGGCATGTCCATGACCATCAAACAGGGTCGTCCTGACCATTTCAGATTATATTAGCAGTCCAATTCAGTCTACTTATTGGTCATGGCGTGTCATTTAAGTTCAGACTTTATATTTAGTATGTCTCTCCCACTTACTCAGTACATTCAATGTACTGACGCATGCTTTTCACGCTATATCCTTTCATTATACAGCTGCAGGTTCTCAGGTTCAGCATAGATAGTTACTTCAGTTTCAAAGCATTCCATATCAGCAGATCAGAGTGTGAGTCCTCCTCATTCCATGGCTTGTTTATTTATTTCATTTGGTTCTATTTAGACTTAGATTTAGCTGGGGGGTTTGTCCTTGAAACTCCTCAGTTAGATGGCTTTCAGACAAATATGCCTTTCAGTGTATTTAGTGTATTTAAAGATTTGAACCTTTACTTTCAGATTCTTCTTAAATACTTTATGCTATTATTTTTAAGTTCCGATGTGCATGTTTACTCAGAATGTTTGTATATGATAGACCGGGGGTTGACTTGGGGCACTTGTGGCTTCAAGTACCGTGTTATGTCGAGGGTGTGGCTCGGGGCGTGGGGAGCTACCTTGTCTTTCGTGACTCCTTACATCGATAGTAGCCTTGGAGTTAGTCTCGAGACCTTGTTAGAATCGTTTTCAGTTTCGACCCCTCTTGGTGATTTGGTCATAGCTAGATAGGTGTTAGAGAATTCCCGGTCACTGTGTTGCATAAGGTTACCTTCGCAGACCTTGTAGAGTTAGCCATGACTGAATTTGACATTATTCTTGGCATGGATTGGTTGTTTTCATGTTATGCTTCGATTAATTGTATGACCCGTATGGTGGAATTTCGTTTCCTGGGTGAGTTAGTGTTGGAGTTGAAGGGTAGTTCGGTACTATCAGCAGGTTAGTTCATTTCCTATCTTAAGGCTAGGAAGATGATCTCTAAAGGTTGCATGTACCACCTAGTTAGGGTTAAGGATGTGGAGTCCGAGACCCCGACTATTCAGTCAGTTCCGGTGGTGTGGGAGTATTCTTCACCGCCTCAATTTTCTGGGAATCTACCCTTATGCCTTTGCTTGACACCACATGTCCCAGAAATGCTATCGAGTTTAGCAAAAATTCACACTTGCTAAACATTGCATACAGTTGACGATCCTTGAGGGTTTGCAGCGCTATTATCTGGAACCATTTTCCATCGATAATAACATACGCTGACACCAATCAACATCAAGAGAGTATGAATTTTCGTAAAATAACCCAACGGACACTATTAACCAATGATCATCATGCAACATTAAGAGTGACATGAATATATATGCACAAATATATAATACAAGTTCATCAATCAATCCTGCCACAAGGATAAGTAAGTCACAATCAAGTATGACATAGTGACAAGTCTCAGTAAACTAATCACATTATTACCATCAGTAAATATATAAATTACGTTTAACTTTACCCATATTATGACACTGGTACCCATATAAATGCTCTTCATCTCATTTATACGGGACCCCCTTATTATGCTTTACCCTTAAATTAATTTATTATATCAAAACTAACACCTAAAGGAATTAAGAAATTTCTGTTTGCCTCAAGGTAAAGGTCAAGCATCCAAATTATGAATTTGCCCTTCTATAATACTTTTGAATGATCAAAATCTCTTCAAATATATAATCTTCAGGAGAATACAAAACCAGTGACACCCACATTGCTATAATTATTTTTGATACAAAAAATCGGGTCAAAAAGTCACCCCGAGCTCCAAAGATGAATTTGAAATTTTCTTTGAAATTATGTTTACCCATAGTAAAACAAACTTGTACACTGAATTTTAACTAAAATGGATCGTTATTCGACCCAAAATAAACAATTCTTATTTTAAGAACACTAGGCTTAAAATCTCAATATTCAGGCCCAGTCACCCTTTGTTGGAAAACTATTATGATTGCAATCTCGCTGCCTTGCCTGCCATTTGCTTGCCCAAGGACTTGCCCCATTGGTATCATAGCAAGAACATCCTTTAGGAGGGAGGAGAAGTTTGATTAGATATGAGTGAGTCTTTTCCATCTACGTCAAGTTCTTGTAAGTTTTCCATCTTCATCGAGTCCTTGTAAATTCGTTACCAAACTACATATGTCTCCTACACTTAGTAAAACTCTTTCTTGTAAATATGACTATCTTTATGAAGTACATATACTCCCAGATGAAAATAAAGTGTCTTCTACCTACTTATCTCTCCTAAATTCTTACTCTGCCTTAGCTAAAAAGACGACTCATCCATTGTTACAAATTCGTTCCCTAGTCCAACATAAACCTAAAGGGGTAAAAGAATATGTTGCTGCTTCGAAACTCTATCAGCATCCTATTCTTGCTACTCAAGAGGAATAGTTTGTTACCCTGCAATTTCCCGATGATTTTCCAAAGAAATAAAAAAATACGGATCACCCATATTTATTTTGGTGATGTGCAAATCGCCTTGCCATATCACTGAAGGAAAAGCCAACTTGTTGTTCCACGCCTTTCACTCCTTGATACTCAATATAAAGAATACCAACAAGCTAATTTGGGTACAACTGAGGTCACCTTGAATGCTGGGATAGTTTCTATCACGTTATTTTCAAATTTCAATATGTCCCTAAGTGATCCATATCTGACTAAAGCCTTAATGATCCAAGTCCAAATGCAGGGAGCTCCATAAGGTATTGATGCTATCTAGGAAACTCTTCACTATTAGATAGCTTGGCGAGTTCAGAACCATGCCATGGATCTTTCATTTCCGGGTGGAGATGATTTCCCTACTACATGTAGACGCCACCAGCTGAACTACTATATTCACCCAAATACCTAGGAAAATACCAAAGGAAGAACTTGTAAAATTCTTCCTGACTCATGGGTTACCAACTATGAGTGGATGAGAGAACCTCCTGTTGAACCTCTTCGATCCACTGAATCGATCTTTATCAAAAATAGGATAAAATGGTAGCCATCAGCTTTGACCACTCTCTTCTCAAAAAACCAAACAGTACAACCATTTCTCTTTAGATGTACCAACTTACATCCATACCTTACCTTTAGCTGATGAGGATGCATTCGATTGGAACCTTCAAGTTGTTATGAGAAAACATGATTGGATCAAACACTTCAATCATGACGGTCGTGACATATGGTGGTTCAAATGTCCCTTCACCGTGCACTGCCCTTGGGATATTGAATGTAACTGCGCAAAATATCTGGAAGATGAGATTGAATTTGACGAGCTACATGGGAAGAGATCCAAACCCAGAGACAAGAAGGGGAGATGGTCAAAAAAGAAATTTTTTCAGCAATATGAAGATGGGGACCTATCTATTCGTTCCTTGAGCCGCCCTAGAAAGTACGAAATCCCTGTCTCCTACAAACCTCAACATTGGCCAACCCTACCTACTCCATCTAAAAAACCTCACAACCCTCAACTCTTTATGATAAGACCATCCAGCTCCAGTCATATTCCAGGATTTCCCTCACAAAAACCCTTTGAAAAAGATGGTGTAAACCATGCACCAAAAATACCAAAGAAAAATATTGTGCTGCCCACTGGAGAACAACCACCAATAAGTGGTATTGAGGCTATCATCAACTGGCAATCAGAAAATGCAATCTGCCAGAACAAAGTGTTGACCAATATCGGCACTACCCTAAAGAACGTTGCTCAAATGCAGAACAAGATAATGCGCAAGGTAGAAAACATTGAGAAGAAGTGGAACAGACATCTAATCAACATGTCGGCCTTATCCGACCCATGAAATTGTGATTGACCAATATGCAGTATGAGATCTGTCCACCAGGCACCTCACTTCTCCACTTCTTTTCGCAGAAATAAAAAGAGATGGTTGTTATTAAAGAATAAATAAGGCAACTGCGATATGGAACTTTTGAGACACAAAGAACCCAAAGCCACTCTCCAAAGTCCTCCTTTTTCCCTATGTCATCATAAACATGCTCACGAGCTAAATTGAGCTACCATGGTACTACTTCTCCTTTAATTCCACATGAACCCATATCCTTTACTCAAAAAACCAAAAATGATATCGAGTTTGACATTGCAAAATGGGTCAGGGAAAAGAAAGATGCTCTGCAGCAGAAGAGCAGTCAAAATGAAGGAAAGAGGTTGGAAAAAGTTAAGAGCTAGATCCAGAAAACTTGGTGATCTCAGATCAAGTTGTTCCAGACCTTTATGGCTTCGAAGAAGATGATAGCTTAGAATCCAGTACTAAGAGCCAACTGATAGTGATCCTACTGAAGAAACTAAAGAAGGAGATTCGGAGTAAAGTGAGAATCTCTCTCTAGACACCTCCATGGAATACAATCCACCGATATACGTGAACTGATCAAGAGAACCAGAAGTTTGTGAAGTAGATGATGATCAGGACAGGATGACAAATGACCCAATTTCGAAAAGAAGACCAGAACAACCAACAACAAAATTTGTTGGAACTGGGTTCCATACTTTCACTCTGGATGATTTCTAGGTTTCAAAATGGCCCCAAAGGGTCCAAGATATCCTTACTTGGATGGTGATGAAAACCTTGGTAGAATGAGAAAAGTATCTAATCCTGTCGGAGTTCATGTCAAGGTTCTTCTACATCCATAGAGATTGGTTGACCTCACTGGGAATACATTATAAAAACACTTTCCTCACATCCTAGGACTTTGCTTTCAACATCAGAATTCTACATGAAGTCTTTGATGGAGATACATGCCAAAGGAAAGAAAAGGTACAAAGACAATCCTTCGAGATGAAATGTGTATTATTTGATAGAGATGTCATTGATATTCATTTCCAAAAGATGGTAAAATATACTTCAAACTAGGTGGAGACCCAAGTTTGAAGCAAGCGTTCCTTTCATCCTTGCCAAAGATGTTAGTAGGACGAACCATGATGATTCTCAAGGAGAAATTCTAGTCAATCACAATCCCCTAAGTCAACTATATAAGGCAAGCAATTATCCTGGCGCTGGAGGATATCTATAACAAGAGATCTGTTCTAAAGAACATCATGCACAATAATCCAGCCCTTGATAAAGGTTGCAGCAGAACTGACCTAATCACCGGGTCCAGTTGCTTTTTCCATGACCCCAGAATGCAAAGCATGTTCAAGAGATACAAGAAATTCAAATGGCCAAAGCCTACAGATGGAAGATCCAAATTCACCAAGCGAATAAAATATTTCAGGAGAAAGCGTCCAAGAAGGTTACAGAAGAATGACAGATGCTTTATCTACCACAATATTGGACGCTTTACAATGAACTATCCTCAAGCTAGAAGATCTATCCAACTTCTTGGCGAGATAGAAGAGTATGCTGATGTCAAGGACAATGATCTTGAAGTAGTACTTTCAACTAAAGATGAACCATCAGAGGACACTCTTTTCTCCATGGATGTGTATAAAGAACGTTGGCATGACCATTACCAAATCTCATAGGCTGAGGAAGAGATCAACAGCATTATCAATATTCCTCAAGTCCAACTGAATGTTTATCCGTCCAAATGGGATAAGCCGATTCAGGCTATTGCCTTCATGGATACTGGTGCGGCATCATCACTGATAAATCCCGATGTTCTCCTAATGATCAATGGATTTCCCATTTCTAGACCTTCAACACTGCATCAAATAGAATCCTAACAACCACATTCATCATAAAACATCCAATCACAATTGAGTTCTTCCCAGGAATAAAGTTTAGAACAAAGTTGTTCGGATCCGATGTCCCAGGAAAGAATCGCATAATTGGGTTTGACATCTATAAACAACTCAAGGATCAAATCCACATTGTAGCTTATGGAATAACATTTAGAAAGAAATTATAGCCATACTTAGAAGTGTCACGCCTACCCCTGATCACTAAGGACGAGTAGATCAAATAGATCGAACAATAGTTGATGGAACATCCATGTGTTGAATCCCACAAGGAGTTTATAAAGAAGTGCAAAAATCCATCATGGTTGAAAAAATAATTTTTCATCAAACTCACATTCATGAAGAATGAAAACATCAACCCAACCAAGGCAAGACACTTTGGCATGAACCCAGAGAATCTTCATCTTGCAAAGAAAGAGTGTGCTAAATTCATGTAGTTTGGACTAATCGAACCATCTGATTTTCAGTGGGCATGCGAAGCTTTCTACGTCAACAAGAGATTTGAGCAGACAAGAGGTAAACTCATATGAGTCATAAACTACCAACCTCTTAACTACTTCCTCCAAGATGATAAATTGCCTATACCAAATAGTCTCACCCTATTTTCACATTTAGCCAAAGCTAGAGACTTTTCCAAATTTGACCTTAAATCTAGATTTTGGCAATTGGGGATACATCCTGAGGAAAGAGAAAAAACAGGATTTTGTATTCTAGACCAACACTTCCAATGGAAGGTTATGCCATTTGGGTTGAAACCTACACCCTCTCTATTCCAAAAGGCCATGATCAAAATCTTTCAACCTATCCTTCACACCTCACTAGTGCACATTAAAGATATACTGTTGTTCAGTGACACTTTGGAGGAACACCTCACCTTACTCCGCCATTTTTATGATATAGTAAGGGCAAATGGAGTCGTGCTCTTTGCAAAGAAAAAGGTCCTTGTGCAGAAAGAAATTGATTTCCTGGGGATGCATTTTAGAAATGGAGCACACAGTCCAGGTCCAAACATATGTCAGGAATTGCTCATATTTCTAGATACCAACTTCACTACAAAGAAGCTCTAACTATTTTTAGGGGTGATAAATTATGTTGGATATTTTATTCCTGAAGTATCTAAATATATCTGTCCACTTACGAAGATGTTCAAGAAGAATGCCCAAGCTTGGGGTAAGGAGCAAGATGAAGCAGTCCAAAAAATAAAGCAAGTGTTCCAACAGGAGAAAACTCTCCATATTCCATCAGACAGAAAGAAGACATTGCATACTGATGCCAACAATAAATATTGGAGTGTAGTTCTTCTAGAAGAAAAAGATGTCATAGGGAGATATGCGGATAAGCTGGTGGACTATTCAAAGATATGGAAGAACACTATCATTCCACTTTCAAGGAAATTCTTTCTATGAAGAATGGGATCAAGAAGTTCAATTTCTTCTTAATTCACACCGAATTCCGGGTTGAGATCGATATGAAAGCATTTTCGAAGATGATCCAAATAAATCCAAAGATACTGCCACATCTGAAAATTCTTAGATTGGCACAATGGTTCTCCCAATAAAAATTCCTGGTCAAGCACCTGAAAGGGAAAGATAATTTCCTGGAAGATTTCCTATCTCGGCTAGATGAATTTGTAAAAATGCTTTTGCTAGAGAAAACAAAGATGAAGGAACCAGTCGGCCAAGTCTTCATGATTACCAACCCACCAGGTCCAAGGTCATCAAAGTTACCAAGCCATCTACCGGACTTATTCAGTCAGTATGTAGACCCATTCAATCCATCTATCCTGATAGCACGACGGACATTCTATGATCTACATGTGTTAGGAAAATACGAAGGATATATACCAAAGCCGTATGGAGTAAACCGAGAATACCCATTTTTTCATGTGTTCATACCACTTGCCAATGATTTTCTACAAGATCTCTTATGGTTCTTTTAGTACTTGTGTCACCAAAATTATATCTTGATGGAATTCAAGTGCAACGTACTCAGGGACTTTGACAAGATTCAATATTGCGTTCAATGTTTCAAGAGTTCATACGATGCAAAGGTGTTCATGCTACGTTGAACAATAAAGTTAATCGATGGAAAAGTCCATGCTGAGCCAAAACTCACATTTTGTTGGATATTTCCCATATCTATTCAGTCCTTGAAAGATGAATATTATGAAGCACAAAGATTTATCTTCCAAAAAAATAAATGCATTCCAAAAGAGGTTTGGCCAAAAGAATAGGTGCCATGGAACCGCATTGATGATCATCCTCACTGGAAAAAAATCCGACAAGAAGCAAAAGAATATTAAGCTTCCTACGAGATCACCAGAGATGAGATCACTTAGTCCATCACATGAATAATACTGAATGCTCCATCAAATACTTCATCACAAAACTGTAAAAATATGGGGCAAGCTATGGCAGGAATGTCAAGCAGAAAATGTTACTTCATAAGACTTTGAAAGGAGCTTGGATAATATGAGTTTCTTCAACAGAAAACATGGCTTCCAATGGAATACGAATGAAGGATGATCAAACCCAGTAGAAACACCCTCAAATTTTGTCCCACTAGATTATGGTTGATGACATGTGCAAGAATCTGAGAAGGTCACCGCCTCAAATTAACCGCCGAAGTTTACTACCCATGTGAAGACAAAAGCGGGCCCCACTTCACATGTTTTCCCATGGACATATTAGGCTAATTTTTGTATTAGGCATCTGTTGTTATTAGGCTTTGCAGATGGGTGTGCCTAGATAAGCGTGCTAAATTTATTTTTATTAGGCCATGTGAATAGGTGTACCAAGTTCGTTTTATTTGGCTGTCTAGAAAGGTATGCCGAGTCTATCTTGTATCAAGTATATCTTGTAGTCTCCTAACCCCTATATAAAGGAGGTTAGGTTGTACATTGTAGTTTAGAGTGGAGCGAAGTTTGAAAGAGTCTGTAAAAACTTCCTATGTTTAATAATGTGAGTGTTTGCTAAATTCTCACATATTCTTTCTTTCAAAAAGCATGGTATGGCTGATCCTTGAAGTAGTATAGGGCCTTCAAACATCGGGTAAGTTAGCTTGTTACAAGTACAATAGTTTTTTGAATCTTATAAAAGTAGTGTAAAAGTTTTCCCAAGCTGAGTAGCTTGGCAAACCATCCGGGTGGTTGTAGAAGCCAGCCCATTTTTGTAGGGAAAATCTTTTATTTCAATGATGAAATTTACCATTTGAGTGACTTGGAAAGCTGTATCCACGATGTTGAAGCCAGGTTTTTGGCATGTCGTCCTTTGGAATATTGAAACCTAGTCCCCCTTCGTAGGAAAACTATTGTACCTGCAATCAATCCCCCTTGCACGTCGTTTCATTGCCCTGTGCCTTGCCCCATTGGTACAATAGATTAAAATTCTAATAAACGATTATAATGAACTATAAAATACAAAAGTAAAGATCAAATACTTACCCCTCTTTTACGAGAAAAATTCAATAAAAATCACCTCAAATGGAACTCTAGAACTCAAGATATAAAGAAAATACTCAAAAATTGCTATATAATACACTACCAGACAAAATAAATTAATCTGGTCATTCAAAGTAGCTTTCCCATTGCTAAAAGTCACATATCTGGTCGCTACGGTGTGGACCAGATTCTTTTGCACCTGTAATCCATATTTTCACTAAACAGACCCTAACTCCCTCATACGTTCTCGAAATTTGATGATTATTTTTGCTATAGTCTTAAAATTATGATACATTTCTAATGGTTCAATAAAAACTCAATTTAGATCTCATTTGATCTATGTGATACCATTTATAATCAAACAACATCTTCAAACGAGCACCTGAAACTAATCCGATGTCCCCAGAACACAAATCAAATATGCAAACCAATCATAAAATATATTTTGAACCTATTGGAATCATGAAATCACCAATCAATGGTCAGACTCAACCTCCCAAGTGGTTTCCTCCATAGGACGGTGCATCCACTACACCTTCACATATGCTATCTCTTGTGATCTCAATTTTCTAACCTGCCTATCCAGAATGGCTATGGGCTCTTCCTCGAATGCAAGATTTTGGTGTAGTAGCACTGAATCTAATTGAATCACGTGAGATCCATCACCACAATATTTCTTCCACAACGAAATATAAATTACCGGATGAACTCCTGATAAGTCTAGTGGCATAGCCAATTCGTAGGACATCTCACCAATATGCATAAGTATCTTAAATGGACAAATGAACCTAGGGCTATGCTTTCCATTCTTTCCAAATCTCATAACACCCTTCACAGGTGATACTTACAATAGAACGTTCTCCCCAACTATGAACTCTAGATCACAAACTTTTCGGTCCACATAGCTCTTTTGTCTAATTTGGGCTATGAGAAGTCTATCTTGAATTGGTTTGACCGTATGTTTGGAATCCCTCAACAAGTCAGTACCCTAGGGCCTAACCTCAAATGCATCAAACCAACCTATCGAAGAACGACATCTACTACCATACATTACCTCAAATGGGCCCATCTAGATGCTGGAATGGGAACTATTATTATAAGCAAACATCGCTAACAGTAACAATTGGTCCCACTGACCACCAAAATCAATCACCTATGCCCAAAGCATATACTCCAATACCTGAATGGTCCGCTTAGACTGGCCACTTGTCCGTGGATGAAAAGTTGTACTAAGTTCCTCCCGAGTACCCATTTCCTTCTGCATAGACTTTCAGAAGTGGGATGTGAACTATGTACTTAAGTTTGAAATTATAGAAATGGCCCCACCATGAAAACACACTATCTCCTGGAGGTAAATCGAGCCCAATCTCTTTGAATTATTAGTAGTTTTAAACGACACAAAATGAGCTAATTTGGTCAATTTATCTATGATGACTCAAATAGCACCGAATTTCCACAAAGTCTATGGCAAACCTACCATGAAATCCATGGTAATCCGCTCCCACCTTCACTCATGAATGGGCATGCACTGATTCACACCACCTAGTCTCTAGTGCTCGTACTTCACCTACTGGTAGTTCAAACAACAAGAGACATACTCTATAATGCCCCTCTTTATTCTACACCACCAGTAACACTGCTTCAGATCATGATATATTTTTGCCGCTCCTGGATGAATAGAGTATGTAGAGCTATAATCATCTTCCATAATTAACTTCGTAAAATCACCAACTCTAGGAACATAAATATTACCCTTGATTCTCAGATACCCTCCGAATCTAGAATTTCTTCCTTGGCCTCACCTCTTAAGACTTTATCTGGAATCATCTTCAATTTCTAATATTCGAATTAACTACCGTTGATCTGATCCAAAAAATGTGATCGTGCCTCAACACGAGCAATAACCCTACTAGGATCCAAAATTTCAAGTCTCAAAAAGCTATTAGCTCAGGACGGGACATCCATGGACAAAGGACACTCCTCCACATGCAACATAGCCAAAATGCCTATACTAACTGACTTCCGACTCAATGCATCTACTACCACACTAGCCTTACTAGGGTGATATAAGATAGTGATATCATAATTCTTATGCATCTCCAACCATCTTCTTTGCCTCAAATTCAGATCTCTCTAACTTAAAATATAGTGAAGATTGCAATGATCCGTGAAAACTTCACAATGTACTTCATACAGGTAATGCCTCACAATTTTCAATACAAAAACTGCCGCAACCAATGTCAAGTCATGAGTAGGGCAGTTCTGCTCGTGTACCCTCAACTGCCTCGAAGTATATGCTATCACCTCACCATTTTGCGTCGAAACACATCCAACACCAACTCGTGAAGCATCACAATACACCGTAAAGCCCTCACCTTCTATCGGTAAGGTTAAGATTGGAGGTGAAGTCAACATGGTCTTGAGCTTTTGGAAGATTGCCTCACATTCGTCAGACCACTGGAAAGTCACTTTTTTGTGTGTCAGTTTTGTTAATGGAGATGCAATAGATGAAAAATCAATCACGAACCGTCTATAGTAACAAGAAACCCTACAAAGCTCCAAAGCTCAATAGGTGTAGTAGGTCTAGCCCAATCTCTAACAGTGTCAGTCTTCCTAGGATCTACCATAATACCATCCTTGACCACCACATGCCCTAAAAATGTCACAAAACTGAGCCAAAATTCACACTTAGAAAATTTTACATGTAGTCGCTCTTTCTTCAATGTTTAAAGCACAATTATCAAATGTTGCTTATACTCCTCTCTACTATGAGAATAGATCAATATATCATCTATGAAGACTACAATGAAGGAGTCAAAATATGGCTTGAACACCCTATTCATCAACTCCATGAATGTTGCTGGGGCGTTAGTCATCCCAAAAGAGATAACAAAGAAATCATAGTGGCCGTAATGAGTCTTGAAGTCAGTCTTAGGGATATCCTCTGCCCTAATCTTTAGTTGATGGTAAACAGACCTCAAGTCAATCTTAGAGAATACAAAGACACACTAAAGCTGATCAAATAAGTCTTCAATACGCGGAATGGGATACTTGTTTGTACTTGTCTACTTGTTCATCTATCAATATTTGATGCACATCCTCATGGTGCCAGTCTTCTTCTTCACAAATAAGACCAAAGCACCCCATGGAGAAACACTTGTCCTTATAAATACATTACTCAATAAATCTTGCAACTGCTCCTTTAATTCCTTCAATTTTGCCTGAGCCATCCGATACGGAGGAATAGAAATAGGTTGAGTGCCTGGCTCTAAATCAATACAATGATTGGAGGGGATGCCTGGAAGATCAGTCGAAAATACATTTGGAAATTCTCTCACCACTGGCACAAACTATATAGAAGGAGTATCGACTCTAGTATCGTGAACATAAAGCAAATAGGTGAGACACCCCTTGTCAACAATGCGCTGAGCACTCAAAAATGAAATTACCTTTCTCAGATAAGGACTGACAATGCCCTGCCAGTTTAGGAATACCCTGCATATTTAAAGTCACTGTCTTGGCGTGGCAATCTAGAACTGCATGATTAGGACAAAGCAAATCCATTCCCAATACGATATCAAAGTATATCATTTCCAATATAATTAAGTCTACCCATGTGTCATAGCCCTCTAAAGTCAAAATACAAGATTGGTACACCCGAACTACTACTAAGGATTTGCCCATGATTGTAGAAACATGGATAGGCAAAGAAAGGAAATCACATGGCCTACCAAGGCCCAAAGATAAATATGCAGACATTTAGGAGAATGCAGACCTTTTTGTAACTAACTAGGGTTAACAAGAATTTTGATGCATTATGATTTAAATATGAGTACAGTGCCAAGCAGCACCACATATTCTTATAAACATTACACCATTCATGACAATTTTTTCCTTTTAGTTGTTCAACCCTCCATACGAAAATACACGGTATTAACATAATATCAATCTTTTTTGGTGTGTAGTAGCTGTGCTTTGAAGATAATATATACAAAGTTGGCAGTTTCTTGTGTAACAAAATAGAGCCCACACTATATAAGTTCCCTACTCGTTTGACATTAGTGTAATATGTGTTGATAAATTTTAACTTTAAAATTTTTCAAAAACTTAATGTATATTTAATTATAAAATATCCTGACTAGAGTATGTACTACTAACATCTTCAAATATTAAATAAAATATCAGACTCGAGTATGTACTACTAACATCTTCAAAATTGAAATGAATCATTCTTTAATTCAACTCTACAATCTAATAAGGAATTTATTTAAATTTTAGTTGGAAAAAGATTATAGCTTATGGAACAAGAAATTTAAATTTATTGTCTTAACCTAAAATATATTCTTCCTTTAAGTGAAAAATATTATGTAATTCTTTCAAGACCGAATCTTTCTTTAAGTTAAAAATAACAAAATTAAAATCTACAAAGAGAATACCAACTAAGCAATTCTTTAAATGAGACATAAAAAATTTAAAAACTAAAAAATAAATTTAATGTTTTTTTCCTTATAATATATCTTGACAATCATAACATTCCTTCAATAAGAGTTGACATGTAATGCCCCATAAACTCAAAGACTAGATCCAAGACATAAATTAAAAAATCTGAAAATCTGTCGAAATTGTCACAGAACAACTCACCTAACAAGTCGTTGAGAGACCTAACAACTTGTTAGCTCAGTCATGGGAAGGAGGATTGAGATATGATAAGGGAGAGGTAGTATACCCAACGGAAGACCTAATAAGTCGTGGTCAGGAACAATGACCCGTGTGGTCACTTGTGAATAGGCGGGGGTCAGGAATTTAACAAATTGGGTAGTGTACTTGATGATTTACCTAATGAATTGTTTCTGGTAGTAACGAGTCATCAGGTCCCTTGTGGTGGCATTCCGGTTTTTCCAGGCAGTGTACCTAATGAGTGTGACCACAAGTCATGATTAGTGACCATGACTCGTTGAGTCACCCATTAGGATAACCTGACAGTTTTTCCCTGCGGTTTTCTAAGGGCTGTTTAGTAAGTTCCTACACTCCTAAGCTTTTAACTACATCATTTTTGACGTAAATTCAGACCTATTAGTGGGAATGATTGGGCTCTTCCCTTAATCCCATGTTCATTCTCATAAAAATATCGACAAGTCTTTCAAGAACTCTTAGAGAAAGGTCCATGGTTTCTCATTCATCTCAGAAATTCAAGATTACTCCTCAGGGGAATTTCTTAGCTAGGTATGTGGGAATTTAACAGGGGAATTTTCCTTCCCTTGTGTCCCCCAAAACCCTCTCATCGTTTCTCTAGCAGTTTTAGCCCTGAGTTTCTAAGTACAAAGAAATTGCATGTTGTTTTTTGTTAAATTTCACATAGAATGATCTCCATGCTTATTATTGATATGATCTCCATCAGTTCTTACCTAAATTATTAATGTTCTTGCAAAAGTGGATTTAAGCCCTAGATTTTTTAGTGGAGATTATTTGCGTATCAAATTTAGTCTAGTTTGTGAAGTGTGATTTGGGCTGATTTTCTAGTATTTATTATTGTCTAGATGTTGAGTAAACACTCCATTGAAAAGAATGACTTTAGCCTTGGCAAGAATAAGAAAGTTATAGCATTGTTTGTCGGATGTGATTTCTTTAATTCTTGAAATATTTTCCATATTATGGAATTCCCATGTTGTTGGAATGAGTTGAGTTTTCTGTTAGCTGCTTTGTAACGCAGCTCAGTTAGAACGTAGAACCTCTTCAGAACTATACAGATTTTGTCAACTGATCAGTTTGAGTTCAGTCTTTTCTTGACGTGTCAGTGGTGCCTCCTAGTTATTAGAATTAGATTCAGAATCCAATTTATTGGTCCATTAGGCAGTCATGACATTTTAGATTTATAGCTCTGACTAGACTCAGGACCCTAGTTCAGACTACAATTTATTCTTAGACGGTTATGACGCTTTCATATAAGTAGCTCTGACCAGTCTAGAACTCAGTTTAAGAATCTAGCCCATTAAGACTCTTAGGGTATTTTTAGTTATATATCCCTGACTAGTCTTGGACCCTAGTTTTGAGCTATCAGCTTAATCATTCAGTCCAAGTTTTCCAGTGGGAGTAGGACTTAGCACCGAGTGGGCCGGGGTTCCATCTCACCCAGGTTCCCAAAACTATGTTGCCAGCGTAGTTTACAATATTATTTAGCCTGATTGGCCCCAAACTTTTGTGATCACCCAGGTCATGCCTTTACAACCTGGCAAGGTATATTGGGTCCTACAAATGGGGTGTATACATCGGACTTCATGTCTAGCTCACATGGTTATATGTCAGTTATAGACTCTCACACTAGTCAGTCCAGTCCAGTTTCAGAATAAGTAGCTCAGTTCAGCTCTAGCTCTATCTTTTAGCTTAGTTCAATACAGTATCTCAGACTCAGAACTTTCTGACTTAGGGCATGTCTCTGACCACCAAAAAGGGTTATCTTGACCATCTCAGTTTACTTTTGTGGTTCAGATCAGTATATTAGTTGTTCATTGCAAGTAATTTCAGTTTAGTCATTTATATTCAGTATATTTTCTCTCTCATACTCAGTACATTATAGGTACTGACGCATACTTTTATGTTGTATCGTTCATGATACTGCTGCAGCTTCTAAGACTTTGCACCATTAGTTTTCGCGGTTCAGATCCTCCTCCTCAGTAGTTGAAGTGTGAGTCCTCATCATTCGAGGGCCTCATTTCATTTCTTTTAGTTAATTTAGTATTTTTTTGCTAGACTTAGAGTTACCTGGCAGGTTGTCCCAGCAGCTCATCAGTTAGAGGGCTTTCAGACGCAGAATTAATTTCATACTTGAAATGTTCTTAAACTTTATGTTTTCAGTTTTATTTTCATAAATGCTTTCATGCTATTATTTTGAAGCTTCCTCTATATTTGATTTACTCAGAATACCAGTGTATGATAGACCACGGGTTGACTTGGGGTCACTTGTAACTTCAAGTACCATGTCCCATCCAGGGAGTAGACTCGGGGAGTGACAAGCTTGGTATTAGAGCCCTAGGTTTAGAGTATCCTCGAAATGTCTGAATGTCACATCGAGTAGAGTACTTTTCATGGGTGTGAAGCACACCACACTTATGATGAGGAGGCAACGAGATGTTATTAGGAAAACTCTCTTTTATTCATACTCATTATCGTGCGTTAAAATACAATTGCAGAAATGTCCTTCTAAATTGTGCTCTATTTTGTTTCACTAAATCATGCCTCCCAGACGCGGTAATGGACGAACGGCCGGTAATGCCAATAGACCTGCCCTACCAGCCCCTGCAGCACCTCAAGATGATTTGGCATCTACCGCCGAATTCAGGGCGGCCATTCAATTGCTAGCGGAAATAGTCACCAACCAGGTGAACCAACAGGTTGTTCCGGTAGCCACGCACGAGTCTGTAGTAGCTTCAAAGGTGCGGGACTTCACTCATATGAACCCTCCATCTTTTTAGGGTTCTAATGTAGGGGAGGATCCCCAAAAGTTTGTGGATGAGATAAGGAAGATTACCTGCATTATGGGTGTTAGCTCCTCTGATAGTGATGACCTAGCTTCCTACCAGCTAAAAAGGGTAGCTCAGGTCAGGTATGACCAATGGAATGAGGGGCGGCTAGCAGGAGCAGGACCAGTAGAGTAGGGGGAGTTCCACACATCTTTCTTGGATAGATTTTTCCCTCATGAGCTAAGGGAAGCAAAGATGGCAGAGTTTATGAATTTGAGACAGGGCAACAGAACCGTGGAGGACTATGCTCTGGAGTTTACCAGGTTTTCTAAGTACGCTCCAGAGATGTTAGCCGAGCCAAGGGCTCGCATGTTGAAATTTGTGAACGGGGTGCCGAATCTGGTCCTCAAGGAGTGCAGGAAAGTGATGTTGATTAAAGATATGGACCTCTCCATCTTGATTGTCTATACCCAGTAGATTGAGGCAGAAAAACTGAAGGATATGGAGTGAAAGAACAAACAGGCAAGGATTGTCCTTTAAGATTATTGCCATCAGAGGTCTAGAGGTAGTAGCCACCCACAGCAGCAACAACAGTAGAGAGCTCCAGCACCCAGTTCAACCAGCTCCCAACCTTTCGATCTCGCCAGGATTGGAGGGGTGGGTCATCTGGCACTCAGTCTCAGACCCACAACATCGGGAACAGGTATCCAACTTGCCCCAAGTGTGGCAAGAACCACCTGGGAGAGTTCCTCCAGGGTTGAGAGGGTTGTTTTGATTGTGGACAGCTCAGACATCGGCTCAAGGAATGCCCATCAGCCGGGCGAGGGGGGTCACAATCCACCACCTCATTAGCTCCAGCAGGACGACCAGCCCAGCAGGCCAACACATCAGGTACGGATGTTAGTTAGCGCCAAAACCATTTCTATGCTCTGTCATCCCGTCAGGATCAAGAGAGCTCACCTGACGTAGTCACAAGTATGTTACGTCTCTTTCACTAGACGTGTATGCCCTCCTAGATCCAGGAGCCACTCTTTCATTCATGACTCCCTACATAGCAGTCTAGTTCAATATCAGTCCAGAGGTCCTCTCAAAACTGTTCTCAGTCTCCACCCCAGTTGGCGAGTTAGTTAGAGCCAGCAGGGTGTATAAAAATTGCCCAGTCTAATTCCTGAATAAATTCATCACAGCTGACCTTGTAGAGTTAGACATGGTTGATTTTGATCTTACCCTTGGCATGGATTGGTTACACTCCTGTTTGCCTCAGTTAGTTGCATAACTAGAGTTGTCAAGTTCCAGTTTCCCAATGAACTAGTGTTAGAATGGACGGGCAGCAGTTCAGCACCCAAAGGGTAGGTTTGTTTCCTACCTTAAGGCCCAGAAACTCATCTCCAAGGGATGTATATTCACCAAGTTTGGGTCAAGGATTCCAACTCTGAGAGCCCAACTATCTAGTCAGTCCCTATGGTCAGTGAGTTCCCAGATGTATTTCTTGAGGATCTTCCCGAAGTTCCCCCTGAACGGGAAATAGACTTCGGGATAAACCTTCTCCCAGACACTTAGCCCATCTCCATCCCTCCTTATAGAATGATTCCAGCTGAAATTAAGGAGTTGAAGAAGCATTTAAAAGATCTTCTTGACAAGGGCTTTATCAAATCAAGTATCTCTCCCTAGGGTGCTCCAGTGTTATTTGTGCATAAGAAAGATGACACCCTCAAAATGTGCATAGATTACCATCAGATGAACAAGGTAACAATCAAAAACAGGTATCCCCTACCCAGAATTGATGACTTATTTGACCAACTTCAGGGAGCTAGTTGTTTCTCAAAAATTGACGTTAGATTAGGGTACTATCAGCTAGGGGTCAGAGAGTGTGACATACCAAAAACAGCATTCAAGACTCGGTATGGACACTGCAAGTTTGTGGTGATGTCCTTTGGGCTAACAAACACCCCAGAAGCCTTCATGGACTTGATGAATAGAGTCTTCAAGATGTATATTGATATGTTCATCATTGTATTTATCGATGATATTTTGGTATACTCTATAAATGAGAAAGAGCATGCCAATACCTAAGATTAGCATTACAGACACTCAGAGGCTGTCAGTTGTTCTCTAAGTTTAGCAAGTGTGAATTCTAGTTAAAGTTTGTGACTACTTAGGTCATGTGATCTCGGGTGAAGGAATTCTGGTTGATCCTCACAAGAAAGTAGCAGTGAAATATTTGCCCAGACCTACCTCTCCTACAGAAATAAGGGGTTTCCTGGTCTTAGTGGGTTATTACCGATGGTTTGTTGAAGGTTTCTCCTCTATAGTATCTTCTCTTACTAAGTTAACTCAGAAGAAAGTGAAATTTCAATGGTTGAACAAATCAAGAGTTGAAGAATTCACTCACTTCCGCTCTAATTTTGACCCTGCCAGAAGGAATGGATGGGTTTGTTGTTTATTGTGATGCCTCCAGAGTTGGGCTCGGATGCGTTCTTATACAACAGGGCAAAGTGATAACCTATGCCTTCAGACAGCTCAAAGTTCATGAGAAGAACTTTCCAACTCACGACTTAGAGTTGGCAGCGGTGGTGTTAGCGCCTAAAATATGGAGACATTACATATATGGGGCTTATGTAGATGTATTTACGGATCACAAGAGCCTTCAGTATGAGTTGAGTCAGAAGGACCTAAATCTTCGACAAAGAAGGTGGTTAGAGCTATTAAAGGACTATGACATGAGCATGCTGTATCATCCGGGCAAAGCTAATGTAGTGGCTGACACCCTAAGAGAATGGTCTATGGGGAGTATGGCTTAAGTTGAGGAAGGCAAAAAGGAGTTAGTGAATGATGTTCACAGACTACCCTAGTTAAGGGTGCAGTTGGTGGATTCAATCGAAGGTGGTGTGGTAATGCAAATTGGGTCCCATTCATCCTTGGTAGTTGAAGTTATGTCCAGATAGGATGAAGACACCATTCTGCTTAAACTTAAAGGAGCGGTCCTCATGAAGGAGGTGGAATAATTCTCCAAAGGGGGAGATGGGGTGCTTCGTTACCAGGGCAGATTGTGTGTACCATATGTCGTTGAGTTAAGACAACAGATACTGTTTGAAGCACATAGTTCTAGATATTCCATCCACCCTGGTGCTACAAAATGTACCATGATTTATGGGATATCTACTGGTGGAACGGCATGAAAAAAGATATTGCTGAATTTGTAGCCAAGTGCCTGAACTGCCAACAGGTTAAAATGGAACATTAGAGACTAGAAGGTATGACTCAAGATATCGGCATACCCACATGGAAGTGGGAAGAAGTAAACATGGACTTCATTACGGGTCTACCCCGAACTCGTTGATAGCATGACTCAATCTGGGTTGTAGTAGACCGGATGACTAAGTCAGCACACTTCCTCCCAGTCAAAATGAAGAATTCAGTTGAGGACTATGTCAGACTTTACATCCAAGAGCTAGTCAGACTTCATGGGCTTCCTCTGGCTATCATTGCAGACAGAGGAACTTAGTTCACCTCACACTTCTGGAAGTCCTTTCAGAAGGGACTAGGCACTTAGGTCAAACTCAGCACAACTTTTCACCCGCAGATAGATGGGCATGGTGACCAAACTATTCAGACCTTAGAAGACATGTTGATAGCATGCATGATCGATATTAAAGGTAATTGGGATCGAGTTTGCGTACAACAACAGTTACCACTCCAATATCTAGATGGCCTCATTTGAGGCTTTGTGTGGTAGGAGGTGTAGATCTCCTATAGGGTAGTTCGAGGTTGGTAAAGTTGCCTTAATAGGGCCAGACTCAGTTCACGAGGCAGTTCAGAAAGTTTAGCTCATCCAAAAAAGATTGAAAATAGATCAGAGCCATCAAAAATCTTATGCTGATGTACGGAAAAAAAAGTTGGAGTTTGCAGTTGATGAATGGGTTTACCTAAAAATTTCGCCCATGAAAGGGATGATGAGGTTTGGAAAGAAGGGAAACCTCAATCCGACATATGTTGGACCTTATAGAAATTTGAGGTGTATTAAAGTAATGTATCCTATTAGCTAGAATTACCTTAAAAATTAGCAGTAGTTCACCCAATATTCCATGTGTCACTTCTGAAGAAGTGCATCGGGGATCCAAACTCAGTTATGCCATTGGACAGTGTACGAATAAAATATAGCCTCTTATATGAGGAGGTACCGGTCCACATCCTTGATCGTCAGGTTTGTAAGTTAAGGAACAAGGAAATAGCTTTAGTCAAGGTTTTATGGAGAAAGCAGCTCGTGGAGGGAGTTATGTGGGAGGTCGTAGTAGATATGATGGCCAAATACCCGCACTTTTTCTCTACCGACTCTGTTACGGCTTAAAATGTTAGTTTTCCTTAGAGACTGATATAGTTGTTGGATTCCATTCATGTGTATAAGTTTCTTTTATGACTTTGGATGTATGTATGAAAAGTAAATTCGATTCAGTTATGTATTTTGAAGCAGAGGTAGTCATTCTGACGGTTTTGGAGTTAAATAATAGTATTAGAAAATTTTGATTGTTAGTCTCCGCTTTCCTATATGTCTTCCAACATTCGAGGACGAATTTTCCCAAGGGGGAGATATTGTAATGCGCTGAAAATTAAAAGACTACATTGGGGACGTAAATCAGAAAATCTTGAAATTTGCAGAAATTGTCACAGAACGACTCACCTAATCAGTCGTTGAGACACCTAACGACTCATTAGGTTAGTCATGGGAAGGAAGATTGAGATATGATAAGGGAGAGGCTGTGTACCCAACGGAAGACCTCATGTGTCATGGTCAGGCACCACAACCCGTTAAGTCACTCGTTAACAGGGGATTCAGGAATTTCAAAAAAAAATTGGGCAATGTACTTGACAATTTACCTAACGACCCATTTGTGGTAGTAACGAGTCATCAGGTCCCTCGTGGTGGCCTTCCGGTTTTTACAGGCAGTGTACCTAACGAGTGTGACCATGACCCTTTGGGTCAGCCGTTAGGATCACCTGACAGTTTTTCCCTGCGACTTTCTAAGGGCTATTTAGTAACTTCCTACTCTCCTAATCTTTAAAATATGTCATTTTGGACGTAAATTCAGACATATTAGTGGGAATGATTTGCCTCTCCCCTTATTCCCACGTTCATTCTCAGAAAAATATGGACAAGTCTTTCAAGAACTCTCAGAGAAAGGTCCAGGGTTTCTCATTCATCTCAGAAATTCAAGCTTACTCCTTAGGGGAATTTCTTAGCTAGGTATGTGGGTATTCAAAAGGAAAATTGTCCTTCCCTTGTATCCCCCAAAACCCTCTCATCGTTTCTCTAGCAGTTTTAGCCCTGAGTTTCTGAGTACGAAGAAATTACATGTTTTTTTCGTTAATTTCACATAGAATGATATACATGCTTATTATTGATATGATCTCCATTAGTTCTTACCTAAATTGTTGATGTTCTTGCAAAAGTGGATTTAAGCCCTAGATTTTCGAGTGGAGATTATTTGCGTATCAAATTTAGTCTAGTTTTTAAAGTGTGATTTAGGATGATTTTCTAGTATTTCTTATTGTCTAGATGTTTAGTAAATACTTCGTTGAAAAGAATGACTTTAGCCTGGCACAAATAACAAAGTTATAGCATTGTTTGTAGGGTGTGATTTCTTTAATTCTTGAAATATTTGCAATATTATTGAATTCCTGTGTTGTTGGAATGAGTTGAGTTCTTTGTTAGCTGCTTAGTAGCTCAGCTTAGTTAGAACGTAGAACCTATTCAAAACTATATAGATATAACACCCCAGAAACTAAAAATCCAATTCCGGGGCATAAAGCAGGAAATCTGGAAGAAACTATAGAAAAGTTACAGGATGGCCCACCTACCGAGCCATGAGGAGAAACCTGATTAATGTAAAGGAGGTAGGCAGTGCACCTAACAAGGCATGTCACAAGTCATGGTCACTGGCCACGACCCCTTAAATTCACTCGTGGTCAGGCCTGAGTTGGGAATGTTTTAGTTGACCAGTGTACTCGACGAGTGGGTGAAACAAGTCGTCACCTATGGCAATGACTTGTTAGTAGCTCGTTATGGGTCTTAGCATAAAATCTCCAGAACGAGATAGTGTGGTCCATGATTGCTGACCACTAGTCGTTGTCATAAATAACGACTCATTGGGTCCCTCGTGGTGATCTACTAAGGATCCCAGGCAGTGTACCTGATGGGAGTGACCATGAATCATGGTCAGTCACCACGACTCGTTAGGTTACCCATTAGGGGCACCTGACAATTTTTCTCAGTGAACTTCTTAGGACTATTTTTTAGACCGGACATGGTCGTGGTATTGAGGAAGAAATAACTAATCATACCATGAAGGTTCGTGGTGTTGATTTCAGCCAGACTATCCCTAAGGTCTACTACGAAGATACCATCGCCAGTCCCACTTCCAATGACATGAGACCGGACCAGAATCATAGAATCCGGGCGAAAGAATGGTATCAGAGCCATGTTGGTAATGTTTTATGTTTCTGTTTTCATAGCCATGAGAGGCTAAAATCCCGATGCCATGACTGTGTAACTTATACTTCTAGAACTTTATGAGTTAATCTTTAGGTTTAGGTATTTCGTAATTATTTTACATGATCTTTTAAATCTTTAATAGTAACTTTGGAATTATACTTGGTGGTTAAGAGGAGGTTTCGAGGTATTCTCAAGTAGTTGCGATGCCGACAGGCGGTCGTTTAGCCGAAAGGATAGGCGTTTAGACTGCAAGGTACTTTGCTTGAGAAACTCGTATAATATCCATAGTCTCTTAACGTAAAATCCTTAGTATAAATCCACAAGTAACTTTATAAGAATTAAAAGAGTCATATTTTATAATTATGAAATTCCTTTGCTGAAAGATTTCTTTTAAAGTTTTAAGAACATAAGGAACATAGTCAAAGGCATCTTCTCTCTCAATGGATAAAAACCAGCATATTATTAATAGTGTTAATTTGTCTATCTCTAAGATAGAAAATGATTTGCAAAACTGGTCTATTCCAAAAGAACCTTTTGGAAAGATCTACCAGTTAGGTAATTTTTCTATGTTTAAAAAATATAATATCAAGACCTGTGAGTCTACCATTGCTATAAACAATTCTCTTGAAACTATCAAGTTGTTAATTGCTGCTGATATAGATAGATATAAGAAGGAGTTTAAGTTCCTTCATATCGGTCTTGTTCAAGTTGCTGTAAAACCCCTTTTTCGAAAAGGTTTAAATATTCCTATTTGTCTACTTCTTAGGGATGATAGACTACTAAATTTTGATGACTCTCTTCTAGGAGTTTTAGAAAGTAATCTCGCCCATGGCCCGGTATACTTTAATTGCTATCCTAATTTCTCGGTTGATATCCATGATCCTAACGTTATGGATACCTTGACACTTAATGTCAAAACCAAGAACATGAATAGCAAACTAGATTCTAGAGAAATAGCTATAATATATCGGGTATATTATAAGCTAATGAAGACCACTATAGCCCCAAAGGCTATAGCTTCAAGCGTCAAAGGAGTTACTATGCTCATGGAAGCAAACCAAGAGCACAGTACTACCTTCGTTCCGCGTCTCCTCAACTGGAACGATATCCTTACGGATGAAGAGTGGAAATTCGACTCTATCACTCACCCCTTACCTATTCAACCCGAAAGATCCCAGATCGAAAGGGTTATCCAATTTCCAGATGGATCTATTAACCTTAAGTTTTTAAGATCCAACTCTTATAGCCAAGCTTCTTCAAGTAGAAGAATGTCTTCGGCTAGGCCTTCTTCTTTTAACCCCCCGGAGGAGGAAGAAATAACTAATCATACCATGAAGGTTCGTGGTGTTGATTTCAGCCAGACTATCCCTAAGGTCTACTACGAAGATACCATCGCCAGTCCCACTTCTAGTGACATGAGACCGGACCATGATCGCAGAGATTCACTCGGAGTCCTCACTACTGACGACGAATTTATTATTGATCAAAAGAAGATCAACCGATGGTGGAAACTTCCCGAACACCAGAAAAAGGTAGAATGGTACAAAGCTACCTATTCCTTGGAATAAAGAATCTCATTCAGAGATAAGTGGTTAAAAGACATGAAAAGATTCAAAACTGAAATTGAATTCTTTAAATGGTTTGAATGTTCTGGACAAATTGATGATGCCCAGTCATCCCTCCAAGTCTTGGTCAACAGATGGTATACCAAAGACCAGGTAATAGAAAGTATTACTCCGCCTCTGGAAGGACTATCAATTCCCTACAAAAAAGAAATACTTACTGCTTCACCCTTCAAGAAACTCAAGGGAAAAACCAGTTCCACCCTTGTCTCCACAGAAGACATAGACAAAATTTTAGAGCAAAACAACTATACCAACCAAATCCTTCATGTTGTCTCCAGGAAAATTGATGAAAAAGCCAACCAAAATCCTTTGGTCAAACCAAGTACCTCAAAGGTTAGCCCCCAAATTGAGACTAGCCCAATCTTCAAAATCCCAGAATTTTCCAAAGAAAAATATCCCGATCTCTCCAAAGAATTCAGAAATTCCTCTGATCTCCTTAAAAGAATCAACGAGCAATTATCCAAACATAATATCACTCAAGGAAGTGATAAAAGGATCAGAACCCTGTTGGAGCGACATCCAAACAAAAGAAATTATTATCCTAGACCCTCTTTTCCGGACGTCCAGTTTGAAGAAGATATCTTACATCCGCAATCTACTGCCGATGGAACAGGTATTACTGAATGGAATATTGATGGAATGGCAGAAGGCCAGATCTATAATAAGCTCCAAGAAATGGGGATGAACATAACCGCCTATAAAATGAAAGGCGCTAGCGATAAACACGTAGCTACTATGATAACTGCAGGATTCACAGGAACCCTTAAGAATTGGTGGGACAACTATCTCACCGAAGCCAATAGAAGTGAAATCTTCAATGCAACTGCTTCTCAAACTGTTGTTAAAACAGAAAATGGTACCCAAACCTCCGAGGTTGTCACAACAGAGGACGCTACTGCCACCTTAGTGTACAGTATAGCGAAACATTTCGTGGGAGAACCACGTGTTTTCCAAGATAGGAGTCTTGAGATCCTTAACAATCTATACTGCAATAAACTTACAGACTTCAGATGGTATAAGGATATGTTTTTAAACAAAGTCATGATTCGATCAGACTGTAACAATGAATATTGGAAGGAGCGCTTCTTAAGCGGACTACCTCCTCACTTTGCTGAAAAAGTTAGATAAAAGATTAGAGACAGGTGTGAAGGGAAGATCCCTTATGACCAACTCTCTTACGGAGATCTTATAAGCCTTGTCAACGTCGTTGCAATCGAACTTTTCACAGATCTTAAGTTGAAGAAACAACTTAAAGAAGAGCAAAAAACTTCACCGACAGAATTAGGCACTTTCTGTCAGGACTTTGGATTTCCCCTGTTAAAACCTCCCTCAGCAAGAAAACCTGGCAAAAGGGAAAGAACCACGGGAAAATACAAGAAAATATCTTCTAAGAAGAAAAGAGAATTTAGAGACAAGTCTAAAAGAAAGTTCAGAAGAAAGACTTCAGAAGAACCTTCTCCACAGGAATCATGTTGGACATGATGCAAGAAGGGCCACAGAGCTAACAAATGTCCTAGGAACAATAAAAAGAAGAAGAAGATAAACCTTCTTGAAGTTGACGAAGAAGTCAAACAAAAGCTCTACTCGATTCTTGAGGAAGAAGAATCTGAGTCTGAATACACTTCTGAAGAGGAAGGAAGCGAAGACGACGAATTTCTCAACGTCGCTCAACATTCAGGATCAGAAGAAGATGTTTCTGAATGCAATTGTAATGGAGCATTTTGTCTCTGTGATAGTAGAACTATCAGGGTCATCTCTGAAAAGGTAGCAGAGACTCTCTTCTCAACCATCGAGCACATCCAGGATGATGATGCCCGAAGAAAATACCTTGTCGAGCTTCAAAAGCTGGTAACTTATCAAAAGGAAGAAAGACCCAAGGTAACTCCTTTTAGCATGAAACAAATCATGGCAAGATTTGACACCAAGAAGGAGGAACCTTCTATAGAAGAACTCCGAAAAGAAGTCAGAATTCTAAAAGAAGAAGTAAGGGAAGTCAAAAGCAGACTTCACAAAATTGAAATGGATGCCCTTACAGAACAAGTCCTTAAAGGCATCAACAGAGAAGCTTCTACTTCCAAAGGTAGTTTACTAAGAAACTCTGATGATGAACAAACAGATGAACAGCCTGACAACCCCCTCGAACAAACAGAAGACGATGCTGGCATCTCGGTCATCACAAAGGTAAAACCACAGAGTTCTCATATTCTCATCAAGCTTGTTATTAATGACGACTTTGTCCTTAATAAAATTGCTTTATTAGACAGTGGTGCAGACAGAAACTGCATCTCCGAAGGATTGATCCCTACCAAGTATCTTAGTAAAGGTACTACCAGGTTATATAGCGCTACTGGTGAGCGCATTTCCATCAACTACAAGTTGAACAAAGCTCATATCTGCAATAACGGTATTTGCCTTACTAATGATTTTGTAATTACCAAAAACATTAATGAGGAAATTATTTTGGGAATTCCTTTCATTACTCAAATTAAACCTTATATTTCCGACTTTGATGCTATTCGCACAAAAATTTTGGGAAAACATATTTCCTTTCCTTTCATTAAAACCCTTTCTCTTGAAGAAAGTAAATTTTTGCATAAACAAACTGCTTTCAAAATAAATCAGATTTGTTTTCTCAAAAATGAAATTAAGCTTAAAAGAATTGAGCAAATTTTAAAAACTCCGGAAATGGTAACTAAGATTGCCAATTTGCAAAACACTTTTGAAAAAGAAATTTGCTCAGAATTTCCAAATGCTTTTTGGGCTAGAAAAGCCCATACTGTAGATCTTCCTTATATTGATGGATTCGATGAGCAGGCCATCTTTACTAAGGCCAGGCCCATCCAAATGAACCATGAATTAATGGAAATCTGCAAAAAAGAGATTAACACTCTTTTGAAAAATAAAATTATCCGGCCTTCTAAGTCACCTTGGAGTTGTTCGGCCTTTTATGTTAACAATGGAGCGGAGAAAGAAAGAGGTTCTCCCCGACTTGTTATCAATTATAAGCCCCTGAACACCGCTTTAAAGTGGATTAGATATCCTATTCCTAACAAAAGGGATTTACTAAAAAGGACTTTTAAAGCCAATATTTACAGCAAGTTTGATATGAAATCAGGCTTCTGGCAAATACAGATTTCCGAAAAGGATAAATATAAAACTGCTTTCAATGTCCCGTTTGGACAATTTGAATGGAATGTTATGCCATTTGGGTTGAAAAATGCCCCCTCTGAATTTCAAAATATTATGAACTCTTTATTTAATTGTATCAGCCATTTTTCAATCCTCTATATTGATGATGTACTGATATTTTTTTGAGGACATCGATTCTCACTTTAAACATTTAAACGCTTTCTTTAAAATCGTCAAACAAAATGGTCTTGTGGTCAGCGCCAAAAAGATCAAATTATTTCTTACTAAAATAAGGTTTTTGGGTCATGATCTTTATCAAGGCACATATAAACCCATTTGCAGAGCCATTGAGTTCGCAGATAAGTTTCCTGACATCATCATGGACAAAACCCAGTTGCAAAGGTTCTTAGGAAGCCTTAACTATATAGCTGATTTCATCCCAAAAATCAGACAGATTTGTAAACCTCTTTATGACAGGTTAAAGAAAATTCCTGCCCCTTGGAGCAAGGATCATACCAATGCCGTCATCAAAGTTAAAGAAATGGCGAAGAATCTCCCCTGTATGGGTATTCCTAATCCCGACTACATTATGATTGTAGAGATCGACGCCTCAGACATCGGATATGGTGGCATCCTCAAACAGAAGAAAACCGCCAGTGACACAGAACAATTAGTTCGTTATACCTCAGGAGTCTGGAACTCTACCCAAAAGAATTATAGTACTATCAAGAAAGAGATTCTTTCTATAGTCCTTTGCATTACTAAATATCAAGATGATTTGGTAAACAAAGAATTTTTACTTTGTGTAGATTGTAAATCTGCCAAGGACATCTTACAAAAGGATGTTAAGAATCTTGTTGCTAAACAAATTTTTGCTAGGTGGCAAGCCTTACTTTCCAGTTTTGATTTTCAAATTGAGTATATCAAGGGAGAAGAAAACTCTCTCCCAGATTTCCTAACTAGGGAATTTTTGTAGGGAAGAAGATGAGGCCCGGAGTCAGACCCGGCGGCATAAGAAGCCCCTTCAAGGGGAAAGGAAGAGAAGAGTCAGCCCCTTCTGCTCCTTTAGTAAAGCCATTTAGGCCAGAAGTTACTGGTCAGAACAGATACTCAGCATTGGCTCAATTACCGCCAATTAATCCGACAGCATTTCCACCACTGCCACCCTCAAACATGATGGTCCTAAGAAAGCCATTCAAACAAACCGAAGGAGCCGATTCCTCTACCCAGAAGGAGCAGACTTTCTCACAGGTGCAAACCGCAGAGTTGTACAAAATGAAAACACCAGAAAGCTTTGCTGAAGCTGTCAACCCAGGAGCACAGACTCCCAAGAAAAATGCCGAGACATCTACCTCCAAGAAAGAAAAGGAAATTTTCTATCCAGTTTCTTTGCAAGTTGCCCCTATTTTGGCACTAGACAAAGATTATGAGAAATACCCTGTTAACTGCCTTTTAGGTCCAGCTTACTCAAACAACAATTTTGTGGAAAACGAGAATCCACTTAAGACAAGGAAATACTACGAGTTTATCCTTTCCAATACTGGTTTGGTAGAAATCGAACATGACCTCTCAGACAAAACAAATCCTGATAGTATAGCCTTCTCTAGCATATACTGATAGGATTGATTTGATAGTATAGCCTTCTCTAGCATATACTATCAAGAATCATAGAATCCGGGCGAACGAGTGAACCTAGACGTGTCTGCCCTCCTAGATCCAGGAGCCACTCTTTCATTCATGACTCCCTACATAGCAGTCTAGTTCAATATCAGTCCAGAGGTCCTCTCAAAATTGTTCGCAGTCTCCACCCCAGTTGGCGAGTTAGTTAGAGCCAGCAGGGTGTATAAAAACTGCCCAGTCTCATTCCTGAATAAATTCATCACAGCTGAACTTGTAGAGTTAGACATGGTTGATTTTGATCTTACCCTTGGCATGGATTGGTTACACTCCTGTTTGCCTCAGTTAGTTGCATAACTAGAGTTGTCAAGTTCCAGTTTCCAAATGAACTAGTGTTAGAATGGACGGGCAGCAGTTCAGCACCCAAAGGGTAGGTTTGTTTCCTACCTTAAGGCCCAGAAACTCATCTCCAAGGGATGTATATTCACCAAGTTTGGGTCAAGGATTCCAACTCTGAGAGCCCAACTATCTAGTCAGTCCCTATGGTCAGTGAGTTCCCAGATGTATTTCTTGAGGATCTTCCCGAAGTTCCCCCTGAACGGGAAATAGACTTCGGGATAGACCTTCTCCCAGACAATTAGCCCATCTCCATCCCCCTTACAGAATGGTTCCAGCTGAAATTAAGGAGTTGAAGGAGCATTTAAAAGATCTTCTTGACAAGGGCTTTATCAAATCAAGTATCTCTCCCTAGGGTGCTCCAGTGTTATTTGTGCATAAGAAAGATGACACCCTCAGAATGTGCATAGATTACCATCAGATGAACAAGGTAACAATAAAAAACAGGTATCCCCTACCCAGAATTGATGACTTATTTGACCAACTTCAGGGAGCTAGTTGTTTCTCAAAAATTGACGTTAGATTAGGGTACCATCAGCTAGGGGTCAGAGAGTGTGACATACCAAAAACAGCATTCAAGACTCGGTATGGACACTGCAAGTTTGTGGTGATGTCCTTCGGGCTAACAAACGCCCCAAAAGCCTTCATGGACTTGATGAATAGAGTCTTCAAGATGTATATTGATATGTTCATCATTGTATTTATCGATGATATTTTTGTATACTCTATAAATGGGAAAGAGCATGCCAATACCTAAGATTAGCATTACAGACACTCAGAGGCTGTCAGTTGTTCTCTAAGTTTAGCAAGTGTGAATTCTAGTTAAAGTTTGTGACTACTTAGGTCATGTGATCTCGGGTGAAGGAATTCTGGTTGATCCTCACAAGAAAGTAGCAGTGAAATATTTGCCCAGACCTACCTCTCCTACAGAAATAAGGGGTTTCCTGGTCTTAGTGGGTTATTACCGATGGTTTGTTGAAGGTTTCTCCTCTATAGTATCTTCTCTTACTAAGTTAACTCAGAAGAAAGTGAAATTTCAATGGTTGAACAAATCAAGAGTTGAAGAATTCACTCACTTCCGCTCCAATTTTGACCCTTCCAGAAGGAATGGATGGGTTTGTTGTTTATTGTGATGCCTCCAGAGTTGGGCTCGGATGCATTCTTATACAGCAGGGCAAAGTGATAACCTCTGCCTTCAGACAACTCAAAGTTCATGAGAAGAACTTTCCAACTCACGACATAGAGTTGGCAGCGGTGGTGTTTGCGCCTAAAATATGGAGACATTACATATATGGGGCTTATGTAGATGTATTTATGGATCACAAGAGCCTTCAGTATGAGTTGAGTCAGAAGGACCTAAATCTTCGACAAAGAAGGTGGTTAGAGCTATTAAAGGACTATGACATGAGCATGCTGTATCATCCGGGCAAAGCTAATGTAGTGGCTGACACCCTAAGAGAATGGTCTATGGGGTGTATGGCTTAAGTTGAGGAAGGCAAAAAGGAGTTAGTGAAGGATGTTCACAGACTACCCTAGTTAAGGGTGTAGTTGGTGGATTCAATCGAAGGTGGTGTGGTAATGCAAATTGGGTCCCATTCATCCTTGGTAGTTGAAGTTATGTCCAGATAGGATGAAGACACCATTCTGCTTAAACTTAAAGAAGCGGTCCTCATGAAGGAGGTGGAATAATTCTCCAAAGGGGGAGATGGGGTGCTTCGTTACCAGGGCAGATTGTGTGTACCATATGTCGTTGAGTTAAGACAACAGATACTGTTTGAAGCACATAGTTCTAGATATTCCATCCACCCTGGTGCTACAAAATGTACCATGATTTATAGGATATCTACTGGTGGAACAGCATGAAAAAAGATATTGCTGAATTTGTAGCCAAGTGCCTGAACTGCCAACAGGTTAAAATGGAACATTAGAGACCAGAAGGTATGACTCAAGATATCGGCATACCCACATGGAAGTGGGAAGAAGTAAACATGGACTTCATTACGGGTCTACCCCGAACACGTTGATAGCATGACTCAATCTGGGTTGTAGTAGATCGGATGACTAAGTCAGCACACTTCCTCCCAGTCAAAATGAAGAATTCAGCTGAGGACTATGTCAGACTTTACTTCCAAGAGCTAGTCAGACTTCATGGGCTTCCTCTGGCTATCATTGCAGACAGAGGAACTTAGTTCACCTCACACTTCTGGAAGTCCTTTCAGAAGGGACTAGGCACTTAGGTCAAACTCAGCACAACTTTTCACCCGCAGATAGATGGGCATGGTGACCAGACTATTCAGACCTTAGAAGACATGTTGATAGCATGCATGATCGATATTAAAGGTAATTGGGATCGAGTTTGCGTACAACAACAGTTACCACTCCAATATCCAGATGGCCTCGTTTGAGGCTTTGTGTGGTAGGAGGTGTAGATCTCCTATAGGGTGGTTCGAGGTTGGTAAAGTTGCCTTAATAGGGCCAGACTCAGTTCACGAGGCAGTTCAGAAAGTTTAGCTCATCCAAAAAAGATTGAAAATAGATCAGAGCCATCAAAAATCTTATGCTGATGTACGGAAAAAAAAGTTGGAGTTTGCAGTTGACGAATGGGTTTACCTAAAAATTTCGCCCATGAAAGGGATGATGAGGTTTGGAAAGAAGGGAAACCTCAATCCGACATATGTTGGACCTTATAGAAATTTGAGGTGTATTAAAGTAATGTATCCTATTAGCTAGAATTACCTTAAAAATTAGCAGTAGTTCACCCAATATTCTATTTGTCACTTTTGAAGAAGTGCATCGGGGATCCAAACTCAGTTATGCCATTGGACAGTGTAGGAATAAAATATAGCCTCTTATATGAGGAGGTATCGGTCCACATCCTTGATCGTCAGGTTTGTAAGTTAAGGAACAAGGAAATAGCTTTAGTCAAGGTTTTATGGATAAATCAGCTAGTGGAGGGAGTTATGTGGGAGGCCGTAGTAGATATGATGGCCAAATACCCGCACTTTTTCTCTACTGACTCTGTTACGACTTAAAATGTTAGTTTTCCTTAGAGACTGATATAGTTGTTGGATTCCATTCATGTGTATAAGTTTCTTTTATGACTTTGGATGTATGTATGAAAAGTAAATTCGATTCAGTTATGTATTTTGAAGCAGAGGTAGTCATTCTGACAGTTTTGGAGTTAAATAAACAGTATTAGAAAATTTTGATTGTTAGTCTCCGCTTTCCTATATGTCTTCCAACATTCGAGGACGAATTTTCCCAAGGGGGAGATATTGTAATGCGTCGAAAATTAAAAGACTACATTTGGGACTTAAATCAGAAAATCTTGAAATTTGCAGAAATTTTCACAGAACGACTCACCTAATCAGTCGTTGAGACACCTAACGACTCATTAGGTTAGTCATGGGAAGGAAGATTGAGATATGATAAGGGAGAGGCTGTGTACCCAACGGAAGACCTCATGTGTCATGGTCAGGAACCACAACCCGTTAAGTCACTCGTTAACAGGGGATTCAGGAATTTCAAAAAAAAATTGGGCAATGTACTTGACAATTTACCTAACGACTCATTTGTGGTAGTAACGAGTCATCAGGTCCCTCGTGGTGGCCTTCCGGTTTTTACAGGCAGTGTACCTAACGAGTGTGACCACGACCCTTTGGGTCAGCCGTTAGGATCACCTGACAGTTTTTCCCTGCGACTTTCTAAGGGCTATTTAGTAACTTCCTACTCTCCTAATCTTTAAAATATGTCATTTTGGACGTAAATTCAGACATATTAGTGGGAATGATTTGCCTCTCCCCTTATTCCCACGTTCATTCTCAGAAAAATATGGACAAGTCTTTCAAGAACTCTCAGAGAAAGGCCAGGGTTTCTCATTCATCTCAGAAATTCAAGCTTACTCCTTAGGGGAATTTCTTAGCTAGGTATGTGGGTATTCAAAAGGAAAATTGTCCTTCCCTTGTATCCCCCAAAACCCTCTCATCGTTTCTCTAGCAGTTTTAGCCCTGAGTTTCTGAGTACGAAGAAATTACATGTTTTTTTCGTTAATTTCACATAGAATGATATACATGCTTATTATTGATATGATCTCCATTAGTTCTTACCTAAATTGTTGATGTTCTTGCAAAAGTGGATTTAAGCCCTAGATTTTCGAGTGGAGATTATTTGCGTATCAAATTTAGTCTAGTTTTTAAAGTGTGATTTAGGATGATTTTCTAGTATTTCTTATTGTCTAGATGTTTAGTAAATACTTCGTTGAAAAGAATGACTTTAGCCTGGCACAAATAAGAAAGTTATAGCATTGTTTGTAGGGTGTGATTTCTTTAAATCTTGAAATATTTGCAATATTATTGAATTCCTGTGTTGTTGGAATGAGTTGAGTTCTTTGTTAGCTGCTTAGTAGCTCAGCTTAGTTAGAACGTAGAACCTATTCAAAACTATATAGATATAACACCCCAGAAACTAAAAATCCAATTCCGGGGCATAAAGCAGGAAATCTGGAAGAAACTGTAGAAAAGTTACAGGATGGCCCACCTACCGAGCCATGAGGAGAAACCTGATTAATGTAAAGGAGGTAGGCAGTGCACCTAACAAGGCATGTCACAAGTCATGGTCACTGGCCACGACTGATAACGGGCAAAAATATATGCCCGAGATACTCTTTATTACTTCAATTAGTCTTGCTTATCTAAGTTATTGTATACATTTTCATGTAATTTTATATAATGTGGAGATATGTGCTAACCAACATGATTAGCCTTTGTTTTGTAGGTTTTGATGATGTTTGAGTAACTAATCCATGAGTTGGTGAAGTAGAAGCTTGGAAACGGAATTAACACGCGAACGTCGGCAAGGAAGAGGCACAAAACAGCCCACCGGCGCGTCGACAAGGTGCCACGGCAGGCAGGCCGCTCAAAACAGCCCACCTGCGCGTTGGCAACGTGCCACGGCAGGTGGACTCCGCGACCATGGGGCTACAACGCGCTGCCCAGGCAGCGTGACACGTTGCCAACGCGGCAAGGTGCTGCCTGGGCCGATTTCGGGTGATTTTCCAGAGAGCCTCCGCGTTCGTAGCGTGTCACGGAGGCCGTGCTCCGCGATGCACTCCGTGACACGTTGCTTGTTAATCCGGGAAAGATTCCTACTAATATAAATAGCACACTTAGGTTTATTTTTGAAAATGGAAGACTTGGTGGAGCTAGGACGTGGGTTAGCAGCAGTTGAGGGACGAAAAAGCTAAGGGTTTTTCTCTCTTTCTTTCTTCTTTCAATCAATTGTACGTATGATTTACACTCATTTGAGGATGATCAATCCACAAATGAGTGGCTAATTCTCTTCCTTGCTAAGGTTTTGAACATGTGTATTGAATTTTGATTGTGAATTATATGGTTTTTCATCTTCTTCTTTCATGTTGTTCTATTAATTGTTGTTCTTACTGCATTCGTGTGTGGCCAACATGAATGTACATCTAAAAAGTCCAATTTCACTCGAGAGAGCAAGAAATTGGAAAGTTGTGAATTAATAGGGTATTGTTCTTAACTTGATTTGGGAAAATTGGGTTTTGATATGCTTTCCTGATAGAAATATACTTGAAAGCCGTATCAGTCAATTTAGGAACCGGAATTGTATTGCTAGGTCATAAATTGCATTTGATCACAGAAATGTAGACGAATGGTTTATGATTCTAAAGTGAGATTAAATACGAGAGTTTTAATCTCTAGGCTAATGTTCTTGGCTAGCAACATGAAGAGAAGAATAACCGAATTATGATTACTATCGAATTCATTACTTGTTCTTAACCTTGGCATGCTCTTATCCATAGTTTCAATTCAAGTAAATATTTGCTAATAGTTTTAGTATATAGTTTATAAACAAAATTATTTAACTTTTGGTTACATTGTTGTCAACATAATCAGAAGTAAACTAGAATATAGTATACTTAAGCAATTTTACTTATCCAGAGTCTCCTTGGATCGATACTTGGCTTACTTAGCCACTTTATTACTTGTTTGACCACGTGCACTTGCGTGTCGGTTTTAACCCCTACCAAAGCCGCGAACATGTTTTTGGCGCCGTTGCCGGGGAGACTTGGCAATTGGTGAAATTGTTTTAAGTATAAATTTACTGTATTTTTGTTTTATTTTCTTAAGTGTTGACAACTTGGTCTAGTGTTTGTTTTAATTCTTCTTTATTTTATTTTATTTTGCTGCTTGTTCGTATACCTTTATTGACATGACATCGTGGAATATAAATGGTTTCAATGGTGGATACTCATATTTTAGTGAATCTTGTCTGAACTGTGGAGGACCCCACTTGTGGCAAAACTATAATACGTGCAATATATGTGGGTGTCAATATGGCCATTGGGGTGATTGTCCAAAGGCATATTCCCCTCCCCCAAGCCCCTACTATGATCCTTCTGTTGTTTTTTCTGAATATAGGCATGCTGAAAATGAGGACTTGGGACGCCAAGCTCGAATAGAAGACATGTTGAAACAACTCTTGGAGCAATCAGAAGCAATGAAGGAGGCGATGGAAGTATTGAGAAATCAGCAAGAAGAGAATGCAGAGGCTCTAGAAAGGATGACCATCAAATTCACGGAGATGATCGCTGAAGCTGAAGCGTGTGATAAATCACAGACAACAGTTTTAGCCGATATTCAAGAGGAACTACAAGAGGACGACAAGGGTGAATTTTTGGATGAAGCCCAACAATTCGAATCTCTTGAGTGTCCCCGTGATGGGCTCACACTTATGGAAAATCCATTCTTGGAAGAAGAGTTAGCGTATCCCCCAGTCGACTTTAATGGTGAGATAGATGTCGATGTCGAGAAGGTATATACAAGTAAGGAGGTCAAGCAAAATGCAGTTTCAGAGTTGAGGTGTATTGGACCACACTCTACGCATTTTTCAACATTAAATTTGGTTGACAACATAGAAATAGAGTCTTCCAAGTTTGTAGAGAAATGTCTAGAGGAGGACCAAGCACCATATATTTTGAAATTTGCTAACTCAGAAAGACAAAATGACTTCGCTTACTTAAGGACCAATAAATGCAAAAGGCAACATCTATTGTTTGGTCCTTACAATTTTTCACCACCACCCCTGGAGCATAAGAGGAAATTAGAGAAGAAATTAGGGGTGAGATTCATATCTGATCACGGGCAAAAATATATGCCCGAGATACTCTTTATTACTTCAATTAGTCTTGTTTATCTAAGTTATTGTATACATTTTCATGTAATTTTATATAATGTGGAGATATGTGCTAACCAACATGATTAGCCTTTGTTTTGTAGGTTTTGATGATGTTTGAGTAACTAATCCATGAGTTGGTGAAGTAGAAGCTTGGAAACGGAATTAACACGCAAACATCGGCAAGGAAGAGGCACAAAACAGCCCACCGGCGCGTCGACAAGGTGCCACGGCAGGCAGGCCGCTCAAAACAGCCCACCTGCGCGTTGGCAACGTGCCACGGCAGGTGGAATCCGCGACCATGGGGCTACAACGCGCTGCCCAGGCAGCCTGACACGTTGCCAACGCGGCAAGGTGCTGCCTGGGCCGATTTCGGGTGATTTTCCAGAGAGCCTCCGCGTTCGTAGCGTGTCACGGAGGCCGTGCTCCGCGATGCACTCCGTGACACGTTGCTTGTTAATCCGGGAAAGATTCCTACTAATATAAATAGCACACTTAGGTTTATTTTTCAGAAGGAGGACTGGGTGGAGCTAGGACGTGGGTTAGCAGCAGTTGAGGGACGAAAAAGCTAAGGGTTTTTCTCTCTTTCTTTCTTCTTTCAATCAATTGTACGTATGATTTACACTCATTTGAGGATGATCAATCCACAAATGAGTGGCTAATTCTCTTCCTTGCTAAGGTTTTGAACATGTGTATTGAATTTTGATTGTGAATTATATGGTTTTTCATCTTCTTCTTTCATGTTGTTCTATTAATTCTTGTTCTTGCTGCATTAGTGTGTGGCCAACATTAATGTACATCTAAAAAGTCCAATTTCACTTGAGAGATCAAGAAATTGGAAAGTTGTGAATTAATAGGGTATTGTTCTTAACTTGATTTGGGAAAATTGGGTTTTGATGTGCTTTCCTGATAGAAATATACTTGAAAGCCGTATTAGTCAATTTAGGAACCAGAATTGTATTGCTAGGTCATAAATTGCATTTGATCACAGAAATGTAGACGAATGGTTTATGATTCTAAAGTGAGATTAAATACGAGAGTTTTAATCTCTAGGCTAATGTTCTTGGTTAGCAACATGAAGAGAAGAATAACCCAATTATGATTACTATCGAATTCATTACTTGTTCTTAACCTTGGCATGCTCTTATCCATAGTTTCAATTCAAGTAAATATTTGTTAATAGTTTTAGTATATAGTTTATAAACAAAATTATTTAACTTTTGGTTACATTGTTGTCAACATAATTAGAAGTAAACTAGAATATAGTATACTTAAGCAATTTTACTTATCCAGAGTCTCCTTGGATCGATACTTGGCTTACTTAGCCACTTTATTACTTGTTTGACCACGTGCACTTGCGTGTCGGTTTTTAACCCCTACCAAAGCACCGAGCAAGTTTTTGGCGCCGTTGCCGGGGAGGCTAGGCGATTTGTGAAATTGTGTTAAGTGAAATTTACTGTATTTTTGTTTTATTTTCTTAAGTATTGACAACTTGGTCTTAGTATTTGTTTTAATTCTTTGTTCATTTTAATTTTTCTCTCTTTCGGATACCCTCATTGACATGACATCTTGGAATATAAATGGTGGATACGCATATTTCGGCGAATCTTGCATGAATTGCGGAGGACCCCACTTGTGGCAAAACTATAACACGTGCAATATATGTGGGTGTCAATATGGCCATTGGGGTGATTGTCCAAAGGCATATTCCCCTCCCCCAAGCCCCTACTATGATCCTTTTGTTGTTTTTGCTGAATATAGGCATGTTGAAAATGAGGACTTGGGACGCCAAGTTCAAATAGAGGACATGATGAAACAACTCCTGGAGCAATCAGAAGCAATGAAGGAGTCGGTGGCAGAATTGATAATTCAGCAAAAGGAGAATGCAGAGGCTGTAAGCAGGATGAGCGTCAAACTCACAGAGATGTGTGCTGAGGCTGAAGCTTGTGATAATTTGCAGGTGACAGTTTTAGCCGATATTCAAGAGGAACTACAAGAGTAATACAAGGGTGAATTTTTGGATGAAGCCCAACAATTAGAATCTCTTGAGTGTCTCCGTGATCGGCTCATACCTATAGAAATTCCATTCATGGAAGAAGAAAAAGAATATCTCCCATTTGACCTTAATGGAGAAATAGATGTCGATGTTGAAAAGGTGTACACAAGTAAGGAAGTCAAGCACAAAGCAATTTCAGAGTTGAGGTGTATTGGACCACACTCTACGCATTTTTCGACATTAAGTTTGGTTGACAACATAGAAATAGAGTCTTCCAAGTTTATAGAGAAATGTCTAGAGGAGGACCAAGCCCCATATATTCTGAAATTTGCTAACTCAGAGAGACAAAATGACTTCGCTTACATAAGGGCCAATAGGTTCAAAAGAAAACATCTACTGCTTGGTCCTTATAATTTTTCACCACCACCCCTAGAGCATAAGAGGGAATCAGAAAAGAAATTAGGGGTGAGATTCATATCCTCAAGGTGGAGGAAAAAGTGGTGAAACTTGGTACGTCGTGCCGCGACGTAAAATTAGGCGCTGCTTGGGAGGCAACCCAAGGGTACCACAGGTACCATTTTAATTTCTTGAAATTGAGTTGATTTTTTTTTATTTTCATCTTGTGTTGTTTTGGTGGAAAGTTAAGCACAGATGGAGGGGAAGTCTGAGTACCCGTGGAGGAGGAAGCTAACAAGCATGGAAAAGAAAAAGTGTGGGGTCGAACACCCACTTGTCCATAGTTGAAGAAAACCATGCTGTCAGCTCGGCCTAAAGGCCTCAGGGAGTATTTCTCACCCTTTGTAACCTTTAGTTTGATGCTATGCGGACATAGCATGATTTAAGTGTGGGGTGAGGGAAATTTCTAGGAAATTTCAAAATTTCTGTGCTTAATGATTTTTGGTGAATGTAATGCTTGTACAAAAGTTGGTGAGAAATTTGAAAATTTGAAAATTTTGAAAATTTTTTGTGAATTAAGCATGACTTCATCACCCGTTGGTTTTTCTTTTCGGTTCTTTTCCGACGGGGGGTATTTGAACCGAAGAATAAAATTTTTTTTTTCTTTTCTTTTTTCTTTCTTTCCTTGGTCTGTATATAAAGTTTTTTTAGTCATAGCTAGGGACTGTTTCCGACGATGGATGGATGACGACCGTCTTGAGGAAAATTAGTCGATAGGTTTTGGGTTTTGAAACCATAACTAATTGGTGCTGGATGTTCTTGTTATGTGCTATAAATGTTTGTAAGATGCAAGTATGTTCAGTGTGAAGCATGCAAGTGTATAACTTTGTGTGAGACACTTAGGCTCTTGAATTTGACTCAATATGACGGAAGCTTAATTCTGAATTCTTGTGATTAGCTGAGTAAGAGTCTACTGATTGTGTCTTGATTTGAGCATGTGCCATGAGTGTAAGGTTTTTGAGTATTCCGTGCTATTGTAGATTGTCTAGAACTTGCCTGGTGTGTTTATAAAACGAAATGAAGGATGTGAATTGGAGGAAATGATATAGGCATTTCTTTGAATGAACCAACTTTTTATCCCTCATTATACCTACCTTGAAAAATTAATCCTAGTTAACCCCATTGAGCCTTGAGCCTATTCTTTGACAGCTGCAACATAAGCTTAATCCTTTTTCTTTCATTAGCCTTGAATTTGATCCAAAACTCCTAAGCGCTTAAAGGAAAAATCCGGAAGAGTAAAGGAGTGATAAGAATGAAAAGAAAGGGAAAGTAACAATTGTAAGAGTTGAGAAAGGTCAAGGGTGCACTTTTTTTTTTTGATATGGGTGAGTATTAGTAGGGAGTAAGAAAATAAATAAATGAAAAAGTTACTTATAGAACTCCTTGCTAATAAGCTAAAAGTGCCTAAAGAAAGGGGGAACAAAAGAGGAAAAAGAAAACTAAAAGGAGAAAAAAGGTGAAGTGAGGGAAGGGAAGTTTGTAATGAAGGCGTGATGTATTAAAAGCGCTTAGGAAAGATAGTCACTATTACTGATCATAATAGTCTCTACCCGCACCTGAGTTACATTACAACCTAAAAATTCCTACTTGATCTTACATTCACACATCCTTATATTAGTGGAATAAAACACTAAGGGCAAGCTTATGGGTCATTACATAATGCATGTGAATTCTTTGTGAGAGTGAGCGTAATTCTATTCATGTACCCACACATGTTGTGATATAAAAATTGTTTTTGCGTGTGAAATTGGGTAACTCTCTTTCCGTGAGGGGCACATGTTGAATGAAGGATATAATTCATGTGGGATTTCTTGATCAGTTGATTTGCATGAGTTTGCTAAAATTGAGAGTCGATTCTTGAGGTTAAGAAGTCTTAACATGGTTGTACTTCATTTCAATGATAAAATCAGGCATGCTCTATTTTTAGCTTGTATCTTACGTAATCATTATAGCCGTAACCTGAATTTTCTTGCTAAATTAGTTATGTAGGAGTCTCCATTTGCATGATATGTAAAAGGTTGTTCGAGGACGAACAAGGCTTTAAGTGTGGGGTTGTGATCACGGGCAAAAATATATGCCCGAGATACTCTTTATTACTTCAATTAGTCTTGTTTATCTAAGTTATTGTATACATTTTCATGTAATTTTATATTATGTGGAGATATGTGCTAACCAACATGATTAGCCTTTGTTTTGTAGGTTTTGATGATGTTTGAGTAACTAATCCATGAGTTGGTGAAGTAGAAGCTTGGAAACGGAATTAACACGCGAACGTCGGCAAGGAAGAGGCACAAAACAGCCCACCGGCGCGTCGACAAGGTGCCACGGCAGGCAGGCCGCTCAAAACAGCCCAGCAGCGCATTGGCAACGTGCCACGGCAGGTGGACTCCGCGACCATGGGGCTACAACGCGCTGCCCAGGCAGCGTGACACGTTGCCAACGCGGCAAGGTGCTGCCTGGGCCGATTTCGGGTGATTTTCCAGAGAGCCTCCGCGTTCGTAGCGTGTCACGGAGGCCGTGCTCCGCGATGCACTCCGTGACACGTTGCTTGTTAATCCGGGAAAGATTCCTACTAATATAAATAACACACTTAGGTTTATTTTTCAGAAGGAGGACTGGGTAGAGCTAGGACGTGGGTTAGCAGCAGTTGAGGGACGAAAAAGCTAAGGGTTTTTCTCTCTTTCTTTCTTCTTTCAATCAATTCTACGTATGATTTACACTCATTTGAGGATGATCAATCCACAAATGAGTGGCTAATTCTCTTCCTTGCTAAGGTTTTGAACATGTGTATTGAATTTTGATTGTGAATTATATGGTTTTTCATCTTCTTCTTTCATGTTGTTCTATTAATTCTTGTTCTTGCTGCATTAGTGTGTGGCCAACATTAATGTACATCTAAAAAGTCCAATTTCACTCGAGAGATCAAGAAATTGGAAAGTTGTGAATTAATAGGGTATTGTTCTTAACTTGATTTGGGAAAATTGGGTTTTGATGTGCTTTCCTGATAGAAATATACTTGAAAGCCGTATTAGTCAATTTAGGAACCAGAATTGTATTGCTAGGTCATAAATTGCATTTGATCACAGAAATGTAGACGAATGGTTTATGATTCTAAAGTGAGATTAAATACGAGAGTTTTAATCTCTAGGCTAATGTTCTTGGTTAGCAACATGAAGAGAAGAATAACCGAATTATGATTACTATCGAATTCATTACTTGTTCTTAACCTTGGCATGCTCTTATCCATAGTTTCAATTCAAGTAAATATTTGTTAATAGTTTTAGTATATAGTTTATAAACAAAATTATTTAACTTTTGGTTACATTGTTGTCAACATAATTAGAAGTAAACTAGAATATAGTATACTTAAGCAATTTTACTTATCCAGAGTCTCTTTGGATCGATACTTGGCTTATATAGCCACTTTATTACTTGTTTGACCACGTGCACTTGCGTGTTGGTTTTTAACACCTACCAAAGCACCGAGCAATATCCTCAAGGTGGAGGAAAAAGTGGTGAAACTTGGTACGTCGTGCCGCGACGTAAAATTAGGCGCTGCTTGGGAGGCAACCCAAGGGTACCATGGGTACCATTTTAATTTCTGGCATTTATGTTTATTTTATTTATTTTTCATCTTGTGTTGTTTTGGTGGAAAGTTAAGCACAGATGGAGGGGAAGTCTGAGTACCCGTGGAGGAGGAAGCTAACAAGCATGGAAAAGAAAAAGTGTGGGGTCGAACACCCACTTGTCCATAGTTGAAGAAAACCATGCTGTCAGCTAGGCCTAAAGGCCTCAGGGAGTATTTCTCACCCTTTGTAACCTTTAGTTTGATGCTATGCGGACATAGCATGATTTAAGTGTGGGGTGAGGGAAATTTCTAGGAAATTTCAAAATTTCTGTGCTTAATGATTTTTGGTGAATGTAATGCTTGTACAAAAGTTGGTGAGAAATTTGAAAATTTGAAAATTTTGAAAATTTTTTGTGAATTAAGCATGACTTCATCACCCGTTGGTTTTTCTTTTTGGTTCTTTTCCGACGGGGGGTATTTGAACCGAAGAATAAAATTTTTTTTTTCTTTTCTTTTTTCTTTCTTTCCTTGGTCTGTATATAAAGGTTTTTTAGTCATAGCTAGGGACTGTTTCCGTCGATGGATGGATGACGACCGTCTTGAGGAAAATTAGTCGATAGGTTTTGGGTTTTGAAACCATAACTAATTGGTGCTGGATGTTCTTGTTATGTGCTATAAATGTTTGTAAGATGCAAGTATGTTCAGTGTGAAGCATGCAAGTGTATAACTTTGTTTGAGACACTTAGGCTCTTGAATTTGACTCAATATGATGGAAGCTTAATTCTGAATTCTTGGGATTAGCTGAGTAAGAGTCTACTGAGTGTGTCTTGATTTGAGCATGTGCCATGAGTGTAAGGTTTTTGAGTATTCTATGCTATTGTGGAATGTCTAGAACTTGCCTGGTGTGTATATAAAACGAAATGAAGGATGTGAATTGTAGGAGATGATTTAGGCATTTCTTTGAATGAACCAAACTTTTATTCCTCATTATACCTACCTTGAAAAATTAATCCTAGTTAACCCCATTGAGCCTTGAGCCTATTCTTTGACAGCTGCAACATAAGCTTAATCCTTTTTCTTTCATTAGCCTTGAATTTGATCCAAAACTCCTAAGCGCTTAAAGGAAAACTCCGAAAGAGTAAAGGAGTGAGAAGGATGAAAAAGAAGGGAAAGTAGCAATTGTAAAAGTGGAGAAAGGGCGAGGGTGCACTTTTTTGAATATGAGTGAGTATTAGTAGGGAGTAAGAAAAGTAATTCTATTCATATACCCACACATGTTGTGATATAAAAATTGTTTTTGCGTGTGAAATTGGGTAACTCTCTTTCCGTGTGGGGCACATGTTGAATGAAGGATATAATTCATGTGGGATTTCTTGATCAGTTGATTTGCATGAGTTTGCTAAAAATTGAGAGTTGATTCTTGAGGTTAAGAAGTCTTAACATGGTTGTGTTTCATTTCAATGATCAAATCAGGCATGCTCTATTTTTAGCTTGTATCCTACGTAATCATTATAGCCGTAACCTGAATTATCTTGCTAAATTAGTTATGTAGGAGTCTCCATTTGCATGATATGCAAAAGGTTGTTCGAGGACGAACAAGGCTTTAAGTGTGGGGTTGTGATAACGGGCAAAAATATATGCCCGAGATACTCTTTATTACTTAAATTAGTCTTGTTTATCTAAGTTATTGTATACATTTTCATGTAATTTTATATAATGTGGAGATATGTGCTAACCAACATGATTAGCCTTTGTTTTGTAGGTTTTGATGATGTTTGAGTAACTAATCCATGAGTTGGTGAAGTAGAAGCTTGGAAACGGAATTAACACGCGAACGTCGGCAAGGAAGAGTCACAAAACAGCCCACCGGCGCGTCGACAAGGTGCCACGGCAGGCAGGCCGCTCAAAACAGCCCACCTGCGCATTGGCAACGTGCCACGGCAGGTGGACTCCGCGACCATGGGGCTACAACGCGCTGCCCAGGCAGCGTGACACGTTGCCAATGCGGCAAGGTGCTGCCTGGGCCGATTTCGGGTGATTTTCCAGAGAGCCTCCGCGTTCGTAGCGTGTCACGGAGGCCGTGCTCCGCGATGCACTCCGTGACACGTTGCTTGTTAATCCGGGAAAGATTCCTACTAATATAAATAGCACACTTAGGTTTATTTTTGAAAATGGAAGACTTGGTGGAGCTAGGACGTGGGTTAGCAGCAGTTGAGGGACGAAAAAGCTAAGGGTTTTTCTCTCTTTCTTTCTTCTTTCAATCAATTGTACGTATGATTTACACTCATTTGAGGATGATCAATCCACAAATGAGTGGCTAATTCTCTTCCTTGCTAAGGTTTTGAACATGTGTATTGAATTTTGATTGTGAATTATATGGTTTTTCATCTTCTTCTTTCATGTTGTTCTATTAATTCTTGTTCTTACTGCATTCGTGTGTGGCCAACATTAATGTACATCTAAAAAGTCCAATTTCACTCGAGAGAGCAAGAAATTGGAAAGTTGTGAATTAATAGGGTATTGTTCTTAACTTGATTTGGGAAAATTGGGTTTTGATGTGCTTTCCTGATTGAAATATACTTGAAAGCCGTATTAGTCAATTTAGGAACCGGAATTGTATTGCTAGGTCATAAATTGCATTTGATCACAGAAATGTAGATGAATGGTTTATGATTCTAAAGTGAGATTAAATACGAGAGTTTTAATCTCTAGGCTAATGTTCTTGGCTAGCAACATGAAGAGAAGAATAACCGAATTATGATTACTATCGAATTCATTACTTGTTCTTAACCTTGGCATGCTCTTATCCATAGTTTCAATTCAAGTAAATATTTGCTAATAGTTTTAGTATATAGTTTATAAACAAAATTATTTAACTTTTGGTTACATTGTTGTCAACATAATCAGAAGTAAACTAGAATATAGTATACTTAAGCAATTTTACTTATCCAGAGTCTCCTTGGATCGATACTTGGCTTACTTAGCCACTTTATTACTTGTTTGACCACGTGCACTTGCGTGTCGGTTTTTAAAGTGTTGATGTTCTTGCAAAAGTGGATTTAAGCCCTAGATTTTCGAGTGGAGATTATTTGCGTATCAAATTTAGTCTAGTTTTTAAAGTGTGATTTAGGATGATTTTCTAGTATTTCTTATTGTCTAGATGTTTAGTAAATACTTCGTTGAAAAGAATGACTTTAGCCTGGCACAAATAACAAAGTTATAGCATTGTTTGTAGGGTGTGATTTCTTTAATTCTTGAAATATTTGCAATATTATTGAATTCCTGTGTTGTTGGAATGAGTTGAGTTCTTTGTTAGCTGCTTAGTAGCTCAGCTTAGTTAGAACGTAGAACCTATTCAAAACTATATAGATATAACACCCCAGAAACTAAAAATCCAATTCCGGGGCATAAAGCAGGAAATCTGGAAGAAACTATAGAAAAGTTACAGGATGGCCCACCTACCGAGCCATGAGGAGAAACCTGATTAATGTAAAGGAGGTAGGCAGTGCACCTAACAAGGCATGTCACAAGTCATGGTCACTGGCCACGACCCCTTAAATTCACTCGTGGTCAGGCCTGAGTTGGGAATGTTTTAGTTGACCAGTGTACTCGACGAGTGGGTGAAACAAGTCGTCACCTCTGGCAATGACTTGTTAGTAGCTCGTTATGGGTCTTAGCATAAAATCTCCAGAACGAGATAGTGTGGTCCATGATTGCTGACCACTAGTCGTTGTCATAAATAACGACTCATTGGGTCCCTCGTGGTGATCTACTAAGGATCCCAGGCAGTGTACCTGATGGGAGTGACCATTAGTCGTGGTCAGTCACCACGACTCGTTAGGTTACCCATTAGGGGCACCTGACAATTTTTCTCAGTGAACTTCTTAGGACTATTTTTTAGACTTATTAGAGGGTTCGGACGGTTCCTCCCCTCATTCTCACGTTAACCCTTAGAGAAATATCGTAGAACTCTCTCTTAGAGTATTTAGGAGCAAGGGCTAAGGTTGAACTTTTCTCTTCGATTCTCAAGAAAATTCTCCAGGTTTCTTCACTAGGTATGAGGGGTTTCAGCAAGGGGATTGTTCTACCCTTGTGTCACCAAAATCCTGTAAATTTCTTTTTTTAGTTTTAAGCCCTGAGCTTTCGAATATGAAGATTTATTCATGTTTATTTTCATTAATTTAACTTAAAATGATGTTCATGTATATTGTTGATATGATCCCCATAAACTCCTTATCAAATTATCGGTGTTTATACAAAAAATGAGTTTAAGCCCTAATTTTTGAGTAATGATTTTTCTTGTTAAATTCCCTCTAGTGAATGAAGAATGCTTTGGGATGAATTTATAAAATTTCTTTCTATACGTATATGTTGGGTAAATACCTTATGAATCATAATAACTTTAGTTCGTTGAATGGAGTTCCTATAATTCTTGAATTTCTCTATATTATGAAATTCCCATACTTTTGGGACAAGTTGAATTCTCTATTAGGTGCTAATAGTCCATACCAGTAAAAACTAGAATCTCTCCAGAATCATATCAGTTTAGTCTCAGTCAGAATGCTAGAATCCTCAGTGATTTTTAGAAAATTGTCAACTGATCAGTTTGACTTCGATTTTATTTCGAGGTGTCAGTGGTGCCTCTCAGTTATCAGAACCAAACTCATATCTACAGTTTTTTTCCATTAGGCGGTCATGACATTCTAATATGTAGCTCTGACCATCCCTAGGACCCCAGTTCAGTTACAACTTGTTCTTAGACAGTCACGACGCTTCCAGATAAGCAACTTTGACTGTCTAGAACCCAGTTTCAGAATCTAGTCCGATAAGACTCTCAGGGTACATGAAGTTATACGTACCTGACAAGTCTTGGACCCCAGTTTCGAGCTATCATCTTAGTAGTTCAGTTTAGGTTTTCCAGTGGAAGTAGAATTTCGCACCGAGCGTGCTGGGGATCCAGCGCACCTAGGTTCCCAAAACTACGTTGCCAGCGTAGGTTACATTATTACTTGGCCCGATTGGCCCTAGACTTTTGTGATCACTCAGTTCATGCCTTTATACCCTGGCAAGGTATATTGGATCCTACCGGTGGGGTATATACATTGGACTCCATATTTAGCTCACGTGGTTATATGTCGGTTACAGACTCTCTGTCTAGTCAGTCTAGTCTAGTTACAGAATAAGAAGCTCAGTTCGATTCTAGTCCTCAGTTTAACTTAGTTTAGTACAGTATTTCAACCTTAAGGTTTCAAACTTAGGGCACATCCTTCACCATCAGACAAGGTCATCTTGACCATTTCAGATTATATCAGTAGTTCAGTTCAGCTTACCTATTGGTCATTGCATGTCATTTAGCTCAGACTTTAGTTTTAGTTATTTTCTCCCACTTAACCAGTACATTCAAAGTACTAACACATACTTTTATGTTGTATCATTTCATGATATAGTTGCAGGTTCTCAGAACCAACACCGCTAGTTACCGCAATTCAGATTCTTCGCTGCAGCAGTTGAAGTGTGAGTCCTCGTAATTTGAGGGCACTATTTTGCTTATTTCAGTCATATATTAGTTTCAGTTAGACTTAGAGTTAGCTGGAGGCTTGTCCTACCAACTTCTCTATTAGATGGCTTTCAAACAGATATGGTTTTCAGATTTTTCAGAATTATTCTATTGTTTGAACTCTATGTTTTAAGACTTTCCTCTCGTGAATAGTTTATGATATTATTTCAATGTTCCGCTGTGCATGTTTACTCAGAATTCTAGTAACTGATAGACCAGGGGTTGAGTTGGGGTCACTTGTGGCTTCAAGTACCATGTTACACCGAGGGTATAGGCTCGAGGCGTGACAAACTTGGTATCAGAGCACAAAGTTTAGGGTATCTTCGGAATGTCCAAAAGTCGCATCAACTAGAGTCATTTTCATAGGTGTGAAGCATGCCACACTTATTACGAGGAGGCTATGAGATGTTATTAGGAAAATTCCCTTTTGTTCATATACTTTATCGTGCATTAAAGTCCAAATTCCAGAAATGCCCTTCTAATTCGTGCTCTATTTCGTTTTAGTGATCCATACCTCCCAGACGTGGTAATGGAAGAAGGGCTTCTAATGTCAACAGACCTGCCCCATCAGCTCCGGCAGCACCTCAGGATGAATCCATATCTACCGCCGAATTCAGGGCGGCCATTCAATTGCTACCTCAAATAGTCACAACCAGGTGGTTCCAGTAGCCACAAATGGGTCTGCAGCTGCTGCTCGGGTGTGGGATTTTACCCAGATGAACCCTCCATATTTTCATAGAGTGAAGGTGGGAGAGGACCCAGAAGGGTTTATAGATGAGATTAGAAAGATTACCCATATTATGGGTGTCAGCTCCTCCGAGAGTGCCGACCTGGCTACCTATCAGCTTAAGGGGTAGCCCAAGTTTGGTATGAGCAGTAGAAGGAGGGGCGACCAGCAGAAGTGGGACCGGTGGAGTGGGAGGAGTTCCACACAGCTTTCCTAGACAGGTTTTTCCCTCGGGAACTGAGGGAGGCTAAGATGGAAGAGTTTATAAACCTACAGCAGGGCAACCGGACAGTGGAGGAGTATGCTCTGGTGTTTACCAGACTATCAATGTATGCTCCAGAGATGGTGGCTGAGCCAAGGGCTCGTATGCTGAAATTCATTAATGGAGTACCTAATCTGGTCCTCAAGGAGTGCAGGACCACGATGTTGACAAAGGACATGGACCTCTCTAGCCTAATTGTTTATGCCAATCAGATCGAGGCACAGAGACTAAAAGATATGGAGCATAAGAACAAGCAGGGAAGAACTAGTCATTCAGACTATGGCCATGAAAAATCTGGCAGCAGTAGTCGCCCACAATAGCAACAGCAGTAGCAACAACAACAGAGACCCCTAGCATACAGCTCAGCTAGCGCCCCAACCTTTCAGTCCCGCCAGGATCAGAGGGGCAGAGCATCTGGCTCTCAGTCATAGAGTTTCAGTGCCAGAAAGAAGTATCCAGCTTGTCCTAAGTGTGGTAGGAATCACCCAAGAATGCCTTAAGGGATGAGAGAGCTTCTTTGGGTGTGGACAACTTGGACACACGCTTAGTGAGTGCCCGTCAGCGAGGCGAGGGAGATCTCAATCTAACAAATCATAAGCTCCAGCGAGTCGACCAGCCCAGCAGGCTAACATAGCAGGTATAGATGGCGGTCAGTGCCAAAATCGTTTCTATGCTCTAACTTCTCGTCAGGATTAGGAAATCTCACCTAACGTAGTTACTGGTATGTTACATCTCTTCTATCTAGACGTATATTCCCTCTTAGATCTAGGAACTACTCTTTCATTCGTAACTCCATATATAGTAGTTCAGCACATTATAAGTCCAGTGGTTCTCTCAGAACCATTCTCAATCTCTACCCCAATTGCAGAGTCAGTTAGAGCCAGCCGGGTGTATAGAAATTTCCCAGTTTTCATCCTGAACAAAGTAATTCCAGCTGATCTTGTAGAGCTAGACATGGTTGGCTTCTACCTTATTCTCGGCATGGATTGGTTACACTCCTTCTATGCCTCAGTTTATTGCAGAATTAGAGTAGTCAGATTCCAATTTCCTAATAAGCTAGTTTTAGAATGGTCATGCAGCAGTTCAGCACCTAAGGGTAGGTTTATTTCCTACCTTAAGGCCTCGAAACACATTTTCGAAGGACGTCTATATCATTTTTTTTGGGTCAAGGATTCCATCTCGGAGACCCCAACCATTCAGTCAGTTCCCGTTGTCAGCGAGTTCCCAGATGTATTTCCTGAGGATCTTCCCAGAGTTCCCCCTAAACAGGAAATAGACTTTGGAATAGATCTCCTCCCAGATACTCAGCCCGTCTCCATCCCTCCTTACAGAATCGCTCTAGCTGCGCTTAAGGAGTTAAAGGAGCAGCTAAAAGTTCTTCTTGAAAAAGGTTTTATCAAACCCAATATCTGTCCCCGGGGTGCTCCAGTGCTATTCGTGTGTAAGAAAGACGGTACCCTCAGAACGTGCATAAATTACTGTCAGCTAAACAAAGTCATAGTCAAGAACATATATCCCTTAACTAGAATTAATGACCTATTTGACCAGCTTCAGGGAGCCAGCTATTTCTCCAAGATCATTCTCAAGTCAGGATACCATCATTTAAGGGTCAAAGAGTGTGATGTACCAAAAATAACATTCAGAACTCGGTATGGTCACTACGCGTATGTGGTGATGTCCTTTGGACTCACAAATGCCCCTGCAGCATTCATGGATTTGATTAATAGGCTCTTTAAGTTGTACCTAGAAATGAGGAAGAGCATGCAAATCACCTGAGGATAGTGCTACAAACACTCAGGGACCGCCAGTTTTTTGCCAAGTTCAGCAAGTGTGAATTCTAGTTGAAGGTTGTGATGTTCTTGGGTCATGTGGTCTCAGGAGAAGGGATACAAATATATCCTCACAAGATTGCAGCAGTGAAGGATTAGCCTAGACCTACTTCTCCTATTGAAATCAGGTGTTTTCTGGGCTTAGCGGGTTATTACCGATGGTTTGTGGAAGGTTTCTCCTCCATAGCCTCTCCTCTAACCAAGTTAACTCAGAAGAAGGTGAAATTTCAGTGGTTAGACGAGTGTGAGAAGAGTTTTAAGGAGTTGACGACTCGACTCACTACCACTCCAGTGTTAACCTTACCAGAAATATCAAAATGGGTTAGTTGTGTATTGTGATGCCTCCAGAGTTGGACTTGGTTGTGTTTTGATGCAGCAAGGAAAAGTGATAGCCTATGCCTCCAGACAGCTCAAAGTCCATGAGAAGAATTGTCGAACTCACGACTTAGAGTTGGCAGCGGTGGTATTCGCGTTAAAAATATGGAGACACTACTTGTATGGGGCTCACGTGGATGTGTTCACAGATCCCAAGAGCCTTCAGTATGTGTTCAGCCAGAAGGACTTAAACCTGTGTTAGAGATGGTAGTTGGAACTGCTAAAGGATTATGACATGAGTGTGTTGTATCATCCAGGTAAGGCCAATTTTGTGGTTGACACCCTAAGCAGGTGGTCCATGGGAAGTATAGCTCACATTGAGGAAGGCAAGAGGGAGCTAGCGAAAGAAGTTCACAGGCTAGCCTACTTAGAGGTGCAGTTGGTGGATTCAGCTGAAAGTGGCGTGGTAATGCAAAGTGGGTCGGATTCATAGTTGGTAGTAGAAGTTAAGTCCATATAAGATGAAGATCCAGTTTTACTTAAACTTAAAGAAGCAGTCCTCAAAAAGGAGGTTGAGGCTTTCTTCCAAGAGGGAGATGGGGTGCTTCGCTATCATGGCAGACTGTGCATGCCGAATGTTGGTGAGTTCAGAAAGCAGATACTGGCTGAGGCACATAGCTCGAGTTACACCATTCATCCCGGTGCTACCAAAATGTACCGCGATTTCCGGGATATTTACTGGTGGAATGGCTTGAAGAGAGACATTGTTGAATTTGTAGCTAAGTGCCCGAACTGCCAGTAGGTCAAGGTAGAACACCAAAGACTAGGAGGTATGACCCAGGATATCTGCATACCCACCTAGAAGTGGGAAGAAGTAAATATGGACTTCATTAGAGGTCTACCTCGGACTCGTCGATAGCATCACTCAATCTGGGTAAGAGTAGAACGAATGACTAACTCATCACATTTCCTCCCAGTCAAAACCATAGATTCAGCTGAGGATTATGCTAAACTTTATATTCGAGAGCTGCTTAGACTTCATGGGGTTCCATTGGCTATTAATTCAGACAGGGGTACCTAGTTCACCTCCCATTTCTAGTAGTGTTTTCAGAAGGGACTTGGCATTTCGGTCAAGCTCAGTACATCTTTTCACCCGCAGACAGATAGGCAAGCTTAGCGGACTATTCAGACCCTATAAGACTTGATAAGAGTGTGCGCAATCAATTTTAAGGGTAATTAGGATGACCACTTGCCTCTTATCATGTTTTCGTACAATAACAATGACCATTCTAGCATCCAGATGGCCCCACTTGAAGCATTGTATGGTATAATATGTAGATCTCCTATAGGGTGGTTTGAAGTTGGTGAAGCCACCTTGATAGGGCCAAACTCGGTTCATGAGGCAATGCAGAAAGTTCAGGTCATCCGAGAGATGTTGAAAACAGCTCAGAGTTGCCAGAAATCTTATGCCGATGTGCGGAGAAGAGAGTTGGAGTTTGCAGTTTATGACTGGGTGTATCTAAAAATTTCACCTATGAAAGGGGTGATGAGGTTTGGAAAGAAAGGGAAGTTCAGTCCGAGGTATGTGGGACCATATAGAATTTTGAGGCGTATCGGCAAGATTGCCTATGAGCTAGAGTTACCTTTAGAACTAGTAGTTGTGCATCCAGTTTTCCATATATCACTTTTGAAGAAGTGCATCAGAGATCCAACCTCAGTTGTACCATTTGACAGTGTAAGGATAATAGATAATCTCTCATATGAGGAAGTACCAGTCCAGATCCTTGACCGTCAGGTATGTAAGCTGAGAAATAAGGAAATAGATTCAGTCAAAGTCTTATGGAGAAATCAGCAGGTTGAGGGAGCTACATGGGAGGCCGAAGCAGATATGATGGCCAAATACCCCCACTTGTTCCCTACCGGCTCCACTGTAGCTTAACATATTAGCTATGACCCTAGAACTCAGTTTAGTTTTCATGACTTAGTTCAGATGTTTAAGTCTCTTTTGTGTTTTTGAACGTATGTATGATAAGTAAACACAGTTCAGATATGCATTATGGAACATATATGATCATTCTGACAGTTTTGGAGTTAAATGAGCAGTATTTGAAGGTTTTTGTTGTTATTGTCTTATTCATGTGTGTTTTCTAACATTCAAGGACGAATGTTTACAAGGGGAAGATATTGTAAAACCCCGAAAATTCAAAATCAAATTTCAGGGCATATAGTAGGAAATTTGGAAAAAACTGTAGAAATGTTGCAGGACAGCCCACCTGACGAGTCGTCAAGTAACCTTACGACTCGTTAGGTGAGCCGTGAGGAGAAGGCTGATTAATGTAATGGAGGGAGGCAGTGTACCTAACGAGGGACATCATGAGTCGTGGTCACTGACCGCGACCCCTTAAGTCGCTCATGGTCACGCCTGAGTTGGGAATGTTTTAGTTTTTTGGTGTACTCGACGAGTGGGTGAAACCAGTCGCCACCTCTGGCAATGACTGGTTAAGTAGCTCGTTATGGGACTTAGCATAAAATCTCCAAAATGAGACAGTGTGGTCCACGACTGGTGACCACGAGTCGTGGTCATAGATAATGACTCGTTGGGTCCCTCATGGTGATATACTAAGGATCCCAGTCATTGTACCTAATGGGAGTAACCACGAGTCATGGTCAGTCACCACGACTCGTTTGATCACCCATTAGGGGCACCTGACTGTTTTTCGCAGCGAACTTCTATGGACTATTTAGTAAATTCCTATTCACCTAAGCTTTAAACTACATCGTTTTGGATCTAATTTTAGACTTATTAGACTGTTTGGACGGTTTCTCCCCTCATTCTCACGTTAACCCTCAGAGAAACATCGTAGAATTCTCTCTCAGAGCATTTTAGAGCAAGGGCTAGGGCTGAACTTTTCTCTTCGATTCTCAAGCAAATTCTCCAGGTTTCTTCACCAGGTATGTGGGGTTTTAGCAAGGGGATTGTTCTTCCCTTGTTTCCCCAAAATCCTCCTTAATTTCTTCTATCAGTTTTTAGCCCTGAGCTTTCGAATATGAAGAGTATTCATGTTTATTTTCGTTTTCACTTAGAACGATGTTCATGTATATTGTTGATATGATCCCCATAAATTCCTTATCAAATTGTTGGTGTTCATACAAAAACTGAGTTTAAACCCTAATTTTTCGAGTAATGATTTTGCTCATTATATTTCCTTTAGTGAATGAAGAATGCTTTTGGCTTAATTCCTTGAATTTCTTGCTATATGTATATGTTGGGAAAATACCCCAAGAATCAGAATCACTTTAGTTTATTGAATAGAGTTCCTATAATTCTTGAATTTCTCTATATTATGAAATTCCCATGCTGTTGGGATAAGTTGAATTCTCTAATACATGCTACTATTCTAGACCAGTTAGAACTAGAATCTCTCTAGAATCATATTAGTTTAGTCTCAATCAGAATGCTAGAATCCTCAGTGATATTCAGAAAATTGTTAACCGATCAGTTTGACTTCAGTCTAATTTTGAGGTGTTAGTGGTGCCCGATCTTGGGCAAAATTGCATGCCCAAGTGATACTCAAATGCTTCATTTCGACTTGTTTATCTATCATTTTGTGTACCTTCTCATGTGATTTTTAGTTAAATGTGAATTTATACTAACAAACATGATTAGTGTTGTTTTACAGGTAAAAGGAAATTTTGGAAGCTAATATACATGTTGGTGAAAAGCTGGAATGGACTTGGAAACAAGGAGTGGAAAATGACAAGGGAGAGCAGCAAAAATAAGGGCTCCGCGATGGAGCCGTGTCACGCTGCCATCGTGGAGGCATTCTGCCTCGGATCAAATAATTTTGGCAATTTCCAGTAGAGGTTCGCGTTACCTCCATGACACAGAGGCAGTGCTCCGCGATGCACTTCGTGTCACGTTGAGTACAATTACCTGGAACATCAAGTTCCAGTGAAGGTGCGCGATAGCACCATGGCACGGAGGCAAGGCTCCGCGATGCATTCTGTGCCACGTTGCTTGTTATTCCGGGAAAAATTCTCAAGAGTATAAATAGCACACTTAGGCTTTATTTTAAACATTCTTTCGTTGAGCAAGAATGTGGGTTACAGGCAGTTGAGAGGACGAAAATTCTAGGGTTCTTCTCTTTCTCTTTCTCTTTAATCTCAATTGTTTGTATTAATTCTACTTATTTGATGATGTTTAATCCACAAATGAGTGGCTAATTCACTTCTTGCTGAGGTTTAGAACAATTATAGTGGAATGTAATTGTTGTTCATTTCAGTTTTCATCTTTTCTTCAATGGTTGTACTATCAATTCTTTTTTTTTACTGCATTAATATTTGGCCAATGTTAATGTATATCCATAAATCCAATTTTTATTTTGAAAAGGAAAGAAATTGGAAAGATGTTAATTGGTAGGATATGATCTTTTCTTATTTTAGAAAATTGAGAATTGATTTACATTCAGAATAGAAATATATCTGAAAGTCTTATTAGTCAATTAAGGAATCGGTTATGTATGGCTAGAGCATGAAATTCTTTTATCACAGAAATGTAGATTAAGGTTCATGATTCTTAAATTGGACAGGAGTCGAAAGATCCAATCCATAGGAAATAATTCGTGACTAACAACTGAAGAAAAGATTAGCTGAATTGAATCGATAAATTACTTCCCTGCATGTTTGTTTTAACCTAAGCTTGCTCATTACTATTGTTCGGAGTCAAATTATAATTTTAACTTAGATTTTGATTACTTAGTAACTTAACTCTCAAAATATTGTTTACTTGGTTGTATATATTCATAAAGACATACTTCACTGACGCTTAAGTTAATTAGTACTGTATTTCAGTCCCTGTGGGATCGATACTTGGCTTTAATTAAGCCACTTTACTACTTTTTCGACCACGTGCACTTGCGTGTAGTCACTACAGCAGCAAACAAGTTTTTGGCGCCGTTGCCGTGGACTAGCAATTGGTAAAATTATTTTCTTAGTGTTAGTTTCCAAATTCTATATAAGTGCTAACAACTTGATCTTAGTATATCTCTTATAGATATTGAATTCTTCTGAACGCTGGCAAGAGATAAGGAGTTGGTGGATTCATACATAGAGCCGGAAAGACAATTTCATCGTCAAAGAATTGAAGCTCTAGAGAAGAAGATAAAGTTGCTAAGACAGGAAATTTTGGAGCAACAACAGTATCTACCACTTGTGAGGACAGTTTTAGTACCCGAGGAAATGGCAGCAAGGCCGGTTCGTGAAGTGGAAATCCCTCATGCTAACAATGTTACATCTAGTATTCGCAGACTAGAGCCAGGAGGGAGGTTTGAGCTTAAACAGAACATGGTGCAGTTGTTGCACACCAGCGGGGAATTCACAAGTCTCCCTCATGAAGATCCACACCAACATTTCCAAAACTTTTTGGAGATAAGTGACACTTACATTCCCGCTAGAGTATTATCCGACTACGTGAGGCTTATATTATTCCCATTTTAAATATTGGGGAAAGCAAAGAAGTGGTTGAAAGCTGAACCACCTAACTCTATCACCACTTGGGATGATCTTGCAAGAAAGTTTTTGATACGATTCTTTCCACCTGGGAAAACAGCAAGACTTAGAAGTCAGATTCTAAGTTTTAAACAAAGAGAGGGTAAGAATCTGTATCAAGCTTGCGAAAGGTTCAAATCGATGTTAAGGGATTGTCCTCACCATCACCAGTCCAATGATGTGTTGGTGCATACTTTCATTGAGTGTTTGGAACCACATACAAAAATTTTGCTAGACTCAGCAGCTGGGAGACAGGTATTAGAAAAGGCTTATGAGGAGCTTTATACTTTGTTAAATCTTATTTCATAGGGAAATCCAGAGTGGAATGCAGACTCATCACGAGGAGGAACAAGGAAAGCGGCAGGAGTCTTTGAGGTGGATGGTTTTACAACTATTGCTGCATAGATAGCTGCGTTCAAAAATCAACTCAACACCCACTTCAGCAGAATGAGCTTGAATAAAGCACAAGCCCCAGTAAATGTAGTGCAGCAGGTATGGTGTGAAGTATGTGGGAGTAATGAACACTCAGCTGAGTGTTGTGGTGCAAATTCAGATTCAATAAACTTTGTTGGGAACGTCCAGAGAAATAATAACCAACAGTATGGCAACAATTACAACTCGAATTGGAGGAATCATCCAAATTTCTCTTAGGGTAGTAATAGCCATCAAGGGCAAAGTTCGAATTAGGGTGTGCAGAGAAATCAAGGGGGCATCAGAATTTTCAGGCGCAATACAGAGGAAACAATGCACCTCCTCCACCAACCAACAACATTGAGTATATGTTTAAAACAATGATAGCTAACCAAGCACAAATGCAGGCTGATTATGTGAAATTGGTGGCAGACATGAAAAATCAGCAGTTAGCTACAAAGGCGTTGGAGTACCAGTTGGGACAACTAGCTGGAGCTCAAAACACCAGGCCCAGAGGAGGACTAAGGAGTGACACTAACCCAAATCCCAAGCAAGTCAATGCAGTGACCACAAGGAGTGGACTACAACTCAAGGAGGTGGAACCAGAAAGACCACCTTAGTAATTAGGAGCAGTGGAAAAAGATGGGGAACATGATGATGAGAGGGGGAAGGAGAAGGCAGCCGAGGAAGAAAGACCACCACCCCCGTTCCCTCAAAGATTAAAGAAACACAAGTCGGAAGCTTTCTTTAAAAAGTTCATGGAGGTGCTGAAATAGGTACACATTAATTTACCTTTGGTTGATGTTTTGCAGGGAGTGCTGAAATATGCAAAGTATATCAAGGACATCGTAGCAAACAAAAGAAGATTGACGGAGTATTCTACGGTGGTGCTTAATGAGGAGTGCACTTCCCGGATACAAAACAGGTTGCCAATAAAGCTCAAGGACCCTGGGAGCTTTACCATTCAGATCACAATCGGGCAAAGTATCCGAGCTCGCGGACTATGTGATTTAGGAGTGAGCATAAACTTGATGCCGACATCAGTGTTCAAGAAGTTGGGGCTAGGCAGTCCTAGACAACCTACAGTGATCTTGCAGCTGGCAGACTGTTCTTTGGCCAGACCAGATGGTATTGTAAAGGATGTGCTAGTGCAAGTGGGCTCCCTCATTTTCCCGGTAGATTTTATTATATTGGATTTTGAGCCGGATGCGGAAGTCCCATCTATTTTGGGACGTCCTTTCTTGGCAACCGAGAGAGCGTTGATTGATGTAGCTGCGGGGCAATTAACCATGCAAGTGCATGATAAAGTGGAGGTGTTTGATTTGTATAAGGCCATGAAGCTTCCGACCATCTATGAGGAGCTATCAGCAATCAATGTGCTAAACCAGGAAGTAATTCTTTAGATTGTTGATTCTCAAGATCCATTGGAGAGAGCTTTGATGAGCTCCGATCATTTCGGAGATAGGGATACTTATGAAGTGGTGCAAATGTTGAACGAACCAAAATGGTTTGTCAGGAAGCAAGACTTTCAGCCATTGATGAGGTCCTTGGAACCATTGCCAAAACCGTCTATTGAGGAAGCACCAAAACTGGAGTTGAAGACATTGCCTCCACGCTTGAAATATGTATTTTTGGGGGAAGATGACACCTTGCTAGTCATCATCTCCGCAGAACTGACAGAGGCACGGGTAAAGGATACATTGGTGGTTCTCATGAGGAGGAAGAAAGCAATGGGCTGGCAAATGTCATACATTAGGGGAATCAATCCAGCTTTTTGCACACAAAGAATTTTTATGGAGGAAGGAGCAAAGCCAACTGTACAACATCAGCGGAAGCTAAATCCAGTGATGAAGGAGGTGGTTAAGAAGGAAGTGATCAAGTGGCTTGAAGCATGTGTGGTCTATCCCATTTCAGACAGTGAATGGGTTAGTCCCATTCAGTGTGTTCCAAAGAAAGGAGGGATGACCGTGGTCACCAACGAGAAGAATGAGCTGATTCCTACACGCACAGTCACAGGCTTGCGAATGTGCATGGACTATAGAAAGCTCAATCAGGTCACGAGGAAAGATCATTATCCTATCCCATTTATTGATCAGATATTGGATAGGTTGGCAGGACAAGAATACCATTGTTTCCTTGATGCATATTCTGGCTATAACCAAATAGCCATAGCACCGGAGGACCAGGATTAGACCACTTTCACATGTCCTTATGGGACATATGCTTTCAGGCGGATGCCATTTGGTCTATGCAATGCACTCGACACATTCCATAGATGCATGATAGCAATCTTTCACGATATGGTGTAAGATTTCATCAAGGTATTTATGGATGACTTTTTTTGTTTTCGGTAATTCGTTTGCTACATGTTTGCAGAATCTTGACAGGGTGCTAGCTCGATGTGAAGACTCCAACCTTGTTCTCAACTGGGAGAAATGTCATTTCTTAGTCAAGGAGGGTATCGTCCTTGGCCATAAGGTGTCTTGCAAGGGATTGGAAGTCGATCATGCAAAGATCGAAGTGATTGAAAAGTTACCACCACCTGTGTTAGTGAAGGGTGTTCGCAGTTTTCTCGGACATGCAGGGTTCTACAGATGGTTCATCAAGAACTTCTCTAAAATTGCTAGAACAATATCCAGGTTGCTAGAAAAAGAGGTGAAGTTCGAGTTTGATGAGGATTGTGTTAAAGGATTCAAGGAGTTCAAACAGAAGTTGATAGAAGCACCTATTCTCATTTCTCCGGATTGGGAGCAACCGTTTGAATTAATGTGTGATGCAAGCGATATGGCTGTAGGAGCTATATTGGGGCAGCGGAGGAATAGTATTTTTCATTCCATTTATTATGCAAGCAAAACACTGGACGCTGCCCAAGTCAATTATATAGTCACTGAAAAGGAGATGCTAGCATTGGTGTTCGAGTTTGATAAATTTAGGTCTACTTGGTGGGTTATAAAGTAGTGGTGTATACCGATCATGCAGCGATTCCGTATCTGTTTAACAAGAAGGATGCAAAGCCCAGGCTGATTAGATGGATCTTGTTGTTACAAGAGTTTGACCTTTAGATTTGGGATAGAAAAGGGAGCGATAATCAAGTGGCAGATCACTTATCGTGACTGGAAAGCTAGTTGCATGTGAAAGAAGGTGACAACATCAAGGAAGAGTTCCCGGATGAGCAGCTCTTGGCAATAAGGAAAGCTTAAATCCCTTGGTATGCAGACATTGTGAATTTGCTAGTGAGTGGAGTCTATCCACCGGAGGCTACGGCTCAGCAAAGAAAGAAGTTGAGACATGATTGCAGGGATTACATTTGGGATGAGCCATACTTGTTTAAGCAGGGACCGGATCAGGTGATGAGAAGATGCATTCCAGAGAGCCAGATTGCAGAAGTATTAGGGAGTTGTCACTCATCATTGTATGGAGGACACCCACGGAGGCGAGCGGACAGCGCACAAGGTGCTACAGTTAGGTTTCTTTTGGCCTACACTGTTCAGAGACTCTATGGCATATGTAAAAATGTGCGATAGATGTCAAAGAACAGGCACAATTGGTAGAAGGCAGGAGATGCCACTGCAGTAGATATTAGAAATGGAGATCTTTGATGTATGTGGAATAGATTTCATGGGCCCATTCCCACCGTCATTTGGTAATCGTTACATCTTGGTAGCCGTTGATTATGTATCAAAGTGGGTCGAAGGAACAGCTTGTCCTAGAAACAATAAGGTTGTAACAAAATTTGTGAAAAAGCATATTTTCACCAGGTTTGGGACACCCCGAGCCATTTTCAGTTATGGAGGGGCTCATTTTGTAAATGCAAGTTTCAAGAATTTGCTAGCTAAGTATGGGGTGCACCATAAGGTAGAAACAGCATATCATCCCCAAACTAGTGGGCAAGTGGAGGTGTCGAACAGAGAAATCAAGCAGATTCTACAGAAGACAGTGAGTGCACAACGAATTGATTGGTCAAGAAAACTCGACGATGCGTTGTGGGCTTATAGAACTGCGTACAAGACACCCATTGGGACTTCTCCGTCAGATTGGTCAATGGAAAGGCGTGTCATCTGCTTGTGGAGCTAGAACATAGAGCTTTTTGGGCCGTGAGGAAATTGAACATGGATCCAGAGCTAGCAGGGAAGAAGAGGCTGATGCAACTCAGCGAACTTGATGAGTTTCATTGGTATGCTTATGAAAGTGCCAAATGCTACAAGGAGAAAACGAAGAAGTGGCACGATAGGCATATGGTGCAGCAGATCTTTGAGCTGGGGCAGAAGGTGTTGCTATTTAATTCGAGACTGAAGCTTTTTCCAGGAAAGTTACGGTCCAAATGGTCAGGGCCATTTGAAGTGGTTAGAATGACCCCGCACGGGGCAGTGGAGTTGTGGAAAGAAGATAGAAGTGCCACATTTTTGGTAAATGGGCAAAGATGTAAGCATTATTGGGGTGAGGAAGTTATTCGAGAGAAGATGTCCATCACTCTAGATGATGATTGAGCATCAATGACGTCGAGCCGCGACGGTAAATCAGGCACTGCACGGGAGGCAACCCGTGAATGTGTTGTAATAGATGAGTAGAACTATTTGAAAAGAAAAAGAAAAAAATAAAAAAAGAAAAACAAAGAAAAAGAAAAATAAAAAATTTTGCGTTGAAGCCTATGAATTCTAACCAATTTCTTATGGTGAAATGATTTTCAGGTGGAACGGAGGGAAAAAAGGCAAAGAAATGCAAAGGAAAAAATCAAGGTGAGAAAATAAAAATTGGCACATTACAGTGAGCCTGTGCGTTGGCTCCGTGTCACGGAGGAGGTGCTCCGCGTTACCCTCCGTGACACGTTGAGGCTTGTTCCAGATTTTTTTTAAAAATCCAGAACACTGGCGCGATAGCTCTGTGTAACGGAGGGGGTGCTCCGCGTTACCCTTCGTTACACGTTGAGGGTTAATTTGTGCCGGGTCACACCACATCACCGGGTAACCCGCGCGAAAAATACCTTTTAAAACCCCAAATCCCCTCATTTTCTTCCTATTTCTTCATTTCCTCCGCGACCCACACCCAAAAACCCCTTCTCCCTCAACATGACACGGACCTAGGCATCAATTTTCTTCAAGTTTTCTTCAATTTTATCAAATTAAAGGTATGTTCTTGAACTCTACCTCATTTTTGCTCAAATTTTTGATTCTTGAATATGTTTGGTGATTGAACCTTGCCCTAAGTGAGAATTAAGCTTGAATTCACTTGAGTTATGATTGAATGACGTTCATAGTATCATTTTGAATATATGAACTCAATGATTGCATATTTTATTGAATTCTTGTGAAATTGATAGCTAGGGTTGAAAATTGAATAGGAAGAAGACTAATCTTTGAAATGATGAAAAACTTGGGTTGTGCATATTGGGTGAAGTGAAATATATTGTGATTGATGTTGCATATGCTAAAGTAGAAGGATTTTTGGGAAAATGCAATTGGAGAATTACATAGGTTGTTGAAAAATTGCTAAGTGCTATGATGTTAAAATTGAATCGATGGAGAAATTTGTAGTTGTTGTACGAAGTCTGAGTAGTACATAGTAATTGTTTCATTGACTCATATGAATACACTAAGCATGTTGAATGTTAAGAATTGGAAAATCATGAATGTCTTGTCGAATTGTTTGGATTGCGACTTATGACTAAGTGTGGGGTGACCCAAGTAAACCCAACCTTAGTTGTATCTAATTATGACTTGAATAACATTGGGAATGTCTGTTTGAATGTACAGGAACAGTGTCAGGTAGACAAGACAAGAGCAATGGTGCATCCACATCGGGTGCCAGCAGAAAAAGGGTGAGATTGGGAACAGCAGTTCCAGCAGCACCAGCGGTTCCGCAAGGCCAATGCCGACAATACGGAACCCGATGGGTGACTGATGAGGGGAAGAAGTGTTATGCAAAACACAAAGAAACCAAATACTTCTCGGAGGAGCAGATAGCACGGGAGCTGCTGGCACAGGAATTCCCGCGGATTGTACCCCGAATTGACACCGCTGGGCTGAACTTCATCTTTGAAGAGCCCAGGGAGTGCAATCTCCATCTTATCCAGGAGTTCTATGCCAACTGGAACCCAACCCTACGCAATCACACTGTCAAAATCAGGGGGCAGGTAGTCACTTTTGAGCCCCATCACTTGAATGCAATCCTGGGGGCGCGGGACACAGACGCTCATGTCCTCCGCCAACTGAACATTACTCCACCCTATGCGGACATCAGACGCACTCTATGTGGAGCCCGATCGATAGCTAGGTGGGGCAGCCACACGGAGAGGGGCTACCATCAGACATTGCCCTACTCAGATGAACAGGGAGGCCCGGATTTGGCTAAAGATTATGTGTTCCTTCCTGATCCTGGGGGTACACATGACAGATGTCACCCGGGATAGAGTGTGCTTGGTGTATGCCCTGATGAAGGGGCTGGAAATCAATGTTGGGGCGGTAATCATCTCCGCTATAAAGAGAGCCCGACTGCATTAGGGGCATAGATACGTGTTCGGTGGTTTGCTTACCACGTTCCTGAGGGGCCATGATATTGAGGAGGAGGCCCTAGATTACATCCCACAGATCGATAGGCGTTCCTTGGATGTCACTAAAACCAAGGCACCTGACACTACTTATGGGCCGGTGCTCACACTAGCTGAGCGACATGCCCGGGATGACCAATATATAGCCCACATGTACAAGATACAGATGTTGCAGCTGGGCATTGGCGGGAGGCCGGCAATAGAGGATGAGCTTTGGCAACCAAGTAGGATTACCCTTTTGGCGAGAATGCCTGGGGTCTATGCAGAGTGGGGCCTGCATTTGTGGAGCCCATAGATGATGATGTCCCTACCGATGAAGAGACACACCGGGAGGACTCAGATGTTGAGTCAGACGAGGAAGGCGGGGGGGATTTGGATAAGGGAGACGAAGCAACGGCACCTAAAGAAGAAGTTTAATACTTCGATTGGTCAGGGAGTTTCACCACCCAACCTTTGTGATATGTGAAATTATGTGAACACTGGGGACAGTGTTCGGTTTAAGTGTGGGGTGGGAGTCGTTAGGTGCTAGCTGCTTTGTTTATGTTTTGGTTTTCTTGTTGTTGTTGTGCCTGTGCAAAATGTGACCTTGTGACTCTGTGTTGTGTGTTCTGTAATTAAGTTGGTGTTGAAATGAATGTTGAGCTGCTGTGTGTTGTGTTGAGCTACTGTTAGTTGTGTTGTGTAAATATTTTTCAAATTATATTTTTATCTTTTTCTATCGAATTTTTTCAAAATTTTTTTATGTTGGGTTTCTCGGCCTTTGTTTTTGGTGATTTTACCAAGAATAGTCCCATTGAACCAAAGTCGTAGATAGTGACCGTTCTCTATGATGGATGGATGACGACTGTCTTAAGGGAAATGTAGTCGATAGAAGTAGCTTTTTTCTTTCTTTTTTTCTTTTGTTTGTTCCCCAAATGTGTCGCTACATCATGGTTTGAAATTCTTATTACGTGTTGTACATGATATTATGATGCAAAGGTGATTCGTATGAAAGCATGCAAATGTTTAAACATGTTGAGATACCTAGGCCATAGAGTTCGATTTGGTGTGATCGAGGCTTAATAGTGGATTCTTGTAATTAGCTGATTGAAGAGTCTGTGAATATTTTTTTGAGTTGAGCATGTGCAATGAGTGTGAGGTGATGTTTCGATTATTCCATGCTATTGTGAAATTGTCTAGAACTTGCCTGGTGTGTACTAAACGAAATGAAGGATGTGTATTGTTGGAAAGGATGTAGGCATTTCTTTGAATAAATCGGCAAGTTTCTCCATTATCATACCTACCTTGAATGTGCATCTTAGTTAGCCCCATTGAGCCTTTAGCCTATTTTTTTTCCTTTCTTTGAAGAGGTACAAACCGACTTTAATCCTTCCTTTTCATTAGCCGTGAATTTGATCCAACACTCTTAAGCGCTAAAGAAAAACAATTTTCCCACAATGTAAAGGAGTGAGAATTGTGAAACGGAAGGAAAGAGGAAGTTGTGGAAGTTAAAAAAAGGTCAAAGGTGCACTTGTTAAAATTAAATAAAATAAAGATGTATAACTAATCTTTGCTAGTAAGTCGAGTGTGCTTAAAGAAATGGGAACAAAAACAAAGAAAAAATTTTCAAGAATGATAGGATGAAGGAAGAAACAATGCCCATAAAGATGGTGGGATGTATTGAAAAGCGCTTAAGGAAGCTAGTTGCTATTATTGATTATCCCAGTATTCACTAGTTCCTTAGCTTACATTACAACCTATTAAGTCCTACGTGATCTTACATCACGTGTCCTTATATTAGTGGAGTAATACACTAGAGAAAAGCCTATGGTTCATGACACGATGCATGTGAATTCTTTGGGAGAGAGAGAAATCATATTCATATACCCCTACATGTAGTGCTTTGGAAATCATATGATGGCAATGGGGTAAGTCTCTTGTGTTGTGAGGGCACATGCTTGACGAGAGATTAAATTTCGTGTCGGATGTCTTGATCAGTTGATTTGCAAGAGTTTGCCAAGATTGAGAATTGATTCTTGAGCTTAGTAGATCTTAATGTGGTGTACTTCATTGTATTAATGAGACCATGCATGTTTTCTTGATGATTTGCTATATTAAATAATCAGTATAGTCGTAGCTTGAATGGTCGAGCCAAAGTAGCTATGCGTGGTTGTCAATTGCATGAGATGTGAGAGTATTGTTCGAGGACGAACAAGGTTTTAAGTGTGGGGTAAGTGATCTTGGGCAGAATTGCATGCCCAAGTGATACTCAAATGCTTCATTTCGACTTGTTTATCTATCGTTATGTGTACATTCTCATGTGATTTTTAGTTAAATGTGCATTTATACTAACTAACATGATTAGTGTTGTTTTGCAGGTAAAAGGAAATTTTGGAAGCTAATATACATGTTGGTGAAAAGCGGGAATGGACTTGGAAACAAGGAGTGGAAAATGACAAGGGAGAGCAGCAAAATAAGGGATCCGCGATGGAGCGGTGTCACGCTGCCATCGCGGAGGAATTCTACCTCAGATGAAATAATTTTGGCAATTTCCAGTGGAGGTTCGCGTTACCTCTGTGACACGGAGGCAGTGCTCCGCGATGCACTCCGTGTCACGTTGAGTACAATTACCTGGAACATCAAGTTCCAGTGAAGGTGTGCGATAGCACCGTGGCACGGAGGCAAGGCTCCACGATGCACTCCATGCCACGTTACTTGTTATTCCGGGCAAAATTCTCAAGAGTATAGATAGCACACTTCAATTTTATTTTAAACATTCTAACTTGGTTGAGCAAGAACATGGGTTACAGCCAGTTGAGAGGACGAAAACTCTAGGGTTCTTCTCTATCTCTTTCTCTTTAATCTCAATTTTTTGTATGAATTCTACTTATTTGATGATGTTTAATCCAAAAATGAGTGGCTAATTCACTTCTTGCTGAGGTTAAGAACAATTGTAGTGGAATGTAATTGTTGTTCATTTCAGTTTTCATCTTTTCTTCAATGGTTGTTCTATCAATTCTTGTTTTTACTGCATTAATGTTTGGCCAATGTTAATGTATATCTAGAAATCCAATTGTGATTTTGGAAAGGAAAGAAATTGGAAAGATGTGAATTGGTAGGATATGATCTTTTCTTAGTTTGGAAAATTGAGAATTGATTTACATTCAGAATAGAAATATATCTGAAAGTCTTATTAGTCAATTAAGGAATCGGTTATGTATGGCTAGAGCATGAAATTCTTTTATCACAGAAATGTAGATTAAGGTTCATGATTCTTAAATTGGATAGGAGTCGAAATATCAAATCCATAGGCAATAATTATTGACTAACAACCGAAGAAAAGATTAGCTGAATTGAATCGATAAATTGCTTCCCTGCATGTTTGTTTTAACCTCAGCTTGCTCATTACTTTTGTTCAGACTCAACTTATAATTTTAACTTAGATTTTGATTACTTAGTAAACTTAAATCTCAAAATATTGTTTACTTAGTTGTCTGCATTCATAAAGACATAGTTCACTGACGCTTAAGTTAATTAGTACCGTAGTTCAGTCCCTGTGGGATCGATACTTGGCTTTAATTAAGCCACTTTACTACTTGTTCGACCACGTGCACTTGCATGTATTAACTACAGAAGCGAACAGTGCCTCTCAGTTATCAGAACCAGAATAAAAACTATAGTTTTTATTCCATCAGGCGGTCATGACATTCTATTATACAGCTCTGACCAGCCCCTGGACCGCAGTCAGTTACATCTTGTTCTTAGACGGTCATGACGCTTCTAGATAAGCAGCTCTGACCATTCTAGAACACAGTTTCAGAATCTGGTCCGATAAGACTCTCAGGGTACATGCAGTTATACATCCCTAACTAGTCTTGGACCCCAATTTCGCGCTATCAACTTAGTAGTTCAGTTTAGGTTTTCCAGCGGGAGTAGAACTTAGCACCGAGCGGGCTAGGGTTCCAGCACACCCAGGTTCCTAGAACTACGTTGCCAGCGTAGGTTACAGTATTACTTAGCCCGATTGGCCCCAGACTTTTTTAATCACTCAGTTCATGCCTTTATACCCTGGCAAGGATATTGGGTCCTACCGGTGGGGTGTATACATCAGACTTCACGTCTAGCTCACGTGGTTATATGTCGGTTACAGTCTCTCCTACTAGTCAGTCTAGTCCAGTTACATAATAAGCAGCTCAGTTCGGTTCTAGTCCTCAGTTTAACTCAGTTCAGTATAGTATCTCAACATTAGGGTTTCAAACTTAGGGCACGTCCTTGACCATCAGACAGGGTCATCTTGACCATTTAAGATTATATCGGTAGTTTAGTTCAGCTTACCTATTGGTCAGTGTGTGTCATTTCAGCTCAGACATTATTTTCAGTTATGTTCTCCCACTCACTAGTACATTTAAAATACTGACGCATACTTTTATGTTGTATCATTTCATGATAAAGTTGCAGGTTCTCAGACCCAGCACCGTTAATAGCCGTAGTTCAGATTCTTCATTGTAGCAGTTGAAGTGTGAGTCCTCATCATTCGAGGGCACTATTTTCCTTCTTTCAGTCATGTATTAGTTTTAGTTAGACTTAGAGTTAACTGGGGGCTTGTCCCAGCAACTTCTCTATTAAATGGCTTTCAAACAGATTTGATTTTCAGATTTATTAGTATTATTCTATTGTTTGAAATCTATGTTTTCAGACTTGCCTCTCATGAATATTTAATGATATTATTTCAAAGTTTCGCTGTGCATGTTTACTTAGAATGCTAGTAACTGATAGACTAGGGGTTCACTTGGGGTCACTTGTGGCTTCAAGTACCGTGTTACACCCAGGGTGTAGGCTCGGGGCGTGGCAATAGATTTTTTCAACTGATCAGTTTGAATTCAGTCTTTTCCTGAGGTGTCAGTGATGCCTCCCAATAATCAGAATCAGATTCACAATCTAGTTTATTGGTCCATTAGGCGGTCATGACATTTTATATTTATCGTTTTGACCAGCCTTAGGGCCCCAGTTCAGACTATAGTTTATTCTTAGACGGTTATGACACTTCCAAATAAGCAGCTACGACCAATCTAGAACCCAGTTTCTAAATCTGGTCCGTTAAGACTCTTAGGGTATTTTCAGTTATATATCCCTGACTAGTATTGGACCGCAGTTTCGAGTTATCAGCTTAATAATTTAGTCTAGGTTTTCCAGAGGGAGTAGGACTTAGCACCGAGCAGGCAGGGGTTTAAGCACCAAGGTTCCCAAAACTACGTTGCCAGCGTAGGTTACAGTATTATTTGGCCTGATTGGCCCCAAACTCTTGTGATCACCCAGTTCATGCCTTTATACCCTAGTAAGGTATATATTGGGTCTTACCAATGGGGTGTATATATCGGACTGCACGTCTAGTTCCTGTGGTTATATGTCGGCTATAGACTCTCCCACTAGTCAGTCCAGTCCAGTTTCAGAATAAGCAACTCAGTTCAATTCTAGCTCTATTAGTTTTGCTTAGTTCAATACAGTATCTCAGAATCAGAATTTTCAGAGTTAGGGCATGTCTCTGATCACCAGATAGGGCTATCTTGATTATCTCAGTTTACTTCTACGGTTCAGATCAGTATATTAGTTGGTCATTGCAAGTCATTTTAGTTTGGTGATTTATATTCAACTACGTTTTCACACACATACTAAGTACATTGAAAGTACAGATGCATACTTTTATACTGTATCGTTTCATGATATAGCTGTAGGTTCTCAGACTCAGCACCATTAGTCACCACAGTTCAGATCCTCCTCCTCAGTAGTTGAATTGTGAGTCCTCATCATTCGAGGGCCTTATTTCATTTCTTTCAGTTAGTTCATTATTTTTTTTGCTAGACTTAGAGTTAGCTGGGACCTTATCTCAGCAACTCATCAGTTAGAGAGCTTTCAGACACAGAATTAATTTCAGACTTCAGATGTTCTTAAACTTTAAGTTTTCAGTTTTATTTTCATAAATGCTTTTATGATATTATTTCAAAGTTTTCACTATATTTGTTTTTTTCAAAATACCAGTGTTATGATAGACCAGGGGTTGACTTGGGGTCACTTGTGACCTCAAGTACTGTGTCCCGTCCAGGGTATAGACTCGAGGCATGACATGACCAAGTATAGATTTACCTGAATTCATCTTATTCATGTTTGTTCAAAATATAATTAGAACTATTTTAGGACAAATAATTAGAGAATTTATGTGTCGAAGATAAAAAAATCTATTTTAACAATCTTGAAACCTGTTATAAATAGTGGCTTCTCAACAAGAAATAGGAAAAAAGCACAATACTCATCCTAATATTCCTTGTATTGAGAGCTGATAATGGCTAGCAAGGAGTTGTATGTATGAACAAAGAGAGCATCACCCTGCTTGTGATTATCAAATCACAATATCAACAACTTTAGAACAAGATTATGTGTGTTTCTTTCTTCTTATTGAGAACCCATACTTTATATTGGGTTTAAGAATGCTTATTGCATGTGTTCAATCTTTTCACAAAAAATTTCATTAATTCATTTCAGAAAATATCCCGAGTAGATTTAATAAATCTGTATAAGATGAATTTAGAAAATCTTTTACCTGAACAATTCTTTATAAAGAATTATCATGATATTATTGAAAAATAATAATGAACAACTTGAAATCGACTACGGGTTGTTAAATTTCTCCACTATTTCTCATTTATAGAATTAAAATATTTGGTACATTATTGATTTTTCTTTTAAAATTTGTTTTATAGGAACGTCCATGATCCAGTCATGGAATAGTAGATGTATTTTGAATATTGTTCAATTGTTGGGAGGCTTAATGTAGTTTGGAGGGAGAATAAATTTTATGTTAAGTTGATAATTTTAGATATTTTATATCCAAAGTATAAGAATTAATTGGTACACCCCGTAAATTCGTGACATTTAGATGACCTATTCGCATGTTGGTTAAGAGTTTTAAAATGCCACACATGCTAGAAAAATGCCCGGGGAAAGACCGGACAAGTGCCACGTCGAAACATCGCAAGAGGAGGCCGGATAGACCCCCTCCCTGATGGCCAACGTGTCACGGAGGGCTCACCTCCGCGATGGCCAACGTGCCATGGAGGTGAGGTCCAGGCCTCAACTATATAAAGCCCCCACTTCGTTTTTAACTAATTTCATTTTATAATTTCCAGCAGAAACGAACGAAAACAGAGGAGGACGAAGGGTTTTGATAAATATTAATTTGATTACGCCGTCAAACGCGGTCCAAACTCAAATTAACCTCGGATACCGAAGTATAAAGCTGCAGAGAACATTCCTGCGAAGTTAGTTTCGCAAGAATCGTCCGGCGAAGCGGCGACCCGCTGAGTCAAAGTAAGTTGAATTACTCTAAATTAGTGTTAATATACTCCTAGCCCTAAAGTGAGCATTTCTCCCTTCTGGACTTCTGAGAAACAGCGAGTTTTCGACTGTTTTTCGACAAGTCAAAGTTTGGGAAATATATATATTCAAAGTAGTGTTTTCTTCCAAAATATTGATGAATTTAGTTCTAATTGCTATAAATATGAATGCAGTTGGAAGAAATAGTTGGATATTGGCCGAGTTATGCTAGTTAGCCAAGAAGTTAGTAACTAAGGTATGTAAAGCCAGTTTCTTGGCAAGTTAGTAATTCTAGTATAGTAAAATAGAATAAATTCTAGAAGAAAGTTCCAGAAGTCGAGTATTAAGCTCGGTGTGAATTCAGTAAATATGTTTTGTATTATTATGTCGTATTCATAATAAAAGTCAGTAAATTAGTATCAAACAGCGAGAAATTATTTCAAACTCAGTATCAGATTCAGTGTAATTCAGCAAGAGATTCAGAATAGAATATCAGAACATGAACAGTATTATCATATTTATCATACATGTTATATGTGATTATTGTTGTTTGCAGAGACCTGATTGTTTTATGTGGGCACCCCTAGAGCTTCCTTACCGCCCCAGGGTTAATAGCTATGTCGACTCGCCCCCCAGAGGGTGAGGATACGTCACTCCAAGGAGTGGCATGCCATCTGCAGTAGGACGAAGATGGGATGCAGCATTCCCCATAGCAGGCTGATCAGCATTATAGCATAACGTGTTGAGCGCTTGCGCCCAGGGCACAGATTACAGATTATAGATACAGATCTCAGATTACAGTTACAGGAGTCCTCCGGGCTCAGATATAGTTATAGTCAGGGGCGCAAGAGAACCCAAGCTGCATACCCATGGGGACGGCGGGGTGCTCGTAGCCATTAGGCGTGTTGATTGGCACCTTCCGGCTAATGGGGGCTGGTATAGGTTTTTGTATGCTATATATATATATATATATATATATATATACTTATTAAGTTGATAGATAGCAGGACGCTGCATCGACAGGTATGATTCTTATCTTCTTTCCAGTACAGTCAAGCTCGGTACAGACTCTGCTATTCCAGAAAGTTTTAGCTATCCTCTGTCATTGCAGTAACTACCAGTATACTGTTTATCTTCAGTTATGTTCAGTTTTTCTTTGCATACTCAGTACAAGTGGTACTGACGCTCGTTTGGGGGCGCTGCATTACTTGCCTGCAGGTACTCATAGACAAGGAGCCGATCCCTCGTAATTCCAGCCAGCACACAGAGTCATCAGCTCCTATCATCCGGAGCTAGACATCTTGAGGTTTATTCCTTTTCTTTTGTTGTACAATATGGGTAGGCTAGGGCCCTTTCCCGACCATCTTATCAGTATTCTTAGAGGCTTGCAGATTGTATATTCCTTGTGGTTAGCTGTACCGGTCGTGTGAGGCCATGTGTATGTTTTAGTTTGTTTATGATGGCCGTGTGGGGCCTTATTTAGTTGGCAGTGGTGATCTTGTTGGTCACGTAGCAGTTTAGCACTTGTTTTCTTGATTCAGAAATAACTAGACAACATGGTGGCCTTGTCGGCCCGCATAGGTTCCCTATTGATTCAGTTGTTCTGGGTAGCTGTTGTTTTCTTACATGAGGCTATAGGCCTAGTCGGCCGGAGGCTGTACTTACAGCCGCTATATGCCCGTTGGTTCCATGAATTCAGAGTTAGAGCCAGCCTGGCACCAGAAGTGCTTAGGCTCAGTAGTCCAGCAGTCCAGGTCTTAGTAGGGCACCAGGTGCCAGTCATGCCTCCCAAGGCGGGGCGTGACATTAATATTATTTTATTTTTGGCCCAATTAATGTATAGGTCATAACTAATATTTAATGAAGAATAGATCCCGTTTGTACATCCATTATTTGATGTACGTACTAGATTAAGTCTTAATTAATTAACCTCTATAAATAGGTCCTCCCTCAATACATTTGTGTTACCAAATATTCTCTACATATTTTTCATCGCCGACGGTTGTGGTAATGCAAGGCTAGGGAAATGAAGTTGAAACCAATTCTCTACCAATGCTTTCGCTTCTCTGTGTGATAATGCCAACCGCTTTAAGTGTGCTCTCTATAGCATTTCTATGTATGATTATCATGTTCAAGATCTATGGGTATGTGTTTGATTTATGTACTAAATTAAACATACATGTGGTATTAAATCCTAAGTTGTTTGTACTGATAACCCATGTAAGTTTATTTTAGTGCATAAATAAAACACATACCATAGATCATGAACATGATAATCTTACATGGAAATTCTATAGAGAACATACCTAAAGCGGTTGACATTATCGCAGAGAGAAATGGAAGCATCGGTAGAGAATTGGTTTCTACCTCCTTGCTGAAACCTTACGTTACCACATTCATCAGTGATGGAAAATGACTAGTGAATATGTTGTAATCCTGATGGATGGAAGGAGGACCAATTTATAGTGGTTGAAGGAGGACCAATTTGTAGAGATTAATTAATCAAGACTTAATCCAATATGTCCATAAAATAACCGGTGTACGGATGAGGTCTATTCTTTATTAAATATTAGTTATGGGCTTTATATTAATTGGGCCAAAAATAAAATAATAATAATTTTTACATTATCCCACTTGGCCAAATAACCACATAGCATTAATATTTAATGATATAAACATTATTTGTGCATTTGATAAATCTCTTCTATAATTTTCATAATACAAACCACAATATGACAAGCCACTAACGTGAGTTATGGCGGTTATACATAATCTTATTGTCACAACCGGAGTTCAAACCATGGACGCGACATGGTACTTAGGATCATAAGTGACCCCAAGAAAACCCTAGTAAAGAATATATTTACTAAGACTGATATGCTGAAAAATAATTATAGCAAAGTGGAAGCTGACAAATGAAATAAACTAATACTAAATAATGACCAAAACTAAACAAAATCTATAACCAAAACTAAAACTATAATTACTATCTGAAATAGTTCTAAAATGAACTGATGAGTTGTTGGGATAAGTCCCCAGCTAACACTAATGTCTGAAACTAAAGAAAAATAATAAAAATGAAGATGGAACTCCGGCCCTTGACAGATGAGGATTACCACTAAAGCTGCTGGGATATTAGTGAGAGTCTGATTACGGTGTTGAGGATGAGAACTTGAGCCTATATCATAAAATTTTATAGCATATAAAAGTATGTGATTAGTACTTTGAATGTATTGAGTATGCGAGAACGAACTAAAACATACATATACTGAGTAATAGTAACCTAAACTAAATATTATAAAATAGACTAAAATTCAAAGAAACTGGACTGAACTAAAAATCATAACTAAACTAGACTGAACTGTACTATGTTATGGGAGAAACTATAACCAACATGTAACGACATGAGCTAATCTTGGAGTCTGATGTATACCTCCCACTGGAGAAGTCCACTGTACCTGGCCAGGGTATAGTGGCTAAACTGAGTGATTACTGTCTGGAGCCCATTCGGGGCTAATAACCTATGGTGGCAACGCAGTAGTGGGAACCTGGGTACACTGAACCCCAGCTCGCTCGATGTTAAGTTCTACTCCCACTAGAAATCCTAAATGTGTCTAATTGTGCTGATAGCTTGAAACTGATTCCTAAGACTTAAGTCAAGACTTATCTAGAAATGTTCTGAGAGTCTAAGGATCTGAAAAAAACTATGTTCAAAGACTTTTCAGAGCTTCTTTATTTGAAAGCGTCATAACAGTCTAAAGGAAATCTAATAAATTGATAAACTGATACTACTGAGGTTACTGAATTCCTCAAAATACTGACAAGAAGTCAAATTAATCAGCTGATATTTTTGGTGAATACTAAGTATACTGAGTACTGACTTGAATTCTGAGACTGAACGTACTAAAACATTAACTTTCTATGCATACATCTATTCTAACATTCATAATTTGAGTGAGCAATATTATACAATATAGTTTCCACATCTATGTTCGAAATAATGTAATTTTTACTCGAAATCATGCTAAAGAGCAAAACTAATAAAGAAAACTGCATAGATACAACTAGGGCATGAATTTTATCCAGGAAAATTCATGTAAATTTAGAGAATTAACAAGATCTAATGAGTTTCTTAACTTACTGGAAACCCTAGCTTCAAATCTTCTGTAGGGCTAGAATTTAGAAAGTTTTTCTGAAATTAAATTGGGACACAAGTGTCACGACCAAAACATACACCTGGATCATAGACACGGGACAAGGGACCTCAAGAGACCCCAAGTCGACCCATGGCACATGCATACAACTAATCTCATTCAAATAAGCGGAATGATAATGATAAAAACATAGGGTAAACGTAATTATAGCATAACATCAAGAAATACCTGACATATACAGAGCTGAGCACTACATGTCTGAAGGCCTCTAATACCTAAGATGGGTTGATGGGACAACATCCCCAACTAACCCGACCAATACTAAAACATAAATAACATGAAAGTCTGTCAAACGACCCTCGTAACATGAGGACTCACAAATAAGCTGAAAGCGTAAGCTGAGATTGACTAAGGGTGAGGATGAGCCTGAGATCCGGAGCCTGTATCATGAAATGATATAGCATAGAAAGTATGCGGTCAGTATGTGGAATGTACCGAGTATGCAGGGTAAGTAAAATGGACATTTTAGAGTAAATAAAACTAGTACATAAATATAAGAGAAGGACATCATGCTTACACCAAAATCTTCGTAATAAAACATAAGGCTCAAGATTTTCAAATCATTCGCAGTCATTCATTTTCATAATCATAAGTAAACTTTATCAAAACATAACTTGAGCCACAACATAAAGATAACAATGCATAAAACATGTGAAACAATGGGAGGACACGTCATAACCGGCACCATCATGGTAGAGCCTTTCATGATGCCCCACTATCTCGCTCAAGTGGGCAGAGCCAACCCTGGCTTTCCAGGCGAGGGTCATGCATTAGGCATGATATCACATTTGAGGCGATCATTATCAATACAACATATCATTAGAAACCCACAGTTGCACATGGTTATGAGACACCGACGTAGTCCTTTAAATGTCAGACTGCTCGGTGCTGGACACGACTACCAAGAACATACATATAGGCTCATACGTAAATAAATAACATCATGCATTAAGATTCATTAGCTAAACTATAACACTTATTATCATGGATCTCCTTTAAAAAATGTTTATCCAAGAATCATAGGCCTTTTTCATCGGCCAACATCATAAATCGATAAATAATGTAATTAACTTCATAAATCATAAATCATCTTCAACATATGGGCATTTCCCAATACTTCATCATATTCAATTCTTTCGAAATATGCTCAGAAAATGGGAGTTTGGAATCATGCGTTTCCATCATCAATAAACTAAAAATATAGAGTATTCATCATAAATCATAACTTCCATTAACTTTCATAAAAGGGGTATTTTTTGATTTAAAAGATTGAAACATGATTTTAAAGAAAATAATGTAAAACCTGTCCATAATTCATAATTCAATAATTAAAACTCAATTAAATCAAACCCATAAAGAGAAATCACATTTTCATGCTTTTGGGTAAAACCCCATGGAATTGAATTGGAGGATTCATAATTAAATTCAAAATTTGGGCATGGGTGTGGAAGAATTTCTCCCATTATGAAACCCTACATACCTAGGAATGGATCGCTTTCGAGGTTCCTTGAATACCCACAAAGAAATTGATGGAAATTTGGGGAAGAAGACCTTGAATCTCCAAAAAATCTCTCTAAGCTTTTGCATGAGAATAGGCATGCGTAAAAGACTTAACTCATCTTATTTCACTCAAAAAATATCCAAAAAGACGTAGTTTAGGCCTTAGGAACTTAGAAATTATGAAAACACCCTTAATACAATGCAGGAAATTTCTGGTCACTACTCCCCACGAGGGACCTCACGGGTCGTTGCCACGGGGCACGACTTGTGGCCATGGTCCATTGAGTCCACTGTCCAAAACATCCAAGGGGACCCCACGGGTGACTTCATGAGTCGTTAGGTCTGACCACGACCCGTGGTCACCTTCCGTAGCCTGCACTGCCCATCCTAACTTGCCAAACCTCCAAGGTAGACCACGGGTGACCTCACAAGTCATTAGGTCTGACCATGACTCATGGTCAGGCCCGTTTCCTCCTCACTCAGGCTTTTCCAAACCATGCTGAGCACAAGTCATTTCGCCACTCGTGGTCACTCCTCTCGACTCGTGGTCACTCCTCTCGGCCCACCTCACGGGTCGTTCTATGACTGTGTGCGAATTTTCAGTTTTTCTCCGATTTTACTTCCAGGTCTGATTCTTGGGTTCCCGAGGTATAATAATATCTTCCCCTTGGGAACATTCATCCTTGAATGTTAGAAACATGCAGAAAACTCAGAAAGAAGTTATCACCATATATAATTACAGGTTATTTAAGGAAAAAGCTGACAAAATGACTACATCAAAAAAGAACTACATAGCTGAACTGAATTCAGACATCACACACATATACCATATCATAAAACAAACTTGTACTCATGAACTGAACATGAAAAGATGATTAAAGTTTTAGGGCAATACTGATACCTCAAACTGAAACTAAGTCGGTAGGGAACAAATGAGGGTATTTAGCTATCATATCTGCTTTGGCTTCCCACGTATCTCCCTCAACATGCTGATTTCTACATAATACTTTAACTGAAGCTACTTCTTTATTCCTCAGCCTCTGAACCTGGCGATCCAAGATCTCCACCGAAATTTCCTCATAGCTGAGGCTATCCTTTACGCAACGCCATCTACCGGGACTACTAAAGCTGGCCCAAGCACTTTTTCAAGAGTGATACATGAAACACGGGATGAACTGAAGCTAATCTGAAGGAAAGTCCAACTCATATGCCACCTTACCAACTCTCCTTATAACCTCGTAAGGACCAACGTAGTGGGGATTGAGTTTCCCTTTCTTTCCGAACGACATGACTCCCTTTATGGGAGATACCATTAAAAATATCCAGTTGTCCACATTAAACTCCAGATCCCTTCTCCTCACAACAACATACGATTTCTGACGACTCTAAGTGGTTTTTAACCGGTCCCTTATCAACTAAACCTTCACCATCGCCTCATGAACTGAATCAGGTCCTATCATAGCTACCTCGCCAAACTCAAACCATACGAAGGTAGATCTACACCTTCTCTAGCAAAGAGCCTCCAATGTTCCATCTGGATACTGGAGTGACAACTATTATTATAGGCAAACTCGATTAAGGGCAAATGATCATCCTAACTACCTTTAAAATCCATACACATGCCCTCAATGTAACCTCGAGGGTCTGAATTGTTCGGTCTGCCTAGCCGTCTATTTGCGTATGGAAGGATGTACTAAGCTTAACTTACGTCCCCAGTCCTTTTTGAAAAGAATGCCAGAATTGAGAGGTAAACTGAGTACCTCGGTCTGAAATAATAGACAAGGGCATTCCATGAAGTCTAACCAACTCCTGAATATACAACTTGGAATAATCATCTGCTTGAATCCGTGGTTTTGACCGGTAGGAAGTGTGCCGTCTTAGTTAACCTTTCTACCACCACCCAAATGGAGTCATAGTGTCAGCGAGTATGAGGTAGGCTTATAACAAAATCCATATTTATTTTCTTCCACTTCCAAGTGGGAATGCTAATATCCTAAAGTACACCTCCCGACCTTTGATGCTCGACTTTCACTTGCTGAAAGTTTGGACATTTTGGTACGAAGTCCACAATATCCTTCTTCATACTATCCTACCAATAGATTTCTCGCAAGTCCCGGTACATCTTCATGGATCCTGGGTGGATAGAATATCTAGTACCATATGCCTCATGCAATATCCAAACTCTCAAATTATCAACGTCCGGAACACATAGTCGACCATGGTATTGTAGCACATCATCTCCCCCTTGGGAGAAAACCTCCACGTTTTGACTCCACACTACCTCCTTCAGCTTCCTCAATGTCGGATCCTCATCTTTCTTAGATTTTTCATCGACCACTAAGTACGATTCTGACCCATTTCGCAAAATAATGTCACCATCATTTGAGTCGATTAATCTAACTCCCAGTCTTGCAACTCGGTGGATATCCTTCACCAACTCCTTCTTCCCCTCATCCACGTGGGAGAGCCTACTAAGTGCATCAGCAACCACATTGGCCTTGCTCGGGTGCTAAAGGACACTCATGTGCATGACCCCATCATCATCCTGTCTATCATATAGGCATGCTTGGAGCATGTGGCCAGATCTACCACACCCATAGCAAACATCTGAACCGAGCAAGCACTCCCTGGTATGACTCATGCCGCACTTCCCACAGGCTGGAGAGGTAAGCTCTAACTAGGTGCCCCTCTGATCACTCGACCCTGAAGCCCTGCTCCTCTGATCGCTCTTGGGCCCAGATGGAACACTAGCATATGATGGTGTTGGGGCTAGTGACCTTGCTAAAACTATGGACAGTAGCCACCGCCAAACCTCTGATGTCAAAACCCACAGTTGTCTGTCCGAGCCCTCTTTGCCTCCCTCTCCCTCGCATGAGCCACCTCCATCTGCTGGGTGTATAATACTATTCAAGGAAAATCCATATCATGGTGGAGCATAGTAGTCCTTCAATCCTTTTCTAAATAACCAGCCACACCATGAATGAATCGGCTTACCCGCGCCCTATGATCCATCACTAACTCTGGGGCGTACGTTGACAAACAAGTGAACTCAAGAGAGTAGTCCAGCACTGTCATCTTTCCCTGCTTGAGGTTCACAAACTAAGCTTCTTTCAACTCCCTCATCTCCCAAGGGAAGAACCTGTCGAGAAAGGCCATGTGGAACTCATCCCAGCTGGTAGGGCTCGCGCCCGCTGCCCTACTATCCTTCCATTGCTTGCACCAAATATGAGCGACCTCTTTTAGCTGATAAGAGGCCATGTCACACACTCCCCATTTGTCACCCCCATAACCTAAGTGACCTTCAACATCCCTTCAATAAACTCGTGTGGATCCTCGTCCATCTTTGACCCCGTAAACTCAGGAGGGTTCATCCTCAAGAAGTCTCTAATTAGGGCCACCGCTTCATTTCCATTCGGTGGGACCTGCGCAACCGCCTGCTGTTAACCTGAGTGGTCAAGGCCTGCGCCAACATCTGAATTGTCACCTGAAACTCAGCGTGGGCAGCTGGCTCAAGTGCCTGGGGCTCCTAAACTAGCGGGGCTTACTGATGCCCATGGTCATTGCCATCTCCGTGGCCTTCATCATTTTCATTCCTCCTTCCATCATTCTTGTAGGAGCCATAATTCTGCAATCGCAAATCACACGAATTAGAAAGATGGAAAGGCTTTTCAGCGCACGACCTAGAACATGAAAGAAGGGAACATTTCCTAAATGTCTAGTATCCTCTTTGTCATAAGTGTGGCGCGCTTCACACACATGAAAAAGACACTACTTAAAGCAGCTTTCACACACCCTAGGACACTTCAAAACTATTGCTCTGATACCAAGTTTGTCACGACCTGAACGTGCACCCGGATCGTAGACACCTGATAAGGGACCCCGAGAGACCCCAAGTCGACCCATGGAACATAAATACAACTAATCTCATTCAAATAAGCAGAATGATAATCATAAAAGCATAGGGGACAAGTAATTATAGCATAACATCAGGAAATACTGGACATATACAAAGCTGAGCACTACATACTTCTTTGAGGCCTCTAATACATAAGATGAGTTGAATGGATAACATCCCCAACTAACCCCACCAATACTGAAATATAAATAACATGAAAGTCTATCAAAAAGCCCTCGGAACATGAGGACTCACCAATAAGCTGAAAACAGAAGCTGAGATGGACTAAGGGTGAGGAAGAGCCTGAGATCCGGACCCTATATCATGAAATGATACAGCACAAAAACTATGCAGTCAGTACGTGGAATGTACCGAGTATGCAGGGTAAGTAAAACAGACAATTTAGAGTAAATAAAACTTGTACATAAATATAAGAGAAGGACATCATGCTTACATCAAAATCTTCGTAACAAAACATAAGGCTCAAGACTTTTAAATCATTCACAGTCATTCAGTTTCATAATCGTAAGTAAAATTAATCAAAACATAACTTGAGACAAAACATAAACATAACAATGCATAAAACATACGGAACAATGGGAGGACTCGACATAACCGACACCATCAAGGTAGAACGTTTCATGATGCCCCATTATCTCGCCCAAGTGGGCAGAGCTGACCCTGTCTTTCCAGGAGAGGATCGTGCATTAGGAGTGATATCACATTTGAGGAGATCATTATCAATAAAACATATCATTAAAACTCACGGTGGCACGTGGTTATGAGACACCTGCGTAGTCCATTGAATTTTGGGCTGCTCAGTGCTAGGAACGTTTCCCAAAAACATGCATATAGGCTAATAAGTAAATCAATAACATCATGCATTAAGATTCATTGGATAAAATATAACACTTATCATCATGGATCTCCTTTAAAACATACTTAGCCAAGAATCATAGGCCCTTTTCATTAGCCAACATCATAAATCGATAAATCATGTAATTCACTTCATAAATCATAAATCATCTTCAACATGTGGCATTCCCCAATACTTCATCATATTCAATTCTTTCAAAATATTCTCATAAACATGGGTGTTTGGAATCATACTTTTCCATCATCAATAAACTAAAAATATAGAGTATTCATCATAAATCATAACTTCCATGAACTTTCATCAAAGGGGCATTTTCGATTTAAAAGAAGAGAACATGATTTTAAATAAAATGATGTAAAACCTGCCCATCATTCATAATTCAATAATTAAAACTCAATTAAATCAAACCCATAAAGAGAAATCACATTTTCATGTTTTTGGGTAAAACCCTATGGAATTGATTTGAAGGATTCATGATTAAATTCGAAATTTGGGCATGGGTGTGGAAGAATTTCATCCATTCTGAAACCCTACATACCTAGGAATGGATAGCTTTCGAGGTTCCTTGAATACCTATAAAGAAATTAATGGAAATTTGGGGATGAAGACCTTGATTCTCCCAAAACCCTCTCTAATCTTTTGCATGAGAATGGGCATGCATAAAGGACTTAACTCATCTTATCTCACTTAGAAAAATATCTGAAACGACGTAGTTTAGGCCTTAGGAACTAAGAAATTACAAAAACACCCTTAATAAAATGCAGGAAATTTCTGGTTGCCAGTCCCCACGTGGGACTTAACAAGTCGTTGCCACAAGGCACGACTCGTGGCCATGGTCCGTTGAGTTCACTGTCCAAAAATTCCAAGGGGACCCCACAGGTTAATTCACGAGTCGAGAGGTCAGACCACGACTTGTGGTCACCTTCCGTGGCCTACACTTCCTATCCCAACTTACCAAACCACCAAGGTAGACCACTGGTGACCTCATGCGTCGTGAGGTCTGACAACGACTCATGCTCAGGCCCGAGGCCTCCTCACTCAGGCTTTGCCAAACCATGCTGATCATGAGTCACCTCACGACTCGTGGTCACTCCTCATAACCCACCTCACGGGTCGTTTTGTGACCTGGTGCTAATTTTTTGTTTTTCTCCATTTTTACTTCCAGGTCTGATCCTTGGGTTCCAGAGGTATAACAACAAGAGAGAAAGAAAACCTTTGTTGTAATCCCATATACATGAAGGAGAAACCTTGAGAAATTTCCTTCGAGAATCTGAGAGAAGATGGATGCCCTAGCTCTTTCTTATAATTGCCTGGTTGAATCTTCTACATACTGGTTTTTTAGAGGAAGGTATAAAATGAGAGAGGAATATCGACTAACCCTCTAACTCCCCTGAATATTAACTCGAAAATGATGTAGTTTAGGTATTAAAATACTGAGAAGTAACAAATATTCACCTGGAATAAAGTCTGAAAAATTGCCTATTAGGATCCAACTTGTCAAACAACGAGTCGTTGGTGGTGACTATGACTCGTTGTGACTAGTTGTTAGTCCTGGGTCTCAGAATCCAAGATACTAGAACTGAACAATGTATGGAAAGGAAGACTCATTGAATATAACAATGGGTCATTGTATCCAGTCGTAGTCACGAGAAAAAATTTGAACAACTTATGAACCTTTCCAAACGGATGACACAATGACTCATTGGTTTACATAATGGATCATTATCACTGCTCATCATCACTACTGAAGATTCTGATTGATTTCTGAACTAGACCGATGGAGGGGAATAATGACTCATTTGGTGGGACAATGAGCCGTTGTTGCTACTCGTTGTCAGTGGAGGAGATTTTAACATTCCTCCAATGGCTCCCTACGACGAGTTGTTATACCTAAGAACAGCTCGTCGTCTAATTCATTTCTTGGAGGACTTATTTGACAAGGTTCTGGACATTTATCAATGGACCAAAACAACAGCTCATTACATAAAGCAATGGGTCAGTGTATTTGTCATTGAATTTGGGAAAGAAATTTGAAGAGGCTGACAATGAATCACAAAACGAGACATTGCACTGATATTGACTCGTTGGTTCAATTGTTTTGAGTTAAAAAATTTAGTTCCTTTTCTAGTTTTTCATTTTAAGTCTGGGTTTGGTCTGAAGAACTTTTGGGGTGTTCACTTATATTGCATACTCCTCTTCCATATACTACTACATTAGAGATGTATCATGCTAGGATCATAAATTATAATATATATATATATAACATTATGGTCCGCAATAATGTCTCATTGAGACTTATCCTATAATATCTCAAAACAATAATGTGTACACTATTAGGAAAAAAAGGAAGTTCATTAATATATCAGAAACACTTAATTAAGCTTAGAGTGTCAAAACATCATAAATGCATCAATTATAAGTACAACCATGACCCATTCTCTGAACATGTTCACTAAATGTCTTTGGTAGTAATCCTTTTGCTAATGGATCTCCCACCCTTGCAGCAATCCCCATTAACTAGTAGCTCGAATTTGTTGTATCTTTTCCCATCACTTACACCCAATTCAAATTACTAGTCACTCAACACTTTTCATCGTGCAGCTAGAGAAAATAGAGTGTTCTGGACTTATTTTTCCACGATGACATAAGGGTCGTTACCGAAGTTGTCATGACCCAAGTGGCAGTGATTGGCACGCACAATAACCCCCCGGTGGGCGAACCAGCGAAACCCAATAACAATCCCCATGTGACCCCATGATCAAGACATTAATAAAGAAATCAACTGTGATGCTCTTAATACAACTTTGAATCAATATACTGCACATACCAAAACTAAATAAACAATTTTCTAGAACCTGATTGTCATTACACCAGATGTTTGTTTACAAGCTAACTAAACTAACACCTAAAAATGAAAAAAAGTTTCCAGATGTCTGAAGGAAAGGAATCTGCAACAGGGGAGTGAACTATGTCCTAATCTGCTTACCTTCTCAAACACCAAAACTGCTGCTTTATAGGTGAGGGCATGAAGAACTGCCTGGCTCGAACTCTGTACTCAGAAAAGAATGTAGGGGTAGGGTCAGTACATAACATGGTACAGGTAGGCATCATCGGCTAACCCTAATTAATAAAAAGTATATAGAGTAATAATAATATAAGACCAGTCTACAATGTATAAGGGAGTACAACACAATTAGACATACTAGTTCTACATAGGAGACAGCCAGCCTGCTCACTGGATTAGGCCATTTTCACAGCAGCGATTGCTTGACCGTTGTAGTGGTCTCGCTGCAGTGGCAACGATTCTTCTGCAGTGGCACTACTTAGGCAGTAGCTTGACATGCTGCACTCTTCTCAGTTCATCCATCCCATAGTTCAATAGATCAATAGTTTATCATTCTCACCTAATCGCTAAATCCATCAAAGAGGTATAATAAAACACAATCGTATCAGCTATTAAGAGCTACAAGTCCATAATTAATCATAGCAACAGCTATTCAAGAATTACACGTGGTGCAAAAATCACACTTAGCATTAAAATATGATATTCATTATCAACTCTTGTCATATCAATGATACTTGCACATTCTCTTAGCACGTTCCTTTTCCAACTTCATGAACATAAGTGAAATCACAAAACAACACACAAACGACAAAACCAAGGGTAACATGACGGGCACACACCTCCGTTATCTCCCCTCAACACTCAACTACACGAACCATGTACAGACATGCCAGAGGGTCTTATTTTTGCCCATTCAGTAATGACCTACAGGGGACATTGGAAATCCATGTACTATACCGGTATGGCACCCTCTCCCACTCATATGCTCGTCCTGGGTGCTCCCCTCGGACATGAGCCACTCGATAATAGTATTGCTCTCCTGGATGCTCCCCTCTGGTATGAGCCATTCGATAATAATATTCACTCACCTGGATGCGCCCTCATGCTCGAGCTTCTCTCAATTCAGGATACAATCACTATCCTATTCATTCTCAATTTGTGCAAAACAACAAGTATACAAATAATGCACATTCTCATGTACTATAATTTTTTATTCTCCTTTCACATAATCAATTCATGACAAGCAATCCACTTAACAATTTCTCATAAACTTAACAACATATTAATTCATGACTTTCTATCAACATGGTAATCATACTTGTTCACAAGACAATTCACAACAAGGGATGTTTGAAGACCAGTCACATACAATTATCACCTAAGCATACAAATCATTAAGAAGGGTCTAACCCTCTAACCGTAATCCACCTTGATTAGCAAGAGAAACCTTAGGAAGTGAACATTACTCGAAATTCAACAATCAAAAACTCCCATAACTCCCCCATAATCTTAGCCTTAGTTCATCAACCTAGGTTTTTGTACATCAAAATTTTCACCATTAATGGGTTCCCCTCCCCCTGAGTTTTTATAATAAACAACACCCATTAAAGGGGCTAGGGGAAAAGAAACTTACCCTTTCACCACCACTTTCATCTCTGGGGAAGAAATCTCTCTCAACCTTGATCTTTCGCATTTTGGAAAATAATGGGACTTAATCCCAGAAATCCAACTTAAACCCACTTTCTAATCCCTGTCGTCTGCTGCAGAGGTAACATTTTTGATATAGCGGATCCTCTATAGCAGTTCTAGCAATTACTCCAACATTCTGCCATAGCGGAAATTCCACCACTACCACGATCTCATTGCAGCGGGAATCCCAATGCTGCAGCGGTCCCCTAGACCAGTAGCTACCAAATAATGCCCAATTTCATACTTAGTTTATTTCACAGCCTCCTATCTTTCCCTTCGACTTTTTTCTATGTTCCAGGCCCTTAACCTTCTGTAACGACGTCCAGGTCGTTACATCAGATATCAATTAAAATATTATTCATCCCCAAATGGTCTATACAACAGTAGGAAGGGTACGTACCATATTCTATGAACAACTAGTGATACTTGGCCCGCATATCAACCTCGATCTCCCAAGTGGCATCCTCAACAATACAGTTCCTCCATTGGACCTTTTCTTTCGGAATCTCCTTTGACCTCAGCTTCCTAACCTCCCTAGCCAACATCGCTACAGCCTCCTTCTCAAATAACAGATTCTCTTCCAGCAGCATAGAGTCCCACATGATGATATACGTTCCATCCCCATGGTACATTTTTAGCGTAGACACATGAAATGTCAAATGCACTCCAGACAATCCTGGTGGAAATGCCAACTCATAAGCTACTTCCCTCATATATCAAAGTGTTTCAAATGGCCCAATATACCTGGGATAGAGCTTGCCCCTCTTTCTGAGCCTTATCACTCCCTTCATGGGGGACATATTGAGCAGCACTTGCTACCCCTCCATGAACTCCATGACCCTAACTTTCTTGTCTGTGTATTGCTTCTGCCAACTCTGAGCAGCTATGAGGCTATCCTGAATTATTGAAACCTTTAACAAATCTATCGCACAAGGCCTCACCTCAAATACATCAAACCACCCAATTGGAGATCTGCACTTCCTCCTATACAAGCTTCAAAAGGCGCCATACCAAATGCTCGAGTGGTAGCTATTGTTATAGGCAAACTCTGCAAGGGTAAGACTTTGTCTCAATGACCCCTGAAGTCTATCACAAACGCCCAGAACATGTCCTCTAACACTTGAATAGTTCATTTCAATTGTCCGTCTATCTGAGGATGAAAGGCTATACTCAAGTCCAACCTTGTACTCAACTCAGCCTGCAAGGTCCTCCAAAAATGGGAAGTAAACTGAGTGCCCCTATATGATACAATTAAAACAGGCACCCCATGAAACCGGATGACCTCTTTCATGTATAGCTTGGCTAGTTTCTCTGCGTTGTAAGTCACTTGTACCAACAAGAGATGAGCATACTTGGTCAACCTGTTCATTATGACCCAAATTGAGTCAAATTTTCCCGAAATCTTTGGAAGACCAACCACAAAGTCCATAACTATCCTCTCCCATTTCCACTCGAGGATAAGAATTCTCTGAAGTATTCCTCTATGTAATTTGTGTTCGTACTTCACTTGTTGACAATTTAAATAGTGATCCATGTAGTCCACAATGTCTCTGTTCATCCTACCCCACCAATAATGTTGTTTTAGATCGTGGTACATCTTGGTGACTCCGGAGTGAATGGATGTACCTCGAGTTGTGAGCTTCGGCCAAGAGAGTTTTAATTAGCTCACCTACTTGGATAACACACACCCACCCCTTTATTTTCAAGACCCCTTCATCATCTAACACTTTTTCCTTTACTTTTTCCTGCAGAACTTTATCCCTGATCTTACCCAGCTTTTCATATTCAAACTGTCTGGTTTTGATTTCCTCTAGCAGTGAGGATTTAGCCTCTAGGTTGGCTAGAACCCCACCAATTTCAGTCAACGACAATCTCACTAAGCAATTTGCCAAGGTCTAGACATCCTTGGCTATCGGCCACTGAGTAGCTTCCAAGAAAGACAAACTGCCCATGCTCACCGTCTTCCTACTCAACGTGTCTTCCACCACTTTGGCGTTTCTTGGGTGGTATAAGCTGGTGATGTCGTAATCCTTAAGCACTCCATCCATCTCCTCTTCCTCAAATTGAGATCTTTCTGAGAGAATACATAATGTAAGCTACGATGATCTGTGAACACCTCACATCGAGCTCCATACAGATTGTGCCTCCAATTTTTTAGTGTCAATACCAACATTGCTAACTGCAGATCATGCGTGGGATAGTTCTTTACATGAACCTTAAACTATCTTGAGGCATACGCAAAAACCTTTCCTTGTTCCATCAACACAGCACCCAACCCAGATCGTGAGGCATCACAATAAATAACAAATTCTATACCTTCCACGAGTAACACCAGGATAGGTGTTGTGGTTAGCAGAGTCTTGTGTTTCTGAAAGCTCGTTTCACATTCCTTTTACCACTGGAAGGGCACATCCTTTTTCTCAACTTGGTCAATGCCAAAGCGATGGAGGCGAATCCCTTCATGAACTGACGATATTAACTTTCCAACCCCACAAAACTTCGAATTTCTATCACATTAGTTGGCCTTGTCTAGTTTCTGACTACCTCCACCTTCTGTGGATCAACTCGGATTCCCTCCTTGGAAACCCCATGCCCCAGAAAAGGACACCGACTCCAACCAAAACTTGCACTTGGTGAATTTGGCATACAACTTCTTCTCTTTCAGTAATTCCAGCACAATCTTAAACAATTTCCGTGCCCTTTCTTGGTCTTAGAATACACAAAGATATCATCAATAAAAACAATAACAAAGGAATCCAGGTAAGGTCTGAAAATACCATTCATTAGGCTCACGAATGCGGCCAGAGCATTAGTGAGTCCCAATGACATGACCAGAAACTCACATATTTTATTTTAGGAATGTCTTCAGCCCATATTTTCAACTAGTGATAATTAGACCTCAAATCAAACTTTTAAAACATAGCTGATCCTTGTAACTGGTTAAATAGTTCATCTATTTAAGGAAGAGGGTACTTATTCCGAATAGTTACCTTGTTCAACTGGTGATAATTGATGCATATCCGCATACTACCATCCTTCTTCTTTACAAACAAACTGGGGAACCCACAGCAGCACAATAAGTGTAATGAATCCTTTATAGAGCAACTCCTGCAACTGCTCCTTGAGTCCTCTCAACTCAGTAGGTGCCAATAAGGATGGAGGAATAGAAATGGGTTGGGTTTCTGGTTCCAAGTCTATATAGAAATCTATGTCAAGGTCCGGCAGCATGCTGGGAAAATCTACAGGGAACACTTTTTAAGAACTTAAAAACAACTGGGACTGACTCTATAGAAGGACTCTATTAACTAGTGTCCTGAACATGCGCCAGAAACGCTGAACATCCCCGTTGTATCAACTTACGGGCACAAATATAAGAAATAAGTTTCTTAGGTGTAGGGCTACAATTCCCCTTCAACTCCAACCGAGATGACCCTGGACCTAATATAGTGACGGACTTAACATAGTAATCTTGAATGGCATGGTATGGGGATAACCAACTCATTCCCAAAATTATATCAACATGAACCATGTCTAAGATTACTAAGTTCGCCAGATTGTCAAATCCCATGAATTCAACAATGCAGTCACGAACAACCCTATCCACTAACACCGAATCCCCAACAGGAGTAGACACACCGATAGGAGTATTAAGCACAATATACAAAAGATTCAGACCTAAATAAAAATAAGTAGACATATAAGAGAATGTAGAGCTTGGGTTAAACAATGTAATAGCCACTATATCAGCCACAAAGATCATACCTGTGATCACAATGTCTGAAGCCTTTGCCTCTGGTCTACCAAGAAAAGCATAGAAATGAGCTTGGTTACCTGCCTCAGAACCGCCTCTGCTGGGATGTGTCACCCCTCTACCTGCTTGTGTTCATACCTACTTGAGCACATCCCCTACCCCACTGAACACCACCTCTAATGGCTGGTTGAACACCTAATCCCACCTGTGGACGATATAGACTTAATGAACTACCTCCCCTTCCAACTGGTGCCTGAGCTCGAGGAGCTAGGTGAGGAATAATTTTTCCGCCTGTTTGAATCTAGGGAACCATCTATGGATGTGGCCATACTCCCCACACTGATGGAATACCTTCTCAATAACTGGTCTGAGCTGGAACAGAAGAAATAGGATTATCCCAAAAATCCAAATGAACCATCTGAGTAACCCCTACTGAACTTGATGGTTGTGCAACTATCCCTAGCGGACCTCTGGCTAACGACTGCATGGTAGACTGAATAGGGTGCCCAGAGATACCCTGTGGTGTTGGATCCTTCATATGAGAACCATTGAAAGAACCAACTCTCCAAGCCTTTTTCTCCACATTTCTCGTATAACCCTCCTGCCTCACCCCTTCAACCAACTTTACGTACTCTACTACCTCCTGAAAAGTCATACCTGAAGAGACCATCCGCAGAGCTGGTACCTGGAGACCTATATTCAGGCATTTCACAAACTACCTAATCCTCTCCTCCTCGATGGATAGTAAGGATAGAACATATCTGGACAAGGAGTGAAATCAAGCCTCATATGCAGCAACTGATAAGCTCCCCTGTTCAATGGTGGTGAACTCATCCCATCTCCTATCCTTCAGAGTGCGGGGAACATATTTCTCCAAGAATGTGGAGTAGAATTGGGTCCACCAAAATGGTGGTGAAACTATTGGTCTGCATTCCTCGAAAGCCCTCCACCTGAGCTTTGCATCACCCATCCGTTGGAAGTTGATGAACTCAACAGCGTACTTCTCCACTACCCCTATCTTATGTAGCCTCTCATGACAATCTATGATGAATTCATAGGTGTCCTCCACCTCTATGCCGTAGAAAGTGGGAGGCTTCATCTTGGTGAACCTCCAAAATAAGTCGCGCTCTTCCCCTTTCATCACCGATACTGCTACCGGCCTAGAATACACGACAACCTCTAGTATGTCATCAATTTGCAAGGCCACAGCAGCTGCATGCTGAATTCCTGACTGCTGCCTCGCTGAAGTTGCTGGCGCTGCCCTAATGCCCACAAGGAAGATCAGAAGGTTGAGGACCTAATCTAGGACCTCTACAGATGTTGGCGCGGCAGGAGCTTCTCCCTGCATCGGGACCTCAACTTCAACAACCAACCGCTCCTGCACTGCTGGTGGCACGAGAGATGCAGATCTTTCCCTGACTAGAGTAGGAGCATGGGCCCCTTCTCTAGCCGCATGGGTCTCCGACCACGACCTCTGCCCCTTCCTCTATCACAACTAGAGCATCCACTTCTTGCTTGGGTGTTGTGTCTCTGCTACCATTTGCGCGTGTTCTCACCATCTGAGAAGGAAAGGAGAAAAGTTGTTAGATACCAATTGGAATCAAGTAATCAAACGAAACTAGAGAAGGAAGGAGTTCTCCTAAAGTCCTGTAGCCTCTCAAAGATAAGTTATGGACGTCTCTGCAGCGATCCGTGAGACTCTACTAGACCTGTCTAAGTGCAATAAGATCAACGAACCTAGAACTCTGATACCAACTTTTTCGCGAACCAGGTGACCATGATTGACCCCCACACTAACCCTACGATAGGCGAACCAACAAAATCCAATAACAATTCCCAAGTGACCCCAATATCAAGACATTTATGAAGAAATCAACTGTTATGCTCTTAATACAACTTCGAATCAATATACTGCATACCAAAACTAAATAAACAATTTTTCATAACCTAATTGTCATTACAGTAGATGACTGTTTACAAGTTAAGGAAACTAACAACTAAAAATGAAATAAAGTTTTCAAATTTCATAAGGAAAGACATACGCAATGGGGGAGTGAACTGTGCCCTCATCTTCTCACCTTCTCAAACTCCAAAACTGTTGCTCTACAGGTAAGGGCATGAAGAACTGCCTGGCTCAAACTTTGCACTTAGAAAAGAATATAAGGGTAGGGTCAGTACATAACATGGTACTAGTAGGCAGCATCAGCCGACCCTAATTAGTAACACGTTTATCGAGTAATAATAATATAAAACCAGTCCACAATGTATAAGGAAGTATAGCACAATTCAGACACACTAGTTCTACACAGGGGACAGCCGGTCTATTCATTTTATTAGGCCATTTTCATTGCAGCGATCACTTGACCATTGCAACGGTCTCACCACAGCGGAAACGGTTCTGCTGCAGTGGCACTGCTTAGGCAATACCTCGACATGCTACACTCTTCTCAGTTCATCCATCCCACAGTTCAACAGATCAACAGTTTAGCATCTCACCTACTCCATAAATCCATCAAACACGTACAATAAAACAACAATCGTATCTGCTATTAAGAGTTACAAGTCCACGGTTTATCATAGCTATAATTATTCAGGAATAACACATGTTGACAAAGTCACACTTAGCGTTAAAATATGATATTCATTATCAACTCAAGTCATATCAATGATACTTTGTACATTCTCTTAGCACGTTCCTCATCCAGCTTCATGAATATAAGTGAAATCAGAAAATAACACACAAATGACAAAACCAAGGTTAACATTACGGACACACGCCTCTGCCATCTCACCTCTACACTTAACTACATGAACCATGTACACGCATGCCAGAGGGTCTTATTTTTTTCCATACAGTCATGACCAATAGGGGACTCTAGAAATCTATGCACTGTGTCGGTGTGGCACCCGCTCCCACTCATATGCTAGTCCAGATGCTCCCCTTGGACATGAACCACTTGATAATAGAATTCACTCACTCGGATGCTCTACTCGAGCACGAGTCACTCGATAATAATATTTGCTCGCCCAGATGCTCCCCTAGGGCTTGAGCCTCTCTCAGTTCAGGATAAAATTACTATCCTAATCATTCTCAATTTTTGCAAAACAACAAATATACAAGTCGTACACATTCATATGTACTCTAGTGTTTTATTCTCCTTTTACATAATCAATTCATTACAAGTAATTCACTTCATAATTTCTCATAAACTTAACAACATATTAATTCATGACTTTCTATCAACATGGTAATCATACTCGTTCGCAAGACAACTCACAACAAGGGATGTTCGAAGACCAGTCACCTACAATTATCACCTAACCATACAAATCATTAAGCAGGGTCTAACCCTCCAACCATAATCTACATCGGTTACCCGAAGTTATTGACTTCTCTAATCTGCAGGAGCTTTTCCCTTCCTCAACACTTTAGATTGCTCGAAATCTACACACATATAATCATTAATTAATCACTCCTCAAGATAGGGCATAATTCTATCAAACCTTTCACTTTTCAGGACAAACCAACAAAAAACCCTTCCCTTCAACCTAGTTCTAGGTCCCCACCTTATCTAACGTGCCAACATTAATAAGAGGAACCTTAGGAGTCAAAATTCAACAATCAAAACTCCCATATCTCCCCCATAATCTTAGTCGTAGTTCATTAACCTAGGGCTTTCTGGTTAAAAATTTTCACCATTAATGGATCCCACCTTAAGCTTTTACAATGAACAACACCGATGGAAGGGTCCAAGGAATAAGAAACTTACCTTTTTACCACCATTTTCAGTTCTGGGGAACAAACCGGTCTCAACCTTGCTCTTTCGCATTTTTGAAATTAATGAAACTTAATCTCATAAATCCCAGTTAAACCAACTTTCTGATCCCCGCCGTCCGCCGCAATGGTCATATTTCCGCTACAGTGGACTCACTACGGCGGCCATAGGGTCACTGCAGTGGTTCTAGTGGTTAGTCCACCATTCCGCCACGGCGGGACTCCGGCCACTACAACTATCTCGCTGCAGCGGAAATCCCACTGCTGTAGTAGTCCCCCGGACCAGTAGCTACCCAAAAATGCTCAATTTCATACTTAGTTTATTTCACAATATCCTATCTCTCCCTTAGCCTGTTTTCCGTGTTCCAGGCCCTTAACCTCCCCATAACGATGTCTGGGTCATTACACAAGCGCAAAGAACTTCAGAGCAATAGCCACCACATTCCACTCCTTGTTGCGTTCACCACTTACAAAAAATATTTTTTATTTAGGTAACCCGTGCATAACTTCTTGTTACAAAGTAGGGTCAACAAGTAGTTTGATGCTTTATCATTTAAATATGAGCATAGTGTCAAGCAATACCACACATTCTTACTAGAATCACACCGTTCATGCAAATTTATTCCTTTAAGTGGTTCAACCCTTCGTACAGAAGTGCATGGTATTACTATATTATCACCTTGTGTTGGTGGGTAGTAGTTATTCTTTGATGCAAATATATACAAAGTGGAAATTTTTTTGTGCAACAAAATACAGCCCACACTATATAGGTTCCCTATTCGTTTGACATTTGTATAATACGTGTTGATAAATTTTAACTTTAAAATTTTCAAAAATTTTAAAGTATATTTAATTATAAAATAAAATGACTAGTATATGAACTAATAAAATCGTCAAATGTCAAAATGGATCATTTTTTTATTCATCTCTTCAATCCTAACAGGGCTTTATTCAAATATTTTCTTGGAAAAATGTTATAGCTTATGTACCAAGAAATTTAAATTTATTGTCTTAATCTAAAATATATTCTCTGTTTAAGTGAAAAATATTATGTAATTCTTCTGAGACCAAATATTCCTTTAATTTGAAAATAATAAAAATGAAATCTACAAAGAGAATACCAAATAAGAAATTATTTAAATGAGAAATAAATAATTTAAAAACAAAAAATGAATTGAAAGTTTTTTTCCTTATAATAGATCTTGATATTCATAAAATGTCTTTAATAAAAGTTGACCAAGTATAGATTTTTCTGAGTTCATCTTATTCAAGTTTCTTCTAAATATGCTTTGAACTACTTTAGGAAAAACAATTAGAGCGTTAATGTTTGAAAGATAAATAATCTATCTTAACAATCCTGAAACCTGTTATAAATAGTAGCTTCTCAACAAGAAATATGGAAAAGCACAATTCTTGTCCTAATGTTGCTGGTATTGAGAGATAAAAATCGCAAGTAAGGAGATGTGTGTATGCTTAATGAGAGCATCTCCTTGCTTGTGATTATTAAATCACAATATCAACAACTTTAGAACAAGGTTATGTCTATTTCTTACTTTTAGTTGAGGAGCCACTACTTATATTAGGATTCAAACTTCTTAATGCATGTGTTCAATCTTTTCACACAAAACTTTGTTAATTTCTTTTCCAGAAAATATCCACAGTAGATTTAGAATAAATCTATATATGATGAATTTAGAATATTTCTTTTACTTGAAAAACTCTTTGTAAAAAATTTTCATGATATTCATGAAAAATAATAACAAAAAACTTAAAATTTACTCCAGATTGTTAAATTTCTCAACTATTAGAATTATAAAAATTATTTGGTATATACTTTTCTGATATTTTTTTAAAAATTTCTTATATAGGAAGGTTCAGTCATGGAATAATAGATGTAATGTGAATATTTTTCAGATCTTGGGGAGGCTCAGTGTTGTTTGGAGGGAACTTAAATTTTATTTAAGTTGTTAAATGTTGAATCTTTAGGTCCATAAAGTATCAAAAAGTATTCCTGATAATGACTAAAATAAATTTCACATTAGATTGATTAAATGTAAAGAGGAAAAATCATTTCAAAATTTGAAGAAAATTGAAACCCTTTTCGTGTTATATAACTACTAAATATACACGTAAAATTTAGAAATATATCAATTGGTATTGTCCTATTGGAAAATGAATTGATAACAATCGCATCAACCAAAGATATAATTAACACTACATAATGAATTACTCTTAGGAGTTTATTATCAAGCACTTGTGATGGACTAATATATTATACTAGTACTGAATATTGTACTTGCATAATAGGCATATCGCTTTCAAAATTATGCCCTTATGAAACTATCACATCAAGGTATGATATAATATAGGAATTTGAAAGATGTATGAACACAAAAAGAAATATAGTCATATAGTGTCCATCAACAGAGTTCCAACTAAGATTTAATATAGGTATGATTTTTTCTTAGAAAACCAAATCAACAAATACACCTAACCATAATATACATAATACTACAAATAATCCCTTATGCGAAGTATAAGAGTATTAGTCATAACCTACTTTTAAAGGCTGAGAAATATTCCACGAGCCCTCACAAATGTGCCTTTTTATTTTGAATTGCTTAGGAGTACATCCTCCCGAGATTTAAAAGTCAACCCGAATCCCAAAAGTCAAAATAATAATGCTCATTCAAAATCAGTGTACCCATAACAAAAGGGTTTCAACAATTAAATTTCATCAAAAATTATGTGGGAATCTAATTCCAAGGCATCAAAATATGATATCTTAACTGTAGGTTCAAAACCCAAAATTTTCTTTTTTGGAAAAACTTTGACTTGATTTTGTTTATAGATCATGGGAATTAAAATGAGTTTAATACGCCGTGTCCACCAATTAATGTGAAGTTCATCATGTTGGCATCTAGTCATTTCCCGAAATATGGTGAACTTTACCGTGATGTGCATCATGCCCAACATCTTGTTATATTCCACACAAGGCAAATTTTTCAAAGTCCTCTCTATCTTTCACCATGACAAGATCCCCAAGACAAAATACTTTAGTGCCATGTTGTCCATCAGCAACGTCCCAACCAATATAGCACATAAGTAAGACTTAATTTTTTCACGCTGAGTTGACGAATAAGAAAAACCTATAACATACATGATATAATAAATCATCCATCATGTAATGTCTAAGAGAGTAAGTCATAATCAACTTCACAATTTGATAAAAAAGTTCACATAAACCCTCAGAAATGCACCTCTCTATTTCGATTACCATTAGAATACTCTCAATCTATCAAGAACATACTCTACGTGAATGTATGAGTCTGTTGATACTCATATCGCTATATTTTCTCCCATGTTTAAAATGTAAACCTCGTGTCCCAAAGCTGAAAATAGTAATTTTAATTGAAAATTATTGTACTCATAATAGAAATTCTCAAAAATAAAATTTTATCAAAATCAGGTCTGCCCCGAATTCCGAATCATCAATATATGATTTCTCAACGTAAATTTTTAAAATAACAAATTTCTATTTTGGAAAAATTCTGATTAGGTTCTTTTTATAGATCTTGGGAACGAAACTAGGTTGCATCATGTTCCTGAATAATGTGAACCTCATCGCAATTGGTATCGCATCAAGACCCACATGCGGTGAACATTACCATAATGTGCAGAATGCCACACTAACCATTATATATATTACCCCAAACCCTATGATCAAACCTGAGGGTTGGAACGGAGAAAATAAATTTTTTTGCACTAGGTCATAGGATGAGTCGTCCAGTGACCCGTGAGGTGCGCCACAAGTCATTAAATGACTCATGGGGAAGAGGGTGTACTTCATTGGACTTTTGGATTTGGGGATTACCATGGATGAGGCCATAATTCGTGGTCTGGACCACGAGTTGTCAAGTCACTCATGGCCAGAGGTTGGCATGAAGTGCAAAACTTAGGCAGTGTTGGGCACAACTTGGTCACCACGAGTCTTTGGGTACACAAAGAGTCGTGGTGTCCCTTTTGGTGATCCTAAGTGGTATGATTTCAGTGTTGGCCATGAGCAGTAGGTCACGAGTTGTGGTGTTAAGGATGAATCGTCCAGTCCCTCGTTGCGACTGGCAGTGTATTTTCCCTGCAAATTTATTGGGGAATTTTTCATAATTTCTAAGTTCATAAGGTCTAAACTAAATCATTATAAGCTCTTTAGGATTTTTTAAAAGGCTTAGCTCATTCTAAATCACTCCTCTCCATGCATGCTAAACTAGAAGATTTCTAGGGGTAATCAACGCTAAAATCCATCAATTCTTCGGATATTTCCTTTGGGAATTCAAAGAAGAGTGTAAGATCAACTTACCCGGGTATGTGAAGGTATGAATAAAAGTTTCTTTCACTCTCATGCACTAAATTCTTCTCAATTTCCATGAATTTCAATTCTAGAATCTAGCTTCATGATGGGTTTATCCCAATTCTTTTGAAATTCTCTATGATCTATGGGTCAATTTCCTTCGTGTATCAAATCCTCTTTTATGATCTATGGGTATATTTTATAATTATTTTGATTATTTATTTATAGTCTCAAATTTTAATAAAATTATTCCCAATTATGTATGCTTCATGAAAAGTAAAGTTATGATTCCATAATGACCTTGATCTTCTTAAGCCCTAAATTATGATTTATGATTTATGATAAGATTTCTCTCAAGTACTCATCATGGATTTATGAATTCCAAGTATATACATGATTTACAAGTATGCATGAATTTCATGATTTATGAATTTATGACTCTTGGCCAATTTATGACTCTTGGCCAACTCATGGGCCCTTATTCATGGCAAATCATGTATTTCAAGTATGATCAAGCATGTTATGTTGTAATTGACCATGAACTTCATGAATGATTTATGATTATGATATGATCCTCATGTGCGTATTTTTGAGAGCAGTGTCTAGCACTGAGTAGACCTGACGTTCAGGTAAACCCAGTGGTCTCAGAACTATGTGCCACCATAGGTTCATATATAGAAATGTTAATTTTATTAGATCCCTGTGATATCACATGATGCACATCCCTTGCCTGACAAGCCTGGGACAGCTCTACCCACTTGAGAGAGATAGTTGGGGCATCATGTAAGCTCTATGATGATGGTGTCGGTTATGACGAGTCCTCCCAATGTTCCTCATGATTTATGCATTGTTATGCTATGTTACTTTAGCTGAAGTTATATTTTATAAACGTTTTTGCTTATGATTATGATTATGACTAGTTTACAAATAGTTTGAAAACCTTGAGCCCTTATGTTTACATTATAATATTTACTTTATGATCATGCTATCCTACTCTTATGAACTCTTAGGTGATTTAACTGTCCATTTTTACTTACCTTGCATGCTTAGTATATTCAAAGAATTGACCATATATTCTATGTTGTACCGTTTCATGATACAGGCTCTAACATTCAGGTTCAGCCCCGCCATTAGCCAATTCTTAGAGTTCGCATCCCTCTGCCAGTGTTGGTGAGTCTTCATCCTTCAAGGACATTCAGTTGTCTATAGTTTTGTTCTTTCAGTTACAGACTTTTGTCGAGCTAGTTGGGGATGCTATCCCGCCAGCTCATCAGTTATATTAAAGGCTATTCAAACATTACGTAGAAAGCAGTTTGTAAATTTTTGATTCGGTATTAATTTGATATATATGCAGACTTCAGCTATTTTGTATGATAGACTTCCTTATTTATTATGTTAAACTTAGATGTCATATTCATTTCATGGGTCGACTTGGAGCCTCTCAGGGTCCTTTGTCCCGTGTCTCAATCTAGGCCTATGTTTAGGTCATGACATTATATTTCCTACTGAGAAAATTTTTCAAAGTCCCCTATAACTTTCACCACGGCACAATCACCAGCGCAATGAACTTCAAAGCAATGGCCACCGCATTGCACTTCCTGATGCGGCTAAGAAAAGATATGGCTCAGTTGCAGCTTACCGAGGACTTGACCTTAGTTAGGAAGGTATGAGGTATATGGATTAGGGTATCAGGGTAATAGGGAGCTGTTGTTACACGATTTCTTGTTCTTAGGGGTAGGCCTAATTTTGCTCTTATAGTTCCTGTCTTTCATTGTTTCTTCCTACCTAATGCTTTTTGTTTATTGTTTATCGTTAGTGTATTGTTGTTGTGTATTGTAGTACGAGCACCAGTTGTTGTTGATATTATATGTTATCTCCTTTTCTATTATTATGTTGTCGGGTTTGTTTCTCTTAAAGTCGAGGGTCTATCGAAAATAACCTCTCTACCTTTGAGATGGTGGTAAGGTCTGCGTATATTCTACCCTCCCCAGACCCCACTTGTTGGGATCACACTGGGTTGTTGTTGTTGTTGTTTTTGTTGTTGTCTTAACCTAAAATATATTCTCCCTTTAAGTGAAAAACATTGTGTAATTCTTCCAAGACCAAATCTTTTTAAAATTTAAAAATAATAAAATTAAAATCTATGAAAAGAATACCAAATATGTAATTCTTTAAATGAGAAATAAAATATTTGAAAACTACAAATGTATTTAAAGTTTTTTATCCTTATAATAGATTTTGACGATCTCAAAATATCTTTAGTAAGAGTTGACCAAATATAGATTTTTTTGAATTCATCTTATTCAAGTTTATTCTAAATATCTTTAAAACTAGTTTAGGAAAAATAATTAGAGTACTTATGTATGAAAAGATAAAAAATCTACTTTACAATCCTAATGTTGGTGGTATTGAGAGATGATAATCCAAGCAAGGAGATATATGTATGCATAATGAGAGCATTTCCTTACTTGTGATTATTAAATCACAATATCAATAACTTTAGAATAAGATTATGTGTATTTCTTGCTTCTTGTTGAGGAGTAATTTTTTATATTATGTCTCAGGCTTCTTAATATATGTGTTCAATCTTTCCACACATAACTTCATTAATTTTTTCAGAAAATTTCTGGAGTAGATTTAGAATAAATCTATATGATGAATTTAGAAAATCTTTTTGTTGAACAATTCTTTATAAAAGAATTCCATGATATTCATGAAAAATAATAATGAATAACTTGAAATATACTTTGGATTGTTAAATTTCTCCATTATTTCTCATTTAAAGAATTAAAATATTTGGTATACACTTTATTGAATTTTTTTTTTAAAATTTCTTATTTTGGAAGGTCCAGTCATAGAATAATTTATATAATGTGAATATTGCTAAGTTGTTAGGAGGCTTACTGTTATTTGGAGGAAGAATAAATTTTATGTTAATTAGATAAATTTTGATCTTTTATGTCCAAAAAACGATTAAAAAATTCTAATAATCATTGAAAAACACTCCATGTTAGATTGATTAAATGTAAAGAAGTAAAAATTGAAATTTGAAGTAATTATTTAATTCAAGTACTTTTCATATTATATAACTATTAAATATACACAAGAAATTAGAAATATATCAACATGTATTGTACTATTGGTAAACAAATTGATAACAATCGTATCAACCAAAGATGTAATTAACAGAATAGAATGAATTACTCTTATGAGATTATTATCGCACTCTAGATGTACTAATTAATCATATTATACTAGTACTGAATATCTATAGTTGCAAACTTTTTCCTATCCAGAAGTTCTATAGGAAAATGTAAGATGTTTTCCCAAAAGTATCTTGGGGGAAATGGTACGCAACAACTATAGGGCTCCAAAATGCATTTTTATTTTATGATTTTCAACACTAGAGAGATTATACACACAAGAGATAGAATACGATTTTCATTTTATGCAATGAAAAAAGTACATGAATTAGAGAGATGTAAGAACACAAAAAGAAATAAAGTCATATAGTGTCCATTAGCAGAGTTTCAACCAAGATTGAACATAAGTAAGATAGTTTTCTTAACACTAAATCAACAAATATACCATACCCCTAACATACTTAATACAATAAATAATTCCTTATACAAAGTGTAAGAGAATAAGTCGTAACCTACTTCAAAAGCTGAGAAATATTTCACCGAGCCATGAAAAATGCGCCTATTTATTTTGAATTGTCTAGGAATACTACAAATTTATCAACAACATACTCTAAGAGTGTATACAAGTCTATTGGAACCCTTATTGATGTACATTCTCAAGAGTTTGAAAAGTCAACCTCGAGTTTCAAAGGTAAACATAATAATGTTATTTCAAAATCAGTGTACCCATAATAGAATGATCGTTAAAATTAAATTTCATCAAAAATCAAGTCCAAATTTAACTCTAAGAGATTAAAATACGATTTATCAACTCTAGGTTAAAAACCAACAATTTTCTTTTTTAGATAAACTCTTACTAACTTCTCTTTATAGACCATGGGAATGGAAATGGGTTTAATATGTCGTGTACACTAATGAGGTGAATATCATCGTGATTGGCATCTCATCATCACCCTAAATGTATTGAACTTTAACATGATGTGCATCATGCCCAACATTTCGTTATGTTCCACACATGAAAAATTTTCCAAAGTCCTCTCTATCTTTCACCACAACATGATCTCCAAGGCAGCAAATTTTATTGTGATGGTGTCCATCAGCAAAGTCCCAACCAATATATCACATAAGGAAGACATATTTTATCCGACTGAGTTTATAAAAACACAAAACCCATAACATACATGATATAATAAACCATCCCTCATGCAAAGCCTAAGAGAGTAAGTCATAATCAACTTCAAAATCTAATCAAAATTTCTATAAATCCTTACAAATGCGCCTCTCCATTTCTATTAGACTTAGAATACTCTCAATCTATCAAGAACATACTCTATGTGAATGTACGAGTCTATTGATACTCATAACACTGCACTTCCTTCAAAGATTAAAATGTCAACCTCATGCCCCAAAGGTCAAAATAATATTTTTAATTTAAAATTAGTGTCTCATAATAGAACGATCTCAAAAATAAAAATTTCATCAAAACTGAGTCTAACCTGGACTCCAAATCCTCAATATATGATTTCTAAACTTTAGATTTTAAAATACAAATTTTATATTTTAGAAAAAATCAGACAAGGTTCTCTTTATAGATTTTTGAAATAAAACTAGGCTTAGTGCATTGCGTCCCTGAATGATGTGAACCTCTTCGCAATTGGTATTGCATTGAGGCCCCCATGCAGTGAAATTTACTATAATGTGTAGCACTCCGAAGTACCCATTATGTTTCCTACTAAGCAAATTTTCCAATGTCTTCTCTACCTTTTACCATGACACAATCACCAGCGCAATGAACTTCAGAGCAATGGCCACTGCATTACACTCCCTGATGCGGTCAACACTTACAAAAATATCTTTTATTTCGGTAACGCGTGCATACTTCTTGTAACTAACTAGGGTCAATAATATGTTTGATGCATAATGATTTAAATATAGCGCAACGTCAATCAGTACCACACATTCTTATTAACATCACACCGTTGATGTAAATTTATTTCTTTCAATGGTTCAACTCTCCTAATGAAAATGCATGATATTAATATAATATTAACCTTTTTTGGTGTGTAGTAGTTGTGCTTTGCAGAAAATATATACAAACTTGGTAATTTCTTATGTAACAAAATAGAGCCCACATTATAAGTACCCAATTCATTTGACATTAGTATAATATGTGTTGGTCAACTTTTAACTTTAAAATTTTTGAATATTCAAAGTATATTTAATTATAAAATAACATGACTATCGTATGAACTACTAAAATCTTCAAATATTGAAATGAATCGTTCCTTAATTTATTTCTACAATATAATTAGGAATTTATTTCAATCTTTCTTGGAAAACAAATTATAGCTTATGGACCAAGAAATTTAAATTTATCATTTAAACCTAAAATATATTCTCCCTTTAAGTAAAAAATATTATGTAATTCTTCCAAGATCGAAGTTAAAAATAATAAAATTGAAATCTATAAAGAGAATATGAAATAAGTAATTATTTAAATGAGATATAAAAAATTTAAAATCTGAAAATGAATTAAATTTTTTTTCCTTGTAATAGATATTGACAATCATAAAATACCTTCAATAAGGTTGACCAAGTATAGATTTTCCTGAATTCATCTTATTCAAATTTATTCTAAATATGCTTTGAACTAATTTAGGAAAAATAATTAGCGCACTAATGCGTGAAAGATAAAAAATCTATCTTAACAATCCTGAAACCTATTATAAATAGCTGCTTCTCAACAAGAAATAGGAAAAAAGGAACAATTCTTGTCCTAATGTTGTTGATATTGAGAGATGAAAATCGCTAGTAAGGAGATGTGCGTATGCATAATGAGAACATCTCCTTGCTTGTGATTATCAAATCACAATATCAACAACTTTAGAACAATATTATGTGTATTTCTTAATTTTTGTTGAGGAGCCATTAATTATATTAGGCTTCAGAATTCTTAACGCATGTGTTCAATCTTTTCACACAAAACTTCATTAATTTCTTTTCCAAAAAATATACGAAGTAGATTTAGAATAAATCTATATAGGATAAATTTAGAAAATCTTTTACTTGAACAACTCTTTATAAAGATTTTTCATGATATCATGAAATATTTTCATGATATCCAACCTGTTGTTGCACGTCTTTCACTCCTTAATACTCGATATCAAGAGTACCAACAAGCTAATTTGGGTACAACTGAAGTAACCTTGAATGCTGGGACATTTTCTGTAACATTATTTTCAAATTTCAATATGTCCCTAAGTTATCCACATTTAACCTTAATGATCAAGTCCAAATACAGGGAGCTCCTCAAGGAAGAGATGCTATCCAGGAAACTCTATTATCTGATATCTTAGAGAGTTCAGAACCATGCCTTGGATTTTCATTTCCAGGTAGAGATGATGCTTTGCTACTACATGTAGATGCCGCAGCAGAACTACTACATTCACCCAAATAGCCAGAAAAATATCAAAGGAAGAACTTGTCAAATTTTTCCTGACTCATGGATTACTAACTATGAGCGGATAAGAGAACCTCCTGTTGAACCTCTTCGATCCACTGAATCAATATTTGTCAAAAATAAGATAAAATTGTAGCCATCAACTTTGAGCACTCTCATCTCAAAAAACCAAACAATTCATTCTTTTCTCTTTAGATGTACCAACCTACATCCATACCCTTATCTGAAAATGAGGAGGATGCATTTGATTAGAACCTTCAAGTTGTTATGAGAAAACATGATTGGATCAAACACTTCAATCATGAAGGTCGTGACATATGTTGGTTCGAATGTACCTTCACCAGGCATTTCCCTTGGTATATTGAATGTAACTGCCCAGAATGTCTAGAGGATGAGATTGAATATGACGAGCTACATGGGAAGAGATCAAACCCAAAAACAAGAAGGGGAGATGCTTAGAAACGAAATTCTATAAGCGATACGAATATGGGGACCATCTATTCGTTCCCTGAGCCGCCCTAGAAAGTACGAATTCCCTATGTCCTACAAACCTCAACATTAGCCAACCCCACCTACTACAGCTAAAAAACCTCAAAACCCTTAACTCTTTATGATGAGTCCATCCAGCTCTAGTCATATTCTAGAATTCCCCTAACTACAACCCTTTGAAAAAGATGGTGTAATCCATGCACAAAAAATACCAAAGGAAAATATTGTGCTGCCCACTGGAGAACAACCACCAACAAGTGATATTGAGGATACAATCAACCGGCAATCATAAAATGTAATCTACCAGAACAAAGTGCTGACCAGTATTAGCACTCCCCTCAAGAACGTTGTTCAAACGCAGAACAAGATTATGAGCAAGGTGGAAAACATTGAGAAGAAGTGGAACATACATCCAATCAACTTGCCGTCCTTATCCAACCCCTGAAATTACGATTGAACAATATGCAGTATGAGATCTGTCCACCAAGAACATCACTTTTCCACTTCTGTTCACAGTAATAAAAAAAGATGGTTGTTATTAAAGAACAAATAAGACAACTGAGACATGGATCTTTTGAGACACAAACAACGCAAAGCCACTCTCCAAAGTACTCCTTTTTTCCTATGTAGTCACCGACATACTCACCACCTAAATTTAGCTGTCGTGGTACTACTGCTCCTTTCATTACACATGAACCCATATCCTTTACTAAAAAAACCAAAGATGAGACTGAGTTTGACATTTCAAAATGGGTCTAGGAAAAGAAATAGGTTGGAAAAAGTTAATAGCCAGATCCATAAAACTTAATGATCTAAGATCAAGTTGTTCCAGACCTCTATGGCTTGGAAGAAGATGACAGCTTAGGATCCAGTACTGAAGAGACAACAAATAGACATCCTATTGAAGAATGTAAAGAAGCAGATTCAAAGTCAAGTCAGAATCTCTCGCTAGACACCTCCGAGGAATACAATCCACCAATATACGTGAGCCAACCAAGAGAATAAGAAGTTTCTGAAGTCGATGATGATCAAGACGGGATGACAGATGACCCAAATTCAGAAAGAAGACCAGAACAATCAACACTAAAATTGGTTGGAACTTGATTCCATACTTTCATTCTGGATGATGTCTAGGTTTAAAAGTATCCTCAAAGGATCCAAGACATCCATACTTGGATGGTGAGGAAACACTTGGTAGAACGAAAAAAGTATCTAATCCTGTCAGAGTTCACGTCAAGGTTCTCCGACATCCATAGAGATTGGTGGACCTCACTGGAGACACATGATAAAAATACTTTCCTCACGTCCCAGGACTTTGTTCTCAACATCAAAATTCTACATGAAGTCTTTTATGGTGATACATGCCAAATGAATGAAAATATACAAAGTCAATTCTACGAGATGAAATGTGTATCATTCGATAGAGATGTCATTGATATTCATTTTCAGAAGATGGTAAAAATATACTTCGAACTAAGTGGAGACGCCAGTTTGAAGAAAGCCTTCCTTTCATCCTTGCCAAAGATGTTAGTTGGACGAACCATGACGATTGTCGAGGAAAAATTCCAGTCGATCACAATACCCCAAGTTAGCTATATCCGGCATCCTAGCGCTGGAAGATATCTATACCAAGAGATCTTTTCTAAAGTAGATCATGCACAATAATCAAGCCCTTGGTAAAGGTTGCAGCAAAACTAACCTAATAACTGGGTCCAGTTACTTTTGCTAGGACCCCAAAAGTCAAAGCATGTTCAAGAGATACAAGAAATTCAAATGGCCAAAGCCTACCGGTGGAACATCCCAATTCACCAAGCGAACAAAATATTTCGGGAGAAAGCATCCAGGCAATTTCCAAAAGAATGATAGATACTTAATCTGCTACAAGATTGGACACTTTGCAAAGAACTGTCCTCAGGCTAGAAGATCTATCCAACTTCTTTCTGAGATAGAAGAGTATGCTGATATCAAGGATAATGATCTTGAATTAGTACTTTCAGCTGAAGATGAACCATTAAAGGACACTTTTTTCTCCATGGATGTGTATGAAGAGCATGGGCATGACCATTACTAGATCCCAGAGGCTGAGAAAGAGATCAACAGCATTATCAATATTCCTCAAGTCCAACTGAACATTTATCCATCCAAATGGGATAAGCTGATTTAGGTTATTGCCTTCATGGATACTGGTGCATCATCATCACTGATGAATCCCAGAATTATTCCTAATGATCAATGGATTTCCCATTACAAGACTTTCAACACTTCATCAAATGGTATCCTAATGGCCACAGTCATCACAAAACATCTAATCACAATTGAGTTCTTCCCAGGATTAAAGTTCAGAAAAAAGGTGTTCGGATCAGATGTCCTAGGAAATGATCTTATAATTGAGTTCGACATCTATAGACAACCCAAGGATCAATTGCACATTGTATCTTATGAAATAGCATTCAGAAAGAAATTCAAGCCTTACATAAAAGTGTCACGCCTACTCGAGATCATTGAGGATGAGTGGATCAAATAGATCGAATAATAGTTGATTGAACATTCATGTGCTGAATCCCACAAGGAGTTTATAAAGAAGTGCAAAATACATTATGGTTGAATAAAGAATTTTTCATCAAACTCCCATTGATGAAGAATGAAAACATCAACCCAACCAAGGCATGCCACTTTGGCATGAATCCAGTGCATCTTCAACTTGTATAGAAGGAGTGTGCCGAATTCATGTAGTTTGGACTAATCGAACCATCTGATTCTCACTGGGCATGCAAATCTTTCTATGTCAACAAGAGATCTAAGCAGACAAGAGGTAAATTCATATGAGTCATAAACTACGAACCTCTTATCCACTTCCTATAAGATGATAATTTGACTATACAAAATAGGATCACCCTATTTTCACACGTAGACAAAGCTAGAGAGTTTTCCAAGTATAACCTTAAATCTGGGTTTTGGAAATTGGGGATACATCCTGAGAAAAGAGCAAAAATAAGATTTTATATTCCTGACCAACACTTCCTATGGAAGGTTATGCCTTTTGGGCTGAAACCTACACCCTCTCTATTCCAAAAGTCCATGATCAAAAATTTTCCGCCTCTCCTCCACACCTTACTAGTTTACATTGACGATATATTGTTGTTCAGTGATACTTTGGAGGACACCTCACCTTACTCCACCAATTTTATGATATAGTATGGGCAAATGGAGTCATGATCTCTACGAAGAAAATGGCCCTTATGCAGAACGAGATTGATTTGTTGGGGATGCATTTTTGAAATGGAGCATACAGTCCAGGTCCACACATATGTCAGGAACTGCTCAGATTTTCAGACACCAACTTCACCACAAAGTAGCTCTAACAATTTTTAGGGGTGATAAAATATGTTAGAGATTTTATTCCTGAAGTTTCTACATATATATATATATATATATATATATATATATATATATATATATATATATATCCACTTACAATGATTCTCAAGAAGAATGCCCAAGCTTGGGGTAAGGAGCAAGATAAAGTAGTCCAAAAAATAAAAAGAAAGTGTTCCAACAGATGAAAACTCTCCATATGCCAACGGACGGAACGAAAATATTGCATACTGATGCCAACAATGAATATTGGATTGTAGTTCTTCTAAAAGAAAAAGATGGTCATAGGAAGATATGCGGATAAGCTAGTGGACGATTCAAAGACAAAGAACAACACTATCATTCCACTTTTAAGGAAATTCTTGCTGTGAAAAATGGGATCAAGAAGTTTAATTTCTTATTAATTCACACTGAATTCTTGATTGAGATGGATATGAAAGCATTTATGAAGATGGTCCAAATAAATAAAAAGATACCTCCACATTTGCATATTCTTAGATGAGCACAATGGTTCTCCCCATAAAGATTCCAGGTCAAGCACCTGAAAGGGAAATATAATTTCCTAACAGATTTTCTATCTCGACCAGATGAATTTGTAAAAAGGTTTTTTCTAGAGAAAACCAAGAAGATGAAGGAACTAGTCGGCCAAGTCTTCATGATTACCAATCCACCAGTTCTTAGGTCATTGAAGCTACCAAGACATCCACCTGATTTATTCAGTTAGTATGTCGACCCATTTGATCCATCCATCCTGATAGCATGATGGACTTTCTATGAGCTACAGATGTTTAGAAAATATGAAGGATCTATACCAAAGACGTATGAAGTCAACCCAGAATACCCGTTTTGTCATGTGTTCATACCACTTGCCAATGATTTTCCACAAGAGCTCTTATGGTTCTTTTGGTACTATGTCACCAGTATTATATCCCGTTGAAATTCAAGTGCGACGTATTCAGAGACTTTGACAAGATTGAACTAGTTTTAAAAATATTCCTACAATGGTTTAGGATACAAAAATATTGGGTTCAATATTTTAAGAGTTCATACGATGCAAAGGTGTTCATGCTACGTCGAACAATAAAGTTAATCGACCAAAAAGTCCATGTTGAGCCAGCACTCTCACTTTGTTGGAAATTTCCGATCTCTATTTAGTCCTTCAAAGACGAATATTATGAAGCATAAAGATTTATCTTCCAGCAAAATAAATGCATTCCAAAAGAGGTTTGGCCAAAAGAATAGGCGCCATGGAACCACATTGACGATCATCCTCACTGGAAAAAAGTCCGACAAGAAACAAAGGAATATTAAGCACTCTATGAGATCACCAGAGATGAGATCACTTAGTCCATCACACGTATAAGATTAAATGCTCCATCACAAAACTATCATAATATGCAGCAAGCCATGGAAGGAACATCAAGCAGAAAATGTTACTTCATATGATCTTTGAAAGGAGCTTGGACAATATGAGTTTCTTCAACAGAAAACATAGTTTCCAATGGAATACGGATGAAGGATTCTTATACCCACCAGAAACACCTCCAAATTTTGTCCCACCGTATAATTGTTGATGACATGTGCAAGAATCTGAGAAACTCACCGCCTCAGATTACCCATCGAAGTTTACTACCCATGTGAAGACTAAAGCAGGCCCCAATTCACATGCCATCACATGGGATTCCCGTGGACATATTAGGCTAGTTGTTGTATTACACTATTTATTTTATTAGGCATTTGTTGTTATTAGGCTTTAATGAGTGTTTAGATAAGCGTGCCAAATTTGTTTTTATTAGGCCATGTAAATAGGTGTGCCAAGTTCATTTTATTTGGCTGTCTCGAAAGGTATGCCGAGTCTATCTTGTATCAAGTCTATATTGTAGTCCCCTAACTCCTATATAATGGAGGCTAGGTTGTACATTGTAGTTTAGAATGGAGCGAAGTTTGAAAGAGTCTATAAAAACTTCCTATGTTTAGTAATGGTGAGTGTTTGCTAAATTCTCTATTGTTTTTCCTTTCAAAAGGCATGATATGGCTGATCCTTGAAGTAGTATAAGGCCTTGAAACATCGGGTAAGTTATCTTGTTATAAGTACAATAGTTTTCCGAAGTTTATAACAGCTAAATTTAAAAGTAGAGTAAAAGTTTTCCCGAGTTGAGTAGCTTGGCAAATCGTCTGAGTGGATGTAGAAGCCATCCCATTTTTGTAGGGAAAATATATTATTTCTATGATGAAATTTACTGTTCGAATGACTTGGCAAGACATTCTCTATGATGTTGAAGCCAGGTTTGTGGCAAGCCATCCTTCAGAATGTTGAAGCCCAGTCCCCATTCATAGGAAAATAATTGTGCTTGCAATCTCGCTCTTACTTCAATGTCTAAAGCACAATTCTCAAATGTTGCTCATACTCCTCTCTACTATGAGAATACATCAAAATTTCATCTACGAAGACTATAATGAAGGAGTCGAAATATTGCTTGAACACCCTATTCATCAACTCCATGAACACTGCTGGGGCGTTAGTCAGCCCAAAAGACATAAACAAGAACTAATAGTGGCCATAACGAGTCTTGAAGTCAGTCTTAGGGATATCCTCCGCCCTAATCTTTAGTTGATGGTAAACAGACCTCAAGTCAATCTCAGAGAATACAAAGACTCCCTAAAGCTGATCAAATAAGTCATCAATATGCGGAATGGGATACTTGTTCTTAATTGTCACCTTGTTCAACTATTTAGAGTCAATGCACATCCTCATGATGCCAGCCTTCTTCTTAACAAATAGGACCAAAACACCCCAAGCAGAAACACTTGGCCTTATAAAACCATTACTCAATTAATCTTACAACTACTCCTTTAATTCCTTCAATTTTTCCAGAGCCATCCGATATGGAGGAATAGAAATAGGTTAAGCGTCTACCTCATAATATATACAAAAATCAGTATCATGATTGGGGGTGACGCCTAGAAGATCAGTCAAAAATATGTTTGGAAATTCTCTCACCACTGGCATAAACCCTAAAGGAGGAGTATCGGCTCTAGTGTCGCAGACATAAAGAAAATAGGTGAGACACCCCTTGTAAACTTGCGATGAGCACTCAAAAATGAAACTACCTTTCTCAGATAAGGACTGAGAGTGCCCTGCCAGTTTAGGAATACCTAACATATTTAAAGTCACTATCTTGGTGGAGCAATCTAGAACTGCATGATTAGGAGAACGCCAATCCATACCTAATACGATATCAAAGTCTACCATGTCCAATATAATTAAGTCTGCCCATGTGTCATAGCCCTCTAAAGTCACAGTACAAGATTGGTACACCTAATCTACTACTAAGGATTCACCCGCGAGTGTAGAAACGTGGATAGGCATAGAAAGGAAATCACATGGCCTACCAAGTCCCAAAGAGAACTACCCCGACACATAGGAGAATGTAGAACTCGGATTAAATAAAAATGTAGTAGGTCGATGACATACTGGACCAATACCATGCTAATCGTATCAGAACCTCTACCTCTAGACGACCTGGAAAAGCATAACACTAAACATTAACACACTCAACTTGAGCGACCCCTTGGCCTCTCAACCACCACCTCGACCTGTAGGAGAACTGCTATGGCCTCTAGTTGGCTTTGCTACTGCTCTTGAAAGACCCTGAGAACCCTACTGCTGTGATCTCTACTTGTGTCGAGGGCAATCCCTTTTGATATCTCCTAGACCACCATGCTCATAACATGTCCTAGGGGCCATCATCTACTAGGTAGGGCAAGAGTGATTAGACTAACCTCTATGGCTGGAAGATATTTGAGATTACCCCTATAGACCCTGTCCCAAGCTGTAGTAACCCCGTCAAGAATAACCTCACTCAAACGACTGAATAGCTACCTAAATTAGTCTTCTAGAAAGTGGTCAAAAAATCATTGCAGAAAAACCCCTTCCACCAGATGAGGTGCCACTGTAACTATTGAAAGTATGCGACCTCTAGTACCTAGCATCACCAAACTCTTGACATCGCATGTACTCGACATCTTAGCTGCATCAACTACTTAATCGAAATTTCCTCCAGTAGATGTAGTCTGAAAAGCTACAACCAGAATTGGATAGACCAATCCAACTGTCGAATCCTCTTGGCCTCGTCGGGTAAAATAAACAAAGCTTGATGAGACAAGACATGGAACCTCACCTCATACTTGGTCACAGAAATTCCATCCAGAGTTAGATTCTTGAAATGATTCCTCCTCTCTTCCTACATGCTACGGGTAACAAACTTCTCAAAGAAAACCTAAGTAAACGACTCCTAAGTCGATGAAGGAGACCCAACTGTCCTAGTCTCAATATAAGCTCTCCACTATTGTTCGGCTGGCTTGATTATCTGAAAAGAAGTATAGTCAACCCTATGGGACTCCACCAATCTCAGATTATGCAACCACTCATGAAAACTAATAATAAACTCATAAGCATCCTCTCGTTGTCCGCCTTTGAACTGTGGCGGATCCATCTTTATGAATCTCTCGAACATCGTGTGCTCCTTATATGTCATGATAGGCCTAGAAACTGGGGGAGTTACAATGCCTAACAAAGGCATACCCTTGATTCTAGGAGCCACAATTATGGCTGGCTAACTAAATGAAAACTGAAGACCTAAAGTTGTCTGCTAGTCGGGGGTCTATCCTCCCACCATAGTTTGAGAACCTCCAGACATACTGGGAAGAATCTCGGCCTGAGTCATCCCTTTTAAGAAATTGAGAATATGTGCCAATGTGTTCTAAAGTACTGAGGTAGTAATAAATTTAGGCGACACCAGATCTGGACCAACCCGCTCATCTCGAACCTGATCAACCTCTAGGATATAAACATCCTCCTCAGGAGACTCTACCCTCACAGATACTGGAATACCTGATGGTGCTCTAGTCTAGGCAAGTGCAGTGGTCGTGCCCTGCCTCTACCTCTCCTCTACCTAATCCGCGTGCTACGACTCCAACAGTAGGTGTAGGTGTAGGTGCTTGACCTTTAGCACTCGTAGATCATGTTCTCACTATCTGTCTTCGAATGAAATAGAGTGACTTCGTATCCAGAAAGATCAAATCCGTATGATAAGGAAATAAACAATGGGAGTTTCCTAAAGTCCTGTAGCCTTCCCAAGACAACTAAATAGACGTCTCCACACCGATTGGCAAGTCTCTACTAGACTCTGATCTTGTACTTAATGGGACATATGAACCATGCTCAGATACTATGTTGTCAAGACCTAAAATCCCATTGAGCCGTGAGGGAACCAACCCATCCCCGTAGGTGAACCCCGTTCCTTTATTAAGTGGGACGTATGAACCATGCTTGGATACTATGTTTTCACGATCCAAAATCCTATTGAGCCGTGAGGGCACCAACCATCCCCGTAGGTGAACCCCATTCCTTTATTAAGAATTTAATAATATAAAAACTATAGAAGTAATGAAAAATAATTAACTAACTTCTATAGGTTTGAAATAAGCGAATCAAAAATCAAAATAATTCCAAGATCTGGTAACACTGGTACAAGAGCATCTACTGGTACCAAATAAGTTTAAAAACTAAAACAACTATCTAGAAGAAAATAAGAGATAAAATAGAATATGAGGTGTCTAGAATTTAGTGATTGCCGAAGGTGAAGTAGTTCAACCTGAACTCTAGCTGTAAACGTCTCAAACCGCGTGAGAACTCAAGTACCGCCAGTACTTGGTATAGTCCCAGCACATAGAAAGGTACATCAAATATAAAGTTAGTACGAAAAATAGGTGTACTCAGCAAGCTTTTGATAACTGACCCTTTCTAGAATTGATGACGAGATATAAATTCTAACAATTCCTTTTTTAACAGTTATAAATACACAATAATAATGATTCATCACAATAAGAGTTTACATATTTAATATCAAACAATGAAGAAAATAAAGCATGTATTATCTGAAGTTAGCTACACCACTGATGATATCAGAATATGCCTCAAAGGTACCAGTCAAATCACAACCAACTCAACACTTCAATACTCAACTCTATATGAAATGCAATGAAGATGAGATGTAATGCAAATGCAATGCACAAGCCATGAACTTCTATATACTCGTTTCATCTATTGGATAGTCAGGAACCCTGAGGGACTCGCAAGGTCCATATACCTGCCGGAACAATTTTCTATCAGTAATCATATACGTGGAAACCATTTTTTATTAGTAATAAAACACATCAAAATCATTTTCTGTCGATAATAACATATGCTGAAACTATTTCTCATTGGAAATGACACATGTCAAATCCATTTTCCATAAACAATAACACACACCGGAACCATTTTCCATCGACATCAAGAGAGTATGAATTTTCACAAAATAATCCAATTGAAACTGTTAGCCAATGATCATAATGCAAAAAAAAGAGTGACATGGATATGTATGCACAAATATATAACAGAAGTTCAACAATCAACCCTACCACAAGGATCAAAGTCACAATCAAATATTACGTATTGATAAGTATCAGTAAATCAATCACATCACAAACCTCAATACATACATCAATTTTGTATATATTTACCCATATAATGGCACTGGTAGCCATATAAATGCTTGCCATCTCATTTATATGGGACGCCCTTATCACGCATTACCCTTGGATTAATTTTTTATATCAAAACTAACACCTCGAAGAATAAAAAAAATCTACTTTCCTCAAACTGAAGCCCAGGCGTTAAATTATGAATTCTCCCTTCTGTAATACTTCCGACCAATCAAAATATGGTTAAATATAAAATCTTCATGAGAATACGAATTCAATGACACCCATATTGCTATAACTATATTCGACTGGAAATATTAGGTTAAAAAGTCACCCCAAGCTCTGGACCCAAATATAAAATTTTCTTTCAAATTATATTTACCCATAATGAAACAAACTCATATATCAAAGTTCAGCTAAAATAGATCGTAATTCGACCCCTAACAAAGGAATTCTTATTTTAAGAATCATAGGCCTAAAATCTCAATTTCCTATCCAATTCAATGGATTAAAATGTTGATAAATGATTATAATCAACTGTAAATATTAAAGCAATAGTCAAATACTTACTGCCTCTTTTTTTCAAAAAAAAGGCCATAAAAATCACCTCAAACGGAGCTATAGAACTCAGGATATGAAGAAAATACTCAAAAATCATTATTTAATACACAGCCAATAAAACTAAACTAATATGGTCATTAAAAAAGATTTCCCATCACTAAAAGTCACATATCTGGTCGCTAAAGGCATGCACCAGATCTATTTGCACCGGCAATCCATGTTTTCACTAAAGGGACCTAACTCCCTCATACGATCTCAGAATTTGATGATTCTATTTGCTATAGTTTTAAAATTACGATACAAATCTAATGGTTCAATAAAAACACAATTTGAATATTATTTGCTCCATGTGGAACCATTTATACTCAAACAACATCTTCCAATGGATACCCAAAACTTATCTGAGACACCCCAAACACAAATAAAATATGCAAATCAATCATAAACCATATTTTAGACCGGCTGGAACATCAAATCACCGATCCAAGGTCATCTTGATTAAATGTTGACCATGGTTAACTCTAATCTTTAAAATGAACTAGAAGACAATCATTTATTCAAATCACTCATGAACCACTCGAGATCACCAAAAAATATCCAACTAAGTCATGAATCACCTTTCAAACCTAGCAGAACTTTCAAAACTCGAGCATGGCCTCATTAACCTTAAGTGTTGATTTTGGTCAAACATTTCCTTGTTTCAGCTTAAGAACTTAAAATTTTAGGTTTTCCTCTCTATAACACATCTGATTGTCTCGAAAATTATGTCACCTATTCCCACAAGTCATAAATGACATACAAAAGATACGAGAAAGGTTAAAGTGAGAAAAATAGTTAAAAGTCACAAAATAAGTATGAGGTTCATTACAACAATGAACTTTAGAGCAATGGCAACTGCATTGCACTCCTTGATGCAGTCAACATTTACAAAAAATATTTTTTATTTAGGTAAGTCATGCAGAACTTCTTGTATCTAACTAGGGTCAACAAGCAGTTTGATGCATTATGATTTAAATATAAGTACAATGTCATGCAGTACCACATATTCTTATTCACATCTCACCATTCATGCAAATTTATTTCTTTCAGTTGTTCCACCCTCCATACGAAAATACACTGTATTAATATAATATCAATCTTTTTTCTGTGTAGTAGTTGTGCTTTGAAGAAAATATATACAAAGTTGACAGTTTCTTGTGTAACAAAATAGAGTCCACACTAAATAAGTGCCCTAATTGTTTGACATTAGTATAACATGTGTTGATAAATTTTTAACTTTAAAATTTTAAAGTATATGTAATTATAAAATAACATGACTACAGTATGTACTACTAATATCTTCAAATATTGAAATGAATCATTCTTTAATTCAACTCTACAATCTAATCAAGAATTTATTTAAATCTTAATTGGAAAAAAATTATAGCTAATGGATCGAGAAATTTAAAGTTATCGTCTTAACCTAAAATATATACTCCCTTTAAGTGAAAAATATTATATAATTCTTCCAAGACCGAATCTTTCTTTAAGGTAAAAATAACAAAAGTAAAATCTACAAAGAGAATACCAACTAAGTAATTCTTTAAATGAGACATAACAAATTTAAAAAATGAAAAATGAATTTAATGTTTTTTTCCTTATAATAGATCTTGACAATCATAAAATGCCTTCAATAAGAGTTGACCAAGTAGAGATTTTCGTGAATTCATCTTATTCATGTTTGTTCTAAATATGCTTAGAACTACTTTAGAATAAATAAAAGAGCATTTATGTGTCAAAGATAAAAAAATCTATCTTAACAATCTTTAAACCTATTATAAATAGTGGCTTCTCAACAAGAAACAGGAAAAAAGCACAATACTCGTCCTAATGTTGTTGGTATTGAGAGGTGATAATGTCTAGCAAGGAGATGTGTGCGTAAATAATTAGAGCATCACCCGGCTTGTGATTATCAAATCACAATATCAACAACTTTAGAACAAGATTATGTGTGTTTCTTTCTTTTTATAGAGAAGCCATACTTTATATTGGGTTTCAGAATTCTTAATGTATGTGTTCAATCTTTTCACACAAAATTTCATTAATTTATTTCAGAAAATATCCCGAGTAGATATAATAAATCTGTATAAGATGAATTTAGAAAATCTTTTACCTGAACAACTCTTTATGAAGAATTGTCATGCTATTCATGAAAAATAATAATGAAAAACTTGAAATCGACTACGGGTTGCTAAATTTCTCCACTATTTCTCATTTATAGATTAAAATATTTTGTATATACTTTATTGATTTTGCTTTTAAAATTTCTTTTATAGGAAAGTCCATGCTCTAGGCATGGAATAGTAGACGTAATGTGAATATTGTTCAGTTGTTGGGAGGCTTACTATTGTTTGGAGAGAATAAATTTTATCTTAAGTTGATAAATTAAGATTTATTTATCCAATGTATAAGAATTATTATTATTTTATTTTTATCCCAATTAATGTAAAAGCCATAACTAATATTTAATGAAGAATAGAACTCACTCATACATCGATTATTGATGGACGTGCCGGATTAAGTCTTAATTAATTAACCTCTATAAATAGGTCCTCCCTCCATAGATTTGTGTTACCAAATATTCTCTACACATTTTTCATCGTTGGTGGTTGTGGTAATGTAAGGCTAGGGCAAGGAAGTTGAAACCAATTCTCTATCAATGCTTCCGCTTCTCTGTGTGATAATGCCAACCACTTTAGATATGCTCTCTATAGTGTTTCTATGTAAGATTATCATGTTCAAGAACCATGGGTGTATGTTTAATTTATGCACTAAATTAAACTTAAATGTGGTATCAAAGCCTGAGTTGTTTGAATTGATAACCCATGTAAGTTTAATTTAGTGCATAAATTAAAAACATACAATAGATATTGAACATGATAATCTTACCTAGAAATGCTATAGAGAGCACACCTAAAGCAATTGGCATTATCGCAGAGAGAAGCGAAAGCATTGGTAGAGAATTGGTTTCTACCTCCTTGCCCGAGCCTTACGTTACCACAACCGTCAGTGATGGAAATTGTGTGGAGAATATGTGGTAATCCTAATGGGTTGAAGGAGGAACAGTTTACAGAGATTAATTAATTAAGACCTAATCCAGTACGTCCATAAAATAACCGGTGTACACACGAGATCTATTCTTTATTAAATATTAGTTATGGGATTTACATTAATTGGGCCAAAAATGAAATAATAATAATTTTTACATTCTCCCACTTTGCCCAATAACCACATAACATAAACATTTAACGATATAAACTTTATTTGCGCATAAGATAAATCTATTTTATAATTTTCATCATACAAACCACAATATGACAAACTACTAATGAGAGTTATGGTAGTTATACATAATCTTATTGTCACAATTGGAGTTCACACCCTGGAGGCGACAGTACCTGGGATCACAAGTGACCCTAAGAAAACCCTAGTAAAGCATACATCTACTAAGACTGATATGCTGAAAAATAATTATAGCAAAGTGTAAGCTGACAAAAGAAATAAACAAATACTAAATAACGACCAAACCTAAACAAAATCTATAACCCGAACAAAAACTATAATTACTATCTGAAAGACTTCTAAAATGAACTGATGAGTTGTTGGGAAAAGTCCCCAGCTAACAGTAATATCTGATATTAAAGAAAAATAATAAAACTGAAGATGGAATTCTGGCCCTCGGCAGATGAGGATTTACCACTAAACCTGTTGGATATTAGTGAGAGAGTCTAACTGTGGTGCTGAGGATGAGAACTTGAGCCTATATCATAAAATGATATAACATATAAAATTATGTGATAAGTACTTTAAATGTATTGAGTATGTGAGAAGGAACTAAAACATACATATACTGAGTAATAGTAAGCTGCATTAAATACTATAAAATAGACTAAAATACAAAGAAATGGACTAAACTAAAAATCATAACTAAACTAGATTGAACTGTATCTTGCTATAGGAGAAACTATAACTGTCATGTAACAACATGAGCTAATCTTGGAGTCTAATATATACCTCCCATTGGAGAAGGCCCACTATACCTAGCTGGAGTATAGTGGCTGGACTGAGTGATTACTGCCTGGAGCCTATTCGGGGTTAATAACCTATGGTGAAAACATTGTTCTGGGAACCTGGGTTCACTGAACCTCAGCTCGCTCGATGTTAAGTTCTACTCCCACTAGAAATTCAAAATGTGTCTAACTGTGTTGATACCTTGAAACTGATGTCCTAAAACTTAAGTCAAGATTACTTATCTAGAAGTGTTATGAGAGTCTAAGGATCTGGAAAAAAAACTATGTTCAAAGACTTGTCAGAGCTGCCTTATCTGAAAGTTTCGTAACAGTCTAAAGAACATCTAATAAATTGATAAACTGATACTACTGAGGTTACTAAATTCCTCAAAAGACTAACAAGAAGTCAAACTGATCAGTTGACATTTCTGGAGAATACTGAGTATACTGAGTACTGACTTAATTCTGAGACTAAATGTACTAAAACATTAACTTTCTATGCATACATATATTCTAACATTCATAATTTGAGTAAGCAATGTCATACAATATAGCATCCATATCTAAGTTCGAAATAATGCAATTTTTTCTCGAAATAATGCTAAAGATCAAGACTAATAAAACAAACTGCATAGATACAACTAGGGCATGAATTTAGCTAGGAAAAATCATGTAAATTTAGAGAATTAACAGGATCTAATGAGTTTCTTAACCAACTGAAAAACCTAGCTTCAAATCTTCTGCAGGGCTAGAATATAGAATCTTTTTCTGAAATTAAATTGGGACACAAGTGTCACGCCCTGAGTCTACACCCTGCACGGGACACGGTGCTAGAAGCCACAAGTAACCCTAAATCAATCCATGGTCTATCATACACCGGTATTCCGAGTGAAACAAATATAGCGGAAGCTTTGATATGATAGAATAAAAGCACTTATGAAAAGAAAACTGAAAACATAAAGTTTAAGAACATCTGAAGTCTGAAATTGATTCGGTGTCTGGAAGTCCTCTAACTGATAAGTTGCTGGGACAAGACCCCAGCTAACTCTATGTCTAGCTACAAATAATGAACTAACTGAATGAAATGAAATAAGGCCATCGATTGAGGGGGAGGATCTGAACCGCGGCGACTAACAGTGTTGAGTCTGAGAACCTGTAACTGTATCATGAAATGATACAACATAAAAGTATGCATCAGTACTTTGAATGTACTGAGTAATTGAGAGAAGACATGGTTGAATATAAATAACTAAACTGAAATGACATGCAATGACCAACTAATATACTGTAACTAGAACACTGAAGTAAACTGAAATACTCAAGATGACCCTATCTGATGGTCATGAGCATGCCCTAAGTCTGAAATTTCTGAGTCTGAGATACTGTACTAAACTGAGCTGCTTATTCTGAAACTGGACTGGACTGACTAGAGGGAGAGTCTATAACCGATATATAACAACGTGAGCTAGACATGGAGTCCGATGTATACACCCCACCGGTAGGACCCAATATACCTTGTCAGGGTATAAAGGCATGAACTGGGTGATCAGAAGAGTCTAGGGCCAATAAGGCCAAATAATACAGTAACCTACACGGTAATGTAGTTTTGGGAATCTGGGTGCGCTGGAACCCTGGCTCGCTCAATGCTAAGTCCTACTCCTACTGGAAAACCTAGACTGAATTACTAAGCTTGTAGCTCGAAACTGGGGTCCAAGACTAGTTAGGGATATAACTGAAAGTTCCCTGAGAGTCTTATCAGACCAGATTATAAAACTGGGTTCTAGACCCGTCAGAGCTGCTTATCTAGAAGCGTCATAACCATCCAAGAGAAAACTATAATTTGAATTGGGGTCCGTAGGCTAGTTAGAGCTATATATAAAATGTCATGACGCCTAATAGACCAATAAACTAGATTCTAAATCTGATTCTCATAAATAGGAGGCACCACTGACACCTCGGGAAAAGATTGAAGACAAACTGATCAATTGACAAAATATGTATAGTTCTAAAGAGGTTCTATGTTCTAACTAAACTGAACTACTAAGTAGCTAATAGAGAACCCAACTCATTCCAACAATACGGGAATTTCATAATATGACAAAATTTCAAGAATTAAAGAAATCTTATCCGACAAGGCTAAAATAATCCTTATAATGGAGTATTTACTCAACATATAGACAACAAGAAATACTAGAAAAATTCAGCCCAATTCACACTTCACAAACTAGATGGAATTTAATAAACAAATAGTCTTTACTCGAAAATTTAGGGCTTAAATTCACTTTGGAAAAAACCTTAACAATTCAGGTAATAATTGATGGAGATTATATCAATAATAAGAAAGGATATCATTCTATGTGAAACTAACAAATAATAACATATAATTTCTTCATATTAAAAAACCGAGGGCTAAAACTGATAGAGAAACTATGGGAGGGTTTTGGGGGACACAAGGGAAGAACAATTTCCCTAGTTGAATTCCCACATAACTGAGTTGAAGTTTCTTGAAGAAGAAAACTTGGACTTCTACAATGGAGGAAAAGCCTAGGCTTTATTGAAGGGTTCTTGTGGGATTCTTTGATAAACTTTCTGAGAATAAACATGGAAATGAGGCGAGCCTCATTCAAACCCTCTAATAAGTCTGAAATTACGTCCAAAATGACGTAGTTTAAAATTTAGGAGAATATAAAGTTACTAAATAGCCCTTTGAAAGTCACTGGGAAAAACTGTCAGGTGACCCTAACGGGTCGTTGTAAGTGACCACAACTCATGGTGACACTCATTAATTGCACTGCTTAACAATTGACTAGGTCTGGTAATGGGGACCTAACGAGTCGTTATTGGTGACCACGACTCATGGTCACCATCCGTCAAGTACACTACACAACTATTTATATTCTTTACCCGGCCTGCTCATGATTGACCTAACTGGTCATGGTGCTTGACCACAACTCGTGAGCTCTTCCATTGGGTACACTTCCTCTCCCTTATCCTATCTCACTCCTCCTTCCCACGACTGACCTAACGAGTCGTTAGGTCTCCCAAGGACCCGTTTAGGTAAGTCGTTCTGTGATAAATTTCTGCAGATTTTCTAATTGAAGTACCGGATCTAGTCTTTGAGTTTCTGGGGCATTACAATATCTCCGTCTTGGAAGCATTCATTCTTGAATGTTAGGAAATACATAGGAAAGCAGTGATTAACAATCATAACTTTCAAATACTGCTCATTTAACTCCAAAACTAACAAAATGACTACCTCTATATCAAAATACATAACTGAACTGAATTCACTTTTCATACATACATCAAAAGTCATAAAAGAAACTAACACACATGGATTGAATCCAACAACTAAATCAGCCTCTAAGGCAAACTAACATTTTAAGCTTTAATAGAGTCGGTAGAGAATAAGTGTGGGTATTTGGCCATCATATCAGCTTCTGCCTCCCACCTAGCTCCCTTAACCTGTTGATTTATCCATAAGACTTTAAATGAAGCTATTTCCTTGTTTGTCAGCTTATGAACATAACGGTCAAGGATCGGGACTGGTACTTCCTCATATAAGAGACTATCTTTAATTCCTACACTGTCCAATGGCACAACTGAGGTTAGATTTCCGATGAACTTCATCAAAGTGACACATGGAAAACTGGGTGTATAACTGCTAGTTCTAAAGATAATTCTAGCTCATAGGATACATTGCCGATACGCCTCAAAATTCTATAAGGTCCCACATACCTCGGACTGAGCTTTCTCTTCTTTCCAAACCTCATCACTCCTTTCATGGGCTAAATTTTTAGGTAAACCCATTCATCAACTGCAAACTTCAACTCTCTCCTCCGCACATCGACATAAGATTTTTGACGACTCTAAGCTGTTTTCAACCTTTCTCGGATGAGCTGAACTTTCTGCATTTCCGCGTGAACTGAGTCTAGCCCTATCAAAGTAGCTTCACCAACCCCGAACCACCCTATAGGTGATCTTCCCTTCTCCCATATAATGCTTCAAATGGGGCCATCTGAATGCTAGAGTGGTAGATGTTGTTGTACGCAAACTCGATAAGTGGCAAATGGTCATCCCAATTACCCTTAAAATTGATCACGCATGCTCTTAGCATATCTTTTAGAGTTTGAATAGTCCTCTCAACTTTCCCATCGGTCTGGGGGTGAAAAGTTGTGTTGAGCTTAAACTGAGTGCCTAGTCCCTTTTGAAAGGATCTCCAGAAGTGTGAGGTGAACTGCGTTTCTCTGTCTGAAATGATAGCCAAAGGCATCCCATTCAAGAAGTGGCACACATAGGAACATCAAATAGTTGATCAATGGTCACATCTGGTGATAATGCTATAGTATGATACCAAGAAAGCCAAGTCTGACTAATTCTCAAATGTAAAGTCTGGCATAGTCCTCAGCTGAGTCTATGGTTTTAACTGGTAGGAAGTGTGCTGACTTAGTCATCCGGTCTACTACTACCCAGATTGAGTCATGCTGCCGATGAGTCCGAGGTAGACCCGTAATGAAATCCATATTTACTTCTTCCCACTTCCATGTCAGTATGCTGATGTCCTAAGTCATACCTCTTGGTCTCTAGTGTTCCACTTTAACCTGCTAGCAGTTCACTTGGCTACGAATTCAGCAATGTCTCTCTTCATGCCACTCCACTAACAAATATCCCGAAGATTGTGGTACATTTTAGTAGCACTAGTGTGAATGGAGCATCTCGAGCTGTGTGCTTCAGCTAGTATCTGCTGTCTTAACTCACCAACATACGATACACACAACTTTCCCTAGTAACGGAGCACCCCATCTCCCCCTTGGGAGAAAGCTTCTATTTCTTTTCTTAGAACTGCTCCCTTAAGCTTAAGTAGGATGGGATCCTCATCTTGTCTGAACTTGACTTTAACTACCAAGGATGAATTCGACCCACTTTGCATTACCACACCACCTTCGGCTGAATCCACCAACTGCACCCCTAATCGGGCTATTCTTTGAAAATCCTTCACTAACTCCTTCTTGCCTTCCTCAATGTGAGCCACACTCCCCATAGATCGTCTGCTTAGAGCATCAGGATCGTCTGCTTAGGGCATCAGCCACAACATTGGCTTTACCCGGGTGATAATATAATAGTCCTTTAGCAACTCCAACCACCTTCTCTGACGCAGATTTAGGTCCTTCTAACTCAGCACGTACTAAAGGCTTTTATGATCTATGAACACATCCACGCGAGCTCCATATAAGTAATGTCTCCAAATTTTTAGTGCAAACACCACTGCTGCCAACTCCAAGTCATGAGTTGGATAGTTCTTCTTATGAAATTTGAGTTATCTGGAGGCGTAGTTTATCACCTTGCCCTGCTGCATCATAACACAATCGAGTCCAACTCGGGAAGTGTCACAATAGACAACCAACCCGTTTGTTCCTTCTGGCAAGGTCAAAACTGGAGTGCTGGTGAGTCAAGTCTTCATCTCCTAGAAAATCTTCTCACACGCATCCGACCACTAAAATTTCACTTTCTTCTGAGTTAACTTAGTCAGATGGGATGCTATGGAAGAGAAACCTTCCATAAATCATCGGTAATAGCCAACTAGACCCAGAAAACTCCTAATTTCCATTGGAGAGGTAGGTCTGGGCCAATCTTTCACTGCCACTGTCATTTTAGGATCAACCTAAATTCCTTCGCCCAAGACCATGTGACCTAGGAAAGTCATGGACTTTGACCAGAATTCACACTTGCTGAACTTGGCAAACAACTGGTGGTCTCTAAGTGTCTGTAATGCTAGTCGTAGGTGATTTGCATGCTCTTCCTCATTTCTGGAGTATACTAGAATATCATTGATAAATACAATGACGAACATATTGAGATACTACTTGAAGACTCTATTCATCAAATCCATGAAGGCTGCTAGGGCGTTTGTTAGCCAGAAGGACATCACCACAAACTCGTAATTACCATACTGAGTTTTGAATGCTATTTTTGGTATGTCACATTCTCTGACCCTTAGCTAATGGTACCCTGACTTGAGATCAATTTTTGAGAAACAACTGGCTCCCTGAAGTTGGTCAAACAGATCATTAGTTCTGGGTAGTGGATACTTGTTCTTGACTGTGACTTTATTCAGCTGCCGGTAATTTACGCACAGTCTGAGGGTACCATCCTTCTTACACACGAATAGCACTAGGGCACCCCAGAGAGAAATGCTGGGTTTGATAAAACCCTTGTCAAGAAGATCTTTTAGCTGCTCCTTCAACTACTTAAGCTCATCTAGAGCCATTCTGTAAGGAGGGATGGAGATTGGCTAAGTGTCTGGGAGGAGATCTATTCCGAAATCTATTTCCCGTTCAGGTGGAACTCTGGGAAGATCCTTAGGAAAAACATCTGGGAACTCGCTGACTACCAGAACTGACTGGATTGTTGGGGTCTTAGAGTTGGAATCCTTGACCCGAACTAGGTGATATATGCATCCCTTGGAGATGAGTTTCTGGGCCTTAAGGTAGGAAATAAACCTAACCTTAGGCATTGAAATGTTGCCCGTCCATTCTAACACTGGTTCATTTGGAAATTGGAACTTGACAACTGTCATTAGGCAATCAACTAAGGCATAGAAGGAGTGTAACCATTCCATTCCAAGGATAAGGTAAAAATCGACGATATCTAACTCTATGAGGTCAGTTGGGATGACTTTATTCAGGACTGAGACTGGGCAGTTTCTATAAGCCCGACTAGCTCTAACTGACTTGCCAACAGGGTAGAGATTGAAAATGATTCTGAGAGGACCTCTAGACTGATATTGAATTGGACTGCTATGTAAGGTGTCACAAATGAATGAGTGGCTACTGGATCTAGGAGGGAATATACGTCTAAATGAAAGAGACGTAACATACCATGACTATGTCAGGTGAGCTCTCCTGATCCTAACGAAAAGATAGAGCATAGAAATTGTTTTGGCGTTGACCGCCATTTGGACCTGATGTGTTGTCCTGCTGGGCTGGTCAGCCTGCTGGAGCTGATGATGTGGTGGATTGTGATCTCCCTCGCCCGGCTGATGGGCACTCCTTGAGCCGATGTCCGAGCTGTCCACAACCAAAACAACCCTCTCGACCCTGAAGTCACTTCTAAGGTGATTCGTGCCATACATGGGACAAGCTAGATACTTGTTCTCGATACAGTCTTTCTAAGACTGAGTGCCAGATGACCCACCCCTCCGATCTTGGCAAGACCGAAAGGTTGGGGCGCTGGTTGAACTAGGTGCTAGGGCTCTCTACTACTGTTGCTGCTGCTGCTGTCGGTGGCTACTACCGCTAGACCTCTGATGGCCATAATCTAACTGGCCTGTCCTTGCTTGTTTGTTCTACCGCTCCATATCCCTCAACTATTCGGCCTCAATCTATTAGGCTTAGACAATCAAGCTGGAGAGGTCTATATCCTTAATCAACATCCCTGTCCTGCACACCTTAAGGACTAGGTTCGACACCCCGTTCACAAATTTCAACATGCAAGCCCTTGGCTCTTCTACCATCTCTGGAGCATACTTAGGCAGCCTGGTAAACTCCAGAGCATACTCCTGCACTATTCTATTACCCTGTCTCATGTTCATACACTCCTCTATCTTTGCCTCCCTCAGCTCACAAGGGAAAAAATCTATCTAGAAAAGCTGTGTGGAACTCTTCCTGCTCTACTGGTCCTACTCCTTCTGGCCACCCCTCTTTTCACTGTTCATACCAGACCTGAGCTACCCCTTTGAGCTGGTAGGTAGCCAAGTCAGCACTCTCCGAGGAGTTTACACCCATAATGCGGATAATCTTCTTGATCTCATCCATGAACTCTTGGGAATCCGCCCTTACTTTAGATCCCTGAAAAGATGGAGGGTTGATGCGGGAGAAGTCCCACACCCTCGCAGCTGCTGCAGACCCATTGGTGTTCATCGGCACCACCTGCTGTTTCACCTAGTTGGTGACTGTTTGGGCCAGCAGTTGAATGGCCGCCCTGAATTCGGCGGTAGATACCAAATCATCTTCAGGAACTGTCGAGGATGGGGGCGCAGTTCTATTGTCCTTACCGTCCCTTCTTCCGTTACCACGTCTAGGAGGCATGATTCACTGAAACAAAATAGAGCATGAGTTAGAAGGATGTTTTATGGAATTGAAGTTTAATGCACGATAATGAGTATAAACAAAAGAGAGTTTTCCTAATAACATCTCGTAGCCTCCTCGTCATAAGTGTGGCATGCTTCACACCGATGAAAAGGACTCTACTCGGTGCGACATTCAGCATGCGAGGATACTCTAAACCCAGTGCTCTGATACCAAGTTTGTCACGCCTCGAGTCTACATCCTAGACGGGACCCGGTACTTGAAGCCACAAGCGGCCCTAAGTCAACCCCTGGTCTATCATACACTGGTATTCTGAGTGAAACAAATATAACAGAAGCTTTGAAATAATAGAATAAAAGCATTTATGAAAATAAAACTGAAAACATAAAGTTTAAGAAGATCTAAAGTCTGAAATTAATTTTGTGTCTGAAGGTCCTCTAAGTAATGAGTTGCTGGGACAAGCCCCCAACTAAATCTAAGTGTAGTTAAAGATAACGAAATAACTTAAAGAAGTGAAATAAAGCCCTCAAATGATGAGGACTCACACTTCAACTACTGAAGGGGAGGATCTGAACCATGACAACTAACGGTGTTGAGTCTGAGAACCTGCAACTATATCATGAAATGATAGAGCATAGAAATATGCATTAGTACTTTGAATGTACTAGTAAGTGAGAGAAGACATAGCTGAATATAAATAACTAAACTGAAATGACATGCAATGACCAACTAATATACTGAACTGGACCACTGAAGTAAACTGAAATACTCAAGATGACCCTGTCTGATGGTCATGGGCATGCCCTAAGTATGAAAGTTCCGAGTCTGAGATACTGTACTAAACTGAGCTGCTTATTCTGAAACTGGACTGGACTGACTAGAGGGAGAGTCTATAACCGATATATAACAACGTGAGCTAGACATGGAGTCCGATGTATACACCCCACCGGTAGGACCCAATATACCTTGTCAGGGTATAAAGGCATGAACTGGGTGATCAGAAGAGTCTAGGGCCAATAAGGCCAAATAATATAGTAACCTACACGGTAATGTAGTTTTGGGAATATGGGTGCGCTGGAACCCTGGCTCGCTCAATGCTAAGTCCTACTCCTACTGGAAAACCTAGACTGAATTACTAAGCTTGCAGCTCGAAACTGGGGTCTAAGACTAGTTAGGGATATAACTGAAAGTTCCCTGAGAGTCTTATCGGACCAGATTATAAAACTGGGTTCTAGACCCGTCAAAGCTGCTTATCTAGAAGCGTCATAACCATCCAAGAGAAAACTATAATTTGAATTGGGGTCCGTAGGCTAGTTAGAGCTATATATAAAATGTCATGACGCCTAATAGACCAATAAACTAGATTCTACATCTGATGCTCATAAATAGGAGGCACCACTGACACCTCGGGAAAAGATTGAAGACAAACTGCTCAGTTGATAAAATCTGTATAGTTCTAAAGAGGTTCTATGTTCTAACTGAACTGAACTACTAAGTAGCTAATAGAGAACCCAACTCATTCCAACAATATGGGAATTTCATAATATGGCAAAATTTCAAGAATTAAAGAAATCTTATCCGACAAGGCTAAAATAATTCTTATAATGGAGAATTTACTCAACATATAGACAACAAGAAATACTAGAAAAATTCAGCCCAATTCACACTTCACAAACTAGACGGAATTTAATAAACAAATAGTCTTTACTCGAAACTTTAGGGCTTAAATTCACTTAGGAAAAAACCTTAACAATTCAGGTAATAATTGATGGAGATTATATCAATAATAAGAAAGGATATCATTCTATGTGAAACTAACAAATAATAACATATAATTTCTTCATATTAAAAAACTGAGGGCTAAAACTGATAGAGAAACTATGGGAGGGTATTAGGGGACACAAGGGAAGAACAATTTTCCTTGTTGAATTCCCATATACCTGAGTTGAAGTTTCTTGAAGGAGAAAACTTGGACTGCCGCAATGGAGGAAAACCCTAAGCTTGGTTGAAGGGTTCTTGAGGGATTCTTCGATAAGCTTTCTGAGAATAAATGAGGGAATGAGGGGAGGAACTGTTCAAACCCTCTAATAGGTCTAAAATTACGTCCAAAATGATGTAGTTTAAACCTTAGGAGAATAGGAAGCTACTAAGTAGCCCTTTGAAAGTCGTAGGGAAAAACTGTCATGTGACCCTAACAGGTCGTGGTTAGTGACCACAACTTATGGTGACACTCGTTAGGTGCGCTTTCTAACAATTGACTAGGGCTGGTAACGGGGGACCTAACGAGTCATTACTGGTGACCACGACTTGTGATCACCATCCGTCAAGTACACTACCCAACTATTTAAATTCCTGACTCGTTCTTCTCACGAATGACCTAACGGATCATGGTGGCTGACCACGACTCTTGAGGTCTTCCGTTGGGTACACTGCCTCTCCCTTATTCTATCTTAATCCTCCTTCCCACGACTAACCTAACGAGTCGTTAGGTCTCTCAACGACCTGTCAGGTAAGTCATTTTATGACAAATTTTCTATAGATTTTCTGATTTAAGTCTCCGATCTAGTCTTTGAGTTTCCAAGGCATTACAATAAGGGGGAAAGAAAACCTTTGTTGAAGTCCCAAATACCGGAGGGAGAAACCCTAAGAACTTTCCTTGGAGAACTTGAGAGAAGATAGATGCCCTAGATTTTCTTTGAACTGCCTGGCTGAATCTTCTACGTACTTGTTTTTGAGAGGAAGGTATGAAATGAGAGAGGAATATCGACTAACCCTCTAAATCCTCTGAATATTAACTCCAAAACGACATAGTTTAAGCATTTAAATAATGAGAAGTTACAAAAATTCTCCTGGAATAAAGTCTGAAAAATTGCCCATCGGGATCCAAAGGGTCACATAATGAATCGTTGGTGTTGACCACGACTCGTTATGACCAGTCGTTAGTCCTGGGACTCAGAATCCAAGCTACTAGATAGGCCCACTGAGATTCAGGGAGAAACCCCAAGGGTGCCGAGACCACGGTTTTTAGATAGGCCGCCCAGACCTGTACCTCCGGTACAGCAGCAGAGAGGCAGATTTATTCGCCGGAGTCAGTCAAAGTCTGGTAGCAGTTCACGGACAGTAGCATCACCTCAGCAGTGGAGGGCAGAACAGAATAGATTTGCACCTACCCCTTTTCCTATATGCCACCGACCCCATTTTGGAGCCTAAAGGAAAGGCTTCTCAGGGTGCTATCACTGCGGACAGGAAGGGCATTTAATTAGAGATTGTCCGACCAGAGGACAGGGTAGCCGGGATAGTCTGGATAGAACATCCGCGGGGCCACGAGCTCCAGCAGCCTCAGCAGGGCGCAAACCCTCAGGTTCAGCAAATAGGGGCCGAGGTAGATCAGGAGCCTCTGGCTCAGGTGCAGGCCCCAGCCGTACATATGCATTACCAGGGAGGTAGGATTCAGAGGCATCTCCCGACGTGGTCACAGGTATATTGATTATCTGCTCATGCCCTGTTTATGTATTAATTGATCTAGGGTCTACCTTGTCATATATTACACCATTTGTGGCCCGGAAGTTGGGTATCGAACCAGAGTTGCTTCAGCAGCCCTTTTTAGTGCTTACACCGGTCGTGACTCGATTACAGCTAAAAGAGTTTACCGAGGGTGTCGGTAGAGGTTGCTGATCGCCAGACCACAGTAGACTTAATAGAACTTGAGATGGTCGACTTCGATGCCATTATGGGTATGGACTGGTTAGTTACATGCTATGCCAACTTAGAATGCTGGACCAAGACGGTCCGATGTCACTTTCCGGGGGAAGCAGTGTGAAAGTGGAAAGGGAGCACAGCTACGCCAAAAGGTAGGTTTATTTCCTACCTTCAGGCGAGGAAATTAATAGCAAAGGGATGTATTTACCACCTAGTTAGAGTCCAGGACGTTCGGGTGGAACCTCCGACTCTTCAGTCTGTTCCAGTGGTTAATGAATTCCCTGACGTATTTCCGGATGAGTTGCCTGGTATCCCTCCCAAAAGGGAGATAGATTTTACAATTGACTTGTTGCCAGGGACTCAACCCATATCCATTCCCGCGTATCGCATGGCACCAGCTGAGCTTAGAGAGTTGAAAGAGAAGTTAAAAGATTTGCTTGACAAAGGCTTTATCTGGCCTAGTACTTCCCCGTGGGGTGCGCCAGTTCTGTTTGTGAGAAAGAAAGATGGCTCACTCCGTATGTGTATAGACTACCGGCAGCTGAATAAGGTAACGGTTAAAAACAAATACCCGCTCCCTAGAATAGATGATTTGTTTGACCAGTTGCAAGGGGCTAGATGTTTCTCTAAGATAGATCTGAGGTCCGGATACCACCAGGTCCGAGTTCGTGAGAGGGACATTCCAAAGACTGCTTTCAAGACCAGGTATGGTCACTTTGAATTTCTAGTCATGTCTTTTGGGGTGACGAATGCTCTCGCAGTTTTTATGGACCTGATGAATAGCATATTCAGACCGTATTTGGATCTGTTCATGATAGTATTTATCGATGATATTCTGGTATATTCTTGTTCAGAGACAGATCACCAGAACCATTTGCGAATAGTACTCCAGATCCTTAGAGACCGTCAGCTGTACGCCAAGTTTTCTAAGTGTGAGTTCTTGTTGAACTCAGTTGCCTTTCTGGGGCATATTGTATCGGATGTTGGTATAGAGGTGGACACACAGAAAATAGAGGCGGTCAAGACATGGCCCAGACCTACCACTCTGACCGAGGTTCGCAGTTTCCTGGGTTTAGCAGGGTATTACCGGAGATTTGTTGAAGGATTCTCCACTATAGTAGCACCTCTGACAAAGCTGACATAGAAAGCAGCGAAATTTCAGTGGACAGAGGCATGTGAGCAGAGTTTTCAAGAATTGAAAGACAGATTGACCTCCGCCCCAGTACTAGCATTGCCAGAGGGAACAGATGGGTATGCAGTGTATTGCAACGCTTTAGGCTTTGTACTAGGTTGTGTGCTAATGCAGCATGGAAAGGTAATTGCTTATGCTTCCAGATAGCTGAGGAAGCACAAAAAGAACTATCCGACCCATGACCTGGAACTGGCCGCAGTGATCCACGCTTTGAAAATCTGGAGGCATTATCTGTATGGCGTTCATGTAGACATTTTTACAGATCATAAAAGTCTGCAGTACAATTTCACACAGAGGGAGTTAAATCTGCGGCAGCGTCATTGGTTAGAATTGCTGAAAGATTATGACGTAAATATTCTCTATCACCCGGGGAAAGCTAATGTAGTAGCAGATGCCCTGAGCTGTAAGTCAATGGGGAGTTTGGCATATTTGCGACCCGAAAAGCAGGAGTTAGCCAAGGAAATTCATTAGCTAGCTGGTTTAGCCGTTCGAGTAGTAGAAACAGAAAATAACACAGCGGTGATTCAGAACTCTGCTATGTCATCATTAGTTATAGAGGTAAAAGAACGGCAGTAAGAGGACCCTGACTTAGTCCAGCTCAGAGATAGAGTTCAGAAAGGTAAGGAACCAGACTTCCAAGTGACTGAGGATGAAGTGCTGCATTGTAAGGGCCGCCTATATGTCCCGAATGTTTCAGGGCTTCGCCAGAAGATCATGCATGAGGTACATTACGCTCGTTATTCCCTCCATCTAGGAGCAACGAAAATGTACCACGACATCAGAGACATCTACTGGTGGCCAGGTATGAAAGCCGAAATAGCTGAATTTGTATCTAGATGTCCTAACTGCCAGCAGGTGAAAGCAGAACACCAGAAACCAGGCGGTCTAACGCAGGATATAGCTGTGCCTTTGTGGAAATAGGAAGCGATAAATATGGATTTTGTAATAGGGTTACCCCGCACCAGATGCAGAAACGATTCTATTTGGGTAATAGTTGACAGGCTGAAAAAATCAGCTCATTTTCTGCCAGTGAAAGCTACCTTCTCGGCCGAGGATTATGCCGAATTATATATCAGAGAAATTGTTAGATTATATGGAGTGCCGGTATCTATTATTTCAGACAGGGGAGGACAGTTTACAACTAGGTTTTGGCAGTCGTTTCAGAGAGGCCTAGGGATACAAATTAACTTGAGTATAGCCTTTCATCCTCAGACAGATGGGCAAGCAGAACGAACTATCCAAACGCTCAAAGATATGCTACGAGCGTGTGTACTAGATTTTGGGGGTAGCTGGGATGAGCATATGCCGTTGATTGAATTTGCCTATAATAACAGTTATCATTCAGCTATCCAGATGGCTCCCTTTGCAGCATTATATGGGCGGAAATGTAGGTCACCCGTTGGCTGGTTTGAAGCGGGGGAGACAGCGCTAATTGGGCCGGATGTTATTCATCAGTCAGAAGAGGCGGTGAAGCTTATCAGAGAACGCCTACTGACTGCTCAGAGCCGCAAGAAGTCTTATGCAGATATGCGGCGCAGAAATTAAGAATTTGCAGTAGATGACTGGGTATATCTGAAAGTGTCTCCGATGAAAGAGGTAATGAGATTTGACAAGAAAGGCAAGCTTAGCCCGAGGTTCATTGGGCCATATCAGATTCGGCGGAGAATAGGCCGAGTTGCATACGAATTGAACTTGCCTCAAGAGTTAGCATATGTTCACCCAGTATTCCACGTATCTATGTTGAGGAAGTTCGTAGGAGACCCTTCCACAGTTGTTCCAGTTCAGGATGTCCAGGTCACAGAAGAGTTAGCATATGAAGAGGTTTCAGTAGCTATCTTAGACAGACAGATCCGTAGACTGAGAACTAAAGATATTGCGTCTGTCAAAGTATTGTGGCGTAACAGGAACCGAGAAGAAATGACATGGGAAGCCGAGGAGGACATGAAAGCCAGATATCCCCACTTATTCCAGGCATATGCAAACGTGAGGTATGTTAGAACTGTTTTTCCTTATGAGTGCTTATACTTCATATATGAAAGCAGGCGATTGATTATAGATAGTTATACATGAATGTTATTATATCGTGTGGAGTACCTGTATTGGGCTTTTCTGCTTTTCAGGAATTTTGAGATAGTCCATAATACAGGGGAAACTCTGCCGAAATTTTTCTAGAAACAAGTTGAGTAAGTTGAGAAGTCCTCTAGATAGAATGTCATTTGAGGACGAATGTTCTTAAGGGGGGGACGATGTTACACCCCGTAAATTTTAAATGAATAAATATCCTAATGGCATGTTGGTTAAGGGATTTAGAAGGCAAGCCAAAAAAAATTAAAAAATAAATAAATAGTCGGTTTTTCCTTCGATATATCAAAAGAATTCCAGAAAAATAGGGGGTAGCCAAGACTTAGGCAAAACCCATAACAATTTTATACATTTCCTTCCGATTACGCTACGAAACACGGTCTAAACTCCGTTTTGGCTTAGATATCGAGTTATAAAGCTGTAGAGAGCAATCCTACGGAGTTGGTTTCGTGAAATTTGGCCGGCGAAACATCGTGCTACCGAGGTAAAGTAAATAGAATTGATTTAAATTAGTACCAATGTGTTCCTAGCCTTGCAATTAGCATTTATCCCTTCTGGACTATCGAGAAATAACGAGTTTTCGACCGTTTTCCGAAAGGTTGAAGTTTGGGATAAATATATATCAAAGGTGATAATTTCTCCAGGATATTAATGTATTTAGTTCTAATTGATATGTATATGAATGTAGTTGGGAGAAACAGCAGAAGTACCGACGGAAATCACATCGGTCAGTCGGGTACTCAGAAACCAGGTATGTAAAGCTATTCTTTCGGCAAGCCAGGAAGTACAGTGTAGAAGTTAAAAAGAATAAAGGCTATTAACAGATATCCAGCGTACATGAATGAATTTAGTATAATTTCCAGCAAGCATGCTAGTATATCATTACGTATCATGCAATAATCAGAATAACGGATAGTCAGATGATTTCAGATAGTAATGTGGTATCCGCTAGTAGCTCAGCATGTTCTTACGTAATACCCGGGATGGAAGTTGTAAAAGCAGTATAATGAATTAACAAGATTAGATAGTATGTATTACATTTGTTGAGACTGTATTCGGTTATAGATGGCACATTTTATGTTATTGAGCTATATCCAGTTATAGATGGCATGTTCTATGTTATTGAGTTATATCCAGATATGATCAGATCAGCAATCAGATATAGAAATAGCTCCAGACACCGATCTAGCTCCAGATACAGATATAGCTCCCGAAACAGATATGGCTCTAGAAATTGATGTAGCTTCAGACCTTGGATAACAATAATCTGATAAACAGATAAAGGCCAGGTAGTAGTTAGCCAGCAATCAGAACCAGTGCAAAACAAAATATAGCATCAGTTGTTTAGTACGGACTGGCCTTGAAATAAAAGAAGAGAATATGATTAGTATTTTTCATTTGAGCATGCTTACTGTGTATGTGTTTTGCATGTTGAGACTTGTTGTGGCATGTGGGCACCCTTTAGCATCCCCACCGCCCCTGGGTTATAGTTGTGTCGATACCAGATTCAAATACCGCCACCAACTGGGCGATGTCGTCCGCCTAGAGGACTATGATGGCCAACCACCATGATAATACGGTCCAGATTACCCTACTTTTAGGGGCAGTTAAGTTCGCTCTGCGCAGAGCCAGATTACCCTTTTTACAGGGCCAGATTACTCTGTGTGCGCTTGTGGCCGGGGGCAGTTTCAGATATAGATTTTTATAAAGTTACCCTGTTGCGTGCTTGCACCCAGGGGCAGTTTCAGTCACAGATACACCAGCAGATTACCCCGTGTTTACTTGCGCTCAGAGGCAGGAGTCTTTGGACTCAGACACAGTTTATTGTCAGAGGCCAAGGCCTGAGCTACGTACCCAAGGGGCCGGTACGAGGAGCTCACAATTATCAGATGAGTGGAGTGACTTGTTTTTGGTTGGTTTAGACCTGGGTAAGGGTAAATAGATTGTTCTGTTGGTTGGCACCTTCCGCTTATAGGGTCGGTTAGGTATTGCATGTATTTATATGTATATCTATATGTGCTATTAGATACTGATAGACAGTAGGATGACACATCATCAGGTACGCTCAGTTTAGGTACAGAATAAATACACTCTCCCCAGTTATCCTCAACTAGATAGACTCAGCTACTTCCTGCTTGTATTTCATGTTGTTGTTGTTACAAATTTCAGTTGTATATTTCAGTTTGCTTTACATGCTTGGTACCTGTGGTACTGACGCCCACGGGGGCACTGCATTGCTTGCCTGCAGGTACGCACTAGCGAGGAGTCGACCCCTCGTGATCCAGTCAGCAGAGTTGTCAGCTCCTATCCTCCGAAGCTAGAAAGTCGGAGGTTGCTCCTATTTCTTTTTTTTATTACAGTTTGGTGGCCTAGTCGGCCCGCATAGGTTTCCCTTTTGTAAGTCTGTTTCTGGTTAGCTAAAGTTTTATACAGGTGGCTATAGGCCCAGTCGGCCGGAGGCTGTATTTACAGCCGCTATATAGCCGGTTAGTTTCTTGAAATAGAGCCAGGGTCAGCCAAAGCACCAGATGTGCTCATGCTGGACCGTTTAGCAGCCCAAAGTCTAGCAGGCACCAGGTGCCCGTCATACCCCCCAAGGTGGAGTGTGAACTTTTTAACTTTGAAATTTTTGAATATTCAAAGTATATTTAATTATAAAATAAAATGACTATCATATGAACTACTAACATCTTCAAATATTGAAATGAATCATTACTTAATTCATCTCAACAACATAATAAGGAATTTCTTTCAATCTTTCTTGGAAAAAAATTATAGATTATGGACCAAGAAATTTAAATATATCATCTTAACCTAAAATATATTCTCCTTTTAAGTGGTATGGTAAGGGGACAACCAACGCATTCCCAAAATTATATCAAAATCAACCATGTATAAGATTATTAAGTCTACCAGAGTGTCAAATTCCATGAATTCAACGATGCAGTCACGAACAACCCTATCCACTAACACAAATCCCCAACAGGAGTAGACACACGGATAGGAGTATTAAGCACATCATACACAAGATTCAAACCCAAAGCAAAACAAGTAGACACTTAAGAGAATGTAGAGCCCGGGTCAAACAACGCAATAGCCATTATATCGGCCACGAAGATCATACCTATGATAATAGTTTCTGAAGCCTCTGCCTCTGGTCTACCAGGAAAAGAATATAGATGAGCCCGATTTCCATCCCGAGGATGCCTCTGTTGGGCTGTGGCACCCCTCTACCTGCTTGGGTGCCACCCCTACCTACTTGACCACGTCCCCTACCCTACTGAACACCACCTCTAATGGCTGGGTGACCACCTCGTCCCAGCTGTGGATAATTCGGACTAAATGCACTACCTCCCCTCCCAGCTAGTGCTGGAGCTCGAGGAGCTGGGTGAGGAATAATCTGTCCGCACTGTTCGAATCTAGGGAACCATCTATGGATGTGGCCATACTCTCCACACTCATGGAAGAACTTCTCAATAACTAGTCTATGAGCTGGAACAAAAGAAATAGGATGAGCCCCAAAATCCGAACGAAGCATCTGAGTAACCCCAATTGCACCTGATGGTCGCGGAATAATCCCTAGCGGACCTGTGGCTGACACCTACATGGAAGACTAAGTAGGGTGCCTATAGAAACCTTGTGGTGCTAGAGCCTTCACATAAGAACCACTGAAAGAAGCAACTTTCCAAGCCTTTTTCTCGACATTTCTCACATCACCCTCCTATCTCACACCTTCAACCGACTTTACATACTCTGCCACCTCTTGAAAAGTCTTACCCGAAGAGACCATCTGCAGAGCTTGTACCTGGAGACCTACATTCAGGAATTTCACTAATTTCCTGACCCTCTCCTTCTCAATGGATAGTAAGGGTAGAGCATATCTGGATTAGGAGTGAAATCGAGCCTCGTATGCCGCACCAATTGATGAGCTCCCCTACTCAATGGTGGTGAACTCATCCTATCTCCTATCCCTCAGAGTGCGGGGAATATATTACTCCAAGAATGTGGAGTAGAATTAGGTCCATGACAATGGTGGTGACCCTATTGGTCTGCATTCCTCGAAAGCCCTCCACTTGAGCTTTGAATCACCTGTCAACTGGAAGGTGACGAACTCAACAACGTAGTTCTCCACTACCCGTGAACCTCCAAAATAAGTCGTGCTCTTCCCCTGTTATCACCGGTCCTGCCACTGGCCTAGAAAACACGATAGCCTCTGATATGTCATCAATCCGCAATGCCATAGAAACTGCATGCTAAATTCCTGACTGCTGCCTGCTGAAGTTGTTGGCGCTGCCCCAGTGCCCACAAGGACGCTCAGAAGGTTGAGGACCTGAGCTAGGACCTCTGAAGATGCTGGCATGGTAGGAGCTTCTCCCTACGTGGAGACCTCGACTTTAACAGCCAACCGCTCCTGCACTGCTGATGGCATGGGAGATGCAGATCTCTCCCTTACTATAGTAGGAGCACAGGCCCTCCTCTAGTCACAGCAAATCTCCGACCATGACCTCTGCTCCTTCCTCTATCACGAACTAAGGCCACCACTGCTGGCTTGGGTATTGTGTCTCTGCTATCATTTGCACGTGTTCTCACCATCTAAGAAGGAAAGAGGAAAAGTTGTTAGATACCTATTGGAATCATGTAATTGCACGAAATGAAAGAAGGAAGGGGTTTTTCTAAAATCCTATAGCCTCTCAAAGATTAATTACGAACATGTCCGCACCGATCTGTGAGACTCTAATAGACCCGTCTAAGTGCAATGAGATCAATGAACCTAAAGCTCTGATACCAACTTTTTCACAATTCAAGTGGTTGTGATGGCACCCACACTAACCCTCGGATGGCCGAACCAGCAAAATCCGATAATAATTCCCAAGTAACCCCAATATCATGAAATTTATGAAGAAATCAACTGTTATGCTCTTAATATAACTTTGAATCAATATATTGTGCATACCAAATTAAATAAATAATTTCCCAGAACCTAATTGTCATTGCACTGGACGTCTGTTTACAAGCTAAGGAAACTAACAACTAAAAATGAAATAAAGTTTTCAAATGTCTAAAGGAAAGACATATGCAATGGGGGAGTGAATTGTGTCCTCATCTAGATTAGGTCATTTTCACTGCAGTGATCGCTTGACCGTTATAGTGCTCTCGCTGCAGCGGAATCGTGGCACTGGTTCTGCAGTGGCTTAACATGCTTCACTCTTCTCAGTTCATCTATCCCACAGTTCAACAGATCAATAGTTTAGCATCTCACCTACACCATAAATCCATCAAACACGTTTAATAAAACAACAGTCGAATCAGCTATTAAGATCTACAAGTCCACAATTAATCATAGAAATAACTATTCAAGAATTACACATGGTGAAAAAGTCACACTTAGCATTAAAACATGATATTCATTATCAACTCACGTCATATAAACAATAATTTGCACATTCTCTTAGCACGTTGCTCATCCAACTTCATGAATATAAGCAAAATCATAAAACAACACACAAACGAGCAAAACAAAGGATAACATGATGGGCAGAAGCCTCCGCCATCGCACCTCTACACTCAACTACACGAACCATGTACACACATGCCAGAGGGTCTTCTTTTTTTCCATCCACTCATGACCTACAGGGGACTCTATAAATTCATGTACTATGCCGGCGTGGAACCCGCTCCTTCTCATCTGCTCGTTCAGATGCTCTCCTCGGACATGAACCACTTGATAATAGTAGTCTCTCACCCGAATGCTATCCTCGGGCACGAGCCACTTGATAATAATATTCGCTCACCCGGATGCTCCCCTAAGGCTCAAGCCTCTCTCAATTCAGCATAGAATTACTATTCTATTCATCCTAAATTTTTTCAAAACAACAAGTATAGAAGTCGTATACATTCATATGTGCTCTAATTTTTTATTCTCCTTTCACATAATAAAGTCATGACAAGCAATTCACTTCATAATTTCTCATAAACTTAACGACATATTATTTCATGACTTTCTATCAACATGGTAATCATACACGTTCGCAAGAAAACTCACAACAAGGGATGTCCGAAGACCAGTCACGTACAATTATCACCTAAGCAAACAAATCATTAAGTAGAGTCTAACCCTCCAACCAAAACCTACCTCGACTACCCGAAGTTATTGACTTTTCTAATATGCAATAGCTTTGCCCTTCCTTAACACTTCAGATTTCTCGAAATCTACACGCATATAATCATTAATTAGTCACTCCTCAAGATAGGGCATAATTCGATCAAGCTTTTCTCTTTTTAGGGCAAATCAATAAAAAACCCTTCCCTTCCACCTAGTTCTAGGTCCCCACCTTGTCTAACCTGTCAAAATTAACAAGAGGAAACTTAGAAAGTAAACATTATTGAAAATTCAATAATCACCAGTAACCTAGGACTTTCTAGTTCAAAATTTTACACCAGTAATGGGTCCCCCCTTAAAATTTTACAATAAACAACACTCATTAAAGTGTCTAGGGAACAAGAAACTTACCTTTTCACCACAATTTTCAGCTCTGGGGAAGAAATCGTTCTCAACCTTGCTCTTTTGCATTTTTTAAAATAATGAAACTGAATATTAGAAATCCTAATTAAACCTACTTTCTAATTTCATTCGTCCACAGTGACGGTCACATTTCCTCTGCAGTGGACTTGCTACAGCGGCCACAGGGTCGCTGAAGTGATTCTAGTGGTTACTCCACCATTCCGCCACGGCGGGACTTCGACCGCTACAACTATCTCGCTACAACTATCCACCGCTGCAGCAGTCTCCTGATCCAGTAGCTACCCAAGAATGCCAAATTCCATACTTAATTTATTTCACAAACTCTTATCTCTCCCTTACCTTATTTTTCGTGTTCTAGACTCTTAACCTTCTCGTAATGAAAGTCCAGGTCATCACAAAGTTGACAGTTTCTTGTGCAACAAAATATAGCACACTATATAAGTGCCTTACTCATTTGACATTAGTATAATAGGTGTTAATGAATTTTTAACTTAAAAATTTTTAAAAAATTTAATGGATATTTAGTTATAAAAAAACATAACTAGTGTATGATATAACAACATATTAAAATATTGAAATGAATCATTCCTTTGTTCTACTCTTCAATATAATCAAAAATTTATTTTAATATTGGTTAAATAAATTATAGTATATGGACCAAGAAATTTAAATTTAATGTCTTAACCTAAAATATATTCTTCCTTTAAGTGAAAAACATTATGTAATTCTTCCAAGACCAAATCTTTTTTAAATGAAAAATAATAAAATTAAAATCTATGAAAAGAATACTAAATAAGTAATTCTTTAAATGAGAATTAAAAAATTTGGAAACCGAAAATGGATTTAAAGTTTTTTTCCTTATAATAGATCTTGACAACCATAATATATCTTTTGTAATAGTTGACCAAGTATAGATTTTTCCAAATTCATCTTATTCAAATTTATTCTAAATATTCTTAAAACTGGTTTACGAAAAATAATTAGAGTACTTATATATGGAAAGATAAAAAATATATCTTTACAATCCTGGCGTTGGTGGTATTCAGAGATGATAATTCAAGCAAGGAGATGTATGTATGCATAATGAGAGCATCTCAGTACTTGTGATTATTAAATCACAATATCAATAACTTTAGAATAAGATTATGTGTATTTTTTGCTTCTTGTTGAGGAGCAATTTTTTATATTAGGTCACAAACTTCTTAATATATGTGTTCAATCATTCCACAGAGAACTTCATTAATTTTTTTCAGAAAATTTCTGGAGTAGATTTACACTAAATCTATATATAATGAATTTAGAAAATCTTTTTGTTGAACAATTCTTTACAAAAAAGATTTCCTGATATTCATGGAAAATGATAATGAATAACTTGAAATTTAATTCGGGTTGTTAAAATTCTCCACTATTTCTCATTTAAAGAAATAAAATATTTTGTGTACACTTTATTGATTTTGTTTTTAAAATTTCTTATATTGGAAGGTCCGGTCATAGAATAATTTATATAATGTGAATATTGCTCAGTTGTTAGGAGGCTTATTGTTGTTTGGAGGGAGAATAAATTTTATGTTAATTTGTTAAATTTTGATCTTTTATGACCAAAAAACTATTAAAAAATTCTAATGATGATTGAAAAATAATCCATTTTAGATTGATTAAATGTAAAGAGGAAAAAATTGAAATTTGAAGAAATTATTTAATTCAAATACTTGTCGTGTTTTATAAGTATTAAATATACATAAAAAATTTAGAAATATATCAACATGTATTGTACTATTGGTAAACGAATTGATAACAATCGTATCAACCAAACTTGTAATTAACAACATAGAATGAATTACTCTTATGTGTTTATTATCACACTCTAGCTGTTCTAATTAATTATATTATACTAGTACTGAATATCTATACCTGCAAACGTTTTTCTATCCATAAGTTCTATAGAAAAATGTAAGATGATTTCCCAAAAGTATCTCGACGGAAATGGTATGCAACAACTATAGGGCTCCAAAATGCATTTTTATTTTCTGATTTAGACACTAGAGAGATTATACACACAAGAGATAGAATACGATTTTCGTGTCATGCAACGACAAAAATACATAAGTTAGAGAGATGTAAGAACATAAAAAGAAATAAAGTCATATAGTGTCCATTAGCAGAGTTTCAACTAAGGTTGAACATAAGTAAGATATTTTTCTCAACACTAAATCAACAAATATACCATACCCCTAACATACTTTATAAAATAAACAATCCCTTATTCAAAGTGTAAGAAAATATGCCATAAACTACTTCAAAAGCTGAGAAATATTTCACGAGCCCTCACAAATGTGCCTTTTTATTTTGAATTATCTAGAAATACTATCAATCTATGAACAACATACTCTATCAGTGTATACAAATCTATTGGAACCCTTATTGATGTACATCCTCAAGAGTTTGAAAAGTCAACCCTGAGTTCCAAAGGTAAACATAATAATGCTATTTTAAAATCAGTGTACACACAATAGAAGGATCGCTAAAATTAAATTTCATCAAAAAAAAAGTCTAAATTTAACTCCAAGAGATTAAATATGATTTATAACCTCTAAGTTCAAAACCAACAATTTTCTTTTTTAGATAATATCTGAATAAGTTCTTTTTATAGACCATGGGATCGGATATGTGTTTAATATGTCGGTCCACCAATGAGGTGAATATCATCGTGATTGGAATCTCATGATCACCCTAAATATAATAAACTTTACCATGATGTGCGTCATGCCCAACCTTTCGTTATGTTCCACACATGAAAATTTTTCCAAAATCCTCTCTATCTTTCACCACAACACGATCCCCAAGGCAACAAACATTATTGTGATGGTGTCCATCAGTAAAGTCCGAACCAATATATCACATAAGTAAGACATATTTTATTCGGCTGAGTTTATAAATACGCAAAACCCATAAAATACATGATATAATAAACCATCCCTCATGCAAAGACTAAGAGAGTAAGTCATAATCAACTTCAAAATCTGATCAAAAGTTCTATAAATCCTTACAAATGTGCCACTCCATTTCAATTAGCGTAAGAATACTCTCAATCTATCAAGAACATACTCTATGTGAATATACGAGTCTATTGATACTAATATCATTGCACTTCCTTCCAAGATTAAAATGTCAACCTCATGCCCCAAAGGTCAAAATAATAATTTTAATTTAAAATTGGTGTATCATAACATAATGGTCTCAAAAATAAAATTTCATCAAAACCGGGTCTGACCTGGACTCCAAATCATCAATATATGATTTCTCAACTTTAGATTTTGAAATACCAATTTTCTACTTTAGAAAAAAATTGGATAAGGTTCTCTTTATAGATCCCGGAATAAAACTAGGCTTAATGCATTGCGTCCCTAAATGACGTGAACCTCATCGCAATTGGTATTGCATCGAGGCCCCCCATGTGGTGATATTTACTAGAATATGTAGCACGCCGCAGTACCTATTATGTTTCCTACTGAGCAAATTTTCCAATGTAGTCTCTACCTTTCACCATGTCAGGATTACCAGCGCAATGAACATTAAAGCAATGGACATTGCGTTGCACTCCCTGATGCGGTCAACACTTACAAAAATATCTTTTATTTCGGTAAGGCGTGCATAACTCCTTGTAACTAACTAGGGTCAACAAAATGTTTGATGCATTATGATTTAAATATGAGCATAGTGTCAAACAGTACCACACATTCTTATCAACATCACACCATTGAAGCAAATTTATTTCTTTCGGTGGTTCAACCCTCCGAATGAAAATGCATGGTATTAATGTAATATTAACCTTTTTGGGTAGGTAGTAGTTGCGCTTTTCAGAAAATATATACAAAGTTGGTAGTTTGTTGTGTAACAAAATAGACCCCACATTATAAGTGCCCTATTCATTTGACATTAGTATAATATGTGTTGGTAAACTTTTTACTTTAATATTTTTGAATATTAAAAGTATATTTAATTATAAAATAATATGACTATCGTATATACTACTAACATCTTCAAATACTGAAATAAATCATTCCTTAATTCATCTCAACAATATAATAAGGAATTTATTTCAATCTTTCTTGGAAAAAAATTATAACTTATGGACCAAGAAATTTAAATTTATCATCTTAATCAAAAATATATTCTCCTTTTAAGTGAAAAATATTATGTAGTTCTTCCAAGATCAAAGTTAAAATTAAAAACATTAAAATATACAATGAGAATATGAAATAATTAATTGTTTAAATGAGATATAAAAAATTTAAAATTTGAAAATGAATTTAAAGTTTTTTTCCTTGTAATACATCTTGGCAATCATAAAATACCTTCAATAACAATGACCAAGTATAGATTTTCCTGAATTCATCTTATTCAAGTTTATTCTAAATATGCTGTGAACTACTTTAGGAAAAATAATTACGGCACTAATGTGTGAAAGATAAAAAATCTATCTTAACAATCCTGAAGCCTGTTATAAATAGTGGCTTCTCAATAGGAAATAGGAAAAAGGAGAAATTCTTGTCCTAATGTTGCTGGTGTTGAGAGATGAAAGTCGCAAATAAGGAGATGTGGATATGCATAATGAGAGCATCTCCTTGCTTGTGATTATCAAATCACAATATCAACAACTTTAGAACAAGATTATGTGTATTTCTTGCTTTTTGTTGAGGAGCCATTAATTGTATTAGGCTTCAGACTTCTTAACGCACGTGTTCAATCTTTTCACATAAAACTTCGTTAATTTCTTTTCCAGAAATTATGAAGGCCGTGACATATGGTGGTTCAAATGTCCCTTCGCCAGGCACTACCCTTGGTATATTGAATGTAACTGCCCAAAATTTCTGGAGGATGAGAATGAATATGACGAGCTACATGGGAAAAGATCCAAACCCAAAAACAAGAAGGGGAGATGCTCAGAAAAGAAATTCCGTAAGTGATATAAAGATGGGGACCATCTATTCGTTCCCTGAGCTGCCCTGAAAAGTACGACTTCCTTGTCTCCTACAAACCCAACATTGGCCAATGCTACCTAGTCTAGCTAAAAAACCTCACAACCCTCAACTTTTTATGATGAGTCTATCATGCTCCACTCATATTCCAGAATTCCCCTCACAACAACCTTTTGAAAAAGATGGTGTAAACCATGCACCAAAAATACAAAAGAAAAATGTTGTGTTGCCCACTAGATAACAACGTCCAACAAGTAATATTGGATACCATCAACTGGCAATTAGAAAATGTAATATGCCAGAAAAAAGAGCTGACCAATATTGGCAATCCCCTAAAGAACGTTGCTCAAATGCAGAACAAGATAATGAGCAAGGTGGAAAACATTGAGAAGAAGTGGAACAAACATCTGATAACCATGTCGATCTTATCCTACCCCTGAAATTATGACTAACCAATATGCAGTGTGAGATCTGTCCACTAGGCACCTCACTTTTCTACTTCTTTTCACAGTAATAAAAAGAGATGGCTGTTATTAAAAAGCAAATAAGACAACTGAGACATGGACCTTTTGAGACACAAAGAACCCGAAACCACTCTCCAAAGTCCTCCTTTTTTCCTATGTCATTACCGACGTACTCACAACCTAAATTGAGCTGCCCTGGTACTACTTCTCCATTCATTACACATGAACCCATATCCTTTACTCAAAAAATAAAAGATGAGACCGAGTTTGACAATGCAAAATCGGTCTGGGAAAAGAAAGATGCTTTACAGCAGAAGAGCAGTCCAAATGAAGGAAAGAGGTTGGAAAAAGTTAAGAGCCAAATCCAAAAAACTTGATGATCTCAGATCAAGTTGTTCCAGACCTCTATGACTTGGAAGAAGATGATAGCTTAGGATCCAGTACTGAAGAGACAACGGATAGCGATCCTACTGAAGAAACTGAAGAAGCAGATTAAGAGTCAAGTGAGAATCTCCCACTATACAACTTTGAGGAATACAATCCACCAATATACATGAACCGACCAAGAGAACCATAAGTTTCTAAAGTCGATCATGATCAGGACGGGATGATAGATGACCCGATTCCGAAAAGAAGACCAGAACAACCAACCCCAAAATTGGTTGGAACTGGGTTCCATACTTTCACTCTTGATGATGTCTAGGTTTCAAAATGGCCCCAAAGGATCCAAGACATCCTTACTTGGATGGTGACAAAACACATGGTAGAAGGAAAAAAAGTATCAAATCTTGTCAGAGTTCACGTCAAGGTTCTCCGACATCCATAGAGATTGGTGGACCTCACTGGGGATACATGATAAAAATACATTCCTCATGTCCTAGGAGTTTTCTTTCAACATAAGAATTCTACATGAAGTCTTTTATGGAGAGTCATGCCAAATGAAAGAAAAGCTACAAAGTCAATTCTTCAAGGTGAAATGTGTATCGTTCGACAGAGATGTCAGTGGTACTCATTTGCAGAAGATGGTAAAAATATACTTCGAATAAGGTGGAGACACCACTTTGAAGCAAGCCTTCCTTTCATCCATGCCAAAGATGTTAGTAGGATGAACGGTGACGATTGTCGAGGAAAAATTCCAGTCAATCACAATCCCCTAAGTCAACTATATAAGGAAAGCAATTATCCTGGCACTGAAGATATTTATACCAAGAGATCTTTTCTGAAGCAGATAATGCACAATAATCCAGCGCTTGGTAAAGGTTGCAGCAGAATTGACCTAATCACCGAGTTTAGTTGATTTTTCCATGACCCCATAAGGCAAACCATGTTCAAGAGATACAAGAAATTCAAATGGCCAAAACCTACTGGCAGAAGATCCAAATTCACCAAGAGAATAAAATATTTCAGGAGAAAGTGCCCAGGCAGGGTCTAGAAGAATGACAGATGCTTTATCTGCCAAAATATTGGACACTTTGCAAAGAACTATCCTTAGGCTATAAAATCTATCCAACTTCTTGCCGAGATAGAAGAGTATGTGGATGTCAAGGACAATGATCTTTAATCAGTACTTTAAGCTGAAGATGAACCATCAGAGAACACTCTTTTCTCCATGGATGTGTATGAAGAACAAAGGCATGACCATTACCAGATCTCAGAGGTTGAGGAAGAGATCGACAACATTATCAATATTCCTCAAGTCCTACTAAATGTTTATCCATCTAAATGGGATAAGTCGATTCAGGTTATTGCCTTCATGGATACTGGTGCAACATCATCACTGATGAATCTCGCAGTTCTTCCTAATGATCAATGGATTTCCCATTTCAATACCTTCAACACCGCAACAAATGGAATCCTAACAGCCACAGTCATCACAAAACATCAAATCATAATTGAGTTCTTCCCAATATTAAAGTTCAGATTAAAGCTATTCGGTTCAAATGTCCCAAGAAAGGATCTAAAAATTGGGTTCGACATCTATAGAAAACTTAAGGATCGACTCCACATTGTAGCTTATGGAATAGCATTCAAAAAGAAAATGAAGCCATACTCAAAAGTGTCATGCCAACACCAGATCACTGAGGACAAGTAGATCAATGAGATCGAACAATAGTTGATTGAACATTCATGTGTTGAATCCCACAAGGAGTTTATAAAGAAGTGCAACAATCCATTATGGTTGAATAAAGAATTTTTCATCAAACTCCCATTCATGAAGAATGAAAACATCAACCCAACCAAGGCAATCCACTCTGGCATGAATCTAGAGCATCTTCAGCTTGCAAAGAATGAGTGTGCTGAATTCATGTAGTTTGGACTAATCGAACCATCTGATTTCACTGGGCACACGAAGCTTTCTACGTCAATAAGAGATCTGAGCAGACAAGAGGTAAAATCATATGAGTCATAAACTACCATCCTCTTAACCACTTCCTCTATGATGAGAAATTTCCTATACCAAATAGGCTCACCCTAATTTCACACTTAGCCAAAGTTAGAAAGTTTTCCAAGTTTGACCTTAAATCTGAATTTTGGCAATTGGGGATACATCCTGAGGAAAGAGCAAAAAAAGGATTTTGTATTCCTGACCAACACTTCCTATGGAAGGTTATGCCATTTGGGCTGAAACCTACACCCTCTCTATTCCAAAAGTCCACGATCAAAATCTTTTCGACTATCCTCCACACCTCACTAGTGTACATTGACGATATACTTTTATTCAGTGATACTTTGGAGGAACACCTCACCTTACTCCGCCATTTTTATGATATAGTAAGGGAAAATGGAGTCATGCTCTCTGCAAAGAAAATAGTCCTTGTGTAAAAGGAGATTGATTTGTTGGGGATGCATTTTAGAAATGGAGCGTACAGTCCAGGTCCACACACATGTCAGGAACTGTTCAAATTTCCAGACACCAACTTCGCTCCAACAATTTTTAAGGGTGATAATTATGTTAGAGATTTTATTCCTGAAGTCTCTATATATATCTCTCCACTTATGATGATGCTCAATAAGAATACCCATGCTTGGTGTAAGGAACAAGATGAAGTAGTCCAAAATACAAAGAAAGTGTTCCAACGGGTGAAAACTCTCCATATTCCATCAGACGAAAAGAAGATATTGCATATTGATGCCAACAATGAATATTGGAGTGTAGTTCTTCTAGAAGAAAAATATGGTCATAGAAAGATATGGGGATAAGCTAGTGGATGATTCAAGATAATGAACAACACTATCATTCCACTTTCAAGGAAATTCTTGCTGTGAAGAATGGGATCAAGAAGTTTAATTTCTTCTTAATTCACACTGAATTCATGATTGAGATAGATATGAAAGCATTTCTGAAGGTGATCTAAATAAATCCAAAGATACTTCCAGATCTAAAAATTCTTAGATGGTCACAATGATTCTCCCCATAAAAATTCCAGGTCAAGCACCTGAAAAGGACAGATAATTTCCTAGTAGATTTTCTATCCTGACCAGATGAATTTGTGAAAAGGTTTTTGGTAGAGAAAACAAAGAAGATGAAGGAACCAGTCGGCCAAGTCTTCGTGATTACCAAACCACCAGTTCCCAAGTCATCGAAGCTACCAATCCATCCACTAGACTTATTCTGTCAGTATGTAGAGCCATTCGATCCATCCATCCTGATAGCACGATGGACTTTCTATGAGCTACAAGTGTTTAGAAAATATGAAGGATCTATACCAAAGCCGTATGGAGTCAACCCAGAATACCCATTTTTTCATGTGTTCATACCACTTGCCAATGATTTTGCACAAGAGCTCTTATAGTTCTTTTATTACTTATGTCACCAGTATTATATCTTGATGGAATTCAAGTGCAGTGTATTTAGGACTTTGACAATATTGAACCAGCTTTAAAAATATTCCTACAATGGTTTAGGCCACAAAAATATTGGGTTCAGTGTTTCAAGAGTTCATACGATGCAAAGGTGTTCATGCTACGTCAAATGATAAAGTTAATGAATGAAAAATTCCATTCTGAGGCAGAACTCTCACTTTGTTGGAATTCCGGTCTCTATTTAGTCCTTGAAAGACAAATATTATGAATCACAAAGATTTATCTTCCAGCGAAATAAATGCGTTCCAAAAGAGGTTTGGCCAAATGCATAGGCGCCATGTAACCACATTGATGATCATCCTCACTAGATAAAAGTCCGACAAGAAGCAAAGGAATATTAAGCACCCTAGGAGATCACCAGAGATGAGATCACTTAGTCCATCACAAGGATAAGATTTAATGCTCCATCAAATACTCCATCACAAAGCTGTCAAAATATGGGGCAAGCCATGGTAGGAACGTTAAGCAGAAAATGTTACTTCATAAGATCTTTGAAAGGAGCTTGGACAATATGAGTTTCCTCGACAAAAAACATGGCTTCCAATGGAATATGGATGAAGGATGCTCAAACCCACCAGCAACACCTCCAAATGTTGTCCCACCAGATAATGGTTGATGACATGTACAAGAATCTGAGAAGCGCACCCAAATGTTGTCCCACCAGATAATGGTTGATGACATGTACAAGAATCTGAGAAGCTCACCGCTTCAGATTACCCACCGAAGTTTACTACCCATGTGAAGACAAAAGTGGGCCCCACTTCACATGCCATCACATGGGCATCTCGTGGACATATTAGGCTAGTTGTTGTATTAGGCTATTTATTTTATTAGGCATTTGTTGTTATTAGGCTTTGTAGATGAGTGTGCCTAGATAAGTGTGCCAATTTGTTTTTATTAGGCCATGTAAATAGGTGTGCCAAGTTCGTTGTATTTGGCTATCTAGAAAGGTATGATGATTCTATCTAGTATCAAGTCTATCTTGTAGTCTCCTAACCCCTATATAAAGGAGGCTAGGTTGTACATTGTAGATTAGAGTGGAGCAAAGTTTGAAAGAGTGTCAAAACTTCCGATGTTTGTAATGTGAGTGTTTGCTAAATTCACTCTTGTTTTTACTTTCAAAAGGCATGGTGTGGTTGATCCTTGAAGTAGTATAGGACCTTGAAACATCGGGTATGTTAGCTTGTTACAAGTACAATAGTTTTCCTAAGTTTATAACAGCTAAATTTAAAACTAGAGTAAAAGTTTTCCCGAGTTGAGTAGCTTTGCAAACCGTCCGGGTGGATGTAGAAGTAATCCCATTTTTGAAGGGAAAATCTATTATTTCTATGATTAAATTTACTATTCGATTGACTTAGCAAGCCATTCTCAATGATGTTGAAGCTAGGATTGTGGCAAGCCGCCCTTCAGAATGTTGAAGCCCAGTCCCCCTTCATAGGAAAACTATTGTGCCTGCAATCTCGCCATCTTGCACGTTGTTTCATCGCCTTGTGCCTTGCCCCATTGATACCATAGATTAAAATTCTAATAAATGATTCTAATGAACTGTAAAATATGAAAGAAAAGGACAAATACTTTCCCCTCTCTTTTACGAGAAAAATGTCACAAAAATCACCTCAAATGGAACTCTAGAACTCAAGATATGAGGAAAATACTCAAAAATCGCTATTTTATCCACTACTAGACAAAATAAACTAACCTGGTTGTTAAAAGTAGCTTTCCCATTGCTAAATGTCACATATCTAGTCCCTAAAGGCGTGGACCAGATTCATTTTCACCAATAACCCATTTCTTCACTAAACTGACCCTAACTCCCTCATACGATCTCGGAATTTGATGATTATATTTGCTATAGTTTAATGGTTCAATAAAAAACAATTTGGATCTCATTTTCTCTATGTGGTACAATTTATAGTCAAGCAAAATCTTCAAAAGACCACTCAAAACTCATCCAAGACCCCCCAAACACAGACCAAATACGCAGACCAATCATCAAATAGATTTTGAACCTATTGGAATCATTAAATCACCGATCCATGGTCAAATTCAACCTCCCAAGTGGCTTCCTCCACAGGATGGTTCCTCTACTGCACCTTCACATATGCTATCACTTTTGATCTCAAATTTCTAACCTTCCTATCAAGAATGGCGATGACTCTCCCTGAAATGCAAGATTTTGGTGTACTAGCACCGAATCCCATTGAATCACATGATATCCATCACCACAATATTTCTTACACACCAAAATATAAAATATCGGTTGAACACCTGATAAGTATAGTGTCATAGCTAATTCATAGGCCACCTCACTAATACATCTAAGTATCTTAAACGGACCAATGAACCCAGGGCTATGCTTGCCCTTCTTTCCAAATCTCATAACACCCTTGATAGGTGATACTTACAATAGAACCTTTTCCCCAACTATGAACTCTATATCACAAACTTTTTGGTCTGCATAACTCTTTTGTCTAATTTAGGCTACTAGAAGTCTATATTGAATCAGTTTGACCTTATGCTTGGAATCCCTCAACATGTCTGTACCCTAGGGCCTAACCTTAAATGCATCGAACCAACCTACCGGAGAACGACATCTCCTACCATACATAACCTCAAATGGGGCCATTTGGATGCTGGAATGGTAACTATTATTATAGGCATATTTTGCTAACAGTAAGAATTGGTCCCACTGACCACCAAATCAATCACCCATGCCCATAGCAAATGCTCCAATACCGCTTAAACTGGCCATCTGTCTGTGGATGAAAAGTTGTACTAAGTTCTACCCGAGAACCCATTTCCTTCTACATAGACTTTCAGAAGTGGGATGTGAACTGGGTACCTCAGTTTGAAATTATAGAAATGCCCACACCATGAAAACACACTATCTCCTGGATGTAAATCCTTGTCAATCTCTCTGAATTATTGGTAGTTTGAAATGACACAAAATAAGCTGATTTGGTCAATTTATCCATGATGACTCAAATAGCACCAAATTTCCACAAATTCTATGGAAAACCTACCATGAAATCCATGGAAATCTGTTTCCACTTTCACTCGGGTATGGGCATCCTATGATTCATACCACCTAGTCTCTGGTGCTCATACTTCACCTACTGGTAGTTCAAACAATGAGAGACATACTCTACAATGTCCCTCTTTATTCTACACCACTAGTAATGCTGCTTCATATCATCATATATTTTTTCCATTCCTTGATAAATAGAGTATCTAGAACTATGATCATCTTCCACAATCAACTTGGTCAAACCACCAACTCTAGGAACGTAAATATTACCCTTGATTCTCAAATACCCTCCGAATATAGAATTTCTTCCTTGGCTTCACTTCTTAACACTTTATCTTGAATCATCTTCAATTTATCATCTTTGAATTGACTATATTTGATCTGATTAAAAAAAGTGATTGTGCCTTAACACGAGCTAGAACCCTACTAGGCTCCGAAATGTCAACTTCAAAAAGCTATTAGCTAAGGACGGGACATCCATGGCCAAAGAGCACTCCTCCACACACAAAATATCCAAACTGCCCATAATAACTGACTTCTGATTCTATGCATCTACTACCGCACTAGCCTTACTAGGGTGATATCAGATAGTGATGTCATAATTCTTAAGAAACCCCAACCATCTTCTTTGCCCAAAATTTAGATCTCTCTGACTAAAAATATAGTGAAGATTGCAATAACCGTGAACACTTCACAATACACTACATACAGGTAATGCCTCAAAATTTTCAAAGCAAAAACTGCCGCTGCCAACTCCAAGTCATTAGTAGGGTAGTTCTGCTCATGTACCCTCAACCGCCTCAAAGCATATGCTATTACCTTACCAATTCTGCATCAAAACACATCCAACGCCAACTCATGAAGAATCACAATACACTGTAAATCCCTCACTTTCTACCGGTAAGGTTAAGATTGGAGCTGAAGTCAACAAGGTCTTGAGCTTTTGGAAGATTGCCTCACATTCCTTAGACCATTGGAAAGTCACATTTTTTTGAGTCAGTTTTGTTAATGGAGATGCAATAAATGAAAAATCATTCATGAACCGTCTATGGTAACAAGCCAACCCTACAAAACTCCAAAGCTCAATAGGTGTAGTAGGTCTAGCCCTATCTCTAATAGCCTCAATCTTCTCCAGATATACCATAATACCACCCTTGATCACCACATTCCCTAAAAATATCACAGAACTGAGAAAAATTTCACACTTAGAAAAGTTTGCATATAGTCGCTCTTTCTTCAATGTCTAAAGCATATTTCTCAAATGCTGCTCATGCTCCTATCTACTATGAGAATAGATCAAAATATCATCTATGAATACTATAATGAAGGAGTCGAAATATGGCTTGAACACCCTATTCACTAACTCCATGAATGGTGTTGGGGCATTAGTCAGCCCAAAAGATATAATCAAGAAATCATTTTGTGGCCATAACAAGTCTTGAAGTTAGTCTTAGGGATATCCTCCGCCTAAACTTCAGTTGATGGTAAATAGACCTCACGTCAATCTTAGAGAATATAAAGACTCCTTGAACCTGATCAAATAAGTCATAAATAAGCAGAATGGGATACTTTCTCTTAATTGTCACCTTGTTCAACTCTCTAGAATCGATGCACATCCTCATGGTGCCAACTTTCTTCTTCACAAATAGGACCAAAGCACCCCAAGGAGAAACACTTGGCCTTATAAAGCCATTAATCAATAAATCTTGCAACTGCTCCTTTAATTCCTTCAATTTTGCTGGAGACATCCGATATGGAGGAATAGAAATAGGTTGAGTGCTTGACTCCAATTCAATACCAAAATCAATATCATGATTGGGGGGATGCCTGGAAGATCAGTCGAAAATACGTTTTGAAATTCTCTCACCATCGACACAAACTCTAAAGGAGGAGTACCGACTCTAGTATCACGAACACAAAGCTAATAGGTAAGACACCCCTTATCAACAATGCGTTGAGCACTCAGAAATGAAATTACCTTTCTTACGTAAGGACTGAGAGTGCCATGCCGTTAAGGAATACCCGACATATTTAAATTCACCGTCTTGGCATAGCAATCTAGAACTGCATGATTAGGAGAAAGCCAATCCATACCCAATATGATATCAAAGTCTACCATGTCGAATATAATTAAATCTACCCATGTGTCATAGCCCTCTAAAGTCACAATATAAGATTGGTACACCTGATCTACTAGTAAGGACTCACCCACGAGTGTAGAAACATCGATAGGCATAGAAAGGAAATTACATGGACTACCAAGGCCCAAAGAGAAATATATAGACACGTAGGAGAATGTAGAATTAGGATCAAATAAAATTATAGTAGTTCGATGACATACTATAAAGATACCATGCTAATCATATCAGAATCTCTGCCTCTGGATGACATGGAAAAGCATAACATTAAGCATTAACACGCTCAACTTGAGCGACCCCTTGTCCTCTCAGCCACCACCTCGACTTGTATGAGAACCGCTATGGCCTCTAGTTGGCTTTGCTACTACTCTAAAAAGACCTTGAGAACCCTGTTGTTGTGATCTCTACCTGTGTCGAGGGCAATCCCTTTTGATATCTCCTAGCTCACCACACTCGTAACATGTCCTAGGGGCCATCATCTACTGGGTAGGGAAAGAGTGGTCAGAATAACCTCTATAGCCTGAAGATATTTGAGATTACCCCTATAGACCCTATCCCAAGTTGTAGTAACCCCGTCAAGAATAACCTCCCTCAGACGACTAAATAGTTGCCTAAATTATTCTTCTAGAAGGTGGTCAAAAAATCTTTGAAGAAAAATGCCTTCCTCCGGATGTGGTGCCACTATAACTATTGAAAGTACAAGACCTCTTGCCCCTAGCATCACCAAACTCTCCACACCGTATGTACTCGACATCCTTAGCCGCATCAAAAAATTTCTAAAAAGTTGCTCTAGTAGATGCAGTCTGAAAAGCTACAACCTGAATCGGATAGACCAATCCTTTTACAAACTGTCGAATCCTCTTGGCCTCGTCGGGAAAAATCATTAAATCTTGATGAGACAAGACATGGAATCTCGCCTCATACTTGGTCACAGAAATTCCATACTGAGTTAGATTCTTGATCTGATTCCTCCTCTCTTCCTGCGTGCTACAGGTAACTAACTTCTCAAAGAAAACTTGAGTAAACTGCTCCTAAGTCGATGAAGGAGACCCAACTGGCGTAGTCTCAATATAAGCTCTCCACTAATGTTTGGCTGGATCTATTATTTGAAAAAGTAGAATAGTCAACCCTTTGGGACTCCACCAATCCTATATTATGCAACCACTCATGATAACTAATAATAAACTCATAAGCATCCTCTCCCTATCCACCTTTAAACTATGGCGGATCCATCTTTTTGATTCTCGCGAGCATCTTTTTCTCCTTATATGTCATGATAGGTCTAGAAACTGGGGGAGTTACAATGCCTAACAAAGGCATACCCTCAATTCTAGGAGCCACGATTGCAGCTGGCTGACTAAATGAAAATTGAAGACCTAAAGCTGTCTTCCAGTCAGGGGTCTGTCCTTCCACCATCGTTTGAGAACCGCCAGACATACTAGGCAGAATATTGGCCTGAGTAATCCCTTCTAAGAAATTGAGCATACGCGCCAATGTGTCCTGAAGTACTGAAGTAGTAATAAATTTAGGTGGCACCAGATTTGGGCCTATCCGCTCATCTAGAATCTAATTAACCTCTAGGATATAAACATCCTCTTCAAGAGAATCTTCCCTCACAGATACAGGAATAGCTATTGGTGCTCTAGTCTTGGCAAGTATAGTGGTTCGTGCTCTGCCTCTACCTCCCGCCTACCTAATCCGCGTGCTACGACTCCAGTAGCAGGTGTAGGTGCAGGTGCCTGACCTCTAGCACTTGTAGATCATGTTCTAACCATCTGACTTTGAATGAAATAGATTGATTTAGTATCCAGCAAGATCAACTGCGTACGATAAGGATATAAAGAATGGGAGTTTCCTAAAGTCCTATAGCCTCCCCAAGATAACTAAATAGACATCTCCACACTGATTGGAAAGTCACTACTAGACTCTGCTCTTGTACTTAATGGGACATATGAACCATGCTCGGATACTATGTTGTCACATCCCAAAATCCCATTGAGTCATGAGGGAACCCACCATCCCCGTAGGTGAACCCCATTCCTTTATTAAGTGTGACATATGAACCATGCTCGGATACTATGTTGTCACGACCCAAAATCCTATTGAGACGTGTGAGGGCACCCACTATCCCCGTTGGTTAACCCTGTTCTTTATTAAGCATTTAATAATATAAAAACTATGGAAGTAATGAAAAATAATTAACTAACTTCTATAGATAAGTGACACTTACATCCCCGCTGGAGTATCATCTGATTACGTAAGGCTTACATTGTTCCCATTTTCACTATTGGGAGAAGCAAAGAGGTGGTTGAAAGCTGAGCCACGTAATTCCATCACCACTTGGGATGATCTTGCAAGAAAATTTTTGATACGGTTCTTTCCATCCGACAAAACTGCAAGACTTAGAAGTCAGACTCTATGTTTTAAATAAAGAGAGGGGGAGAATATGTATCAAGCTTGGGAAAGATTCAAATCCATGTTAACGGATTGTCCTCACCATCACTAGTCCAATGATGTGCTGGTGCATACTTTCATAGAGGGTTTGGAACCCCACACAAAAATTTTTCTAGACTCAGCCGCTGGGGGACAAGAAATAGAAAAGACTTATGAGGAGCTGTACAGTTTGTTAAATCGTATTTCGCAGGGAAATCCAAAGTGGAATGCAGACTCTTCTAGAGGAGGAACAAGGAAAGTGGCAGGAGTCTTGGAAGTGGATGGTTTTATAGTTATGCGCTGCAAAATCAACTTAACACCCACTTCAGCAATATGAGCGTGAATCAATCTCAAGCCCCAGTTAATGTAGTGCAGCAAATTTGGTGTGAAGTATACGATAGTAATGAACACTCAGATAAGTCTTGTGGTGCGAATCCAGATTCAGTGAGCTTTGTTGGTAATGTACAGAGAAATAATCACCAACAGTATGGCAACAACTACAACTCTAATTGGAGGAATCATCCGAATTTCTCCTGGAGTAGTAATAACAGTCAAGGGCAGAGTTTGAATCAGGGTGCGTTGAGAAATCAAGGAGGGCAGCAGAACTATCAGACTAAATACAGAAGCAACAATGCACCTCCTCCAGCACCACCACCCAGCATTGAGGAAATTTTTAAAACAATGATAGCCAACCAAGCTCAATTGCAGGCTGACTATGTGAAATTGGCGGCAGATATAAAGAACAATCAGTTAGCTACAAAGGCGTTGGAGTACCAGTTTGGGCAACTAGCTGGAGCTCAAAACACTAGGCCAAGAGGAGGACTACCGAGTGACACTGACCCGAGTCCCAAGCAAATAAATGCAGTAACCATAAGGAGTGGTTTACAACTCAAGGAGGTGGAACCAGAAAGACCACCTCAGCAGTCAGGAGCAGTGGAGAAAGAAAGGGAACAAAATGATGAGAGGGGGAAGGAGAAGGCAGCTGAAGCAGAAAGACCACCACCCCCGTTACCTCAAAGATTAAAGAAACATAAGGAGGAAGCGTGTTTCAAAAAGTTCATGGAGGTGCTTAAACAGGTACACATTAATTTACCTCTTGTTGATGTTTTGCAGGGAGTGCTGAAGTATGCAAAGTATATCAAGGACATCGTGGTGAACAAAAGCAGGCTGACGGAGTACGCTACGGTGGCGCTTACGGAGGAGTGCACTTCCCGGATACAGAACAGGTTGCCCACAAAGCTCAAGGACCCTGGGAGCTTTATAATTCAAATCACAATTGGGCAAAGTATCTAAGCTCATGGACTATGCGATTTGGGAGCGAGTATTAACTTGATGCCGACATAGGTGTTCAAGAAGTTGGGGTTGGGCAGTCCTAGACCAACTACAGTGATGTTGCAGTTAGCGGATCGTTCTTTGGCCAGACCAGATGGCATTGTGGAGGACGTGCTGGTGCAAGTGGACTCCCTTATCTTCTCGGTAGATTTTATTGTTCTGGATTTTGAGCCGGATGCGGAAGTCCCATTTATTTTGGGACGTCCTTTCTTGGCAACCGGGAAAGCGTTGATTGATGTAGCTGCAGGGCAGCTAACCATGCGGGCGCATGACAAGGTGGAGGTATTTGATGTGTACAAGGCCATGAAGTTTTCGGCCATATATGAGGAGCTTTCAGCAATCAACGTGCTAAATCAAGTAGATATTGTTTAGATTGTTGATTCTCAAGATCCAGTGGGAAAACCACCAATTGAGGACACCCCAAAATTGGAGTTGTGGAAAGAAGATTGAAGTGCCACGTTCTTAGTCAATGGGAAGCGGTGTAAGCATTACTGGGGTAAGGACGTTATTCGACAGAAAACGTCCGTCACTCTAGAGGATGATTGAGTGTCAATGACGTTGAGCCGCGACGGTAAACCAGGCGCTGCACGGGAGCCAACCGGTGAAATTGTTGTAATAGATGAGTAGAATTAGTTAAAAAGATAAAGAAAAAAAGAAAAAAAAAGAAAATAAAAATAATAAAAATTGTGGTTGTGCTTGAAACCTATGAATTCTAACCGATTTCTTATTGTGAGATGAGTTTCAGGTGGAACGGAGGGCAAAAATGCAAAGAATCACAAAGGAAAAAAATCAGGGTGAGAAAAATAAAAAAGTGGTATTACAGTGAGCCTATGCGTTGGCTCCGTGTCACGGAGGAGGGCCTCCACGTTACCCTCTCTGACATATTGAAACCAATTCTGGAATTTTTACAAATTCCAGAAGGCTGGCGCGATGGCTCCATGTCACGGAGGGGATGCTCCGCGTTACCCTCCGTGACACGTTGAGGTGTATTTCGTGTCGGGTCAAACCGGGTCACCGGGTGACCCGCGCAAAAAAATTTTTTTTTAACCCCGAAATCCTCTCATTTTTCCCATTTCCCACTCCCCTCCGTGACAAACCCCCTAAAATCCCCCCTCCCCCAACGTGACACGGACCTAGGTTCGAAGTTTCCTCAACTTTTCTTCGAGTTCATCGAATTAAAGGTATGTTCTTGAACTTAACCTCAATTTTTGCCGAAATTTTCAATTTTTGAGCGTGTGAGGTGAGTAAAGCTTGCCCTAAGTGTAAATTAAGTTTGAATTCACTTAAAGTATGATTGATCGATGTTCGTAGTATTGTTGTGAGTATATGAACTCGATGAATGCATGTTTGATTGAATTTGTGCAAAATTGGTAGCTAGGGTTAGATTTTGAATGGGAAGAAACTAAATTTGGTTGAAAATGTGAAAATAATTGGGTTGTGCATGTTGGGTGATGTAAATGATGTTGTGAATATAGATGATTGTGCGAAGTAAACAAGGGAATTTTCAGGAAATTGAAATTCGTGAATTGCATTGGTTGATGTTGAGAAAAGCTTTTTTTTGCTAAGTGCTATGTGATGAAATGGAATCGATGGTGATATTGTTATGCGTTGTACGAAGTCTAAGTAGTACTTAGTAATTATTCCATCGACTTATCTGAATGCACGAGGCATGTTGATTGTAAAAATTGGGAAAGCATGAGTGTCTTGCCGAATAGTTTTAATTGGGGCTAAAGACTAAGTGTTGGGTGGCCTAACTCAACCCAGCCTTAGTCGAAGTTAATTTTTGACTTGAATAACATTGGGACTGTCTGTTTGATTTGACAGGAACAATGTCAAGCAGGCAAGACAAAGGAAAGGGCGCATCTACATCAAGCGCCGGTAGAAAGAGGATTAGACTGGGAAAAGCAGTTCCAGCAGCACCAGTGGTTCCACATGGCCAACGCCGTCAATACGGAACCCGATGGGTGATGGACGAAGGGAAGAAATGGTATGCAAAACACAAGGAGACCAAATACTTCCCTGAGGAGCACATTGCAAGGGAGCCACTTGCACAGGAATTCCCCAGAATCGTACACCGGATTGACACTACCGGGATGAACTTCATCTTTGAAGAGCCCAAGGAGTGTAATCTCCATATGATTCGGGAGTTCTATGCAAACTGGAACCCGGAACTCCGCAGTCACACCATCAAGATAAGGGGGCAGGTTGTCACCTTTGAGCCCCATCACCTGAATGCCATATTGGGGACGCGGGACACAAACGCCTATGTACTCCGGCTACTGAACATAACTCCACACTATGCGGATATCAGACGCACTCTGTGTGGAGCCCGTTTGACAACACGGTGGAGCAAGCACAAGGAGAGGGGCTACCATCAGACACTGCCTTACTCTCAAATGAATAGGGAAGCCAGGATTTGGCTCAAAATTGTGTGTTCCTGCCTTATCCCGGGGGTGCACATGACAGATGTCACTCGGGATCGAGTGTGCTTGGTTTATGCCCTGATGAAAGGGCTTGAGATAAATGTTGGGGCGGTGATCATCTCTGTCATGAAGTGGGCCCGTTTGCATCAAGGGCACAGGTATGGGTTTGGTGGTTTACTGACCACGTTCCTTAGGGGCCATGACATCGAGGAGGAGGCCCTAGACTACATCCCACAAATGGATAGGCATGCCTTGGATGTCACCAAAACAAAGGCACCCAACACTACTCACGGGATAGTTCTCACACTAGCCGAGCGACATGCTCGGGATGATCAGTATATGGCCCGCATGTACAGGATGCAGATGCTGCAGTTGCGGATAAGCGGGAGGCCAGCAACAGAAGATGAGCTATGGCAGCTCGAGCTACATTACCCCTTTGGCGAAAATGCCAGGGCTCTATGCCGAGTGGGGCCAGCTTTTGTGGAGCCTGTAGATGATGATGTCCCCACTGATGAGGAGATACGCCGCGATGACTCAGATGTTGAGTAAGATGAGGACAGCGGGGGCGATTCGGATATGGGAGAGGAGGCAGCGGCACCTGATGAAGAAGTGGAATACTTCGATTGATCAGGGAGTTTCACCACCCACCTTTGTGATATGTTGAATTTTGTTAACACCGGGGACAGTGTTCGGTTTAAGTGTGGGGTGGGAGTAGTTAGGTGCTGTATGTTTCGTTGTGGTTTTTGTTTTTGGTTATGTCTTGTGTTGTTGTGCCTGTGAAAAATGTGACCCTATGTTTTTGTGTTGTATGTTCTGTAATGAAATTCGGTGTTGTAATGAATATAAGTTGTTGTGTGCTGTGGTGAGTTGTTGTTGTTGGTTGGTTGTGTAAATATTTTTTTTCTATCGAAATTATCGATATTTTTAAAATTTTTGTTGAATTTTTTTTTGATTGGGTTTCTCGGCCTTTGTTTTTGGTGCTTATACCGAGATTAGTCCCATTGAACCGAAGTCGTAAATAGTGACTGTTCCCTATGACGAATGGATGACGACCGTCTTAAGGGAAATGTAGTTGATAGGAGTAGTTATTTTCTTTCTTTTGTTTATTTCCCAAACGTGTTGCTACTTCATGGTTCGGAATTCTTGTTGCGTGTTATACATGATATTGAGATGCAAAGATGATTCGTATGAAAGCATGCAAATGTGAAGCATGTTGAGATACCTAGGCCATAGAGTTCGATTCGGTGTGATTGAGGCTTAATATTGAATTCTTGTAATTAGCTGATTGAAGAGTCTGTGAATAAGTCTTGAGTTGAGCATGTGCAATGAGTGTGAGGTGAGGTTTCGACTATTCCATGCTATTGTGAAGTGTCTAGAACTTGCCTGGTGCGTGTGCGAAATGAAATGAAGGATGTGTATTGTAGGAAAGGATGTAGGCATTTCTTTGATTAAACCAAATTTTTTTTTTCTTATCATACCTACCTTGAATGTACATCCTAGTTAGCCCCATTGAGCCTTTAGCCTATTTTTTTTCTTTCGTTGAAGAGGTAGAACCGAACTTACTCCCTTCTTTTCATTAGCCGTGAATTTGATCCAAAACTCTTAAGCGGTCAAGAAAAATAATTTTCCCACAGTGTCAAGGAGTGAGAATTGTGAAAAGGAAGGAAAAGCGGAAGTGGTGAAAGTAAAGAAAAGGTCAAGGGTGCACTTGCTGAAATTAAAGAAAATAAAGATATGGGAACAAAAATAAAGAAAAAAAATGCAAGAATGAGAGGATTAAGGAAGAAACAATGCCCATAATGATGGTGGGATGTATTGAAAAGCTCTTAAGGAGGCTAGTTGCTATTATTGGTTAGCCCAGTATTTACTAGTTAACTTAGCTTACATTACAACCCGTTAAGTCCTACGTGATCTTACATCACGCGTCCTTATATTAGTTGAGTAAGACACTAGAGGCAAGCCTATGGTTCATGACATGATGCATGTGAATTCTTTGGGAGAGAGAGTGAAATCGTGTTCATATACCCCTACATGTAATGCTTTGGAAATCATATGATTGAAAAAGGGGAAATTCTCGTGTTGTGAGGGCACATGCTTGACGAGAGATTGAATTTCGTGTCGGATGTCTTGATCAGTTGATTTGCATGAGTTTGCTGAGATCGAGAGTCGATTCTTGATTTTAGGAGGTCTTGATGTGGTGAATGTCATGGTATTAATGGGACTATGCATGTTTTCTTGATGATTTGCTATATTAAATAATCGGTATAACTGTAGCTTGAATTGTCGAGCCAAAGTAGCTATACGTGGGTGTCAAATGCATGAGATGTGAGAGTATTGTTCGAGGACGAACAAGGTTTTTAGTGTGGGGTAAATTATCTTGGGCAGAATTATATGCCCAAGTGATGCTCAAATGCTCTATTTCGTCTTGTTTATCTATCGTTATTTGTACATTCTCATGTGATTTGTAGTTAAAATGTGAATTTATACTAACCAACATGATTAGTGTTGTTTTCCAAGAAAAATGTAATTTTAGGAAGCTAAGTTGTATGTTGGTGAAAATCGAGAATGGACTCGGAAGCGAGCAGTGGAAAAGCTCAAGGAAAGGCAGCAAATATAGGGGCTCTGCGACGGAGTCGTGTCACGCTGCCATCGCGGAGGCATTCTGCCTCGGATGATTTATTTTGGCAAATTTCCAGTGAAGGTCCGCGTTGCCTCCGTGACACGGAGGCAATGCCACGCGATACAAGTCGTGGCACGTTGGGGATATTTACCTGGAACATCAAATTTTAGTAAGGGTTCGCGATGGCGCCGTGTCAAGGAGGCAGTGCTCCGCGATGTACTCCGTGACACTTTTCTTGTTATTCCGAGAAAAATTCCCACTAGTATAAATAGCACACTTAGGTTTATTTTTTGATGATTCTGACTTAGTTGAGCAAGGACGTGTGTTACAGGAAGTTGAGGGGGAGAAAATCTTAGGGTTCTTCTCCAACTCTTTCTCCATTATTTCAATTGTTTTATATGATTTATACTCATTTGATGATGTTTAATCCACAAATGAGTGGCTAAATTCACTTCTTGCTGAGGTTAAGAACATTTGTATTGGAATGTAATTGTTGATCATTTTGGTTTTTCATCTTTTCTTCCATGGTTGTTCTATCAATTCTTGTTCTTACTGCATTAATGTCTGGCCAATGTTAATGTATATCTAAAAATCCAGTTTTATCTTGAAAAGGAAAAGAAATTGGAAAATTGTGAATTGGTAGGGTATGATCTCTTCTTAGTTTGGGAAAATTGAGAATTGATTTACCTTCAGAATAGAAATATATCTGAAAGTCGTATTAGTCAATTAAGGAATTGGTTTCGTCTGGCTAGAACATGAAATTCTTTTATCACAGAAATGTAGGTTGAAGGTTCATGATTCTTAAGTTGGGTAGAATACGAAAGTTTCTCTCCATAGGCAATAATTCTTGACTAGCAACCGAAGGAAAGATTGACCGACTTGTATCGATAAATTACTTCCCTGCATGTTCGTTTTGGCCTCAGCTTGCTCATTACTATAGTTCAGACTCGCTTTATCATTTTGTCTTAGATTAATATAAATTAGGAAACAAACGCTCAAAATCTTCTTTAAATTGTTGTCTGCATTTTTAGAGTTAGAGTTCATTAATACTTAATTCGATTATTACCTTGGTTCAGTCCCTGTGGGATCGATACTTGACTTACTTTAGCCATTTTACTACTTGTTCGACCACGTGCACTTGCGTGTAGTTGCAAAACAGACCGAACATTTCCCTTTCTTTCCGAACCGCATCACTCCCTTCATGGGAGATACCTTTAAAAATACCCAATCATCCACCTCAAACTCCAGATCTCTTCTCCTCACATCAGCATATGGTTTCTGATGTCTCTGAGCGATCTTTAGCCTGTCCCTTATAAACTGAATCTTTACCATGGCCTCATGAACCGAATCAGGTCCTATCATGGCTGCCTCACTAACTTCAAACCATCAAATGGGCGATCTACACCTCCGCCCGTAAAGAGCCTCGAATGGTGCCATTATGATACTGGAGTGATAACTATTATTGTAAGCAAACTTGATTAAAGGCAGTGATCATCCCAACTACCTTTAAAGTCCATCACACAAGCTCTTAACATGTCCTCCAGAGATCAAATTGTCCGCTCCGCCTGGCCATCTATTTGCGGATGGAATGTTGTGCTGAGCTTAACCTGAGTCCCAAGCTCTTTTAGGAAAGACCGCCAAAACTGAGAGGTAAATTGAGTATCTCGGTTGGAAATAATGGACAAGGGAACTCCGTGAAGCTGGACCAACTCCCGAATATACAATTTGGCATAATCATCCCCTGAATCTGTGGTTTTAATCGGTAGAAAGTGTGCAGCCTTGGTCAACCTGTCTACCACCACCCAAATAGAATCATAGTGCTGGTGAGTACAAGGAGGCATGTGATGAAATCCATATTAATCTCTTACCACTTCCATGTGGGAATGCTAATATCCTGAAGTACGCCTCCCGACCTTTGATGTTCGACCTTCACTTATTGACTGTTCGGGCACATAGCTACAAATTCTGCAATATTCTTCTTCATGTTGTTCCACCAATATATTTCACGCACGTCATGATACATCTTTGTAGTACCCCGATGGATAGAATACCTGGATCCATGTGCCTCATGTAATATCCGGTCCCTCAAGTTATTGACATCTGGAACACATAGACGACCCTGATACCGCAGTACACCATCTCCTTCTTGGGAGAAGACCTCCAACTTTTGACTTCAAACAGCTTCCTTCAGCTTTACTAAAATCGGATGCTCATCTTGTCTGGATTTAACATCAACCACGAGGGACGATTCTGATCCATTTTGCACAACAATGCCATCATCGGTCGAGTCGACCAATATAACTCCCAACCTCGCAAGTCGATGAAGTTCTTTTACAGCTCTTTCTTTCCCTCATCCACGTGGGACACACTTCCCATAGAGAGTGTACTAAGTGCGTTCTCTACCACATTAGCCTTGCCAGGGTGGTAAAAAACACTCATATCATAGTCCTTAAGTAACTCCAAGATTCAGGTCTTTCTGAGTGAACACATATTCCAAGCTCTTGTGATCCGTGAATACATCCACGTGGACCCTATACATGTAATGCTGCCATATCTTCAAGGCAAACACCACCGCGGCCAATTCAAGATCATGGGTCAAGTAATTCTTCTCATGAATGTTCAATTGTCTAGAGGTGTATGTTATCACCTTCCCACGCTGCATCAACACACATCCCAATCCGACTCACGAAGCATCACAATACACAACAAAACCATCCGTACCCTCAAATAGGGTCAACACTGGTGCTGAAGTGAGTCGAGCCTTCATCTGTTGGAAGCTTTTCTCGCAAGCCTCTGACCATTGAAAGTTCACCTTCTTCTGAGTCAACTTAGTGAATGGTGCGGCGATAGATGGAAAGCCCTCCAAGAATCTCCGATAGTAACCCGCTAAGCCCAAAAAGCTCCTAATATCTAATGGGTTCACCGGTCTAGGCCAATTCTTTACCGGCCTCGATCTTCTGAGAGTCTACTTTTATGCCCTCACCTGATACCACATGGCCTATAAATGCTATCGACTCCAACCAAAACTAACATTTTCTAAACTTTGCATACAACTGACGCTCTTTAAGGGTCTGAAGCACTATTCTCAAGTGAGTGGCATGCTCCTCCTTGCTCCGAGAGTATATAAGATGTCATCAATGAACACAATCACAAACATGTCCAAATATGCCTTGAACACCCTTTTCATTAGATCCATAAAAGCTGCAGGGGCATTGGTTAGTCCAAAATACATAACAACAAATTCTTAATGACCATACCGAGTCCTGAATGCGGTTATCGGGATGTCACTCTCCCAAACCCTGAGCTGGTTATACCCGGACCTGAGATCAATCTTGGAGAAACACTTGGCACCCTGAAGATGTTCAAACAAATCATCGATCCTGGGTAAAAGATACTTGTTCTTAATGGTGACCTTGTTCAACTGCCCATAATCAATGAACATGCGAAGAGAACCATCTTTCTTCTGAACGAATAGGACTGGTGCACCCCATGGGGACTTACTCGGCCTAATAAAACCTTTATCTAACAGATCCTTCAACCGATCCTTCAACTCGAGAAGAAGATCTATACCAAAATCAATCTCCCGCTCGGGGGGGACACCTGGCAAATCATCAGTAAAGACCTCTATATACTCACGTACTACTAGTATGGACTGAATAGTTGGGGTTTTGGACTCCACATCCTTAACCCTAACTAGATGGTACAAACAACCCTTAGAAATCATCTTTTTAGCCTTAAGGTAGGAAATAAATCGACCAACAAGCACAGCAGAACTACCTTCCAATTCTAAGACAGGATCACCTAAAAATCTAAACTCTACTGACCAGGTCCTACAATTAACTGAAGCATAGCATGCAAATAGCCAATCCATAATGAGAATAATATCAAAATCAATCATGGCTAACTCTATCAAGTCTGCTGAGGTGACTTTATGAAGAACTGTGATCGGGCAATCTCTATATACCCGTCTAGCTATAACTGAGTCACCTACTGGAGTAGAAACTGAGAAGGGCTCTGATAAGACATCAGTACTGACTTAGAAACTACTATCTACATAAGATGTCACAAAAGACAAGGTAGCCCCCGGATCTAACAAAACATAAACATCAACATGAAAGAATCTTAACATACTGGTGACTTGTTGTGACTTCGCCTAAGCACACACGCAAGCGTACGTTGTCTTACAAGTAATACAGTGGCCCTTTGTAAAAGCCCGATGTCGAACCCACAGGGACTGGACCAATTCAACTAATTATCAAATTCAAGTGTGATATTAACTTTAACAAATGTTGATTATAAAAGTTTTCGATAAATTCTATTTAAATCTAGGGGTGGTCACAGAAATACTCTGAAACAATATAAGAAGCAAATAGAGCCAAGGCCGGATAATCATGCAATGCTACCCTTTGTAATTTTCAAGTGTGAAGTTATCAATTGTTTTCTCACATAGTTCAAAATGCGATGTTCATGATCTCTCGAGCCTCTAAACACGCAAACTAGCCTCACAACTACATCGTTGAGCGGGGATGTGACATTCTAGTTCATGGGCAATTCAACTACATGGATGTGGTTTACGGGGTTTATGCTCTTGATTATGGACTTTCGCACCTCTAACATTTAACTCAGCTTAGCTTCACAACTACTTCTATGAGTGGTGGGGTGACAATTCTAAGCCAGTGTCTCGCTATCATCCCGTTTTATCAACCAAGCAAGGAAAATTAGGTATAATTTCTATCCTAACTGCGAATCATATCGAAAGATAAGAACTTGCTCCCTACATTCTCTTGTTCTTGCCTAGGGTTGCTCTTTCAAGCTTTTGCCTAAGCTTAATGCATTTTTTTTCATGCTGATCAAGCGTAGAAACAACCATAATGTAGAATGTAAGACAAAACAACAATTAACAACTCAAACCAAAATAATTTCATACAATTACAATCATATCACATAGCCTCAACCTTAGAGGAAGGGTATTAGCCACTCATGTTTGTACAAATACTTGCAAACATAAGTAAAGTGATGTACTTACAAGAATAGATAAAAGAGAAGATAAATTTGGTGAACCCTAGGTGAGTTCTTCACTTCTCCCTTTGCTCCTTTATGGTTTTCAGAAAATATTTTGTGACAAAATGATTTTAGAAGCTAAGGGTCCTATTTATTGTAAATAGGGAATGTACAATTTTTTCCCGTCATGGAATGGCTCCGATACGGAGGTGGTCACGCCAATTTACCTCCGTGACACAGAGATATCACGAAAATACACTGGAAATCACCTAAAGATTAAGCCTCGGCAGAAGCTTGCTGCGATTGCAGCGTGGCACGCTGCTTGTGCAGCGCAATGTCTGGCGTGACACGACCCCTTTCGCGCAGCTGTGCTTTCCGTGGCACGGTGCTATCGCGCAGGTGGCCTGTTTTGCACGTTTCCTTGCCGACTTTTGCGTTTTGCTTCCGATTCCATTCCTCCACTTTACCCATCATAAATTAATGCCTCAAATGCATTTTAAACCTACAAAAACAAGAACTAATCATGTTGGTTAGCATATATCCAAATTCACATAAAATCACATGAGAAATTAAATGCATAAACAGACAAGCACGACTAACTAAGTTATAAAATAGCACTTGGGCACATAATTATGCCAAAGATCACCACCCCACACTTAAATCCTCGTTCATCCTCGAACAAACCTTTTACATCTCAGGCACATGAAGACTCCCATGTAGCTAATTTAGCAAGACAATTCAAGCTACGACTATAATGAGTATTTAAGATAGCAAGTTAAAAATAGAGCATGCAAGATTTAACCCTTAAAATTAAATATAACTATGTTAAGACTTCCTAATCTCAAGAATCGACTCTCCATCTCAGCAAACTCATGCACATCAACCGATTAAGATATCTGACGTGAATTTTATCTTTCATTAAACATCTGCCCTCACAACACAAGAGAGCTACCCATTTTCACTCATAATGTCACACCCCACCTTGGGGGGTATGATGGGCACCTGGTGCCTACTAGACTCTGGACTGCTGAATGGTCCAGCCTGAGCACATCTGGTGCTTTGGCTGGCTCTGGCTCTACTCCAAGAAATAAATCGGCTATATAACGGCTGTAAATACAGCCTCCGGCCAACTGGCCTATAGCCACATGTACCTATCGTAACAGCTAACCAGAACACACTCATAACAAGGAACCTATGCGGGCCGACAAGGCCACCATGCTGTCTAGTCATCTGTAATATCATCACAAAACTACTGTAAGACTACGTGACCGGCAAGGTCACCACTACTGTCAAATTAAGGCCTCACATGGGCAACATAAACTGAAATGCTAAACAGCTATAACTAACTGCACGGCCTCACACGACCGGCTCAACTGATATATACAGACTGCAAGCCTCTAGGAATAACAATAGAAATGATCGGGACAGGGCCCCGACCTACCCGTACTGTACAACAAAAAGGAAATGATATAAACCTCTGAAATATCAAGCTCCGGATGACAGGAGCTGATGACTCTGCGCTGGCTAGGATCACGAGGGATCGCCTCCTCGTCTATGAGTACCTGCAGGCAAGTAATGCAGCGCCCCACCGGGCGTCAGTACCACTGGTACTGAGTATGCAAAGCAACTGAAATAATATAACTGAAAGCAACTGAATATAGATAACATAGCTAGCATTTCTGTACAGCAGGAGATAGCTGAATCTGAAGAAGCTGAAATGAACTGGATCAAGCTTTCTGTACTGATAAGGCAGAGGCGTGCCTGTAGACGCATTGGCCTGTTGTCTAGTAGCTAGCATATAGCACATAAATAGATATACAAGTAGCAAGCAATAGCCAATACCAACCCCCATAAGCCGGATGGCGCCAAGCAAGCAAACAATCTATATACCCCTACCTGGGTCAAAACCAACCAAAAATAAATCACTCCACTCGTCTTACAACTGTGAGCTCCTCCTACCGGCCCCCTTGGGTATGCAGCTCAGGCCTTGGCCTCTGACAATAAACTGTGTCTGAGTCCGAAGACTCCTGCCTCTGGGCGCAAGTGCACACGGGGTAATCTGCTGCTGTATCTGTGACTGAAACTGCCCCTGGGTGCAAGCACGCAACAGGGTAATTTTATAAAAATTTGTATCTGAAACTACCCCCGGCCACAAGCGCACACAGAGAAATCTGCCCCTGTAAACAGGGTAATCTGGCTCTACGCAGAGTAAACTGAATTGCCCCTGCAAGTAGGGTGATCTGGACCGTATTATCATGGTGGTCGGCCATCATCGTCCTTTAGGCGGACGGCATCGCCCAGCTGGTGGCGGTATCTTAATCTGGTATAGACACAGCTATAACCCAGGGGCGGTGGGGATGCAAAGGGACACCCACAAGCCATAGCAAGTCTCAACAAACAATAGCACATATAAATAGCAAGCATGTATAACTGAAAAGACTATCTGAAATCTAACTTCTTATTCTGATCTGTTTCTATATTGAACTGATTCTTACTAATTATACTGATTCTGTAATCTCTGTTTAACTGTACGGCTAATCTGTAGCCGAGATACTATTTGTCTGAATGGCTAATCTGTAGCCATAACTGTCTGTCTATCTGATTTCTCTTCACTAACTTTTATTATGAAAATCTGTTCCTTTTTATTCTACTACATGCTTGCTAATCACGTAATAGGCTATACTGAATCTGGGATGCTAACTCGCCCTTCGGCGCATGCTTTTCTAACCTTCAGACTGAATATGATATAACAACGCAAACTAGGTTTACTGAACTTGCACAATACTTAACATTCAATTCCGGGAATTTTACTACGGAATTTATTGTACTATACAAGGCTAAAATTACTAACTTGCCGAAAGAACTAGCTTTACATACCTTAACCTCGAGTTAGCCGTCTGTCGGACGAGTCTCGGTCAATACTCCAGCTATTTCTCCCAACTGCATTCATATATACGTCAGTTAATACTAAATATAGCTTTATTCCAAAGAACAATGTCACTTTCGATATAATTATAGCCTAAACTTAGGCTTATCGAAACACAGTAAAAAACTCGCTATTTTTTAGAAGTCCAGAAGGGAGAAGTACTCACTTCACAGCTAGGAGCACATAGACACTAGTTTGGAGAAATTCTACTTACCTTAGCTCGGTAGCTCGACGATTCGTCGGTCGTATTTCGCGAAACTAAATCCGTAGGAATGCTCTCTGCTGCTAAATACCTCAGTATCTGAGGTTAATTTGAGTTTGGACTACATTTGGCAGCATAATCGGACGACTATTTATAATTTTCTTCGTCTTCTCCCTTTCTCTGCGTGCTCCTGGAACTTCCAATGGAAATTATTAGTAATCAAAGGAAAACTTATCCTTAGTTAAAGGAAATTATTATTATTTAAAGGAAATTATCATTAGTTAAAGGAAATTGTTATTAATTAAAGGAAATTATCATTAATTAAAGGAAATTGTTATTAATTAAAGGAAATTACATCACAAACTGAGCTCTATATACTTGGACACTATAAATTGCATTTTGCCTTGCGACGCGCCGACTTGGCGCTTCTCCGATCTTCCCCCGGGCCTTTTTCTAGCATGCATGTCTTTCAAATATTCTTAACCAACACGTGAATAGGCCATCTATGTGTCGGGAATTTGCGGGGTATAACATTCTCCCCCCTTAAGAACATTCGTCCTTGAATGAAATCTGCTATCTAGAGGACTTCTCAACGTACTCAACTTATTACTTAGAAAAAAAAATTCGGCAGAGTTTCTCCTGTAATATGGACTATCCCATAAATCCTGAAACGCAGAAAAGTCCAATACAGGTACTTCACACAATACAATAAAGTTCACTTGATAGCCGAACATCAATCTTTCTCATTTCATACATATACAACTATAAGGTACTGCATAAGTAATAATAATACGGGCATACCTGTCGCCCGACTAAGTCTGGAACAAGTGAGGATATCTAGCTTTCATATCTTCCTCAGCCTCCCATGTCATTTCCTCTCGGTTCCTGTTACACCATAATACCTTGACAGACGCAATATCTTTAGTTCTCAACCTGCGAATCTGTCTGTCTAGGATAGCTACTGGAGCCACTTCGTAGGCCAGCTCCTCTGTAACTTGGATATCCTGGACTGTAACTGCTCTTAACGGGTCTCCTAAGCATTTCCTCAACATGGATACATGGAAGACTGGATGAACAGATTCTAACTCTGGCGGCAAGTTCAACTCGTACGCCACTTGGCCTATTCATCTACGAATCTGATATGGCCCGACAAATCTTGGGCTGAGCTTACCCTTCTTGCCGAATCTGATCACCCCTTTCATCAGAGACACTTTTAGAAATACCCAGTCATTCACATCGAACTCCAGGTCCCTGCGCCGTATATCCGCGTATGATTTCTGGCGACTCTGTGCAGTCAATAGGCGTTCTCTGATAAGCTTTACTTTCTCCTCTGACTGTTGAACAATATCTAGTCCGACCAACGCTGATTCTCCTACTTCAAGCCAGCCAATTGGCGATCTGCACTTTCGCCAGTATAATGCCTTGAAAGGCACCGTTTGAATAGCTGAGTGATAACTGTTATTATACGCAAACTCGATTAGAGGCAAATGCTCATCCCAGCTACCACCAAAGTCTAGCGCACACGCTCGCAACATATCTTCAAGCGTCTGAATGGTGAGTTTAGCCTGTCCGTCCATTTGAGGGTGGAACACGGTACTTAAATTAATCTGCGTTCCCAGATCTTTCTGAAACGGCTGCCAGAATCTAGCCGTAAACTGTGCTCCTCTGTCTGAAATAATGGATACTGGTACTCCGTGCAACCTAACTATTTCTCGAATATACAACTCCGCATAATCTGGCCGAGAAAGTAGTTTCCACTGGCAGAAAATGAGCTGATTCGGTCAACCTGTCAACTATCATCCATATAGAGTCATGTCCATGTTTGGTACGGGGTAATCCTGCCACAAAATCCATATATACTGCTTCCCACTTCTAGAGAGGCACAACTATGTCCTGAGTCAAACCGCCTGGTTTCTGATGTTCTGCTTTCACCTGCTGGCAGTTAGGACACCGGGCTACAAATTCAGCAATTTCTCTTTTTTTTTTCTAGCCACCAGTAGTTTTCTTTGATATCATGGTACATTTTTTGTCGCGCCAGGGTGGAGAAAATAGTTGCTGGCGCAGTGCACCTCGTTCATGATCTGATGGCGGAGGCCTGAGACATCTGGAACGCATAGACGGTCTTTACAACGCAGCACTCCATCCTCTGTTATTTGTGAATCTGGCGCTTCCCTTGCAGGATTCTGTCCTTAAGCTAGACCAGGTCAGGATCTGCATATTGCCTTTCTCTTACCTCCACAACTAAGGACGACACGGCGGTGTTCTGGATTACCGCTCTGTTGTCCTTTATTTCTATCACACGAATGGCTAAATTGACCAATTGATGTATCTCCCTGACCAATTCCCGTTGCTCAGGTTGCACATACACCACACTCCTAATAGATCTATAGCTAAGAGCGTTTGCTGCTCCATTACCTCTTCTTGACTGATATAACATTTTCGTACTTAGAGAGCTCGGCATATAATTGATGGTCATACTGGCTTGTCTTGCCGAAGAGATCGACCGGTAGTTTACAGGCGTAGCTAGAGCTTATCTGGCCTTCCGGCCACATGCTAAGGCTACTTGTTGCTGGGATAACCTGAACGACCGTCTGCACACCTTGTGCCTTTATCTGATTAGAGGATCCTGATATTGATCATGACCTCTAATGATCTGGCTGCATAACCTTAAATAACTGAATAGTCGGGTTGAATGACCCGAATGTGGCAGTAGTCTAACAAAGCTCTAACTGTTCTACTTGAGTACTTATAGTTCATGAATAACTGCAGACTTGTGGGCATCTAATTGCTTTGTTATTTTGCTTGAACCACTGTAAGGCTGGGCTTAATCAAACTTACTCCCAGGCGATCAATCTCTGGATCTTCACGGGGAGTCTACTGATCTCCTGGTCTTAACAAACACTGTGCTAGCAGGGTACTATCAATTTCTTACGCCTTGTATGTATCCACTTGGATTTATACAGCTATTCTGGGGAATTCTCAGTCTTATGAGCTATTCTGTAAATACTGGCCTTCTGCTAGGGCTTCGCATCTGAATATCTTACGAGAACCAGCTGAAGTACTAGTCTCTCGCTGACTACTGATGTGGACCCCTTTCTTGGGGTGCCCATGAGTTTGTCTGAATTGCGGGGTATTCCTTGTAATAACTGCTAGGTTGACTAAGGTCGACTCTCACCTACAAGGCTGGGAAAATGATGTACGACCACTTAACATACTGGAAAAATTCTGGTTCCGGCATATGCGATAATGCTATTGATTTTTAGGGATGCTTCCCTGCTAATACAAGCGCCAGCTAGTCGTTAGACCGTCTAACTGTGCTCTTATCATCTAGCCATCTAATTTAGGCCATTAACTCTGGTAAGCTTCTAGAGCCTAGATCTGGCAACAACACATAAGTTTATTAACTTAATAGCTGAGAACTGAGATAGTTTCTATGACTTCATACGTAATTCACACTTAATCTGCCTTTTCTCTTCTTCTTTCCCTTTCTCCTTTCTTCTCTCCTTTTCTTTCTTTCTTCTTTTTTTTTGGCAAGGGGGGTCCTGCAATGCAATTTGTACATGCTTTCTAGTACTAATCAGCATCTGTGATTGTAACCCCTATAGGCAGCTACTCACAGCATATCTACTATCTGTGTATATATATATATCAGTAGCTACGTACAATACGTACTGAATTCTGTGGTGATACATAATCTCTGACATGCTCTGCTGAGCCTCATACCGTACATGATACACCGCTTCTACGGCCTAATAATATCTCCTGCCCTGACTTATCATTTCCTTAGACTTTCATCCCATTCTAGATGTAACAACATATGAGCTTGAACATGGCCTGCTATTGGCATTCCGCCACTCTTACAATGTGGGTCCACACCCGAGCCTTGTGGCCTTACTTGGCATTATATTGAGAGCCCATGACTGTCTGCTGGGCCTTATCTCTAGGCCACACTAGATTAGAATTGCTGTATCGGTAATTTCTTAACTTCTCCATAAGCGGGCGTACTGCGGTATTCTAAACTGCAATCTTACTGTCAGCCCGAGGCTTAATCCTTAATACGATATTCTATCAATCCGGGGGTAATCCTTATTTCCCCACAAAATCTAACATTCCTGCTTCTTCCCCTCATCTTGCTTAAGCTGAACTCTGGGATTCAAGGTACCTGCTTTTCATTGTTAATAAGATTACTGGTCAAATATCAGTTCATACTTCCCCTGACTTGCAGTCAGACCTATCTGATTCACATGACCTCTCACCCTTTCGATATCACAACTGAATCATATCTATATTCTTGCAGGTATATCTTACTGTCTATTAGCATATATGGCGGACTTGGCCTTTTTCTGACTCAAATTTGACTATTACTTGGCATTCATTACTGACAGGTCTTTTACCCCTGCTTCGAGTAAGCTAACAGTCTTACTTTCTCTTTACGCTCACTAATACTTACTGGAATTAATCTATCTATCTTCACTTACTGCTTGTTTTGGGCAGCCTCACCTCAATTCTTATGCCCCTTTACTGTACTAGAATCAAGGTCAAGAGGTAGGAATAGCCCTTTTCTTGTTGCAACAGATAGAAACATATAACTGTACCACATCTGAAAAGATGTGTTTGAGATTCCTGCATTTCCCTCTCTTTCTTATACTTATCTGATAGTCTGACCTTGTCTGTAATCTTAATCAGATCTTATATAGCTAATAAATAAATCAGCTCGTATGTACATTATACTTCTGACTTCCTATTCTAACGTTATTAACGTATACTAGGAATAGTACCGATAAAGGTATCACGCTGGGAGGTCTCTGTTACCTCTTCCTAGTGCTGTAGTTATCATGTAACTGGTTGATGCCCTCTTCTATTGCTATATCTGATCTTCTGCCTGTGATAGAGTAATGCTGATCTGCCTTCGTATCTGTAATCAAACAATACGGTAAGTTTTTAGGGACTCAACCCTGTATTGTACCGCTCTAAAGCACGACTGACTGAGAAGGAAGGGTAACCATCCTATCATGCCTCGCAGCCTCCTGCCTATAGTATGTGGTGCACAACACATCCATAGACAAGACTCTACTTAGCACGACTTGCAGACTCCCTGGGACACGACCTGCTCTGATACCAAGTTTGTCACATCCCACCTTGGGGGGTATGACGGGCACCTGGTGCCTACTAGACTCTGGACTGCTGAATGGTCCAGCCTGAGCACATCTGGTGCTTTGGCTGGCTCTGGCTCTACTCCAAGAAATAAACCGGCTATATAACGACTGTAAACACAGCCTCCGGCCAACTGGCCTATAGCCACATGTACCTATAGTAACAGCTAACCAGAACACACTCATAACAAGGAACCTATGCGGGCCGACAAGGCCACCATGCTGTCTAGTCATCTATAATATCATCACAAAACTACTGTAAGACTACGTGACCGGCAAGGTCACCACTACTGTCAAATTAAGGCCTCACACGGGCAACATAAAGTGAAATGCTAAACATCTATAACTAACTGCACGGCCTCACACGACCGGCTCAACTGACCACTGGAAAATATATACAGACTGCAAGCCTCTAGGAATAACAATAGAAATGATCGGGACAGGGCCCCGACCTACCCGTACTGTACAACAAAAAGGAAATGATATAAACCTCTGAAATATCAAGCTCCGGATGACAGGAGCTGATGACTCTGCGCTGGCTAGGATCACGAGGGATCGCCTCCTCGTCTATGAGTACCTGCAGGCAAGTAATGCAGCGCCCCACCGGGCGTCAGTACCACTGGTACTGAGTATGCAAAGCAACTGAAATAATATAACTGAAAGCAACTGAATATAGATAACATAGCTAGCATTTCTGTACAGCAGGAGATAGCTGAATCTGAAGAAGCTGAAATGAACTGGATTAAGCTTTCTGTACTGATAAGGCAGAGGCGTGCCTGTAGATGCGTCGGCCTGTTGTCTAGTAGCTAGTATATAACACATAAATATATATACAAGTAGCAAGCAATAGCCAATACCAACCCCCATAAGCCGGATGGCGCCAAGCAAGCAAACAATCTATATACCCCTACCTGGGTCAAAACCATCCAAAAATAAATCACTCCACTCATCTTACAACTGTGAGCTCCTCCTACTGGCCCCCTTGGGTATGCAGCTCAGGCCTTGGCCTCTGACAATAAACTGTGTCTGAGTCCGAAGACTCCTGCCTCTGGGCGCAAGTGCACACGGGGTAATCTGCTGCTGTATCTGTGACTGAAACTGCCCCTGGGTGCAAGCACGCAACAGGGTAATTTTATAAAAATCTATATCTGAAACTACCCCCGGCCACAAGCGCACACAAGGTAATCTGCCCCTGTAAACAGGGTAATCTGGCTCTACGCAGAGTAAACTGAACTTCCCCTGCAAGTAGGGTGATCTGGACCGTATTATCATGGTGGTCGGCCATCATCGTCCTTTAGGCGGACGGCATCGCCCAGCTGGTGGCGGTATCTGAATCTGGTATCGACACAGCTATAACCCAGGGGCGGTGGGGATGCAAAGGGACACCCACAAGCCATAGCAAGTCTCAACAAACAATAGCACATATAAATAGCAAGCATGTATAATGGAAAAGACTATTTGAAATCTAACTTCTTATTCTGATCTGTTTCTATATTGAACTGATTCTTACTAATTATACTGATTCTGTAATCTCTGTTTAACTGTACGACTAATCTGTAGCCGAGATACTATTTGTCTGAATGGCTAATCTGTAGCCATAACTGTCTGTCTATCTGATTTCTCTTCACTAACTTTTATTATGAAAATCTGTTCCTTTTTATTCTACTACATGCTTGCTAATCATGTAATAGGCTATACTGAATCTGGGATGCTAACTCGCCCTTCGGCGCATGCTTTTCTAACCTTCATACTGAATACGATATAACAACGCAAACTAGGTTTACTGAACTTGCACAATACTTAACATTCAATTCCGGGAATTTTACTACGGAATTTATTGTACTATACAAGGCTAAAACTACTAACTTGCCGAAAGAACTAGCTTTACATACCTTAACCTCGAGTTAGCCGTCTGTCAGACGAGGCTCGGTCAATACTCCAGCTATTTCTCCCAACTGCATTCATATATACGTCAGTTAATACTAAATATAGCTTTATTCCAAAGAACAACGTCACTTTAAATATAATTATAGCCTAAACTTAGGCTTATCGAAAGACAGTCAAAAACTCGCTATTTTTCAGAAGTCCAGAAGGGAGAAGTACTCACTTCACAGCTAGGAGCACATAGAAACTAGTTTGGAGAAATTCTACTTACCTTAGCTCGGTAGCTCGACGATTCGTCGGTCGTATTTCGCGAAACTAAATCCATAGGAATGCTCTCTGCTGCTAAATACCTCAGTATCTGAGGTTAATTTGAGTTTGGACTACATTTGGCAGCGTAATCGGACGACTATTTATAATTTTCTTCGTCTTCTCCCTTTCTCTGCGTGCTCCTGGAACTTCCAATGGAAATTATTAGTAATCAAAGGAAAACTTATCCTTAGTTAAAGGAAATTATTGTTATTTAAAGGAAATTATCATTAGTTAAAGGAAATTGTTATTAATTAAAGGAAATTACATCACAAACTGAGCTCTATATACATGGACACTATAAATCGCATTTTGCCTTGCGACGCGCCGACTTGGCGCTTCTCCGATCTTCCCCCGGGCCTTTTTCTAGCATGCATGGCTTTCAAATATTGTTAACCAACATGTGAATAGGCCATCTATGTGCCGGGAATTTATGGGGTATAACACATAAATTTTCAAATCACACCATGTATGGGTATATAAATGGAAATTAAGCTCGCTCTCACAAAGAATTCACATGCGTCATGTAGTGACCCATAAGCTTGCCTTTAGTGTTTTACTTCACTAATTTAAGGGTGTGTGAATGTAAGATCAAGTAGGACTTATTGGGTTCTAATGTAAGCTAAGGGACAAGTAGGTACCATTATGGATAATAACAGTAGCTATCTTCCCAAGCGCTTCTAGTACATCACACCTTCATTATGGACATCTCTTCTCTTACTTCACCCTCCTGCTTTTCACTCTTAAATTTCCTCTTCTTGTTCCCATTTCTTTAAGCACACTGAGCTTATTAGTAAGGAGTACTTAAGCAACTTTTTCATTCATTTATTTTCTTACTCCCTACCAATACTCAAGCATTTTCACACAAGTGCACTTTCGACCTTTCTCAACTTCCACAACTGTTATTTTTCCTTCTTTTTCCCAATTCTCACTCCTTTACTCTTTCCGATTTTTCACTTAAGCGCTTAGGAGTTTAGGATCAAATTCAATGCTAATGAAAGAAAAATGATTAAGCTTATATTGCATCTATCAAAGAATAGGCTTAAGGCTCAATGGGGCTAACTAGGATCCGATATTCAAGGTAGGTAAAGCGAGGGTTAGAAATTTGGCTCATTCAAAGAAATGCCTAAATCATCTCCTACACTCTACATTCTTCATTTCGTTTTGCATACACACCAGGAAAGTTCTAGACACTACACAATAGCATGGAATATTCAAAAACCTTATACTCTCAGCACATACTCAATTCAAGACACATTCAGCAGACTCTTAACTCAGCTAATCGCATAAATTTAGAATTTAGCTTAGAATCACATCGAGTCACATTCATGAGCTTAGGTGTCTCAAACAAAGTTATACACTTCTTACATGCTTCAACATTAACCATACTTGCATCTTACAATCATGTATAGCACACAGTAAGAACATCAAATAATCAATTAGCTATGGGTTCAAAACAAAAACCTATTGACTAATTTTCTCAAGACGGTCGTCATCCATCCATCATTGGAACTAGTCTCTAACTATGACTAAAAACACTATATATAGACAAAGAAAATTTTTATTCTTCGGTTCAAAGACCCCCCGTCGGAAAAGAACCGAAAAGAAAAACCAACGGGTGGTGAAGTCATGCTCAACTAAAAATTTTTTCCAATATGTATCAAGCACTACATTAACCAAAATCATTAAGCACAAAATTTTTGAAGTTTCCCTCACCCAACACTTGAATCATGCTATGTCCCCAAAGCATCTAATTAAACTTCAAAAGGGTGAGAAATACTCCCTGGGCCTCTATGCCTAGCTAACAGCATGTTCATCTTCATTTTTGCATACGTGGGTATTCGACCCCACACTTTTCCTCTTCCATGCTTTTTAGCATCCTCCTCCAAGGGTACTCAGATTTCCCCTCCATCTGTGCTTAAATTTCCACCAAAAACAACACAAGTTGATAATAAACAAAATCAACACAAAAAACAGTTACAAATTGTACCTGTGGTAACCTTGGGTTGCCTCCCAAGCAGCGCCTAATTTTATGTCGCGGCACAACGTGAACTATCCTTTTCAGGACATCCTCATACCTGAGTTCCCTTTCGAGAATAATCTTCTTCTCTTTTGATTTTTAGAGGGAGAAGCCTCCACTCTGTCCCTCTCTTCCTTCGAATTATTCTCACACTGAAGCCCTTCATCAGACTCGGGCTGAAAACTAATCAGTTCCTTTGACCGTGGACTTGTGGAATCTGCCACCCCATACTTATCCTCTGACAGCACTCTAACCTTACACAGGTTTCTTTAGTGTGTGTGTGGGTTAATCTCTTGGTAGACTCGAAAGAGTTCTTCTTCATCTGCGACCCTCATTTTCAGGGTTGCTGCTCTCACATCGATAATGGCTACTCCATTGGCCAAGAATTGCCGTCCCAAGAGTAAGGGTACCTGATCATCCACATGAAAATCCAATATGATAAAATCAGCGGGTATAATGAGCTTACCCACATTCATGAGAAGGTCCTCTATAATTCCATCCGGTGCCACTCGCGTCCTTATCTGCTAGCTGCAACATCAATCTCATTGGTATCGGTTGACCCAACCCCAAGGTATTAAACAAAGATAGGGGCATTAGATTAACTGCTGCCCCTAGATCACATAAAGGTCATATCACCTCAGCTTTACCAATTTGTATGGGGAGGGTAAAACTCCCTGGGTCTTTGAGCTTCTTAGGTATGTTGCTCATTACCCTGTTGCTACACTCCTCCGTCAGTGCTACTATCTGGACATCCACCAATCTGACTTTGTTGGCCATCACATCTTTCAAGAATTTAGCATACTTGGGCATTCCCTGCAAAACATCAAGAAAAGGCAAATTTATGTGAAGTTCTTTGAAAATCTCGAAGAACTTTTTGAAGCATTCCTCCTCCTTGCTCTTTTTGAATCTCTGCGGGAATGGTGGTGGTGGTCTCTGTGCTAGTTGCAATGATGATTGTGCATTTTTGTTGCACAGCACTCTGATTCTCTCCCTTGTGAGTGAATGGTCCTTTCCTAACCAACGCAAGCTGCACCTCATTTCTCTTCTCTTTAGGTATCGCATCATCTAATTTCTTGCCACTCCTTAGACTGATGACCTAGTGAGGGTTAGGATCTGTGTCATTGGGTAGTCCTCCCTACGGTCTCGTGTGGTGAGCAGCTTCTATTTGACCCATCTGCTTCTCTAGATTGTGGGTGGCCAACTGTTGATTTTTCAAATTCGATGCCATCCATGCCTGATTCTTTGCTAATTTAGTCTGGGTCTCCATGATTTTCTACAACGTCTACTCAATGTTGCTGCTCAATTGGCCATCATTCTGCCTGTTCTACTGATACTGCTATTGCTGAGGTTGCTGGTAACCTTTCCTTTGATTTCCACCCCAAGAAAAATTTGGGTGGCTCTGCCAATTTTTTGTTGTAATTGTTCCCAAAATTCTGATTGTTCCTTTGAACATTCCCAACAAAATTGACTGATTCCAGATTGGCCCCGCATGATTCTGCATTATGCCCATTATTCCCGCAGATTACACACCAACTCGAAGCTTGCTGAACTGCATTTACCTGACCCTGTTGTTGGGTCATACTCAGTTTATTGAACTGTGTCATAATCTAATTCCGGAATGACGCTAGCTATGCCGCCAAGGCATTCATACTATCTACCTCTATCAGCCCTGCTCTCTTTCCTACCCCTCTCGATGCCTCGTTGTGCCACTCTGGATTTCGCTGAGCAATTCTATTCAACAAAGTGTACAGTTCATCATAAGTCTTCTCTAAGGCTTGCCCACCCGATGTAGAGTCTAGTAAAAATTTTTGTGTGTGGGTCTAGACTTTCTAAAGTGGTATGGGCCAGCACTTCATTGGATTACTGATGATGGGGACAGTCTTTCAGTAATGAACTGAATCTCTCCCATGCCAAATACAAGTTCTCATCCGGCCTCTGCTTGAAACTCAATATCTCACTTCTAAGTTTGGCAGTCTTGCCTGATGGGAAGAATCTGATAAGGAACTTCTTTGCCAAATCATCCCAAGAAGTTATGGAGTTTGGTGGCTCAGACTTCAACCACCTCTTTTCCTCCCCCAACAATGAAAATGAGAAGAGAGTAAGTCGGACATAATCTGTGGACACTCCAGTAGGGACGAATGTGTCACTGATCTCAAGAAAGTTCTGTAAGTGCTGCTGCGGGTCCTCATGTGCCATCCCAGTGAATTGACCACTAGAATGTAACAGCTGCAGCATATTTTGCGTCAATTCAAAGTTTCCTCCAGGTTCCGATTTACGGATACTAGAGTTCACATTTTTCGCTAGTGGGATTGCCACTTCGCGAACTGGTCTGGCTGCCATGATCTCAAGTGACAACTTTTCTTGTCCTGTTGGTGGTTGTTATTGTACCCTTTCTTGAAGTCTCTTTAGCTTTTACTCTAGAGCTTCCCTCCTGCATAAATGAATTTGACGCTCTGGTTCAAGCAACGGTTCCACTAGCTCTCTATTCCTTGCCAGATCTGCAAGGACAACCTGTCACCTGCAATATGTCAGACTAAGACCAAGTTTCTCAACACTTAAGGAAATTAAAAATCACACAAAAACCGAAAAATTTACTAAACTTCGCCTGTCTCCAGCAACGGCGCCAAAAACTTATTGTGACGGCGCCCAAGCGCACACACAAGCGTACGTGGTCTTACAAGTAATACAGTCGCCCTTTCTAAGAGCCGGATGTCGAACCCACAAGGACTGGACCAATTCAGCTAATTATCAATTTCAAGTGTGATATTAACTTTCACAAGTGTTGATTTAATAAAAGTTTTTGATAAATTCTATTTAAATCTATGGGTGGTCACAGAAATACTCTGAAACAATATAAGAAGCAACTAGAGCCAAGACCGGATAGTCGCGCCAATTTGCCTTCCTGACACGGAGATATCGTGAGAACACACTGGAAATCACCTTAAAATTGAGCCTCGACAGAAGCTTGCCGCGATGGCAATGTGCCACGCTGCTTGTGCTGCGCGATGGCTGGTGTGACACTGCCCCTGTCGTGTAGCTGTGCTTGGCGTGGCACGGTGCTGTGGCGCTGGTGGCCTGTTTTGCACGTTTCCTTGTTGACTTTTGCGTTTTGCTTCCGATTCCATTCCTCCACTTCACCCATCATAAATTAATTCCTCAAATGCATTTTTAACCTAACAAAACAAGGACTAATCATGTTGGTTAGTATATCCAAATTTACATAAAATCACATGAGAAATTAAATGCATAAATAAATAAACAAGACTAACTAAGTTATAAAATAGCACTTGGGCACGCAATTATGCACAAGATCATGACTACTTCTCGTAAGGCCACCTGCTCTTGGCAAGTAGATAAGGCATTCTGTTATGGCGCTGCCTGCTAACTGTGCTAGTAGATGCCCCCTGATGTGCTGTGCGTGGGGGAAGGGCTGCTGAACTAGAAGTTGGGCCTCGGACACCAACCTAATCTTGTCTCGCGGCGGGACAATCTCTAAGCATATGTCCAGCCTTCTCACATCCAAAACAAGCTCCTAACCCCGCCAAGCACTGGCCTGTGTGTGCTCGGCAGCACCTGCGGGCCTACTGCTATGACGCATCAAGCTTGACGCTCGCCCTCTCTAATCATCTCTGGGCTTAGATGGCACACTCAGCGTTGTAGATGCCAGGGCTAATGATTTTTGGTGGGTCTGGTGTCGATGTCAGCCGCCGGACCTCTGCTGAGAGAACCTGTGGTCCTCGGTCCTGGCCCTCTTGGCCTCCCTCTCCCTCGAATGTGCCACCTCCATTTGTTGAGCGTACAACACAATCTGAGGGAAGTCCATGTCCTGATGGAGCATAGCTGTCCTGCAGTCCTTGTCCAAATATCCTTCTATACCATGCACAAATCTGCTCACCCGCGCCCGCTGGTCGGCTATTAACTCCGGGGCATACTTAGATAGGCGGGTGAACTCAAGGGCGTACTCCTGAACAATCATCCTTCCTTGCTTTAAATTCACGAACTCAGCTGCTCTTAACTCCCTCATCTGTCGAGGGAAGAACTGATCTAGAAATGCAACCTGAAACTTTTCCCATGAGATCAGGCCTACTCTTGTGACCCTGCTATCATTCCACTAGAGGAACCAAATATGCGCAACCCCCTTCAACTGGTAGTAGTCTAACTCTTCGCACTCGACACTACTCACCCCCATAACGTGGGTGATTTTGAAAATCTCATCAATGAAATCATGCAGGTCCTCATCTACCTTGGGCCCTAGAAACTCAGACGGGTTCATTCTCAAGAAGTCTCGAACTCTAGCCACCACTGCATTACCGTTTTGAAGAACATGCGCAATGGCCTGCTTATTGACTTGAGCAGTCAAGGCCTGCGCAAGCATCTGAACGGTAGCTTGAAACTCAGCATGAGAAGTTGGCTCCAATGCTTGAGGCTCCTAAACTGGTGGGGCTGGCTGATGCCCATGACTGTTTACATCCTCATGGCCCTCACCACCTACATTCCTCCTGCCATTCATCCTTCGATGATCCATGATTCTGCAATCGCGAATAGGACGAATTAGAAGGACAGAAAGGCTTTTCACCACACGACATAGATCCTGAAAGAAGGGAACATTTCTTAAAACGTCTAGTAGCCTCTTCGTCATAAGTCTAGCGCGCTTCAGACCCATGAAAAAGACACTACCTAATGCCTCTTTCATACTTTCTAGCACACATCAAACCTATGGCTTTGATGCCAAGTTTGTCACGACCCAAGCGTATACCCGGATCGTAGACATGGGACAAGGGACCCCGAGAGACCCCAAGTTGACCCATGACCTAAGCATTCAACTAACTTATTTAATAATCATGAAGAGAACATAATTATAACTCAGCGGAAGTCTCATACAAAAGAACATCAGAATAATATCCGAAACTATACATACATAAGTCTAAAAGCCTCTAATTTGGACGAGTTGATGGGACAAGCCCCAACTAACTCAACAATACTGAAACTGAAAATACATAAAGGAAAATGATAGTCTACTCCTCAAAAGATGAGGACTCACCAACCAAACAGGTGCTAACTCTGATAAGAGACTACAAGCGGAGCTGAACCTGAGAATAGGGTGCTGCATCATGAAACAATGCAGCATAGGAAGTATGCGATCACAGTACGTGGAATGTACCGAGAATGCAAGGTATGTAAAATCTCTCTAGCAACGTAAATCATTTAAAAACATTTCATGCATATCATAAGCTTTCAAGTGTAAGTAGAAGGGGTACATGCATTCATTCTAAAATCGAAATCTTATCATGACATGACCATACTTAGCTTTACAACTTCATGACTGACTCAAATGACTCAAAGCTACACATAACATTTATATCAAAAACTGAACAATTAGTCAAACCTTGCTTTTTGAACATGCATGCATAAGATAATTATCATGGGTGATGAATATGCAATTTGAATGATTTAGGCAGTGGGAGACTCGTCACATAACTGACATACCATGATAGAGCTTATGTGGTCTCAACTATCACACTCAAGTGGGTAAAGCCATCCATAACCTTGCCAGGGCGATGGACAATACCATGATATCAATATAAAGCTTAAGGGCCAATCGGGCTGGGGATAGCTCACAAGGGAGGTCCTAATAATATAACAATATCAACCTATGTTGGCGCGTAGTTCTGGGGCATAGGGTGATCGACCCTTAACCCGCTTGGTGTTATACTCTTCTCCCAAAAACATGCAATTCTCTACATCGTATATAATGAAGCTCAACATCATCTAATGAAGAAGCTCAATATGAAATCATACATAACTCAACATTGTATGAAACGAAGCTCAATATTGTCTATTGAAAAAGCTTAAAGATGAAATCATGCATAGACTTGACATCATATGAAAATGAAGAGCAACATTGTCCTGTGACAAAGCTCGTTAATGACATACATCTCAATTATACATTCATGCATATGAGAAGCTCTATTCCGAAACATACCACAAGCTCAATCATATGTGGAAGAATCCACTCCAAATTATGTGGTAAGCCACATTTAGAATTATTTAACTCAACATACCAGAAGATAGAATTTGTGGAAAAAAATTTGGGAAACTTCACCTCAAACAATGTAGTAAGCTTATGTCGGGAAAATCATCACTTTAAATCATCATGTGGGAATTGCCCAAAGCTTTATCATACTAGGATCTACACATTTTTATTTTTAAATCAACATCATAATCATGGGTAGCTTTAGAAACATACTTTTCATCCTTAAATCTCAACATCATCATGAATTATCATTATTCACTACTTTTATGAACTTCTCATCCATGGGCATTTTAGATTTATGATTTGGAAATAAATTGTGTGTTGAAAACAATTTAGAATCTGCCCAAGCTTTACAATTCATCAATATAAATGCAATCTAATCATGCCCATATATAGAAATTGTAGAATTATATAATTTGGCCAAAACCCATACTTGATCATAGACTTTCGTTATATTTTTATAGTGGTTGGGCATGGGTATGGAAGGAAGACACCTATTTAAAACCCTACATACCAGGAAGGGATTGATTCCACTGAATGTTTGATTACCCAAGAGGAAATTGGATGGAAACCTTGAATACTAGCCTTGAATCACCTCTTCAACCTCTCAAGCTTGCATGCATTGAATGAATGACATAGAATATGTTTTCCCCTCTTTAAACCCACTAAAACAAGCCTTAAACGACGTATTATAGGCACCTAGACTTAGGAATTACTAAAAAGCCCTTACTGAAATCGCAAAATTTGGCTGACTGTCGATCCGTACAAGGGACTGGACGACTCTTCCTCATAGGCCACGAGTCGTGGCTAGGAGTCATCCGGTTCACCGCTCAAAACCTCTAGGGGACCTCACGGAAGACACCACGACTCGTGGTGAGTGACCATGACCTCCTTGCCAACAACCAGTCTAGGCCACGGGAGACCTCACGTGTCGTGTCGTGAGGCCTGACCACGACTGGTGGTCATGCCCATGGTCTTCTAAGCAAACACTGCCAACTCTGCTGGACCACAAGTCACCTCACGACTCGTGGTCACTCCTCACGGTTCGTCTTGTGACCTGGTGCGAAATTTCAGTTTTTCACAGTTTTGACTCCCTAGTCTGATCCTTGGGTTCCCCAGTATAACATAAAGCATGTATTATCTGAAGTTAGCAACACCACTAATGATATCAGAATATGCTCAAATGTACCAAGTGAATCACAACCAGCTCAACACTTTCAATACTCAACTCTATATGAAATGCAATAAAGATGAGATGTAATGCAAATGCAATGCACAGGACAAGAACTTCTTTATACTCGTTTCCTCTATTGGATAGTTGGGACCCCTGAGGGACTCGCAAGGTCTGTATACCTACCGAAATAATTTTCTATCAGTAATCACATATGGGGAAACCATTTCCTATCAGTAATAACACATGTCAAAACCATTTTCTATCGATAATAACATATGCTAAAACTATTTCTCGTCAGCAATGGCACATGTCGGAACCATTTTCCATAAACGATAACACACACTAGAACCATTTCCTATCGACATCAAGAGAGTACGAATTTTCACCAAATAATCCAATTGAAACTATTAGACAATGATCATCATGCAATAAAAAAGAGTGACATGGATATGTATGCACAAATATAATACAAGTTCAACAATCAACGCTACCACAAGGATCATTAAGCCACAATCAAGTAATACGTAGTGCTAAGTATCAGTAAATCAATCACATCACAAACCACAATACATACTTCAGTTTCGTATGTATTTACCAATATCATGGCACTGGTACCCATATAAATGCTTTCCATCTCATTTATATGGGACCCCCTATCACGAATTTCCCTTAGATTAATTTATTATATCAAAACTAACACCTCAAAGAATCAAGAAGTATCTACTTGCCTCAAACTGAAGCCCAAGTGTTAAATTATGCATTTCCCTTCTGTAATGCTTCCAACCAATCAAAATATGGTCAAATATAAAATCTTCACGAGAATACGAATTCAATGATACCCATATTGCTATAATTTATATTCGACTCCGAAAATTGGGTCAAAAAGTCACCCCGAGCTCTAGAGCCAAATCTGAAATTTTCTTTCAAATTATATTTATCCATAGTGAAACAAACTCATATGCTGAATGTCAGCTAAAATAGATCGTTATTTGACCCCTAAATAAGGAATTCTTATTTTAAGAATCCTAGGCCTAAAATCTCAATTTTCTATCCAATTCATTGAATTAAATTGTTGATAAACAATTATAATCAACTATAAATATTAAAGCAACGGTCAAATATTTACCCACTATTTTTTACAAGAAAAAGGCCACAAAAATCTCCTCAAATTAGGCTCTAGAGCTCAAGATATGAAGAAAATACTCAAAAATCATTATTTAATACACTGCCAACAAAAATAAACTAATAAATGTTATTAAAAGTAGCTTTCCTATCACTAAAAGTCACATATTTGGTCGCTAAAGGCGTGAAACAAATCTATTTGCACTAACAATCTATGTTTTCACTAATGGGACCCTAACTCCCTCATACGATCTCAAAATTTGATGATGCTATTTGCTGTAGTTTTAAAATTACGATACAGATCTAATGGTTCAATATAAGTATAGTTTGAACCTTATTTGGTCCATGTGGAACCATTTATACTCAAACAACATCTTCTAACGAGTACCCAAAACTTATCCGAGACACCCCAAACACAAATCAAATATGCAATCCAATCATAAAACACATTTCAAACCTGTTGGACTAATCAAATCACTAATCCTAGGTCATCTTGATTAAATGTTGACCATGGTTAACTCTAATCTTTAAAATGAACTAGAAGACAATCATTTACTCAAATCACTCATGAACCACTCGAGATCACCAAAAAATATCCTACTAAGTCATAAATCACCTTTCAAACCTAGTAGAGCTTTCAAAACTCGAACACGGCCTTGTTAACCTTAAAGGTTGACTTTGGTCAAACATTTTCTTGTTTCGGCTTAAGAACTTAAAATTGTAGGTTTTCCTCTCTGAAACACATCCGATTGTCTCGAAAATTATGTAACCTATTTCCACAAGTCATAAATGATATACAAAAGATACCAGAAAAGTTAAAATGAGAAAAATAGTTTAAAATCACAAAAAGACTAGGAGGATTGTTACAACAATGAACATCAAAGCAATGGCCACTGCATTGCATTTCTTGATGCGGTCAACACTTACAAAAATATTTTTTATTTAGGTAAGGCATGCAGAACTTCTTGTAACTAACTAGGGTCAACAAGCAGTTTGATGCATTATGATTTATATATGAGTACAATGCCAGGCAGTACCATATATTCTTATTAACATCACACCATTCATGCAAATTTATTCCTTTCACTTGTTGAACCCTCTATACGAAAATACACGATATTAATATAATATCAATCTTTTTTGGTGTGTAGTAGTTGTGTTTTGAAGGCAATTTATACAAAGTTAGTCATTTCTTGTGTAACAAAATAGAGACCATGCTATAGAAGTGCCCTATTCGTTTGACATTAGTATAAAATGTGTTGATAAATTTTTAACTTTAAATTTTTTTACAAATTTAAAGTATATTTAGTTATAAAATAACCTAACTAGAGAATGTAGTACAAACATCTTCAAAAATTGAAATGAATCATTACTTTTGGCCCAATTAATGTAAAGGTCATAACTAATATTTAATGAAGGATAGAACTCGTTCATGCATCGATTATTTGATGGATGTACCGGATTAAGTCTTAATAAATTATACTCTATAAATAGGTCCTCCCTCCATACATTTGTGTTACCAAATATTATCTACACATTTTCCATCACTGACGATTGTGGTAATGTTAAGGCTAGGGCAAGGAAGTCGAAACCAATTTTGTATCAACGCTTCCACTTCTCTGTGCAATAACGCCAAGCGCTCTATGTGTGCTCTCTATAGAGTTTCTATGTAAGATTATCATATTCAAGATTTGTGGATATGTGTTTAATTTAGGCACTAAATTAAACGTAAATGTGGTATCAAAGCCTGAGTTATGAATTGATAACCCATGTAAGTTTAATATAGTGCATAAATAAAACGCATACAATAGATCTTGAACATGATAATCTTACATGGAAATTCTACAAAGAACATACCTAAAGCAGTTGAAATTATCGCAGAGAGAAGCGGAAGCATTGGTAGAGAATTGGTTTCTACCTCCTTGCCCGAGCCTTACGTTACCGCAACCGTCAGTGATGGAAAATGTGTAGAGAATATGTGGTAATCCTAACGGGTGGAAGGAGGACCAATTTATAGAGGTTAATTAATTAAGACATAATCCAGTACATCCATAAAATAACCAGTGCACAGACGAAATCTATTCTTTATTAAATATTAGTTATGGACTTTACATTAATTGGGCCAAAAAATAAAATAATAATAAATTTTTACATTCTCCCACTTGGCCCAATAACCACATAACATTAATATTTAATGATATAAACTTTATTTGCGCATAAGATAAATCTCTTCAATAATTTTCATCATACAAACAACAATATGACAAACCACAAATGTGAGTTACGATAGTTATACATAATCTTATTGTCACAACTGGAGTTCACACCGTGGATGCGACATAGTACTTAGGATCACAAGTGATCCCAAGCAAACCCTAGTAAAGAATACATCTACAAAGACTGATATGTTTAAAAATAATTATAGCAAAGTGGAAGCTGACAAAAGAAATAAACTAATACAAAATAATAAACAAAACTAAACAAAATCTGTAACCCAAACTAAAACTATAATTACTATTTGAAAGACTTCTAAAATGAACTGATGAGTTATTGGGAAAAATCCCCAACTAACACTAATGTCTGAAATTAAAGAAAAATAATAAAACTGAAGATGGAACTCCAGCCCTCAGCAGATAAGGATTTGTCACTAAAGTTGTCAGGATATCAGTGAGACAGTCTAACTGCGGTGCTGAGGATGAGAACCTGAGTTTATATTATAAAATGATATATCATATAAAAGTATGTGATAAGTACTTTGAATATATTGAGTATGCGAGAAGGAACTAAAACATACATATACTACGTAATAGTAAGCTGCACTAAATATTATAAAATAGACTAAAATCCAAAGAAACTAGACTAAACTAAAAATCATAACTAAAACTAGATTGAAGTGTATTGTGCTGTGGGAGAAACTATAACCGAGATGAGCTAATCTTGGAGTTTGATGTATACCTCCCATTGGAGAAGGCCCACTGTACCTGGACAGTGTATAGTGGCTGTACTGAGTGATTACTGTCTGTAGCCCATTCGGGGCTAATAACCTATGGTGGCAACGTTGTTCTGGGAATCTGGGTGCACTGAACCCCGACTTGGTTGATGTTATGTTCTACTCCCACCAGAAATTCTAAATGTGTCTAACTATGCTAATAGCTTGAAACTGATGTCCTAAGAATTAAGTCAGGACTACTTGTCTAGAAGTGTTCTAAGAGTCTAAGGATTTGGAAAAAAAAACTATGTTCAAAGACTTGTCAGAGCTGCTTTATCTGAAAGCATTGTGACAGTCTAAAATACATCTAATAAATTGCTAAATTGATACTACTGAGTTTACTAAATTTCTCAAAATACTGACAAGAAGTCAAACTGATCAGCTGACATTTCTAGAGAATACTGAGTACACTGAGTACTGACTTAAATTCTGAGAGTGAATGTACTAAAACACTAACTTTCTAAGCATACATCTGTTCTAACATTCATAATTGAGTAAGCAATATCATACAATATAGCATCCATATATAAGTTTGAAATAATGCGATTTTTACTCAAAATCATGCTGAAGATCAAGACTAATAAATCAAATTGCATAGATACAACTAGGGCATGAATTTTAGCTAGGAAAAATCATGTAAATTTAGAGAATTAACAAGATCTAATCAGTTTCTTAACTAACTGAAAACCCTAGCTTCAAATCTTCTGCAGGGATAGAATTTAAACATTTTTTGAAATTAAATTGGGACACAAGGGGGAAAGAAAATCTTTGTTGAAGTCCCACATACCTGAAGGAGAAACCCTAAGAACTTTCCTTGGAGAAACTAAGAGAAGATGGATGTCCTAGCTTTGCTTTGAACTGCCTGGATGAATCTTCTACTGGTTTTTGCGAGGAAGGTATGAAATGAGAGAGGAATATTGACTAACCCTCTAAATCTCTTGAATATTAACTCCAAAATGACATACTTTAGGCATTAAAATAATGAGAATTTACTAAAATTCCCCTGGAATAATGTCCGAAAAATTATCCATCGGGATCCAACGGGTCACACAATGAGTCGTTGTTGGTGACCATGACTCGTTGTGACCATTTGTTAGTCTTGGACTCAGAATCCAAGCTACTGGAACTGAACAACGGATGGAAAGGACGACTCATAGAATATAACAAGGGTCATTTTATCCAGTAGTAGTTACTAGAAAAAATTTGAATAACTTTTGAACCTTTCCCAATGGATTACATAATGACTCACTGGTTGACACAATGGGTTATTGTCACTACTCATCATCACTACTAGAGATTTTGATTGATTTCTGAACTAGAATGATAGAGGGGAATAATAACTCGTTGGGTGGGACAACCGGCCACTGTTGTCACTCATTGTCAATGGAATAGATTTTAACTTTCCTCCAATGGCTCTCTACAACGAGTTTCCATACCCAACAATAGCTCATTGTTTGACTCATTACTTTGAGGACTGATTTGATAAGGTTCTAGACAACTGTCAGTGGATCAAAACAATGGCTCATTACATAAAGCAACGGGTTTGTATTTCTTGTTGAATATGGGAAAGAAATTTGCAGAGGCTGACAATGACTATCACAATGAGTCATTGCATTGAGAATGACTCATTGGTTAAGTCATTGTGAGTCAAAACATTTCTAGTTCCTTTTATGGTTTTTCATTATAAGTGTGGGTTTGTTCTAAAGAACTTTTGGGGTGTTCACTTATATTGCATACTCCCTTCCATATACTACTACATTAGAGATCTATCATGATAGGTTCATAAGTTATAATATATATAACATTATGATCCACAATTATGTCTCATTGAGACTTATCCTGTAATATCTCAAAAGAATAATGTGTACACTATTAGGAAAAAAAGAAAGTTCATCAATATATCAAAAACACTTAATTAACCTTAGAGTGTCAAAACATCATAATTACATCAATTATAAGTACAACCAATACACATTCTCTGAATATGTTCATTAAATGTATTTGGTTGAAAGCCTTTCGTTAACGAATCTCACACCCTTACAGCGGTCCCCGTTAACTAGTAGCTTGAATTTCTTGTATCTTTTCCCATTACTTAAACCCAAGTCTTATTACCAGTCACTCAACGCTTTTCACTGTGAACCTAGTGAAAATAGAGTGTTCTGGACTTATTTCCCCACAATGACATAAGGGTCATTACACAAGCTGTCATGACCCAGGTGACCGTGATTGGCACCCACACTAACCCTCCTAAATTGTTAACCAGTGAAACCCAATAACAATCCCAAAGTGACCCCAAAATCAAGACATTAATGAAGAAATCAACTGTTATGCCCTTAATACAAATTCAAATCAATATACTGCGCATACCAAAACTAAATAAATAATTTTTCAAAACCTAATTGTCATAGAACCAGACATCTGTTTACAAACTAAGGAAACTAACAACTAAAAATGAAATAATGTTTTCAAATATCTGAAGGAAATACATCTGCAATAGGGGAGTGAACTGTGTCCTCATCTACTCACCTTCTCAAACTCTGAAACTGTTGCTCTATAGGTGAGGGCATGAAGAACTGCTTGGCTCGAACTCTGCACTCAGAAAAGAATACAGGGGTAGGCATCATCGACTAACCCTAATGAATAACACATATACAGAGTAATAATAATATAAGACCAGTCTACAAAGTACAAGGAAGTACAACACAATTCAGACACACTAGTTCTACACAGGGGACAACCGGCCTGCTCACTTGATTAGGACGTTTTCACAGCAGTGATCGCTTGACTGTTGCAGTGGCCTCATCACAGCGGAAACGATTCTACTGTAGTGGCACTGCTTAGGCAGTAGATCGACATGCTGCACTTTTTTCAGTTCATCCATCCCACAGTTCAACAGATCAATAGTTTAGCATCTCACCTAATCTATAAATCCATCAAATAGGTATAATAAAACAACAATCGTATCAGCTATTAAGTGCTACAAGTACACAATTAATCATAGCAACAACTATTCAAGAATTACACGCGGTGACAAAATCACACTTAGCATTAAAATATGATATTCACTATCAACACAAGTCATATGAATGATAATTTTCACATCTCTTAGCACGTTCTTTATCCAACTTCATGAATATAAGCGACATCATAAAACAACACACAAACGACAAAACCAAGGGTAACATGATGGGCACACGCCTCCCGTATCTCCCCTAAACACTCAACTGCATGAACCATCTACACACATGCAGAGGATCTTATTATTGCCCATCTAGTTATGATATGCAGGGGACTCTAGAAATCCATGTACTGCGCCGGCATGGCACCTGCTCCCACTCATATACTCGTATGGATGCTCCCCTCGGACACGAGCCACTCTATAATAGTATTGCTCGCCCAGATGCTCCCTTCTGGCATGAGCCACTCAATGATAACATTCACTCGCCCGGATACTCCCTTAGGCTTGAGCTTCTCTTAATTCTAGATATAGTCACTATCTTATTCATTCTCAATTTTTGCAAAACAACAAGTATACAAGTCGTATACATTCACATTTACTCTAACTTTTTATTCTCCATTCACACAATCAATACATGACAAGCAATTCACTTCACAATTCCTCATAAACTTAACAACATATTAATTCATGACTTTCTATCAACATGGTAATCATACTTGTTCGCAAGACAACTCTCAACAAGGGATGTCCGAAGACCAGTCACATACAATTATCACCTAAGCATATAAATCATTAAGCATTGTCTAACCCTCTAGCTATAACCTACCTTGTTACCCAAAGTTATTGACTTCGCTACTCTACTGGAGCTTCTCCCTTATTCAACGCTTTGGATTGCTCGAAATCTACACACATATAATAATTAATTAATCACTTCTCTAGATAGGGCCTAATTCGATCAAGCCCTTCTCTTTTCAGGACAAATTAATAGCAAAACACTTCCCTTCCACCTAGTTCTAGGTCCCCACCTTGTCTAACCATAAATATTAGCAAGAGGAGCCTTAGGAAGTAAAGATTACTCGAAATTCAACAATCAAAACCTCCCATAACTCCCCCATAATCTTAGCCCTAATTCATCAACCTAGGGTTTTCTATTTCAGAATTTTCACCATTAATGGGTCCCCCCTTAAGCTTTTACGATAAACAATACCCATTAAAGGGGCTAGGGGACTAGAAACTTACCTTTTCACCATCACTTTCAGCTCTGGGGAAGAAATCAATCTCAACCTTAATCTTTTGCGTTTTGGCAAATAATGGGACTTAATCCCAAAAATTCCACTTAAACCCACTTTCTAATCCTCGTTGTCTGCTGTAGCAGCCACATTTTTGTTGTAGCGGACCCGCTATAGCGGCCATAGGATCACTATGGTGGTTCCAACAGTTACTCCACCATTCTACCATAGCGGGACTCTAACCACTACCACGGTCACGCTACAGCGAGAATCCCATCGCTACAGTGGTCCCCCGGACCAGCAACTACCAAAAAATGCCCAATTTTATACTTAGTTTATTTCATAGCCTCCTATCTCTCCCTTAGCCTATTTTCCATGTACCACGCCCTTAACATTCCCGTAATGACGTCTGGGTCATTACATTAGATACCAATTAAAATATTGTTCGTCCCCGACTGGTCTACTCAAAAGTAGGATGGGTACGTACCAGAATCTATGAACAACTAGGGGTACTTGGCCCGCATATTAGCCTCGGTCTCCCAAGTGGCATCCTAAACTAGACAGTTCTTCCACTGGACATTTACTATCGGAATCCCCTTGGACCTTAGCTTCCGAACCTCCCAGGCCAATATCGCTACAGGATCCTCCTCAAATGACAGATTCTCGTCCAGCAGCATAGCGTCCTACTTGATGATATACGTTTCATCCCCATGGTACTTTTTTAGCATAGACACATGAAACGTCAGATGCACTCTAGACAATCCTAGCGGCAATGCCAGCTCATAAGCCATTTCCCCCACATGTTGGAGTATTTCAAATGGCCCAATATACCTCGGAGTGAGCTTGCCCTACTTTCTAAACGTCATCACTCCCTTTATGGGGGACACATTGAACAACACTTGCTCCCCTTCCATGAACTCCATGTCCCTGACTTTTTTTTCTGCATATTGCTTCTTCCTACTCGGAGCAGCTACTAGGCGATTAAGAATTATTCAAACCTTTTCCAAGGACTCCTTTAACAAATCCGTCGCACAAGACCTCACCTCAACCACATCAAACCACCCAATTGGAGACATGCACTTCCTTCCATACAAGTCTTCAAAAGGCTCCATACTAATGCTCGAGTGGTAGCTATTGTTATAGGAAAACTCTACCAAGGGTAAGAATTTGTCCTACTGACCCCTGAAGTCTATCACACACGCCCCGAACATGTTACCTAACACCTGCATAGTTTGTTTCAATTGTCCATCCGTCTGAGGATGAAAGGCTGTACTCAAATACAACCCTGTACCTAACTCAGCCTGCAAGTTCCTCCAAAAAAGGGAAGTAAACTGAATGCCCCTATTTGATATTATTAAAACAGGAACCCCATGAAACTGAATGACCTCCTTCACGTATAGCTTGGCTAGTTTCTCTGCATTGTATGTCACTCGGACAGGCAAGAAATGAGCAGACATGGTCAACCTGTCCATTAAGACCCAAATTGAGTTAAATTTTCCCAATGTCTTGGGAAGACCAACCATAAAGTCTATAACTATCCTCTCCCATTGCTACTCGGGGATAGGCATTCACTGAAGTACTCCTCCAGGCATTTTGTGCTCTTACTTTACCTGCTGACAATTTAAACACTAAGCCACGTAGTCCACAATGTCTCTCTTCATCCTGCTCCACCAATAATGTTGTTTTAGATCGTGGTACATCTTGGTGACTCCGGAGTGAATGGATGGACCTCGAGTTGTGAGCTTCGGCCAAGAGAGTTTTAATTAGCTCACTTACTTGGATAACACACACCCACCCCTTTATTTTCAAGACCCCTTCATCATCTAACACTTTTTCCTTTACTTTTTCCTGCAGAACTTTATCCCTGATCTTACCCAGATTTTCATGTTCAAACTGTCTGGTTTTGATTTCCTCTAGCAGTGAGGATTTAGCCTCTAGGTTGGCTAGCACCCCACCAGTGTCGGTCAACGACAATCTCACTAAGCTATTTTCCAAGGTTTGGACATCCCTGGACATCGACTGCTGAGAAGCTTCCAAGCAAGCCAAACTACACATGCTCATCATCTTCTTACTCAACACGTCTACCACCATATTGGCCTTTCTGGGTGGTAGAAGATGTTGATGTTGTAATCCTTAAGTAGCCCCATCCATCTCTTTTGCCTCAAATTGATATCTTTCTAAGAGAATACTTATTGTAAGCTGCGATGATTTGTGAACACCTCACATTGAGCTCCATACAGATAGTGCCTCCAAATTTTTTGTGCGAATACTATCGTTGCTAACTCCAGATCATGCGTGGGTTAGTTCTTTTCATGCACCTTCAACTGTATTGAGGCATACGCAATAACCTTTCATTCCTATATAAACACATAACCCATCCTAGACCGTGAGGCATCACAATAAACAACAAAGTCTTTATCTTTCACTGGTAACACCAGGATAGGTGTTGTGGTTAGCAGAGTATTAAGTTTTCAAAAGCTCGTTTCACATTCCTCTAACCACTAGAAGGGAATATCCTTTTGTCTATACGTGGTTAATGACAATGCAATGGAGGCGAATCCCTTCACAAATCGACGGTATTAATTGGCCAACCCCACAAAACTCTGAATTTCTATCACATTAGTTGGTCTTGCCCAGTTTCTAACTGACTCCACCTTCTGTGGATCAACTTGGATTCCCTTCTTGGAAACCACATGCCTAAGAAAGGACAATAACTCTAACCAAAACTCACACTTGGTGAATTTGGCATACAACTGCTTCTCTTTCAGTAATGCCATCACAATCTTTAAATGATTTTCGTGCACTTTCTTGGTCTTAAAAATACACCATGTTATCATCAATAAAAACAATAAAAAAAGGAATCCAGGTAAGGTTTGAAAATACCATTCATTAAGCTCATGAATGCGGTCAGAGCATTAGTGAGTCCGAATGACATGACCAGAAATTCATAATGCCTATAAGTCATCCGAAAAACTATTTTTTGAATGTCTTCAACCCTTATTTTCAACTTCTGATAATCATACCTCAAATCAATCTTTGAAAACATAGTTGCTCACTATAACTGGTCAAACAGATCATCTATTCGAGGTAGAGGGTACTTATCTAAATAGTTACCTTGTTCAACTGGTGGTAGTCGATGCACATCCTCATACTAACTTCCTTCTTCTTTACAAACAAATTTGGGGCACCCACGACAACACACTCAGCTAATGAATACTATACAGAGCAACTCCTACAATTGCTCCTTAAGTTCTCTCAACTCAGCAGGTGCCATTCGATATGGAGGAATAGAAATTGGTTGGGTCTATGGTTCCAAGTCTATACAGAAAACTATGTCACAGTCTGGTAGCATGCTGGGCAAATCTGCAGGGAACACCTTTAAGAACTCACAAATAACTGGGACTGAATCTCTGCAAGAACTCTCTGAACTAGTGTCCCGAACATGCGCCAGATATACTAAACAACCCCACTCTATCAACTTATGGGCACGAATATAAGAAATAAGTTTCTTAGGAGAAGGGCTAGAGTTCACCTTCAACTCCAACCTAGACGACCCTAGACCCAATATAGTAATGGACTTAGCATAGCAATCTAGAATGGCATGGTAAGGGAACAACCAAGTCATTCCCAAAATTATATCAAAATCAACCATGTCTAAGATTACTAAGTCCAATAGAGTGTCAAATACCATGACAACAATGTAGTCACGAACAACCCTATCCACTTACATAGAATCCCCAATAGGAGTAGACACACAGATAAGAGTATTAAATATATCATACACAAAATTCAGAGACAAAGAAAATTTAGTAGACACATTAGAGAATGTAGAGCCCGGGTCAAACAATGCAGTAACCATTATATCGACCACGAAGATCATACCTGTGATAACAGTGTCTAAATCCTCTGCCTCTGGTCTACAAGGAAAAACATAGAAATGAGCCTGGTTTCCAGCCTGAGAACCTCCTCTATTGGGCTATACCACCCCTCTACCTACTTAGATGCCACCCCTACCTACTTGAGCACATCCCTACCCTACTGAACACCACCTCTAACGGCTGGCTGACCACCTCGTCCGAGTTGTCGACAATCCGGACTAAATGCACTACCTCCGCCCTGGCTGGTGCTGGAGCTCAAGGAGCTGGGCGAGGAATAATCTGTCCTCCCTGTTTGAATATAGGGAACCATTTGTGGATGTGGCCATACTCCCCACACTCATGGTAGACCTTCTCAATAACTGGTCTCTGAACTGGAACAAAAGAAATAGGACAAGCCCCAAAATCCAAACGAACCATCTGAGTAACCCTAACTACACCTAATGGCCACGGAACTATCATTAGCGGACCTCCAGCTGACACTTATATGGCAGACTAAGTAGGGTACCTAGAGAAACCCTGTGGTGCTGGAGCCATCACATAAGAACCACTCAATGAACCAACTCTCCAAGCCTTTTTCTCAGCATTTCTCGCATAGCCCTCCTGCCTCACCCCTTCAACTGACTTTATGTACTCTACCACCTCCTGAAAAGTCTTACCCAAAGAGACCATTTGCAGAGCTAGTACCTAGAGACCTATATTCATGTGTTTCACAAACTGCCTTATCCTGTCCTTCTCATGGATAGTAAGGGTGGAACATATCTGGACAATGAGTGAAATTGAGCATCATATGTAGTAATTGATGAGATCCCCTGCTCAATGGTGGTGAACTCATGTCGTCCCCTATCCCTCAGAGTGCGGGGAACATATTTCTCCAAGAATGTGGAGTAGAATTAGGTCCACAAAAATGGTGGTGACCCTGCTGGACTGCATACCTTGAAATCCCTCCACCTAAGATTTGCATCACACATTAGCTGGAAGGTGACGAACTCAACGATGTACTTCTCCACCACCCCTATATTATGGAGCCTCTCATGAAAATCTATGACGAATTCATAGGCATCCTCCGCCTTTGTGCCTTAGAAGGTAGGACGCTTCACCTTCGTGGACCACCAAAACAAGTCGCGCTCTTCCCCTGTTATCACCGGTCCTACCATCAGCCTATAAAACATGACAACCTCTGATATTTGATCAATCCACAGGGCCACAACAACTGTACGCTGAATTCCTGACTACTGCCCCACTGAAGTTGTTGGCGCTGCCCCGGTACCCACAAGGACGCTCAGAAGGTTGAGGACTTGATCTAGGACCTCTAAAGATGCTGGCATGGAAAGAGCTTCTCCCTGCATTGAGATCTTGACTTCAACAGCCAACCGCTCCTGCACTTCTGGTGGCATGGGAAATGCAGATCTCTCCCTAACTGTAGCAGGAGCATGGGCCCCTCCTCTAGCCGCAGCATGTCTCTGACCACGACCTCTGCCCCTTCCTCTATCACAAATTAGGGCTGCCACTGCTGGCCTGGGTGAAATGTCTCTACTACCAGTTTGCGCGTGTTCTCACCATCTGAGAAGGAAAGAAGAAAAGTTGTTAGATACCAATTTGGATCACTAGATACCAATTGGAAACAAGTAATCGCATGAAAGGAGAGAAGGAAGGATTTTTCCTAATGTCCTATAGCCTCTCGAAGATAAGTTACGGATATCTCCGCACCAATTTGTGAGACTGTACTAGACCCGTCTAAGTGCAATGAGATCAACAAATATAGAGCCTTGATACAAACTTTTTCACAATCCAGGTGACTATGATTGACACCCATACTAACCCTCCAATGGGAGATCCAGAAAAATCCGTTAATAATTCCCAAGTGACCCTAAAATCAAGACATTTACAAAGAAATCAACTGTTATGCTCTTAATGCAACTTCGAATTAGTATATTACACATATAAAAATTAAATAAATAATTTCCTAGAACCTGATTGTCATTGCACTAGGCGTCCATTGACAAGCTAAGGAAACTAAGAAGTAAAAATGAAATAAAGTTTTCAAATGTCTGAAGGAAAGACATGTGCAATGAGGCAGTGAATTGTGTCCTCATCTGCTCACTTTCTCAAACTCTAAAGCTGTTGCTCTATAGGTGAGAGAGTGAAGAACTTCCTAGCTTGAACTCTGCACTTTGAAAAGAATACAGGGGTAGGGCTAGTACGTACCATCGCACTAGTAGGCATCATCGGTCGACCCTAATTAATAACACACATACTGAGTAATAATAATATAAGACCAATCTACAATGTATAGGGAAGTACAACACAATTCAGACACACTAGTTCTACACAGGGGACAACTGTAATACCCCAAAAGGGACTAAGAATAGACTCGGGGAGTATAATCGAAAAAGTGCAGATACTGGCAAAAAAATCTCAAAACGGGAGAGTTAACAACTCGTGGTGGGATACCACGAGTAGTCGTGTGCAGTCGTGAGGTGGAGGTCAGGAGGCAGTGGAGACGAATGACATGACGGGTCGTTAGGAGTGGCGACGGCTCGTTTTGTCAGTCGTTAGAAGGAAGGGTTCTGGTTTTAAAAAGAATTTCCAATGTACTTGACGGAAGGACATGATGAGTCGCCGGGTCTAGCTATGAGTCGTCACGTGGGTCGTGGTCTCGAGGTTGAGAATTTCCATTATAGTTGACGAGTGCACCCAACGAGTCGTCGGGTGTGACAACAACACTTCAAGTGAGTCGTGGGATCTGTTCGAGCAATTTTTCATATTTTCTCAGGGGTAGGTTGGTAAAATCCCATGTTCCCAGATTTAAAATGATGTCATTTTGGGTATGTTTGGGTAAATTTTTATGGTTTTTCCTAAGCCTTAACCCTCATTCTCTCTATCCCCTTCTTCCTCCTCTCTTCTCCAAAGATTTTAGGATTTTCCCAAGGTGTTCTTCAAGCTTCAAGGAAGATAATCAAGTGGGGTCTTCATCTACCAGGTATGTGGGACTTCAACAAGGATATCTTTTCATCCTTGTGCCCCAAAATGTTTTCAATAAGAACCCAATTTAAATTATTTAGAATATCATGATCTAGGGTTTTGAATAATGGGTAATTTCATCCTCATCCTTTTCTTAAATGCTAATATTTACTATGATTATGGAATGAAGTGGAATGTTAATTAATGGGTCGCTTTGGTATATGTATTATATGTTGGGATTGTATGATGGTAGCATGTTCTTCATGAATTTACATGAGTAATAAATGGGTTCCACTTGTTCACTTGATTGTCGTAATCATGCATGAATGTATTGAAATTGTGAAGAATAGGTGAGTATGTATGCATTTAGTATGTTCTCCCTAAATTGATCCTAGTAGTAATTCGGAATTGTACATTCCATTCATGATTATCATAGGAACTCATGAACATGATGAAAGTGTGGAAATATTGCATAATTAACCCTAATGACTTGGGTATGATGTCGATTATCATATGGGATTGAGTAGAAGTTATGGGATTCGATAATTGAAATAAGTTAGGTGTCCCTACCCTGCTTTAGACTTAATTGATTTGGCGTAAGAAGATTTCACCTCCATTATTGAACTACAAAGCCTGGGTGGATTTTATATTGTTTTTCTTATTAAAATTGTTTTTATAAATATCTTAGAATCTAAATGCCCATGGCTAAAGAGTTCAAAAAGAAGTGATTATGACAAGAGTGTGGAATGTCGTAGACCTATAAAAGTGAAGTCATATATCTTGATAGAGTATGAGTGGTATTTATGAACCATGCATGATCGCATATAACATGTGAATGAGATGAACTTGGAGTTGGAATGTCATGACAGTATATGCATAGTGTGACCCTGTAGAATGCTCGTTAGCAGGAGATGCTTGAGATAGTTATAAATTGGATTCCATGATGAGGTGCATAATGATGATAACGCATGAGAACAACATTGTAACTGTTGGGTTAACGTTATTAGAAAGTATCCCCACCCCGTTGATAAGAATGTTGTATGATGAAAGTCGGTAAATGTCCCTTGTCTCTGAGTAGCTGTTGCGATTGGATTAGCATAGTCGGTCGGGACTGCTCGTTAGCAAAGGTATTTCCCTAGTCGGTCGGGATTTCTCGTTAGCAAGAGTATTTACCTAGTCAGTCGCGATTTCTCGTTAGCAAGAGTATTTCCCTAGTCAGTCGGGATTTCTATTTAGTAAGAGTATTTCCCTTGTCAGTCGGGATTTCTCATTAGCAAGAGTATTTCCCTAGTCATTCGGGATTTCTCATTAGCAAGAGTATCTCCCTGGTCAGTCGGGATTTCTCATTAGCAAGAGTATCCCCCAAGTTGGTCGGAATTTCTCGTTAGCAAGAATGTTTCCCTTGGACAGTCAGGGACCCCTTTATTTCTCAATCATGACTTTGCATTCCTGTGTCATAAGATCAATACTTTTGTGCTCCAGTTGAACTTGTAGCATTGCATGCCCTTATCATGTGATTATGATTATATGAATATGTGGATGTCATACATATTGTTGTATCTCTTTTCGCTTACTCTACTAACCCAGTGATTTACGGTACTCCGTATTTGTATATTGATGCTTAAGAGTTGTTATTTACATTCCTGCATACTCAGTACATATGAAGTACTAACCGCCCACCTTTTGTGCTATATTGTTTTATGATATAGATTCAGGACTCCAGGTTCATCTGCGTGACTAGATATGCTTCTCTCTCTTCCCGCTGCTTGTTGTGAGTTCTCATCTTCCGAGGACGTGGTTTATATTCTCATTTTATCTTGTTTTAGTTTTTAGACTTTTGGAGTTAGCTAGGGGCTTTTCCTAGCAACTCATCAGTTTATTAGAAGGCTTTCAGACTTGTTAGACAGGACCAACATTGTATTTAAATGTTATTAAGTTGTTGTTTTGATTTACATCAATTTCTAGTCAGTTCTTCTGCTTGTTCTTGATGTATGAAGTTTCTTATGTTAAGTGTATGCGATGATTATGCCATGGGTTGACTTGGAGCCTCTCGGGGTTCCTTGTCCTGTGTCTACGATCTGGGTGTACTCTAGGGTTATGACAAACTTGGTATCAGAGCAAAGGTTTAGGGTGTCCTTGGGTGTCTGGATGTCGCGTTACGTAGAGTCTTCTCCATGGGTATGAAGCACGCCACACTTATGATGAAGAGGCTACGAGACATTTTAGGAATGTTCCCCTTTCTTCAATATTCTTATCGTGCATAGAGTATGAAGCTCTAAACAGTTCCTCCGCTAACTCATGCTTTATGCGCTCGTAGATAATGCCTCCCCGATGAGTGAATGGAAGAGGTCGTGGTAACAGCCACCAGCAGGTACCACTAGCCCAGGCAGACCATATGGAGGATCATGTTGCTCATGCTGAGTTCTGAGCAGCCATCCATATGTTGGCGCAGGCCCTAACAGTTCGGATCAATCAACAGATGGTGGCTCATGCACCACAGCATGGAAATGAAGTGGCAACAAGGATAAGAGACTTCCTTCGGATGAACTCACCCGAATTCTTAGGGTCAAAGGTGGATGAAGACCCATATGAGTTCTTGGAGGAGATATAGAAGATTACTCGCATTACGGGGATGAAGGGGCAAGAGAGCACGGACTTAGCCTCCTACCAGCTAAAGGGAATTGCTTACATCTGGTATTGTCAGTGGAGAGATAGTCGGGGAATCGAAGCGGGTCCTATAGGTTGGGATGAGTATATTGTCGTGTTCTTGGATAGGTTTTTCCCTTGTGAGTTGAGGGAGGCAAAGGTGGAAGAGTTCATTAACTTGAAACAAAATGACATGACCGTCCAGGAGTATGCGTTGGATTTCACTCGGCTATCTAAATATGCGCCGGAAATGGTAGCCGACCAGCCGGCCCTAGTGCGCAGGTTTGTGAATGGAGTGTAAGACTCCCTTGTTAAAGAATGGAGGACTTCCATATTGCACCGGGACATAGACTTTCCACGTTTGGTAATATTTGCTCAACAAATGGAATATGAACAGATGAAAGAAAAAGAGAGAGAGGCCAAGAAGGCCAGGAAAGGAGACTTAGAGTCCTCCCATCAAAGGTCAGGTACCGAATATCACTCACACCACCGTCAAAGATTAGCAGCCCTAGCACCTTCGACAGCCAATACTCCGTATAAGCCTAGAGTAAGGGAAATCACCTACCCATTGTGTATGAGTTGTGGAAAGCACCACTTGGGAGTTGGTCCATATGCACCTAGATTGCATGGCGGCTAAGAAAAGTGAGAGAGATCCTCAACCACCTCTTCAGTAGCTCCTATAGCCCACCCGTTTCAGCAGAGTACACCCTCTAACCCAAGAGGCAGACACCGTCAAAACTGCTATTACGATGTAGCAGCCCATCAGGATAAGGGCAAAGCGCCAATAGTAGCCATAGGTATATTATGAATCTTGTTCTATTTTGTATGTGATGCCAACCTCAATAATAAATAAGAAGTTCAGTTGTGATTGTGGGAAAAGATTGTTGGGGTGTGATGTAAATAGTTGTACTGTAAGGCTTGTGGTGAAGGTTAAAACTGAAAGAGGAGTTAAGAGTTAGTACCTTAGCCTGACTTGAAGAAGGGATTGGGAACCTTAGAATCATGGCTCTAAGCTAAGCGGGAGATAGTGAGGATATGAAGCAAGTTAGACCTGGAGAATGCTCATAAAGGTATCTCAGCCTTAGCAGTTGCGGCATGTCGACCTCTACTAAGTTCAAATAATCTTCCTTGTACCTCAGTTAAAGTTAAGTTATGTCTAGTTCTATGTGCAGATTCCTGAGGATGAGAAAACCATTTTAGATAGTGATACCAGTCTTGCTCTACAAGTAATTTATGCTTATTTTCATGTTATGAATCAGTTATGTGTGTTGATTTATATTTTCCAATGTGGTTTGCTCGAACTCAGTCTATAGAAGTTGCTTAGTAAGCTCAGTAGAACCGGGCTATGTCATTTATGTGCTCAGTTATAGATGTCGGAGTGACTCGTGGGCATGAAATCCTTACTCTCAGATATATTAGATATTGTGAATCCTAGCTTAGTACCTGAAGGCGATTTGAGCACGAAGGTTTAGTCCGTGTTAGTTCTGTGTCAGAAAAAAAAAACAAGGGGGGGGGGAAGAATTTTCTTCCAGTTTTTTGTTTAGTTTTATGTTGGTATCATGTTCTCCAGTATTACTCAAGTCATGGTGTATGTGTATGATGTGAACTTCCAGGTTTGGTGTAAGAGGTTGGTCCAGAGTCAGATACTTTGTTGGTGTTTAGCTGTAATTGATTGATTAATTGGATATCGGCTTCGTCTCCATCTTTTCAGTATGTTTAGCCAACATTCGAGGATGAATGTTCCCAAGGGGGAGATATTTTAATACCCCAGAAGAGATTAAGAACATACCCGGGGATATAATCGAAAAAGTGCAGAAACTGGCAAAAATATCTCAGAACGGGAGACTTAAGAAATCATGGTGGGATACCACGAGTCGTCATGTGCAGTCGTGAGGTGGAGGTCAGGAGGCAGTGGTGACGGATGACATGATGGGTCCTTAAGAGTGGCAACGACTCATTTTGTCGATCTTTAGGAGGGAGGGTTCCAGTTTTAAAAAGGATTTCCAATGTACTTAATGGAAGGACATGATGAGTCGTCAGGTCTAGCGATGAGTTTTCACGTGGGTCATGGTCTGGAGGTTGAGAATTTCCAATAGAGTTGATGAGTGCACCCAACAAGTCGTCAGCTGTGGCAACGACTCGTTAGGTGAGTCATGGAATCAGTTCGAGCAATTTTTCGAATTTTCTCAGGGGCAGGTTGGTAAAATCCCACGCTCCCAAGTTTAAAGTTATGTCGTTTTGGGTATGTTTGGGAACGTTTTTAAGTGTTTTCCTAATCCTAAACCCTCATTCTCTCAATCCCCTTCTTCCTCATCTCTTCTCCAAAGATTTTAGGATTTTCCCAAGGTGTTCTTCAAGCTTCAAGGAAGATAATCAAGCGGGGTCTTCATCTACCAGGTATGTGGGACTTCAACTAGGATATCTTTTCCACCTTGTGCCCCAAAATATTTTCAATAAGAACCCAATTTAAATTATTTAGAACATCATGATCTAGTGTTTTCAACAATGGGTAATTTCATCCTCATCCTTTTCTAAATGCTAATATTTACAGCGATTATGGAATGAAGTAGAATGTTAATTAATGGGTCTCTTAGGAATATGGATTATATGTTGGGATTGTATGATGGTAGCATGTTCTTCATGAATTGACTTGAGTAATAAATGGGTTCCTCTTATTGTTCACTTGATTTTCTTAGTCATGCATAAATCTAATGAAATTATAAAGATTAGGTGAGTATATATGTTATACCCCGTAGGATTCCCAGCACCTAGATGACCTATTCGCACGTTGGTTAAGCATATTTGAAGGCCATACGTGCTAGAGAAAGGCCCGGGAAAAGATCGGACGAGAAACCTGTCGAACCATCGCGGAAGGAGCCGAGGCAGAACACCTCCGCGATGGCAGCGCGTCACGGAGGTGAAGCCTCCGCGTTGGCTCCATGACACGTTGGCCTTGTCCAGGCCCAAGTATATAAAGCCCCACTTGGGTTTTAAATCATTAATCACTTATAATTTCCAGTGAAACAGAGAGGGATCAGCAGAGAAGGGATAAGAACGAAGGAGGTAAGATAATTTTCGTCTGGTTATGCTGCTAAACGTTGTCCAAACTCAAATTAACCTTAGATACTGAGGTATTTAGCAGCAGAGAGCATTCCTACGGATTTAGTTTCGTGAAATACGGCCAACGAATCGTCGAGCTACCGAGCTAAGGTAAGTGGAATTGCTCTAAACTAGTGTCTATGTGTTCCTAGCTGTGAAGTGAATATTTCTCCCTTCTGGACCTCTGCAAAATAGCGAGTTTTCGACCGTCTTTCGATAAGCCTAAGTTTAGGATATAAACTATATCGAAAGTGATATTGCTCTTAAAAATAAAGCTGTATTTAGTATTAATTGACATATTTATGAATGCAGTTGGGAGAAAATAGTTGAAGTACCGGCCGAGCCTCATCCGACAGACGGATAGTTTGAGGATAAGGTATGTAAAACTAGTTTCCTCGGCAAGTTAAGTAATCTCGGTACAGTACAGTAATTTAAAGGCCAGTAGTATGTTCGGAAGTCATGTGTTATGTTTATTACGAATGTTGGTGCGATATTAGAAGCATCGAGTTATAACTTGCGTGAAACTTGCTAGCACGATATAGATTCTAATACAAGTGTTAGAAACTGCACAGCATGCTCAGTACGTGATGTGACACAAAATGTTAGGATATCATTGTATTCAGTTGAAACCCAGTAAAACAATGTAATATCTGTAAGACATCTCAGAAATAGAATGATAAGTTAAAATGAAGTTAGAAAGCATATTAGGAATAGTAAATCATGTTACTATAGAAACTCAGTGTACAACATAGTTTTCAGCAGAAACATTATATCTTGTTCAGCATTAGCCCCAGTATAGTCTGGAAGAAGAATATATTTATACATATATACTATTACCAGTCTCAACATGTATTAAGTACGCACATATTACTATCGCCAGCCCGGCATATAGTATATACAAATACCTTACCACCATTAGCTTCAGTATGTGGGGCATGCAGATAGTATTACTAGTTGAGACTGTTGTATTGTTTGGGGTTGGACTACCTAGCATCCATGACAGCCCAGGGTTGATATCTGTATCAACTCGTCCGCCAGAGGACGAGGATACGTTGCTCTATAGAGTGGCATGCCGTCTCACAGGGGACGAAGATGGGATGCCAGTTTTCCCCATATTTGTGCATTGATCGGCCCTTACACACCCCTGTCGAGCGGATACGCCCGGGTGTTGATTCAGGAGTCCTCCGGACTCAGATGCAGTTATAGTCAGGGGCTCAGCGAGCCCAAGTGCATACCCAGGGGACCGGCGGGATGCTTATAGCTGTTGTAGGAGATGGGACGACCGAGGTAGGCGTATAGATTCTATGCTGGTTGTACCCCCCGGCTTATGGGGGCTGGGTAAGGTTTGTGTGTGCTATGTTATGTTGTGATATGTTATGCCGTGTTACAGTAGATATAAGTAGATCGACAGTAGAACGATAAACCCTCAGGTATGACTCCTACTCCTTCCAGTATAATTAAGAGAAGGTGTGATTTACATTATCAGACAGTTAATCTATTCCTTCCTACTTCAGTTTCATTAGTTATGTTGTTGTTTTCAGATATTTCTTTCAGTTATTGTTTTACATACTCAGTACCAGTGGTACTGACGCCCAGTGGGGCACTGCATTTCTTGCCTGCAGGTACTCATAGACGAGCAGGCGATACCACGTGATTCCTGTCAGCGATCGAGTATTCAGCTCCTGTCATCCGGAGACTGAATTCCAGTGGTGTATTTCCTTTTCTTTTGTTGTACAGTACGGGTAGGTCGGGGCCCTGTCCCGATCATTTTCATTGTTATTCCTAGAGGCTTGCAGTCTGTATATATTTCCCTGTGGTCAGATGAGCCGGTCGTGTGAGGCCGTGCAGTTGTATAGCTGTTAGTACTTGTGGTTTCCCTTATGTTGGCCGTATGGGGCCATAGTTCGACAGTAGTGGTGACCTTGCCGGTCACGTAGCTATCCAGTACTTCATGGTTAAGTTATAGATAACTAGACAGCATGGTGGCCTTGTCTGCCCGCATAGATTTCCCTATATTGATATGTTTCTGGTCAGCTGTTAGTACAGGTACAGGAGGCTATAGGCCAATGGGCCGGGGGCTGTGTTTACAGCCGTTATATAGCCCTTTGTTTCCAGAAATGTGAGTCAGAGCCAGCCAGGCACCAGATGTGCCCAGGCTTAGCAGTCCAGCAGTTCAGGTCCTAGTAAGGCACCAGGTGCCAGTCATACCCCCTAAGGCGGGGTGTGACAAACTTGGTATCAGAGCAGGTCATATTCCAGGGAGTCTGCAAGCCGTGCTAAGTAGAGTCCTGTCCATGGATGTGTTGTGCACCACATACTATGGGTAGGAGGATGCAAGGCATGATAGGATGGTTGTCTTTTATTCTTATTCAGTCATGCTGTAGAGCGGTACAATATAGGGTTGAGTCCCTGAAACTTACTGTATTCTTTGGTTACAGATAATGTCAGACCAGTGACATCCTATCACAGGTCGGAGATTAGATATTGCAGCTGGGGAAGGCACCAGCAGGATGCCTCACCCTCGTTTAGAGACAGCCCGATCAGAGGGTACTATGGAGGCATCGTCTCAGCCTTCTCAGCAGTCTCCACCACATCAAGAGCCATTAGGGGCGACACTACCTCCAGCAGTCCCTATACCGACTCCTTCCGACCAGGAGGTTAGGAGTGCGGTAGTTATGTTAGCACAGATGATGCCTGCTCAGCGTCAGCCGATGCCATCTATAGTTGCGGAGCCATCAGGAGGGCCCGGCAGTTCGAGGGTCCGAGAGTTCTTGGCTTTGAATCCCCCACTGTTCACAGGTACGGGCCGGACAGAGGACCCTCAGGATTTTCTAGATCAAATGCAGAGAATCTTCAGGGTTATGCATGCCACGCCTACAGAATCAGTTGAGTTGGCAGCATTTCGGTTACGGGACATCGCCGTGTTGTGGTATGAAAGCTGGGAAAGTTCCCGAGGGAGAGATGTTTCCCCTCCGTCTTGGTCCAGCTTCTCAGGAGCTTTTCTGGATCACTATTTGCCGCGGGAGATTCGACAGGCCCGGGTAGACCAGTTCCTACATTTGGAGCAAGGGGCCATGAGTGTTCGGGAATACTCCTTGCGGTTTGATTCTTTGGCTTGATATGCACTGGCCTTTGTTGATACCATGGCATCCAGAGTACACCGCTTTATTATGGGGTTGAATCCAGAATATGTTGAGTCTTGCATTACGGCCACACTGCGAGAAGACATGGACATTGCTCGAGTTCAGGCATTTGCCCAGAATATTGAGGGCATCAGAAAGCGACATCGGGAGATCAGAAGGGTCAATCAGGAACAGCGTCGCCAGGACAGGCCAGTTGAGTTACAGAGGGAGGCCCGGGGAGGACCCAGGCCACGATTGTTAGACAGGCCGCCCAGGCCCCCGCCTCCGCCATAGTCCTAGGGGGGTAGATTCAACCGCAGGGGGCAGTCAGAGACTGGTAGAGACTCGCAGATGGCAGATTCACCATTACAGAGGAGGGCAGAGCAGAGTAGGTATACCCTACCACTTTGCCCTATATGCAGTCGACGCCATCCTGGAGCATGCATATATGGATCCACTGCGTGTTATATTTGTGGCCAAGAAGGCCATTTGATGAAAGATTGCCCAGCCAGAGGTCGAAAGGACCGGGATAGACAGGATAGGGCATCTGCAGGGTCATGAACCACAGCATCCTCGGCAGGGCGCAGGCCCTCAGTTTCAGCAGGCAGGGGTCGGGGCAGATCAGAGGCCTCCAATACAGGTGCGGGTCCAAGCCGCACATATGCCTTACCAGGGAGGCAAGATTCAGTAGCGTCGCCTGATGTTGTGATAGGTATGCTAACTATCTGCTCACACCCTGCTTATGTGTTGATTGATCCATGGTCTACTTTGTCCTACATTACTCCATTTGTGGCACGAAAGTTTAGTATTGCACCAGAATTATTGCAGCAGCCCTTTTTAGTATCTACGCCCGTCGGTGACTATATCACAGCTAGCCGAATCTACCGCGGGTGTACAGTAGAGGTTGCTGACCGTCAGACCACAGTAGATCTGGTTGAGTTAGAAATGATAGACTTCGATGCCATAATGGGTATGGACTGGTTAGTACCGTGTTTTGCCAACGTTGAATGTTGGACCAAGACGGTCCGATTCCACTTCCCGGGAGAAGCAGTGCGGGAGTGGAAGGGCAGCACTGCTACGCCAAAAGGTAGGTTTATTTCCTACCTTCAAGCGAGGAAATTGATATCTAAGGGATGTATTTACCATCTGGTCAGAGTTCAGGATATCCAAGCAGAATCTCCGACACTCCAGTCTGTTCCAGTGGTGAACGAATTCCCTGATGTATTCCCAAATGAGTTACCTGGTATTCCCCCAGAAAGGGAAATAGACTTTGCTATTGACTTGTTACCAGGCACTCAGCCGATATCAATTCCTCCCTATCATATGGCTCCTGCAGAACTCAGAGAATTAAATGAGCAGTTGAAAGATTTATTGGATAAAGGTTTCATCAGGCCGAGTACTTCACCGTGGGGTGCACCAGTTTTATTTGTGAGGAAGAAAGATGGCTCGCTCCGAATGTGCATAGATTATCGGCAGTTAAACAAAGTTACAGTAAAGAACAAGTACCCGCTCCCCAGAATTGATGACTTATTTGATCAGTTGCAGGGAGCCAGATACTTTTCTAAGATTGACTTGCGGTCTGGATATCACCAGGTTCGAGTACGTGAGAGAGATATTCCTAAGACAGCGTTCAGGACCCGATATGGACATTTTGAATTTCTAGTCATGTCCTTCGGGTTAACGAATGCCCCGGCAGTCTTCATGGATCTGATGAACAGTATTTTCAGACCTTTCCTGGACTTGTTCGTGATAGTATTCATTGATGACATTTTGGTGTATTCTCGCTCTGAAGCAGATCACCAGACTCAATTGCGGACAGTGCTCCAGATTCTCAGGGACCGTCAGCTGTATGCTAAATTTTCTAAGTGTGAATTCTGGCTTAACTCAGTGGCCTTTTTAGGGCATATCGTGTCGGATGCTGGTATACAGGTAGACAAGTAGAAAATAGAAGCAGTTAAGTCATGGCCTAGGCCTACCACTCCGACTGAAGTTCGTAGCTTTCTGGGGTTGGCAGGATATTACAGGAGGTTCGTTGAAGGGTTCTCGACCATTGAGGCACCTCTAACCAAATTGACACAGAAAGCAGCAAAGTTCCAATGGACAGAGGCATGTGAGCAGAGCTTCCAGGAACTGAAAGACAGATTAACCTCCGCCCCAGTATTAGCATTGCCGGAAGGCACAGAAGGTTATTCGGTCTATTGCGATGCGTTAGGTGTCGGGTTAGGTTGTGTGTTGATGCAGCATGGTAGAGTGATAGCATATGCTTCTAGACAACTAAGGAAACACGAAAAGAATTACCCTACCCACGACCTGAAATTGGCCGCAGTAATCCACGCCTTAAAGATGTGGAGGCATTACCTGTACGGCGTTCATGTTGATATTTACACAGATCATAAGAGCCTACAGTACATCTTCACTCAGAGGGAGTTGAATCTATGGCAATGCCGCTGGTTGGATCTGTTAAAATATTATGATGTGAATATTCTATACCACCCCGAAAAAGCCAATGTTGTAGCAGATGCCCTGAGCCGTAAGTCAATGGGGAGTTTGGCGTATTTGCGACCTGAGAAGCGGAAGTTAGCCAAAGTAATTCATCAGTTAGCTGGTTTAGCCGTTCGAATAATGGAAACAGAAAATAATAGAGCAGTAATTCAGAATTCTGCTGTGTCATCATTAGTTACAGAGGTAAAAGAACGACAGTACGAGGACCCTGATTTAGTCCAGCTCAGAGATAGAATTCAGAAAGGTAAGGAGTCAGATTTCAAAATGACTGAGGATGATGTGCTACGCTGTAAGGGCCACCTCTGTGTCCCGAATGTTTTAGGGCTTCGCGGGCGGATCGTGCATGAGGTACATTACGCTCGCTATTCCCTTCATCCAGGAGCGACGAAGATGTACCACGACATCAGAGACATTTACTGGTGGCCATGTATGAAAGCTGAGATAGCTGAATTTGTATCTAGATGTTCTAACTGTCAGCAAGTGAAAGCAGAGCACCAGAAGCCTGGCGGTTTGACGCAAGATATAACGGTGCCTACGTGGAAATGGGAAATGATAAACATGGATTTTGTAATAGGGTTACCCCGTACCAGACGCAGAAATGATTCCATTTGGGTAATAGTTGACAGGCTGACAAAATCAGCTCATTTCCTGCCAGTGAAGGCTACCTTCTCGGCTGAGGATTATGCCGAATTATATATCAGAGAAATAGTTAGATTACATGGAGTGCCGGTATCCATCATTTCAGATAGGGGAGCACAGTTTACAGCTAGATTCTGGCAGTCGTTCCAGAGGGGTTTGGGAATGCAGATCAATTTGAGCATAGCATTCCACCCTCAGACAGACGAGCAGGCTGAGCGGACTATCCAAACGCTCGAAGATATGTTGCGAGCGTGTATACTAAATTTTGGGGGTAATTGGGATGAGCATCTTTCGTTGATTGAATTTGCCTACAACAATAGCTATCATTCAGCCATCCAGATGGCGCCTTTCGAGGCATTATACGGGCGAAAATGTAGATCGCCGGTGGGCTGGTTTGAAGTGGGGGAATCAGTATTGGTTGGTCCAGACATTGTTCGGCAGTCAGAGGAAAAGATAAAGCTTATCCGAGAACGTTTACTGACTGCTCAGAGCCGCCAGAAGTCTTATGCAGATATGCGGCGCAGAAATCTAGAATTTGCAGACAATGACCGGGTATATCTGAAGGTGTCTCCAATTAAAGGGGTGATGAGATTTGGCAAGAAAGGCAAGCTTAGCCCGAGATTCATTGGGCCATATCAGATTCGGTGAAGAATAGGCCGAGTTGCATACGAACTGAACTTGCCTCCGAAGTTAGCATCTGTTCACCCAGTATTCCATGTCTCTATGTTGAGGAAGTTCGTAGGGGACCCTTCTACACTAGTTCCAGTTCAGGATGTCCAGGTCACAGAAGAGTTAGCATATGAAGAGGTTCCCGTAGCTGTCTTAAACAGACAGATTCGCAGGTTGAGGACTAAAGATGTTGCGTCTGTCAAAGTATTGTGGCGTAACAGGAATCGTGAGGAAATGACGTGGGAAGCTGAAGAAGATATGAAAGCCATATACCCTCACCTATTTCAGGCCTAGTCAGGCGACAGGTATGTCCGTATTATTACTTATGCAGTACCTTATAGTTGTATGTGTGTGAATGAGAAAGATTGATACTTAGTTATCCAGTGGATCTTAAAATATTGCGTGCAGTACCTGTTGGACTTTTCTGCATTTCAGGTTTTTGCTATAGTCCATATTACAGGGGAAACTCTGCCAAATTTTTTCTAGAAAATAAATTAAGTAGTCCTCTAGATAGCAGTATATATTCGAGGATGAATGTTCTTAAGGGGGGGAGAATGTTATACCCCGTAGGATTCTCGGCACCTAGATGACCTATTCGCACGTTGGTTAAGCATATTTGAAGGCCATACATGCTAGAGAAAGGCCCGGGAAAAGATCGGACGAGAAACCTGTCGAACCATCGCGGAAGGAGCCGAGGCAGAACCCCTCCGCGATGGCAGCGTGTCACGGAGGTGAATCCTCTTCGTTGGCTCCGTGACACGTTGGCCTTGTCCAGGCCCAAGTATATAAAGCCCCACTTGGGTTTTAAATCAGTAATCACTTATAATTTCTGGTGAAACAGAGAGGGATCAGCAGAGAAGGGATAAGAACGAAGGAGGTAAGATAATTTTCGTCCGATTACGCTGCTAAACGTTGTCCAAACTCAAATTAACCTCAGATACTGAGGTATTTAGCAGCAGAGAGCATTCCTACGGATTTAGTTTCGTGAAATACGGCCGAAGAATGGTCGAGCTATCGAGCTAAGGTAAGTGGAATTGCTCTAAACTAGTGTCTATGTGTTCCTAGCTTTGAAGTGAATATTTCTCCCTTTTGGACCTCTGCAAAATAGCGAGTTTTCGACCATCTTTCGATAAGCCTAAGTTTAGGCTATAAACTATATCGAAAGTGATATTGCTCTTAAAAATAAAGCTGTATTTAGTATTAATTAACATATTTATGAATGCAGTTGGGAGAAAATAGTTGAAGTACCGGCCGAGCCTCGTCCGACAGACGGATAGTTCGAGGATAAGGTATGTAAAGCTAGTTTCCTCGGCAAGTTAAGTAATCTCGGTACAGTACAGTAATTTAAAGGCCAGTAGAATGTTCCGAAGTCATGTGTTATGTTTATTACGAATGTTGGTGCGATATTAGAAGCATCGAGTTATAACTTGCGTGAAACTTGCTAGCACGATATAGATTCTAATACAAGTGTTAGAAACTGCATAGCATGCTCAGTACGTGATGTGACACAAAATGTTAGGATATCATTATATTCAGTTGAAACCCAGTAAAATAATGTAATATCTGTAAGACATCTCAGAAATAGAATGATAAGTTAAAATGAAGTTAGAAAGCATATTAGGAATAGTAAATCATGTTACTATAGAAACTCAGTGTACAACATAGTTTTCAGCAGAAACATTATATCTTGTTCAACATTAGGCCCAGTACAGTCTGGTAGAAGACTATATTTATACATATATACTATTACAAGTCTCAACATGTATTAAGTACGCACATATTACTATCGCTAGCCCAGCATATAGTATATACAAATACCTTACCACTATTAGCTTCAGTATGTGGGGCATGCAGATAGTATTACTAGTTGAGACCGTTGTATTGTTTGGGGTTGGACTACCTAGCATCCATGACCGCCCCAGGGTTGATAGCTGTATCGACTCGTCCGCCAGAGGACGAGGATACGTCGCTCTATGGAGTGGCATGACGTCCCACAGGGGACGAAGATGGGATGCCAGTTTTCCCCATATTTGTGCCTTAATCGGCCCTTACACACCCCTGTCGAGCGAATAAGCCCGGGTGTTGATTCAGGAGTCCTCCGGACTCAGATGCAGTTATAGTCAGGGGCTCAGCAAGCCCAAGTGCATACCCAGGGGACCGGTGGGATGCTTATAGCTATTGTAGGAGATGGGACGACCGGGGTAGGGGTATAGATTCTGTGCTGGTTGTACCCCCCCGGCTTATGGGGGCCGGGTAAGGTTTGTGTGTGCTATGTTATGTTGTGATATGTTATGTCGTGTTACAGTAGATACGAGTAGATCGAGAGTAGAACGATAAACCCTCAGGTATGACTCCTACTCCTTCCAGTATAATTAAGAGAAGGTATGATTTACATTATCAGACAGTTAATCTATTCCTTCCTACTTCAGTTTCATCAGTTATGTTGTTGTTTTCAGATATTTCTTTCAGTTATTGTTTTACATACCCAGTACCAGCGGTACTGACGCCCGGTGGGGCGCTGCGTTGCTCGCCTGCAGGTACTCATAGACGAGCAGGCGATACCACATGATTCCTTTCAGCAATCGAGTATTCAGCTCTTGTCATCCGGAGACTGAATTCCAGAGGTGTATTTCATTTTCTTTTGTTGTACAGTACGGGTAGGTCGGGGCCCTGTCCCGATCATTTTCATTGTTATTCCTAGAGGCTTGCAGTCTGTATATATTTCCCTGTGGTCAGATGAGCCAGTCATGTGAGGCCGTGCAGTTGTATAGCTGTTAGTACTTGTGTTTCCCTTATGTTGGCCGTGTGGGCCATAGTTCGACAGTAGTGGTGACCTTGCCGGTCACGTAGCTATCCAGTACTTCATGGTTAAGTTATACATAACTAGACAGCATGGTGGCCTTGTTGGCCCGCATAGGTTTCCCTATATTGATATGTTTCTGGTCAGCTGTTAGTACAGGTACAAGAGGCTATGGGCCGGGGGCTGTGTTTACAGCCGTTATATAGCCCTTTGTTTCCAGAAATGTGAGTCAGAGCTAGCCAGGCACCAGATGTGCCCAGGCTTAGCAGTCCAGCAGTTCAGGTCCTAGTAGGGCACCAGGTGCCACTCATACCCCTCAAGGCGGGGTGTGACAATATATGCATGTCGTATGTTCTCCCTAAATTTATCCTAGCAGTGATTTGGAATTGTACATTCCTTTCATGATTATCATAGGAACTCATGAACATGATGAAAGTGTGGAAATATTTCATAATTAACCCTAATGACTTAAGTATGATGTTGATGATCATATGGGATTGAGTAGAAGTTATGGGCTTGAGTAATTGAAATATGTTAGGTGTCCCTACCTTGCTTTAGACATAATCGATTTGGCGTAAGAAGATTTCACCTCCATCGTTGAACTACGAAGCCTTGGAAGATTCTATATTGTTTTCCTTATTAAAATTCTTTTTATAAAAATATTAGAATCTAAAACGCCTATTGCTAAAGAGTTCACAAAGGAGGGATTGTAACAAGTGTGTAGAATGTCGTAGACCTATAAAAGCGAAGTCATATATCTTGTAGAGTATGAGAGGTATTTATAAACCATGCATGATCTTCTATTACATGTGAATGAGATGAACTTGGAGCAGGAGTGTCATGACAGTATATGCATAGTGTGACCCTGTAGAATGCTCGTTAGCAGGAGATGCTTGAGATAGCTATAAATTGGATTCCATGATGAGGTGCATAATGATGATAAAGCATGAGAACGATATTAGAACTGTTGGGTTGATATTATTAGAAAGTAGCCCCACCCTATTGATAAGAATGTTGTATGATGAAAAATAAGTAAATGTCCCTTGTCTCTAATTAGCTGTTGCGATTGGATTAGCGTAGTCGATCGGGACTACTCGTTAGCAAGGGTATTTCCCTAGTCGATCGGGATTTCTCGTTAGAAAGAGTATTTCCCTAGTCAGTCGGGATTTCTCATTAGCAAGAGTATTTACCTAGTCAGTCGGGATTTTTAGCAAGAGTATTTCCCGAGTCAGTCGGGATTTCTCGTTAGCAATAGTATTTCCCTAGTCCGTCGGGATTTCTCATTAGCAAGAGTATTTCCCTAGTCAGTTGGGAATTTTTAGCAAGAGTATTTCCGTAGTCAGTCCGGATTTCTTGTTAGCAATACTATTTCCCTAGTCAGTCGAGATTCCTCATTAGCAAGAGTATCTCCCTAGTCAGTCGGGATTTCTCATTAGCAAGAGTATCTCCCTAGTCGGTTGGGATTTCTCGTTAGCATGAGTGTTTCCCTTGGACAGTCGGGGACCCCTTTATATCTCAGTCATGACTTTGCATTCCTGTGTCATAAGATCAATACTTTTGTGCTCCAATTGAACTTGTAGCAATGCATTCCCTTATCATGTGATTATGATTATATGAATATGTGGATATCATACAAATTGTTGTATCTCTTTTCGGTTATGCTACCAACCCGATCATTTATAGTACTCCTTATTTGTATATTGATTCTTAAGAGTTGCTTTTTACATTCCTGCATACTCAGTATATTTCAAATACTGACCACACGCCTTTTGTGCTATATCGTTTTATGATATAGATTTAGGTCTCCAGGTTCAGCCACGTGACTAGATACGCTTTTCTCTCTTCCAGCTGCTCACTGTAAGTTCTCATCTTCCGAGGACGTGGTTTATATTCTCATTTTATCTTGTTTAGTTTTAAAACCTTTGGAGTTAGCTAGAGGCTTGTCCTAGCAACTCATCAGTTTATTAGAAGGCTTTCAGACTTGTTAGAATTTAAAAATAATAAAATAAAAATCTATGAAAAGAATACCGAATAAGTAATCATTTAAATGAGAAATAAAATATTTGGAAAGAAAAAATGTATTTAAATTTTTTTTGCTTATAATAGATCTTGACAATCATAAAATATTTTTAGTAAGAGTTGACCAAGTATTTTCCGAATTCATCTTATTCAAATTTATTCTAAATATTCTTAAAACTAGTTTAGGAAAAGTAATTAGAGTACTTATGTATGGAAAGATAAAAAATCTATCTTTACAATCCTAATGTTGGTGGTATTAAGAGATGATAATCAAAGCAGGGAGATGTATGTATGCGTAATTAGAGCATGTCCTTAGTTGTGATTATTAAATCACAATATCAATATCTTTGGAATAAAATTATGTGTATTTCTTGCTTCTTGTTGAGGAGCAATTTTTTATATTAGGTCTCCGTCTTCTTAATATATGTGTTCAATTATTCCACACAGAACTTCATTAATTTTTTTCAGAAAATTTCTGAAGTAGATTTAGAATAAATATATATATATATATGATGAATTTAGAAAATCTATTTGTTGAACAAATCTTTAAAAAAAGTTGATTAAATACATGAAAAATAATGAATAACTTGAAATTTAATTCGGGTTGTTAAATTTCTCCACTATTTCTCATTTAAAGAATTAAAATATTTGTTATACAAATTATTGATTTTGTTTTTAAAATTCTTATATTGGAAGGTCCAGTCATAAAATAATTTATATAATGTGAATATTGCTCAATTCTTAGGAGGCTTACTGTTGTTTGGAGGGATAATAAATTTTATGTTAATTTTTATAAAATTTCGATCTTTTATGTCCAAAAAACTATTTAAAATATTCTAATAATGATTGAAAACCATTCCATGATAGATTGATTAAATGTAAAGAGGAAAAAATAAAAATTTGAAGAAATTATTTAATTCAAATACTTGTCGTGTTATATAACTATTAAATATACACAAAAAATATAGAAATATATCAACATGTATTGTACTATTGGAAAACAAATTGATAACAGTCGTATCAACCAAAGATGTAATTAACAACATAGAATGAATTACTACTATGACATTATTATCACACTCTAGATGTACTAATTAATCATATTATACTAGTAATGAATATCTATACTTGCAATCTTTTTGCTATCTAGAAGTTCTATAGAAAAATGTAAGATGATTTTCCAATAGTATCTAGGGGGAAATGGTATGCAACAACTATAAGGATCCAAAATGCATTTTTATTTTCTGAGTTGCGACACTAGAGAGATTATAGACACAAGAGACAGAATATAATTTTCGTTTCGTGCAACGATAAAAATACATGAATTGGAGAGATGTAAGAACACAAAAAGAAATAAAGTCATATAGTGTCCATTAGCAGAGTTTCAACCAAGATTGAACGTAAGTAAGATATTTTTCTCAACAATAAATCAACAAATATACCATACCCCTAACATACTTAATACAATAAACAATCCCTTATACAAAGTGTGAGAGAATAAGCCATAACCTACTTCAAAATTTCAGAAATATTTCACGAGCTCTCACAAATGCACCTTTTTATTTCGAATTGTCTAGGAATACTACCAATCTATCAATAACAAACTGTACGAGTGTATACAAGTCTGTTGGAACGCTTATTGATGTACATTCTCAAGAGTTTGAAATGTCAACCCTAGGTTCCAAAGGTAAACATAATAATGTTATTTCAAAATCACTGTACTCACAATAGAAGGATCGTTAAAATTAAATTTCATCAAAAACCAAGTCCAACTTTAACTCCAAGAGATTAAAATACTATCTATCAACTCTAAGTTCAAAACTAACAATTTTCTTTTTTTGATAAACTCTGACTAAGTTCTCTTTATAGACCATGGGAATTGAAATGGGTTTAATACGTCGCGTCCACCAATGAGGTGAATATCATCGTGATTGGCATCTCCTCATCACCCTAAATGTAGTGAACTTTACGGTGATGTGCATCATGCCTAACATTTCGTTATGTTCCACACATGGAAAATTTTACAAAGTCCTCTCTATCTTTCACCACAACACGATCCCCAAGGAAGCAAACTTTATTATGATGATGTCCATCAGCAAAGTCCCAACCAATATATCACATAAGTAAGACATATTTTATCTGGCTGAGTTTATAAATACACAAGACCCATAACATACATGAGATAATAAATCATCCCTCATGCAAAGTCTAAGAGGGTAAGTCATAATCAACTTCAAAATATGATCAAAAGTTCTACAAATCGTTACAAATGCGCCTCTCCATTTCGATTAGCCTAAGAATACTCTCAATCTATCAAGAACATACTCCATGTGAATATACGAGTCTATTGATAATCATATCACTGCACTTCCTTCCAAGATTAAAATGTTAACCTCATGCCTCAAAGGTCAAAATATAATTTTAATTTAAAATTAGTGTCTCATAACAGAACGGTCTCAAAAATAAATTTTCATCAAAACTGAGTCTAACCTGGACTCAAAATCATAAATATATGATTTCTCAACTTTGGATTTTTAAATACCAATTTTTTATTTTAGAAATACTCAGACAAGGTTCTCTTTATAGATGTCGGGGATAAACTAGGCTTAGTACATTGCGTCCCTAAATAACGTGAACCTCATCGCAATTGGTATTGCATCGAGGCCCCCATGCGGTGAAATTTACTATAATGTGTAGCACGCCGCACTACCCATTATGTTTCCTGCTGAGCAAATTTTCCAATGTCTTCTCTACCTTTCACCATGACATGATCACCAGCGCAATGTACTTCGGAGCAATGGCCACCGCATTGCACTCCTTGATGCAGTCAACACTTACAAAAATATCTTTTATTTCGGTAAGGCGTGCATAACTTCTTGTAACTAACTAGGGTCAAAAAGATGTTTGATGCATTATGATTTAAATATGAGTGTAGTGTCAAGCAGTACGACACATTCTTATTAACATCACACCATTGATGCAAATTTATTTCTTTCAATGGTTCAACCCTCTGAATGAAAATGCATGGTATTAATATAATATTAACCTTTTTTGGTGTGTAGTAGTTGTGTTTTGCAGAAAATATATACAAACTTGGTAGTTTCTTGTGTAACAAAATATAGCCCACATTATAAGTGTCCTATTCATTTGACGTAGGTATAATACGTGTTGGTAAATTTTTAACATTAAAATGTTTGAATATTCAAAGTATATTTATTTATAAAATAACATGACTATCGTATGAACTACTAACATCTTCAATTATTGAAATGAATCATTCCTTAATTCAACTCAACAATACAATAAGAAATTTATTTCAATCTTTCTTGGAAAAAAAATTATAACTTATGGACCAAGAAATTTAAATTTATCATCTTAACCTAAAATATATTCTCCCTTTAAGTGAAAAATATTATGTAATCATTCCAAGATTGAAGTTTAAAATAATAAAATTAAAATCTACAAAGAGAATACGAAATAAGTAATTCTTTAAATGAGATACAAAAAATTTAAAATCTGAAAATGAATTAAATTTTTCATTTATTACTTCATTTATTTTATTAAGTAGTTGTTGTTTGTACTCTTCATTGTTATTGATATTGTCTTTCATGTTTTCTTTTTTAGATATTTTATATAATTATATTCTGTTCTTGAAATTAGATCTATTAAGTATTCAAGTCTAATATCATCTGTTTTGCTTGAGCTTAATTGCTTATATTCGGGATATAGTATTTTTAATTGCTTTTTTAATTCTTTGACTTTTTTGTGAATATGTCCTTTCTTTGGTTTATGTAGTTTTTTGTTATCCATTATTTGTTATCGGGGTCTTGTGTAAACATTTTATTGTAATTATGTTTGCTGTTACTTTCTTGTATATAATTGTTTTCTAGTAATTCTTTTACATGCATTTGAAATTCTTTTTGGTCTTCAAAATTATATCTCAGTGGTTTCTGTGTTATTATGCTATTTTCATCTATTAGTTCAATTTTTATCTTTGTTTTATGTTTTTCCCATCCTTGTAACGGATTTTCATTATATAATGAATTTAACTTATTTTGTAATGCTTGTATTCTATCTATTGTGAATATTATAATTTCTATTTTGTGATCATTTGGCGTTATATTTTCTAATTTTTGGGTAATTTTTTCACTTCCTTTTATCCATGGTGTATTTTTTCTTACCTTGTTACTAACTCTTTTTGCTCCTACTTTCTTATTACATGGGGTAGTAAACCACCAATGTGTTTTTGTTATGGTATGTGGGTACATAACAAAATACTACAAAGTAAGACAGATACAAGGATACAATTATTTTAGTAAATTTGATTGTAAATCAGGATTTTACCATCTAAAACTAGAAGAGGAATCAAAACAATTAACAACATTTACTGTACCACAAGGATTTTATGAATGGAATGTACTACCTTTTGGATATAAAAACGCACCAGGTAGATATCAACATTTTATGGATATCTACTTTAATCAACTAGAAAATTGCATAGTATACATAGATGATATACTACTTTATTCAAAAACAAAAGAAGAACATATAAAATTATTAGAGAAATTTATGCATATAATAGAGATATCAGGAATAAGCTTAAGTAGAAAGAAGGCTGAAATATTAAAAAACCAAATAGAATTCCTAGGAATACAAATAGATAAGAATGGAATAAAAATGCAAACACATATAGTACAAAAAATAATTAATTCTAAAGAATTATTAGATACTAAGAAAAAATTACAATCCTTTTTAGGACTAGTTAACCAAGTACGAGAGTATGTACCAAAGTTAGCAGAAAACTTAAAACCATTACAGAAAAAATTAAAAAAGGACATAGAATACTATTTTGATGAAAAAGATAGAAACCATATAAAAAAGATAAAGGACATGTGTAAAAACCTACCAAAACTGTATTTTCCAGACGAAAATAGACAATTTAATTATATAGTAGAAACAGATTCCAGTGACCACAGCTATGGAGGAGTATTAAAATATAAATATAAAAATGAAAAAATAGAACACCATTGTAGATACTACTCAGGATCATATACTGAACCACAAATAAAATGAGAGATAAATAGAAAAGAATTATTTGCATTATATAGATGTTTATTAGCATTTGAACCATATATTGTTTATAACAAATTTATTGTTAGAACAGATAACACACAAGTTAAATGGTGGATAACTAAAAAGGTACAAGATTCAGCCACAACAAAAGAAATAAGAAGATTAGTTTTAAATATACTAAAATTTTCATTTACAATTGAGATTATCAAGACTGAAAAAAATACAATTGCAGACTACCTCTCCAGATACAAATACTGAAGGTGGAAAAGACAATATGGAACAAATACTTAATCTCCTTACTACACTTTGCAAAAAAGTGGATAGTATGGAAACAGAGATACAACAGCTAAAGAGCAGAGCTAGCAGTCAGCAGCATGACTATAAAAATGCAGAGCTACATCGATCGGAAAACGTTAAATATCCAGAGCTAAAAGGTGACGCTGGGAAACACCTAAAAATCCAAACTAACAGTTTGTTGAGTTCAGCTGCAGGGACTTCAGGAACTGCAGGGAAAGAAGAAAATATTACCCAAAATACCAAGAATAAACTATTTGAAAAATCATTCATACCAAGGAAAAATATACAACCTAACCCCACTCCACAAACTAGTACATACAAAGAAAGCCTATACCAAGCAAAACAAACATACAACCATATAGCCAGCACCTATATACAAAATATCCACAAGATACAAATATTTTTAAACAAAAACCCAAGATCTGCTAATACCAAGTACCCAGAAGAAGACTATATTACCCAATACCTATAGGGATATAATAAATTGATAGCACAACCAAACACCAATTCCAACCTAGTTAGAACTTGTTACAATTATGGATTACTCAGCACAGTCTATACAAAGACAGGAGACGAAATAGCTACTATACCAGAATTACACAAAGCATTTGCAACCTACAAGAGAATAACAAAAGGAACATTCTTTTACATAAAAATATACGCAGCACCAGCAGAAATACTATTTGATGAAATAAAACCAATCATACAAGTTATCAAGATAGGATTAACAAGAGAGATGATTATACCAGAAAAAATATGCCAACAAGAGGAGATAATATTTGCAGATATACTAGAATTCTACGCTAATAAAAGAGTTATTGGCTTAGCTACAATATTAAATGAACTAGCCAATAATTACTTAAATGGGAATTCTATCTTGAGCTATTATGCAAGAGATCAGACAATGATATACTCAAATTCCAGAGAATACAAAGAAGCAGATATGGAAGAAGTACGTCATTGGATAATTAGTCTACTGAAACCAGAACAACTACCTACTACAAGAGCAATACGAAAAAACTTTATTTCTCCAATACTCTTCACAAGATATTGTAAAATCATTGGACAAAAATACCCCGATCACCACTGTTCTAAATGCCAGGGTGAAGATAATGATCAGATACCAGATGTCCAGCTAGAGTGAAGACAACGTGAAAAGACATCCAACAAGAATGATATAAAGAGAAGATATCTGACAAGATATGTAGAAAAGCCGTAAAGTAAATAATAATAGTCGTGTCAGTTTGTTAAGTAAAAGAGTCATTTACTGTACAAATAGTAAGAGTCAAACACTGTACAAATAGTAAGAGTCATTTACTGTACAAATAGTAAAGGTCGTATAGTAAGGGTCATATGTAAACAGTAAAGGCCATTTGTAAATTCTATAAATAACAGAGGATCCTCACAATTGAGGACATCCGCACACAAAACCAAAAATCTTCTCTCTAATTCCGCAACCCCCCAAATTGGTATCAGAGCCAGCATATAAAATAAAACAAACTACCCAGAAAATATCAAGATATGGAGAAAACTAGCAACGATGCAGATCTACAAAATAAGGTATATAAATTCATAAATATGAATAGCTAAACTTTTATATTCCTTATAATCTCCTAAGTATTATGTGATATTATCTTCTTATTATTTAGTAAGAGTCACTGTTCATGAATAGTAAAGGTCACACCAAAAATCTTCTCTCTAATTCCGCAACCCCCCAAATTGGTATCAGAGCTAGCACATAAAATAAAACAAACTACCCAGAAAATATCAAGATATGGAGAATACAAATAGTAAGAGTCAAACACTGTACAAATAGTAAGAGTCATTTACTGTACAAATAGTAAAGGTCGTATAGTAAGGGTCATATGTAAACAGTAAAGGCCATTTGTAAATTCTATAAATAACAGAGGATCCTCACAATTGAGGACATCCGCACACAAAACCAAAAATCTTCTCTCTAATTCCGCAACCCCCCAAATTGGTAGGGGAGTACACAAAGTTGAGGCAATGTTAGGGTAACTGATCAAAGCTGAAAACGCATAGTAGTGACCGAAAAAGACTATTCAAAATAACGTTATAATAATCGGATGATTTCAAATAATACCTAAAGAGATTAGAGGGAATATTATGTTTAGAAAACATTCAAAAAATGAATTCGTACCTACTAGATAAAGATCATGGATATAAAATACTTATCCTATATATACTCAGAACCCTTGATTCAGATATTATAGATCTATACGAACTAGATATAAATTCAGATTAATAATGATAAACTATGAATATATGGAATATTGGTTAGAAACTATGGAAAATATAAGACTATTAGTAATTTTGTTAGAAACTAATATAAGTGATTACATGAGAGAAAGAAATCTAGAACATTTAGAATATGCACTAGAAAACATAAAAGAAATACAAATTGACAATCATAAAATACCTTTAATAAGGTTGACCATGTATAGATTTTCCTGAATTCATCTTATTCAAGTTTATTCTAGATATGCTTTGAACTACTTTACGAAAAATAATTACAGCGCTAATGTGCGAAAGATAAAAAAACTATCTCAACAATCCTGAAACCTGTTATAAATAGCGGCTTCTCAACAAGAAATAGGAAAAAGGCAAAATTCTTGTCCTAATGTTGCTAGTAATGAGAGACGAAAATCACAAGTAAGGAGATGTGTGTATGCATAATGAGAGCATCTCCTTGCTTGTGATTATCAAATCACAATATCAACAACTTTAGAACAAGATTATGTGTATTTCTTACTTTTTGTTGAGGATCCATTAATTATATTACGCTTCAGACTTCTTAATGCATGTGTTCAATCTTTTCACACAATACTTCGTTAATTTCTTTTCCAGAAAATATCCAGAGTAGATTTAGAATAAATCTATATAGGATGAATTTAGAAAATCATTTTCTTGAACAACACTTTATAAAGAATTTTCATGATATCATGAAAAATGTTCATGATATTCATGATATCCAACCTATTGTTGCACGTCTTTCAGTCCTTCATACTCGATATCAAGAGTACCAAAAAGCTAATTTAGGTACAACTGAGTTCACCTTGAGCACTGGGACAGTTCCTTTCACGTTATTTTCAAATTTCAACATGTCCCTAAGTGATCCATAATTGACTGAAGCCTTAATGATCCAAGTCCAAATAGAGGGAGCTCCACAAGGAAGAGATGCTATCTAGGCAACTCTTCACTATTAGATAGCTTGGCGAGTTCAGAACCATGCATGGATCTTTAATTTTCGGGTGGAGATGATGTTTTTCTACTTCATGTATACGCCGTCAGCGGAACTACTACATTCACCCAAACACCCAGAAAAATACCAAATGAAGAACTTGTCAAATTCTTCCTAACTCATGGATTACCAACTATGAGCGGATGAGAGAACCTCCTGTTGAACCTCTTCGATCCACTGAACCAATCTTTGTAAAAAATAGGATAAAATTGTAGCCATCAGCATTGACCCCTGTCATCTCAAAAAACCAAATAGTACAGCCTTTTCTCTTTAGATTTACCAACCTACATCCATACCTTACCTGAAGATGACGAGGATACATTCGATTAGAACCTTCAAACTATTATGGGAAAACATGATTTGATTAAACACTTTAATCATGAAGGACATAACATATAGTGGTTCAAATGTCCCTTCACCAGGAACTGCTCTTGGTATATTGAATGTAACTGCCCAGAACGTCTGGAGAATGAGATTGATTATGACGAGCTATATGGGAAGACATCCAAACACAAAAACAAGAAGGGGAGATGCTCAGAAAAGAAATTTCGTAAGTGATATGAAGATGGGGACCCATCTATTCATTCCCTGAGCCGCCTTGGAAAGTACAAATTCCCTGTCCCCTACAAACCTTAACATTGGAAAACCTACCTACTCCAGCTAAAAAACCTCACAACCCTCAACTCTTTATGATGAGTCCATCCAGGTTAAGACATATTCTAGAATTTCCCTCACAACAACCCTTTGAAAAAGATGGTGTAAACCATGCACAAAAAATAGCAAAGAAGAATATTGTGCTGCCCACTGGAGAACAACCACCAACAAGTGATATTGAGGCTACCATCAACCGGCAATCAGAAAATGTAATCTGCCAGAACAAAGTGTTGACTAATATCGGCACTCCCCTCAAGAACATTGCTCAAATGCAGAACAAGATAATGAGCAAGGTGGAAAACATTGAGAAGAAGTGGAACAGATATCCAATCAGCATGTTGACCTTATCCGACCCCTGAAATTACGACTGACCAATACGGAATATGAGATCTGTCCACCAAGAACCTCACTTTTTCCCTTCTTTTCACAGTAATTAAAAGAGATGGCTGTTATTAAAGAACAAACGAGACAACTGAGATATGGACCTTTTGAGACATAAAGAACCCAAAGCCACTCTCCAAAGTCCGCCTTTTTTCCTATGTCGTCACAGACATTCTCACCACCTAAATTAATCTTCCCTGGTACTACTTCTCCTTTCATTCCACATGAACCCATATCCTTTACTCAAAAAATCAAAGATGTGACCGATTTTGACATTGCAAAATGGGTCTGGGAAAAGAAAGATGCTCTGCAACAGAAGAGCAGTCCAAATGAAGGAAAGAGGTTGGAAAAAGTTAAGAGCCAAATCCAGAAAACTTGATGATCTCAGATCAAATTGCTCTAGACCTCTATGGCTTGGAAGAAGATGATAGCTTAGTATACAGTACTGAAGAGACAATAGATAGCAATCCTACTGAAGAAACTAAAGAAGCAGATTCAGAGTCAAGTGAGAATCTCTCCCTAGACACCTTCGAGGAATACAATCCACCAATATACGTGGATATATGTGGATATGTGGATATATATGGTCATAGGAAGATATGTGGATAAGATAGTGGATGATCAAAGACACAGAACAACACTATCATTCCACTTTCAAAGAAATTCTTGCTGTGAAGAATGGGATCAAGAAGTTCAATTTCTTCTTAATCCACACTGAATTCTTGATTAAGATGGAAATGAAAGCATTTCTGAAGATGATCCAAATAAATCAAAAGATAATTCCACATCTGAAAATTCTTAGATGGGCACAATGGTTCACCCCATAAAAATTCCAGGTCAAGCACATAAAAGGGAAAGATAATTTCCTAGCAGATTTTCTATCCCGACCAGATGAATTTGTAAAAAGGTTTTTGCTAGAGAAAACCAAGAAGATGAAGTAACCAGGCGGCCAAGTCTTCATGATTACTAACCCACCAGCTCCTAGGTCATCGAAGCTACCAAGCCATCCACCATACTTATTCAGTCAGTATATAAACCCATTCGATCCATCCATCTTGATAGCACGATGGACTTTCTATGAGCTACATGTTTTTAGAAAATATGAAGGATCTATACCAAAGCCAAATGGAGTCAACCCAAAATACCCATTTTGTCATGTGTTCATACCACTTGCCAATGATTTTCAACAAGAGCTCTTATGGTTCTTTTGGTACATGTGTCACCAGTATTATATCTTGATGGAATTCAAGTGCAACGTATTCAGGGACTTTGACAATATTGAACTAGATTTAAAAACATTCCTACAATGGTTTAGGCCACGAAAATATTGGGTTTAATGTTTCAAGAGTTCATACGATGCAAAGGTGTTTATGCTATGTCGAACGATAAAGTTAATTCATGAAAAAGTCCATGCTGAGCCAGAACTCTCACTTCATTGGAAATTTTTTATCTCAATTTAGACCTTGAAATACAAATATTATGAAGCACAAAGCTTTATCTTCCAGCAAAATAAATGTATTCCAAAAGAGGTTTGGCCAAAAGAATAAGTGCCATGTAACCACATTGATGATCATCCTCATTGGAAAAATGTCCGACAAGAAGCAAAGGAATATTTAGTATTATGAGATCACCAGAGATGAGATCACTTAGTCCATCACACGGATAAGATTAAATGCTCCATCACAAAACTGTAAAAATATGGGGCAAGCCATTGCAGGAACGTCAAGCAGAAAATGTTACTTCATAAGATCTTTGATAGGAGCTTGGACAATATGAGTTTCCTCGACAGAAAACATGGCTTCTAATGGATTACGAATGAAGGATGCTCAAAGCCATAGAAAGACCTCCAAATTTTATCCCACCAGATAATGGTTGATGACATGTGCAAGAATTTGAGAAGCTCACGGCCTCAGATTACCTGCCGAAGTTTACTATCCATGTGAAGACAAAAGCGAGCTCCACTTCACATACCATCACATGGACTTCCCGTGGACATATTAGGCTAGCTGTTGTATTAGTCTATTTATTTTATTAGACGTTTGTTGTTATTAGGTTTTGTAGATGAGTGTGCCTAGGTAAGCATGCCAAATTTATTTTTATTAGGCCATGTAAGTAGGTGTGCCAAGTTTCTTTTATTTCGCTATCTAGAAAGGTATGCCAAGTCTATCTTGTAGTCTCCTAACCCCGATATAAAGGAGGCTAGGTTGTACATTGTAGATTAGAGTGGAGCGAAGTTTGAAGGAGTCTATAAAAAATTCCTATGTTCAATAATGTGAGTGTTTGCTAAATTCTCTCCTAGTTTTCCTTTCAAAAGGCATGGTATGGTTGATCCTTGAAGTAGTATAGGGCCTTGAAACATCGGGTAAGTTAGATTGTTACAAGTACAATAGTTTTCCAAAGTTTATAACAGCTAAATTTAAAAGTAGAGTAAAAGTTTTTCCGAGTTGAGTAGCTTGGCAAACCGTCTGGGTGGATATAGAAGCCATCCTCTTTTTGTAGGGAAAATCTACTATTTCTATGATGAAATTTACTATTCAACTGACATGGCAAGCCTTTCTCTATGATGTTGAAGTCAGGTTTGTGGCAAGCTATCCTTCGGAATGTTGAAGCCCAGTCCCCTTCGTAGAAAAACTATTGTGCCTGCAATCTCGCCACCTTGCACGTCATTTCATTGCCCCATGCCTTACCCCATTGGTACCAGAGATTAAAATGATAATAAACAATTATAATGAACTATATAATACGAAATTAAAGTTCAAATACTTACCCCTCTCTTTTACAAGAAAAAAGCCACAAAATTCACCTCAAATGGAACTCTAGAGCTAAAGATATGAAAAAAAAATACTTCAAAATCACTATTTTAAACACTACCAAACAAAATAAACTAATCTGGTCGTTAAAAGTAGCTTTCCCATAGCTAAAAGTCACATATCTGGTCCTTAAAGGCGTGGGCCAGATTCTTTTGCCCAGTAATCCATTTTTTCACTAAACGGGCCCTAACTCCCTCATATGATCTCAGAATTTGATGATTATTTTTGCTATAGTTTTAGAATTATGATACGAAACTAATGGTTCAATAAAAACACAATTTGGATCTCATTTTCTCGACATGGTACCATTTATAGTCAAACAACATCTTAAAACGACCACCCGAAACTAATCCAAGACCCCCCAAACACAAACCAAATATGCAAATCAATAATAAAATAGATTTTGAAACTATTGGAATCATCAAATTACTGAGCCATGGTCAGACTCAACCTCCCAAGTAGTTTCCTCCACAGGACGGTGCCTCTACTGCACCTTCACATATGCTATCTCTTTTGATCTCAATTTTCTAACCTGCCAATCCACAATTGAGATGAGCTCTTCCTCAAATGCTAGATTTTGGTGTACTAGCACTGAATCACCAATACGTCTAAGTATCTTAAACGTACCAATGGACCTAGGGATATTCTTGTCCTTCTTTCCAAATCTTGTAACACCCTTCATAGGTGATACTTACAATAGAACCTTCTCCCTAACTGTGAACTCTAGATCACAAACTTTTCGGTCTGCATAGGTCTTTTGACTAGTTTGGGCTATGAGAAGTCTATCTTGAATCATTTTGACCTTATGTTTGGAATCCCTCAACAAGTCTGTACCCTAGGGCCTAACCTCAAATGCATCGAACCAACCTATTGGAGAACGACATCTCCTACCATACATAACCTCAAATGGGGCCACCTGGATCCTAGAATGGGAACTATTATTATAGGAAAACTTCGCTAACAGTAAGAATTAGTCCCACTAACCACCAAAATCAATCACCCATGCCCATAGCATATGCTCCAACACCTGAATGGTCCTCTTAGACTGGCCATATGTCTGAGGATGAAAAGCTATACAAAGTTCCACCCAAGTACCCATTTCCTTTTGCATAGACTTTCAGATGAGGGATGTGAATTGGGTGCGTCAGTTTGAAATTATAGAAAAGGCCACACCATGAAAATAGACTATCTCGTGGATGTAAATCCTGGCCAATCTCTCTGAATTATTGATAGTTTGAAATGGCACAAAATGAGCTAATTTGGTCGATTTATCAATGATGACTCAAATAGCATCGAATTTCCACAAAGTTTATGGAAAACCTACCATGAAATCCATGGCAATCCACTCCCACTTTCACTTAGTGGAAATCCTCAGATTGATACAACTTGGTCTCTGGTGCTCATACTTCACCTACTGGTAGTTCAAACAACGAGAGACATACTCTAGAATGTCCCTCTTTATTCTACACCACCAATACTGCTGCTTCAGATCATGATATATTTTTGCCCGCTCCTGGATGAAAAGAGTATCTAGAGCTATGATCATCTTCCATAATCAACTTGGTCAAATCACCAACTCTAGGAACACAAATGTTACCCTTGATTCTCAAATACCCTCCGAATCTAGAATTACTTCCTTGGCCTCACATCTTAACACTTTATCTTGAATCATCTTCAATTTCTCATCTATGAATTGACTAACTTTGTTTCGATCCAAAAAAATTTGTCGTGCCTCAACACGAGCAAGAACCCTACTAGTCTCCGAAATGTCAAGTCTCAAAAAGCTGTTAGCTAAGGAGGGGATATCCATGGCAAAAGACACTCCTCCACACGCAACATAGCCAAACTGCCCATACTAACTGACTTCAAACTCAATGCATCTACTACCACACTAGCCTTACTAGGGTGATATAGGATAGTGATGTCATAATTATAAAGTAGCTCCAAGCATCTTCTTTGCCTCAAATTTAGATCTCTCTGCTAAAAATATAGTGAAGATTGCAATGATCCGTGAACACTTCACAATACACTCCATACAGGTAATGCCTCAAAATTTTCAAAGCAAAAACCACCACTACCTACTCCAGGTCATGAGTAGGGTAGTTCTTCTCAAGTGCCCTCAATTTCCTCGAAACATATGCTATCGCCTCACTATTCTACATCAAAATACATCCAAATGCCAACTCTGAAGCATCACAATACATTGTAAAGCCCTCACCTTCTACCGGTAAGGTTAAGATTAGAGCTGAAGTCAATAAGGTCTTGAGCTTTTGTAAGATTGCCTCACATTCCTCAGACCACTGGAATATCACTTTTTACTAACTCAGTTTTGTTAATGGAGATGCAATAGATGAAAAATCATTCACGAACCATCTACAGTAACAAGCCAACCCTACAAAGCTCCAAAGCTCAATAGGTGTAGTAGGTCTACCCCAATCTCTAACAGCCTCAATCTTCTTCGGATCTACCATAATACTATCCTTAATCACTGCATGCCCTAAAAATGTCATAGAATTGAGCTAAAATTCACACTTAGAAAATTTTTCACATAGTCGGTCTTTCTTCAATGTCTAAAGCACAAATATCAAATGTTGCTCATGCTCCTCTATACTATGAGAATACATCAAAATATCATCTATGAAGACTACATTGAAGTAGTCGAAATATGTCTTGAACACCCTATTCAGTAACTCCATGAATGTTGTTGGGGCATTAGTCAGCCCAAATGACATAACCAATAACTCATAGTGGCCATAACGAGTCTTAAAGTCGGATTAGGGATATCCTCCGCCCTAATCTTCAGTTGATGGTAAACAGACCTCAAGTCAATCTTAGAGAATATAGAGACTCCTTGAAGCTGATCAAATAAGTCATCAATACGCGGAATGGGATACTTGTTCTTAACTATCACCTTGTTCAACTATCTAGAGTCGATGCACATCCTCATGACGCCGGCCTTCTTCTTCACAAATAGGACCAAAGCACTCCAAGGAGAAACACATGGCCTTATAAGACATTACTCAATAAATCTTGCAACTGCTCCTTTAATTCCTTCAATTTTGCCGGAGCCATCTGATATGGAGGAATAGAAATAGGTTGAGTGTTTGGCTCCAAATCAATACCAAAATAAATATCATGATTGGGGGGGATGCTTGGAAGATTAGTCGAAAATACGTCTGGAAATTCTCTCACCACCAGCATAAACTCTAAAGGAGGAGTATCGGCTCTAGTATCGAGAACATAAAGTAAATAGGTGAGGCACCCCTTGTCAACAATGCGCTGAGCACTCAAAAATGAAATTACCTTTCTCAGATAAGGACTGAGAGTACCCTACCAGTTTAGGAATACCCGACATATTTAAAGTCACCATCTTGTCATGGCAATCTAGAACTGCATGATTAGGAGAAAGCCAAAGCATACCCAATACGATATCAAAGTCTACCATGTCCAATAAAAGTAAGTCTACCCATGTGTCATAGCCCTCTAAAGTCACAATACAATATTGGTACACCCGATCTACTACTAATAATTCACCCAAGAGTGTAGAAACATGATAGGAATAGAAAGGAAATCACATGGCCTACGAAGGCCCAAAGAGAAATATGCAGACATGTAGGAGAATGTAGAACTAGGATTTAATAAAACTATAGTAGGTCGATAGGTGAACCCCTTTCCTTTATTAAGCATTTAATAATATAAAAACTACAGAAGTAATGAAAAATAATTAACTAACTTCTATAGGTGTGAAATAAGCAAGTGAAAAATCAAAACAACTCCAAGATCTTGTAACACTAGTATAAGAGCATCTACGAGTATCAAATAAGTTTAAAAAATAAAACAACTACCCAGAAGAAAATAAGACAAAAAATAGAATACAAAGTCTCTCGAATTTAGTGATTGACGAAGGGGAAGCAACTCAACCTAAACTCTAGTTGAAAAAGTCTTAAACCGCGTGAGAACTCAGGTACCGCTAGTACCTGGTACAATCATATCATAAACCTCAATACATACATCAATTTTGTATATATTTACCCACATCATGGCACTGGTACCCATATAAATCCTTGCCATCTCATTTATATGGGACCCCCTTATCACGCATTACTCTTAGATTAATTTATTTTATCAAAACTAACACCTCAAAGAATCAAGATATATCTACTTGCCTCAAACTAAAGCTCAAGTGTTAAATTATGAATTTGCCCTTCTGTAATGCTTCCGACCAATAAAAATATGGTCAAATATAAAATCTTCATGAGAATACGAATTCAATGACACCCATATTGCTATAATTATATTCGACTCGAAAAATTGGGTCAAAAATTCACCCTGAGCTCTGGAGCTGAATATGAAATTTTCTTTAAAATTTTATTTACCCATAACAAAACAAACTCATATGCTGAATTTCAGATAACATAGATCGTTATTCGACCCCTAAATAAGGAATTACAATTTTAAAAATCCTAGGCCTAAAATCTCAATTTTCTACCCAATTCATTGGATTAAAATTTTGATAAACGATTATCATCAACTGTAAATATAAAAGCAATGGTCAAATACTTACCCCCTCCTTTTTTTACAAGAAAAAGGCCAAAAAAATCCCCTCAAACGGAGCTCTAGAACTAAAGATATAAAGAAAATACTCAAATATCATTATTTAATACACTGCCGACAAAAATAAACTAATATAGTCATTAAAAGTACCTTTCCCATCACTAAAAGTCACATATCTGGTCGCTAAAGGCGTGAACCAAATCTATTTGCACCTGTAATCCATGTTTTCACTAAACGGACCCTAACTCCGTCATACGATCTCAGAATTTGATGATTCTATTTGCTATAGTTTTAAAATTATGATACAGATCTAATAGTTCAATCAAAAGACAATTTGAATCTTATTTTCTCCATTTGGAACCATTTATACTCAAACAACATCTTCTAACGGGTACCTAAAACTTATCCGAGACATCCCAAACACAAATTTGCAAATCAATCATAAAGCATATTTAAAACCTATTGAAATCATCAAATCACTGATCCAAGGTCATCTTGATTAAATTTTGACTATGGCTAACTCTAATCTTTAAAATGAACTAGAAGACAATCATTTACTCAAATCACTCATGAACCATTTGAGATCACCAAAAAATATCCAACTAAGTCATAAATCACCTTTCAAACCTAACAGAGCTTTCAAAACTCAAGCACGGCCTCGTTAACCTTAGTTGTTGACTTTGGTCAAACATTTCCTTGTTTAAGCTTAAGAACTTAAAATTGCAGGTTTTCATCTTTGAAACACATCAATTTTCTTGAAAATTATGTCACCTATTCCCACAAGTCCTAAATTACATACAAAAGATACGACAAAGGTTAAAATGAGAAAAATAGTTAAATTCACAAAACGACTAGGAGGGTCATTACAACAATGAACTAAGAGCAATGGCCACTGCATTGCACTCTTTGATGCGATAAACACTTACGAAATAATTTTTATTTAGGTAAGGCATGCAGAACTTCTTGTAAATAACTACGGTCAACAAGCAGTTTGATGCATTATGATTTAAATATGAGTACAGTGCCAGGCAGCACCACAAATTCTTATTAACATCACACCATTCATGCAAATTTATTCCTTTCAGTTGTTCAACCCTACATAAGAAAATACACGATATTAATATAATATCAATGTTTTTTGGTGTGTAGTAGCTGTGCTTAAGACAATATATACAAACCTGGCAGTTTCTTGTGTAACAAAATAGAACCCACACTATAAAATTACCCTATTTGTTTGACATTAGTATAACATGTGCTGGTAAATTTTTAACTTTAAATTTTTTAAAATTTAAAGTATATTTAATTATAAAATAACATGACTAGAGTATGTACTACTAACATCTTCAAATATTGAAATTAATTATTCTTTAATTCATCTCTTACAATCTAATCAGGAATTTATTTAAATCTTAATTGGAAAAAATTATATAGCTTATGGATCGAGAAATTTAAATTTATCTTCTTAACCTAAAATATATTCTTCCTTTAAGTGAAAAATATTATGTAATTCTTCCAAGAACAAATCTTTCTTGAAGTTAAAAATAACAAAATTAAAATCTAAGAAGAGAATACCAACTAAGTAATTCTTTAAATGAGACATAAGAAATTTAAAATCTGAAAAATGAATTTAATGTTTTTTCCCTTATAATAGATCTTGACAATCATAAAATGCCTTCAATAAGAGATGACCATGTCTAAATTTCCCTTAATTAATCTTATTCATGTTTGTTCTAAATATGCTTGGAACTACTTTAGAATAAATAATTAGAGAATTTATGTTTCAAAGATAAAAAAATCTATCTTAACAATCTTGAAACATGTTATAAAGAGTGGATTCTCAACAAAAAATAGAGAAAAAGCACAATACTCGTCCTAATGTTGTTGGTATTGAGAGTTGATAATGGCTAGAAAGGAGATGTGTATATGAATAATGAGAGCATCTCCCTGCTTGTGATTATCAAATCACAATATCAACAACTTTAGAACAAGTTTATATGTGTTTGTTGCTTCTTATAGAGAAGCCATACTTTATATTGCATTTCAGAATTATTAATGTATGTGTTAAATCTTTTCACACAAAATTTCATTAATTCATTTCATAAAATATCCCGAGTAGATTTAATATATCTTTATAAGATGAATTTAGAAAATCTTTTACCTAAACAACTTTTTATAAGGAATTGTGATGATATTCATGAAAAGTAATAATGAAAAACTTGAAATCGACTACGGGTTGTTAAATTTCTCCATTATTTCTCATTTATAGAATTAAAATATTTTGTATATACTTTATTGATTTTTCTTTTAAAATTTCTTTTATAGGAAGGTCCATGTTCTAGTCATGGAATAGTAGACGTAATGCGAATATTGTTCGGTTGTTGGGAGGCTTACTATTGTTTGGAGGGAGAATAAATTATATGTTAAGTTGATAAATTAAGATTTTTTATATCCAAAGTATAAGAATTATTATTATTTTATTTTTAGCCCAATTAATGTAAAGGTCATAACTAATATTTAATGAAGAATAGATCTCATTCGTACATCGATTATTTGATGGACGTACCGAATTAACTCTTAATTAATTAACCTCTATATATAGGTCCTCCCTCCATACATTCGTGTTTCCAAATATTCTTTACACATTTTCCATCGTTGACGGTTGTGGTAATGTAAGGCTACGGCATGGAAGTTGAAACCAATTCTCTGTGTGATAATGCCAACCGCTTTAGGTGTTCTCTATATAGAGTTTCTATGTAAGATTATCATGTCCAAGATCTATGGGTATGTGTGTAATTTATGCACTAAATTAAACTTAAATGTCATAGCAAAGCCTAAGTTGTTTGAACTGATAACCCATGTAAGATTAATTTGGTGCATAAAAAAAAAACATACCACAGATCTTGAACATGATAATCTTACATGGAAATTCTACAAAGAACATACCTAAAGCGGTTGACATTATCGCAGAGAGAAGCGGAAGCATTGGTAGAGAATTGATTTCTACCTCCTTTTCCGAGCCCTACGTTACCACAACCGTCAGTGATGGAAAATGTGTAGAGAATATGTGGTAATCCTAATGGGTGGAAGGAGGAACAATTTATTGAGGTTAATTAATTAAGAATTAATCTAGTACGTCCATAAAATAATCGGTGTATGGACGAGATCTATTTTTATTAAATATTAGTTATGGGCCTTACATTAATTGGGCCAAAAATAAAATAAGAATACATTCTCCCACTTGGCCCAATAACCGCATAACATTAATACTTAATGATATAAACGTTATTTACCCATAAGATAAATCTCTTCTATAATTTTCATCATACAAACCACAATATGACAAACAACTAATGTGAGTTATGGTGGTTATACATAATCTTATTGTCATAACCGGAGTTCAAAAACTGGATGCGACATAGTACTTAGGATCACAAGTAACCCCAAGCAAACCCTAGTAAATAAATACATCTACTAAGAATGATATGATGAAAAATAACTATAGCAAAGTGGAAGCTGACAATAGACATAAACTAATACTAAGTAATGACCAAAACTAAACAAAATCTGTAACCCAAACTAAAGCTATAATTACTATCTGAAAGACTTCTAAAATGAATTGATGAGTTGCTGGGACAAGTCCCCAGTTAACACTAATATTTGTAACTAAAGAAAAATAATAAAACTGAAGATGGAACTCGGGCCCTTGGCGGATGAGGATTTACCACTAAAGCTGCTGTGAAATCAGTGAGAGAGTCTAACTACGGTGTCGAGGATGAGAACCTGAGCCTATATCATATAATGATATCGAATATAAATGTATGTGATAAGCACTTTGAATATATTGAGTATGCTAGAAGGAACTAAAACATACATATACAGAGTAATATTAAGTTGCACTAAATACAATAAAATAGACTAAAATCCAAAGAAACTGGATTGAACCAAAAATTATAACTAAACTAGACTGAACTGCATTGTGCTATGGGAGAAACTATAACTAACATTAGCTAATCTTTGAGTTTGATGTATACCTCGCATTGGAGAAGGCCCACTATACCTGGCCAGGGTATAGTGACTAAACTGAGTGATCACTTTCTGGAGCCCATTCGAGGTTAATAACCTATTGTGGCAAAAATGTTATGGGAACATGGGTGCACTAAACCCCAAATCGCTCAATGTTAAGTTCTACTTTGACTAGAAATTCTAAATGTGTCTAACTGTGCTGATAGCTTGAAACTGATGTCTTAAGACTTAAGTCAAGACTACTTATCTAGAAGTGTTCTAAGAGTCTAAGGATCTGGAAAAAAAAACTATGTTCAAAGACTTGTCAGAGCTGCTCTATCTGAAAGCGTTGTTATAGTCTAAAAAACATCTAATAAATTGATAAATTGATACTACTGAGGTTACTAAATTCCTTAAAATACTGACTAGAAATCAAACTGATCAGCTAACATTTCTAGAGAATACTAAATATTGACTTAAATTCTGAGACTGAACATACTAAAACATTAACTTTCTATGCGTACATTTGTTCTAACATTCATAATTTGAGTAAGTAATATCATACAATATAGTATCCATATCTAAGCTCAAAATAATGCAATTTTTACTCAAAATCATGCTAAAGATCAGGACTAATAAAACATACTACATAGATACATCTAAGGCATGAATTTTATCTAGGAAAAATCATGTAAATTTAGAGAATTAACAAGATCTAATGAGCTTCTTAACTAACTAAAAACCCTAGCTTCAAATCCTCTGCAGGGCTAGAATTTAGAAACTTTTTTTGAAATTAGATTTGGACACAAGGGGGAAAGAAACCCTTTGTTTAAGTCCTACATACCTGAAGGAGAAAGCCTAAGAACTTTCCTTGGAGAATCTGAGAGAAGATGGAAGCCATAGCTTTGCTTTGAATTGCCTGGCTGAATCTTCTACGTAATGGTTTTTGAGAGAAAGGTATGAAATGAGAGAGGAATATCGACTAATCCTCTAAATCCCCTGAATATTAACTCCAAAACGAAGTAGTTTAGGCATTAAAATAATGAGAAGTTACAAAAATTCCCCTGGAATAAAGTATAAAAAATTGCCCATCGGGATCGAACGGGTCACACAACGAGTCATTGGTGGTGACCATGACTCGTTGTGACTAGTCATTAGTTCTGGGTCTCAGAATCAAAGATACTGGAACTTAAAAAAAGATCTAAAGGATGACTCATTGAATATAACAACGGGTTGCTGTATCCAGTTGTAGTCACGAGAAAATTTTTTAACAACTTTCCCAATGGATGACACAACAACTCATTAGTTAACACAATGGGTCATTGTCACTGCTCATCGTCACTATTAGAGATTCTTATTGATTTCTTAACTGGACAAACGGAGGGGAATAATAACTCATTGGGTGGGACAACCGACCTCAGTGGAAGAGATTTTAACTTTCCTCCCATGGCTCCCTACGATTACTCATTATACCCAACAACAGCTCGTCGTCTGACTCGTTGCTTGGAGGACTGATTTTACAAGGTTCTGGACTGCTATCAATGGATCAAAATAATGGCTCATTACATAAAGCAATGGGTCAGTGTGTTTCTTTTTGAATATGGGAATGAAATTTGCAGAGGCTAACAATGACTCACTCAATGAGTCATTGCATTTACAATGACTCGTTGGTTCAGTCATTTTGAGTCAAAAAATTTCTAGTTCCTTTTCTGGTTTTTCATTATAAGTCTGTATTTGGGTTAAAGAATTTTTGGTGTGTTCACTTATATTTCATACTCCCTTCCATATTCTACTACATTAGAGATCTATCATGCTAGGTTCATAAGTTATAATATATATAACATTATGGTCCGCACTAATGTCTCATTGAGACTTATCCTATAATATCTCAAAAGAATAATTTGTACACTATTAGAAAAAAAAGTTCATTAATATATCATAAACACTTAATAAAGCTGAGAGTGTCAAAACATCATAAATACATCAATTATAAGTACAACAAAGACTCATTCTCTTAATATGTTCATTAAATGTATTTAAGCCTTTTGTTAATGGATCTCCCACCCCTATAGCGGTCCCATTAACGAGTAGCTCAAATTTTTTGTATCTTTTCCCATTACTTAAACCCAACTCTAATTATCAGTCACTCAACTCTTTTTACCGTGAACCTAGCGAAAATAGAGTGTTCTAGACTTATTTCCCCATAATGACATAAGGTTCATTACACAAGCTGTAATGACCCAGGTGGCCGCGATTGGCACCCACACTAACCCCCCGGTGGGCAAACCAGTGAAACCCGATAACAATCCCCAAGTGACCCCAAAATCAAGAAATTAATGAAGAAATCAACTGTTATGCTCTTAATACAACTTCAAACTAATATACTGCGCATACCAAAACTAAGTAAACATTTTTTCAGAATCTGATTGTCATTGCACCTGACGTATGTTTACAACTAAGGAAACTAAAAACTAAAAATGAAATAAAGTTTTCAAATGTCTTAAGGAAATACATATGCAATGGGGGAGTGAACTATGTCCTCATCTACTCACCCTCTCAAACTCCGAAACTGCTGCTCTATGGGTGAGGGTGTGAAGAACTGCTTAGCTCAAACTCTGCACTCAAAAAAGAATATAGGGGTAGGGTCATGATATAACACGATATTAGTAGGCATCATCGGCTAACCCAAATTAATAACATGTATAATGAGTAATAATAATATAAGGCCAATCTACAAAGTATAAAGTAGTACAACACAATTCAGACACACTAGTTCTACACAGGGGACAACCGTCCTGCTCACTGAATTAGGCCATTTTCACTATTGTGATTGCTTTACCTATGTAGTGGTGTCACCGAACTAGAAATGATTCCACTGCAGTGGCACTTCTTGGGTAGTAGCTCAACATGCTGCACTCTTCTCAGTTCATCCATCCCACAGTTCAACAAATCAATAGTTTAGCATCTCACCTAATCTATAAGTCCATCAAATAGGTATAATAAAACGGCAATCACTAGCTATTAAGATCTAAAAGTCCACAATTAATCATAGCAATGACTATTCAACTCAAAGTCATTATCAAAGATATGATATTCATTATCACCTGAAGTTAAATCAACAATAATTTGCATATTCTCTTACCACGTTCCTCATCTAACTTAATGAATATAAGTGAAATAACAAAACAACACACAAATGACAAAGCCAAGGGTAACATGACGGGCACACTCCTCCGCTATCTCCCCTCAACACTCAACTGCATGATTCATGTAGACACATGCTAGAGGGTTTTATTTTTTCCCATCCAGTCATGACCTGCAGGGGACTCTAGAAATCCATGTTCTATGCCGACATGGCACCCGCTCCCACTCATATGCTCGTCTGGATGCTCCTCTCGAACACGAGCCACTCGATAATTGTATTGCTCGCCCAAATTCTCCCCTCTGGCGTGAGCCACTCGATAATAATATTCACTCGCCCGGATGCTCTCTCAGGCTCGAGCTTCTCTCAATTCAGGATATAATCACTATCTTATTCATTCTCAATTTTTGCAAAACAACAAGTACAAAAGTCGTACACAATCACATGTACTGTAATTTTTTATTCTCCATTCAAATAATCAATTCATGACAAGAAATTCACTTCACAATTTCTCATAAACTTAACAACATATTAATTCATGACTTTCTATAAACATGGTAATCATACTTGTTCGGAAGACAACTCACAACAAGGGATGTATGAAGACCAGCACATACAAATTCCTTAACAAAATCGTTGCACAAGGCCTCACTTCAAACACATCAATTCACCCAGTTGGAGACCTGCACTTCCTTCCATACATGGCTTCAAAAGGCGTCATACCAATCCTCGAGTGGTAGCTATTGTTATAGGAAAACTCTATCAAGGGTAAGAATTTGTCCCAATGACCCCTGAAGTCTATCAAACATGCACGAAACATGTCCTCTAACACTTGAATAGTTCATTTCAATTGTCTTTCTATCTGAGGATGAAAGGTTTTACTCAAGTCCAACCTTAACCTAAGTTACCCTGCAATGTCCTCCAAAAATGGAAAGTAAACTGAGTGCCCCTATCTGATACAATAAAAACAGGCACCGCATGAAACTGTGTAACCTCCTTAATTTATAGCTTGGCTAGTTTCTCTGTGTTGTAAGTCACCTGGACAGGCAAGAAATGAGCAGACTTGGTCAGCCTGTCCATTATGACCCAAATTGAGTCAAGTTTTCCCAAAGTCTTGGTAAGACCAACCACAAAGTCCATAACTATCCTCTCCCATTTATACTCGGGGATAGGCACTTACTGAATTACTCCTCCAGGCATTTTGTGCTCGTACTTCACCTGCTGACAATTTAAACACTCAACCACGTAGTCCACAATGTCTCTCTTCATCCTACCCTACAAATAATGTTGTTTTAGATTGTGGTACATCTTGATGACTCTGGAGTGAATGGAGTACCTCGAGTTGTGAGATTCGGCCAAGAGAGTTTTAATTAGCTCACCTACTCGTGGAACACACACCCACCCCTTTATTCTCAAGACCCCTTCGTCATCTAACACTGCTTCCTTGGCTTCTCCCTCAAGAACCTTATCCCTGATCTTAGCTTTTCATATTCAAACTGTCTAGTTTTGATTTCCTCTAGCATCGAGGATTTAGCCTCTAGGTTGGCTAGAACCCCACCAATTTCGGTCAAAGACAATCTCACTAAGCTATTTGCCAAGGTCTGGATAGCCCTGGCCATCGGCCGCTGAGTAGCATCCAAGAAAGCCAAACTACCCATGCTCACCATCTTCCTACTCAACGCTTCTGCCACCATATTGGCCTTTCTTGGGTGGTACAAGATGGTGATGCCGTAATCCTTAAGCAACTCCATCCATCTCCATTGCCTCAAATTTAGATCTTTCTGAGAGATACATACTGCAAGCTGCGATGATCCGTGAACACCTCACATCGAGCTCCATACAGATAGTGTCGCCAAATTTTTAGTTTGAATAGCACTGCTGCTAACTCCAAATCATACGTGGGGTAGTTCTTTTCATGTACCTTCAACTGTCTTGAGGCATACGCAATAACCTTTCCTTCCTGCATCAACACAACATCCAACCCAGACTGTGAGGCATCATAAGATTACTAACACCGGGATAGGTGCTGTGGTTAGAAGAGTCTTGAGTTTTTGAAAGTTCATTTCACATTCCTCTAACCATTGGAAGGGAACATCCTTTTGTCTCAACTTGGTCAATGCCAAAGCGATGAAGGCGAATCCCTTCACGAACCGACGGTATTAACTGGCCAACCCTACAAAACTCCAAATTTCTATCACATTAGTTGGCCTTGCCTAGTTTTCTACTACTTTCACCTTTTGTGGAACAACTCGAATTCCTTCCTTGGAAACCACATGCCCCATAAAGAACACTGACTCTAACCAAAACTCGCACTTAGTGAATTTGGCATACAACTGCTTCTCTTTCTGTAATCCCAACACAATCTCTAAATGTTTTTGTGCTCTTTCTTGGTCATATAATACTCAAATATATCATCCATAAACACAATAAAAAAGAACCCAGGTAAGGTCTGAAAATACCATTCATTAGGCTCATGAATGTTGTCGGAGATATAGTGAGTCCGAATGACATGACCAGAAACTTATAATGCCTATAAGTTGTCCGAAAGGCTATTTTGGGAATGTCTTTAGCCCTTATTTTCAACTGGTGATAATCAGACCTCAAATAAATCTTTGAAAACATAGCCGCTCCCTGTAACTGGTCAAAGAGATCATCTATTCAGGGAAGAGGGTACTTATTCTAAATTGTTACCTTGTTCAATTGGCGTAGTTGATGCACATCCATATACTACTATCCTTCTTCTTTACAAACAAAATCTAGGCACCCACGGTGACACACTCTGTCTAATCCTTTACAGAGCAACTCCTGCAAATGCTCCTTGAGTTCTCTCAACTCAGTAGGTGCCATTCAGTATGGAGGAATAGAAATGCGTTCTGGTTTTTGGTTCCAAGTCTATACAGAAATCTTTGTCACGGTCTGGAAGCATGCGGGGAAAATTTATAGGGAACACCCATTAAGAACTCACAAACAACTGGGACCGACTATCTAGAAGGAATCTCTGAACTAGTGTCCCAAACATGCACCAGATACGCTGAACAACCCCGCTCTATCAACTTACAGGCACGAATATAAGAAATAAGTTTCTTAGGAGCAGGGCTACAATTACCATTCAACTCCAACCTAGACGACCCTGGACCCAATACAGTGACGGGCTTAGCATAGATATCTAGAATGGCATGGTAGGAGGACAACCAAATCATTCCCAAAATTATATCAAAATCATCATGTCTAAGATTACTAAGTCCGCCAGAGTGTCAAATCGTATGAATTCAACAATGCAATCACGAACAACCCTATTCGCTAACACAGAATCCCCAACAGGAGTAGACACACAGAAAGTAGTATTAAGCACATCATACACAAGATTCAGACCCAAAGCAAAATAGGTAGACACATAAGAGAATGTAGAGCACAGGTCAAAAAATGCAATAGCCATTATATCGGCCACGAAGATCACACCTGTGATAATAGTGTCTGAAGCCTCTGTCTCTAGTCTACCAGGAAAAGCATAGAAATGAGCCTGGTTACCGGCTTGAGAACCGCCTCTGTTGGGCTATACCACCCCTCTACCTGCTTGGGTGCCACCCCTACCTACTTGAGCACGTTCCCTACCCTGCTGAGCACCACCTCTAATGGGCTGGCCACCTTGTCCCAGCTGTGGACGATCAGGACTAAATGCACTACCTATCCTCCTAGCTAGGCCAGATCTTGAGGAGCTTGGTGAGAAATAATCTGTCCGCCCTGTCCGAATCTAGGGAACCATCTGTAGATGTGACCTGATGTGCCTTGATTTTTTGGAACTTTAGACGCTTAAAACTAAGAAAATATGCAAATTCTGGGTATGTTTATGTAGATATAATGCGTTTGTGTTAAGTTTTGCAGGAAAATAGGTTCGGAATGTGGAATGGCAAAGTAAGTCATATATGGATTAAAACGCAGACTGCTAGTCAAGTCACGAGTCGTCGTCCAAGTGGACGACTCGTTCCTGGAATTGTGGGGAAAAGATCAAGTTTTAATGCTGAGAAATAGTGCACTTAATGGGTTGAAGGCACGACTTGTTACATCTAGTAAGGAGTCATTAAGCCAGTCGTGAAGACAGGGAAGATGATTCCTAAAAAATACCTAGTGAAGGCAACAGAAGACATAACGAGTCTTCGGATGATTGGACGACTTGTCATGAGAGCACTGGTATGAACCATCGTGTGCACTGGAATTCTGGAGAACCAAGACCACGAGAGGCGTAACGGCTCGTGCCCTGACACGACGAGTCATTAGGTGACCCATTACGACGACTGGGGCTACTGCCAAGGACTACTAATTTTCACAGATCATGACTTGTTTAGGAGACCTATTGAGTCATTACTTGGCCCGTTTCCACTGACGACCTGGATTCCATTTTTTGTTAGGAAAGGTTTTATTTGGAACTATAAATACATTATTTAGGTTTATTTTCGACGTACAGTTTATTTTTACTACTTTACACATGGATTTTGGTGTTGCAGACGAGCATTCTTTGTTCAAGAAATAAAGTTTGTAATTTTATTCTTGATTTAAGGAATCAAACGATATTGAAGTTTTGTTCATCTGTTTTGGAGTTTTATTCAATTCACATGGTTTTCTTCTACATATTTTTGTAAGTTACAATTATGAATTATTCTATATTTTGTGATTGTGGTTATTCAAACATGAGTAGCAAATCCCATAACTAGGAACGTGAGAACCAGGATAATTTAACACGCATAGGTAAAACACTTAGTGATTCTTGAACGGGGTTTAATACATGTATTGTTTTTCCCTTCGTTTTAATTATTTTTTAACAGTTGCAAACATTGGAACTTGGCTTATTCTTACTTACCGGACCAAGGGGGTAGTGAATGGGAAAAGGGATTTATAACAGAGATTTGAGGCTATCAACCCTCATCTAATAGCTAATCCAATATTAAGGGTAAGGATTAATTAAGCATGCACCCGTATATGGACCAAGTTGCGTGGTGATAATCATCTAGATAAGGAACCAACCATTTTGGGAACTAACTTACCAATATTGCATGTTAAACACCGGAATAGATCGCTAGTGTAAAAGCCTTATGTTTATGAAGTCATGGGAAACACATTCCTAGTAAACTTGTTGATTGAATAAAACCAAAATTGATTTAAGAATTTACTAGTCTTTACAATTGTTTATTATTTTATTTTTCAACTCTTTCCCTCCTAGGAACTAAGGAATCCAATAGTAATAGCTAATCGCATTAACTCAAGTTCTTTCCATATTTCCTGTGGGATCGACCTCAACCTTTGTTGGGTTCTATATTTGACATCGACCACTTTATATCTCAATTGCGAGGTGTAATTTGGGAGAAATTAAATTTTGGTGCCGTTGCCGAGGAATACGGCTAAGGCTTTTGTTAATTGTGTTTTCTTTATTGTTGGTTCTTATTTCCTTTTTATTTTTATTTTGTTGTTTTTGTTTTTAACAGGTCTTGGGTTCATGCACGCCCAGTGCTAGGAGCCAAGGAAAATCCCTGGTTTAAATCGATCACGAACTTGAACAAACAATGAGAAATCTGAGAAGAATGGTCAACGTACAAGAACAACAGACAGTGGACCAAGCTACAACTAGAATATTGGCCGAGGAACAAGCTCGGGCAAGAGATATAAAGTGAGAAAGGGTTGTTGAAGAGCAACGCCTAGCTGCTGAAGCAGGGCGAGCTAGAAGGAACAGAGGTCCAGATCAGCAGAGGCACCGGTATTTCGATGAGGATGATGTTGCTGATATTGATGAAGCTGGTGACATTGAATCTATAGTCCTTCCCCTTTTTCCTGCCTGAGAAAGTTTGATATCAGCAGTGCTATGATCAAACTGCTCAACATAAAGGGGATATTTGCGAGTCATGCAATTGATGATGCACCTACTCACTTGACTAATTTCGTGGGTATCTGCAAAGCATATAAGAAACCGGGAGTGAGTTAGGATGCGATATGGATGAGGTTATTTCCCTTTTAATTAGGGAGTGAGGTAACATTTTGGTTGGCAAAACTGCCCAACGATTCTATCACTACATTGAGGGAGTTGAAAAGTTTTTCTTAAAAGATTTTTCCCACCTTCCAGAGTTTTGCAGCTTAAAGATAAGATATATAACTTAAGGAATTTAAGTTCTGAGGCACTTCATGAGACATGGATGAGGTTCAACAAGAAGTTCAAAAGGGTACCCAACCAAAGGATCCCGGATGATACATTGCTAGAAATTTTCTGTAGGTCTCTAAATTCTAAAACCGAGGCAGTAGTTGATACCGTGTCTGGCAAAAAATTCATGAGTCACACTTATGCTGAAGACAGAATTACTAAAACCAATCGCGCATAGAGACTCTGGCTGGTTCTTATGCGGTAGGTATGACTGCAGAATAGAGAAGGAAGGATGAAGAGCGAGATCAGGATATTGCTAAAATACAGACCACAATGGGGCTGCTTGCTAAGCATTTGATGGGAGCCGAAGCTGAAAAGGTGAATGTTGTGGGTTCTTAGGGTAAGGCCTTGAGAAATGATGGAGGTAAATCAGAATCTAAGGAGGAAGATAATTATCTAAATGATCAAGGGGCGTGTTTTCAGACTAAAATCCAAGGGTCTAACAAATAATCTTGGATCAAGGTTAGGAGAACCAAGATCGGAACTACTATAGGGATAACAATTACAACCGAGGCCAATACAAAGACAATGGAGACTGGAAGAAATGTGAGGAGTACAAGAATGGCAGAAGCGGTCTATATGTTCCTCCAAGGAACCGTGAGCCAGAGTCTAGTGGCTCAAGGGTGGAAGACATGTTTTCCGAGGTACTTAAGAAGATGGAGCCAACAGATGGCCATTTTAAGGAGCTCCGTGCTGGTATTTCTGGTATGAATCAAAAGGAGGAATCACATACCGTGGCCATTAAGTAGATTGAGCAGCAACTGAGTCATATGTCTGTTGCAATGAACTAGAGGAAGAAAGGCACACTTCCTAGCAATACAGTGCAGAATCTGAAAAATGACAGTCATTGCATGGCAGTCACTACTAGGTGTGGGAAGGCGACAGTTGATCCTCTGAGGCCGGTTGTGATTGATGAGTCAGTAGAGCCCGTATTGGTTGATGATGATAGGATGGCAGATTTCGAAGATTGAACTTTGGTTGATGATTCAATGGCAAAGACTACTCTTAGTAATGCAAAGGAACATGGATCTAGCAATGAGAGGGAGAAGGAGGCACCACAAAAGTTCACACTGATCCCTAGACCTCTTCCCCCTTTTCCACAGCGGTTGAAGAAAAAGGTCGAAGATGGGAAGTATCACAAATTCATCTCCATGTTGAAACAATTATCTGTGAACATCCCATTAGTTGAGGCACTTGAGTAGATGCCCGACTATGCTAAATTCGTGAAGGACCTTGTCACTAGAAATAGAACTGTAAGCTTCAAACTTGTAGATAATTTGCACCACTGTAGTGCAATAGCATCCCTTTCTCTTGTTCAGAAAAAGTGAGACCCTGGAGCGTTCACCATACCATGCACAATTGGAGCCTTTAATTTTTCTAAGGTGCTATGTGATTTGGGTGCTAGTATTAATTTTATTCCACTAGCAGTGTTCAGACAATTGGGCTTGGAAGCCTCCAAACTGACTACAATGCGGCTTTTGATGGCAGATCGTACGGTGAAGAATCCGGTGGGAGTTCTCTATGATGTTCTTGTAAAGGTCGAATCATTTATATTTTCGACCGATTTTCTCAACCTGGACTGTGATGTTGATTTTGAGATCCCCATTATCTTGGGGCAACCATTCCTCGCTACCGAACAGGCTCTTGTAGATATGGAAACTAGACAGTTGAAATTCCGATTGAACAATGAGGAGGTGACTTTCAATGTATTTCGATCCATAAAGCAGCCAAATGACATGAGGGTGGTCTTAGTAATTGATGTTGTGGAACCTAACTTTCCAATTATGCCTATGGAGGTGTTATTGATTTTTGATGACTTTGTAGTAGTTTTGATGAATGTTGGTGCTGAGGAGATCTATGGTGGTGCGGAGATAGTTAATGCACTTGCTGGTATAGGGTCATACACTTATTCTCCAAAGAAGATTGATCTTGACCTGAAGAATTGGGTGACTCCACTAGCCAAGCCATCTATTGAGGAGCCTATAATATTGGCGCTCGAAGCACTTTCGCCTCATTTGCGAATGTACTTTCAGGAACCGGTAGCACTTTACCGGCCATTGTTACAGCTGACCTAGAGTAATGGCAAGTGGAGGCTTTAGTCTCCATTTTGAAGAGATATAAAAAAGCCATTGGGTGGACCATTGCAGATATTACTGGAATCCCAGTCGGTATTTGCACTCATAAGATCCAACTAGAGCTGGATTGTATTCCGAGCATTGAGCATCACCGCAGGTTGAATCCACCTATGAAAGAGGTGGTCAAGAAAGAAATCATCAAGTGGTTGGACATATGAGTGGTTTACCTTATTGCTAATAACAAATGGGTGAGCCCAGTTCAGTGTATACTGAAGAAGGGAGGAATCACGGTTGTCCCAAATGCTAACAATGAGCTCATTCCGCTAAGGCTAGTCACCGATTGGAGAGTATGCATGGACTATAGGAAGTTGAATCATTGGACTCAGAAAGGTAACTTTTCTATGCCATTCTGGATCAGATGCTAGACCGACTTGCAAGCAGAGGATTGTACTATTTTTTGGATGGTTATTCGGGGTACAATCGATTTCTATAGCCCCTGAAGACTAAGATAAAACTATGTTCACTTGTCCATATGGTACATTTGTGTTTAAGAGGATGTTGTTCGGGTTATGTAATGCGCCCTCCACTTCTCAGTGTTGCATGATGACCATATTTTCTAACATGGTAGAAGACATCATTATAATCTTTATGGATGACTATTTGGTGGTGGTTGATTCATTTGAAGATTTTTTGGCTTATTTGAGCAAGGTACTGTAGTGATGTGAAGAGACCAACGTGGTGCTTAACTTGGAAAACTGCCAGTTCAAGGTCAAAGAGAGTATAGTGCTAGTCTATAAGATTTCTGGTAAGGGTATTGAGGTGGACCGGGCCAAGATCGAGGTAATTGCTAGTCTACCACCTCCAATTTCTGTGAAAGGTGTTCGAAGCTTTTTGGGTCATGTAGGGTTTTATAGAAGATTCATCAAGGACTTCTCCAAAATTGCACATCCTTTGTGTAAACTTCTTGAGAAAGAGGTGAAGTTTGTTTTCGATGAGGCATGTTTGAAGGCGTTTGAGTGCCTAAAAGAGAGATTGACCACTACCTTGATTATAGTGGCACCTGACTAGTATTTACCATTCGAGGTTATGTGTTATTCTAGTGGAGTAGCCCTGGGAGTTGTGTTGGGTCAGAGGTGTGAAAAGATTTTCCATCCTATTTATTAAGGTAGTAAGGATCTTAATGTAGCTCAGAAAAATTACACTGTGAAAAAACAGGAGTTGTTGGTTTTAGATTTTGCATTCAAGATGTTTCGGGCGTGCTTGCTTGGAACTAAGGTGATAGTACATATAGACCATATAGCTTTTGAGATATCTGATGGAAAAGAAGGATGCCAAGCCACGGTTGATCCGATGGGTACTGCTGCTGCAAGAGTTCGAGTTTGAGGTAAAGGATCAGAAGGGGACCGAAAACCAGGTGGCAGATCACTTATCAAGATTGGAACCTGATACAACACTTCGAGATGAGCATGATATAGATGATGCATTCCTCGATAAGCAGGTTTTAGCGGCCTCACAGGATCTTATCCCATTGTTTGAAGACTTCGCTAATTATCTAGTGAGTGATGTTGTACTGGAGAACTTTTCTTTTCTACAGCAGAAGAAGTTCATTTCTGGGATGAACCCTACTTGTTTCGCATTTGTGCTGATGGGGTTATTCGAAGATGCATGCCCGAGGTGGAGAAGTTGAGCATACTGGAGGCCTGCCATTCATCCCCTATTAGGGGTCACCACAGCGGGATTCCCACAACCCACAAGATTTTGCAGTGTGGGTATTATTGGTCAACCCTTCACCAGGATGCGCATGATTTTGCAAAGGCATGTGATGCATACCAAAGTCAAGGAGGCATATCACGGAGGCATGAGCTTCCTCTTACTCTCATCCTTGTCATTGAGTTATTTGATGTGTGGGGCATTAATTTCATGGGCCCATTTGTGAGCTCAAACGGGATGAAGTTCATACTTGTCACTATTGACTATGTTTCAAAATGGATGGAGGCAGTTGCGCTTCCAAGTAATAAAGGGAAGAGTGTCACAACATTCTTGAAGTAGAACACATTTGCTAGATTTGGAAATCCCAAAGAAACAATTAGTGATGGGGGTTCGCACTTCTATAACCGGTTGTTTCATACTTTATTAGAAAAATATGGGGTAAAACACAGTGTGGCAACACCCTATCATCCGCAGTCTAGTGGGCAGGTTGAAGTCACAAACTGAGAGATAAAGACCATTATGATGAAGACTGTGAATGCTAATTGGAAAGATTGGGCTAGGAAGCTGGATGATGCTTTATAGGCTTATCGGGCCGCATTCAAGACTCCTATAGGTATGTCCCCGTATCAGCTTGTCTATGCAAAAGCATGTCATCTTCTGGTTGAACTTGAGCACAAAGTTATGTGGGCGCTCAAGAAGCTGAATTAGAACTGGAGCGAAGCTGCTAACTTAAGGCTTGATCAGTTGAATGATCTCGATGAATTTTGTTTGAAAGACTATGAGAGTTCTGAAATTTATAAACTAAGAATGAAAATTCAGCATGACCAGAAGATTGAGAAAAGAGAGTTAAACTCAGGTGATATGGTATTACTATTCAATTCTAGGCTTCGCTTTTCTCCTGGCAAGTTGAAGTACAAATGGTTTGGGCCTTTTTGAGTGGTTCAAGTATTTTCCCATGGGGCTATGGAACTGGAAAACCATGAAGGAAACCGCTTTAAAGTGAATGGTCAGTGGGTGAAAGCTTACTTGGGGAAAAGTGAAGAAATTAAGCTGGTGGACCTTTGGGCCCTGGCTGAAGTCTGAGTAACCCGGGGGAATTGCGTCATGCCATGCCGTTAAATTAGGCGCTTCATGGGAGGAAACCCATGGAGGATTTTTGGTGAAGTCTTAGTAATCAAAATACCCGCATCGTGTCGTGATGTTAAATCAGACACTTATTGGGAGGTAACCCAAGTTGTAATTGTAAGAAAAATGTAGTGTTTACGTGTGTTAATGTGTGTAGGTGATTAAGATGAAACATTTGAAGTTCGAACCAAAATCCAAAACTTCTGTAGATGGTGCAAAAGATCACAGAACGAGTTGTCATTTGACCCTGTGACTCATTATTTCCTCTCGTGATGACTAATGCAGAAAATTTGGTAACAACAATCGACCATACGACTCGTCTCCACTAACAACGAGTCTTGGTGTCTTCCATTAAGTACACTGTTTTGATGTTGTAGAAAAGATATAAAAGGTACCAATGAGGGACCTAACAAATCGTAGATAGTCCAACGATTCGTCAAGTGACCCATCAAGATTGTACTGAAGGGCCAACACAGTCAGGGCCTACAACTCATGTCACGAGTCATTGGGTTGTACCACGAGTCATTCAATGAGTTGTTAGGTCCCAGGTAAGATCTTAAACTCAATCCACTACACTAAGAGTCAAACGAGTCATTTCACCACATAATGACCAATTACGTGGGTCGTGGTGTATTAAATGATAAATAACGCGCGACCCGACCCACGTTTAAAGAGGGAACAAATTTAATTTCAAATGGATAAAGCACAAGATTTTTCCCACCGAAACTCCTCACCATCTCAAACTATCAGTAATTCAACTCAAGTTTCCCTCTTCTTCTCCTCCCAAATAGCCACCCACTGGAAAGAATTCAAAATCTCACCCACAGCTCACACAGGCACATCAACTCACTCTCTGCTCAACAATCATTGTGTAATTCTCATCGATAAATTTTAGAGTAGATAAATTGTTTGAACCCTTGCCTTTTTGAAATTTAGATTTCTTTATTTATGATTCATACTGATAGAAAACCTTAGGTTGCGTTGAATTTAAAATCAAGATAAAAATGGAATGCAATGCTGTAAAAGTTTTGTTGTTTTTGTACTAGTGGGATTGATAATATCAAGTGAATTGAATATGGGTGTGGGTTATCTGATACCTAGTGATGAAGCCTCATGTAGCGACTCGTGGGCATGCCCAAAGAATCATTACATGACTCGTCACCACCTCAGTAAGAACTCTTAAGCACGAGCCACATAACGAGTCATGGTGTCAACTCACGACTCATTCTGTAGCTCGTCTTGAGTGGGAAATGGGAGATTTACACAGTGTACTTCATGATTGGTCTAACGAGTCGTTGCCACAAGTAACAACTCGTTATGACCAGTCGTTGGGTTTACTGGTCAAACAAAGAAAAATATGACCTGCAGACGATGAGAAACTTCACGAGTCGTGGCCAGTGGCAACGACTCGTTAAGTCCCCCGTCCAGTATGTAGGAACACAGTCAAATCTTCTTTTTGTTTTATCTCATCTTGTATACTAACTGATATTCCACAGGTACAATGGCTCCAAAGGGTACACCAAAGAAAGGTCTGGCCAAGAAACAGGTGTTGGAGAGGAGTCAGCCATCATATCGCAAAATTTGGGATGTGCCCTCCTCCTCTAAAGAGTCGAGTAGCTTAGAGGAGGAATGTGAAGTTTCAGAAGAGCAGCTTTCGAGGAGATCCACCAGGGCTAGGACCCAATGACCTACAAATCTGACAACCCTAGTTGATGCTCCTACTCAACTCGCAAGAGACCCACCAAGCCAAGCAGAAGACAATGCTAGGGCCACAGTCCCGATTGCACCCGAGGGCACCACAGCTACAGCAAATGTAGAGGGCAAGGATTAGTCACGTGACCAATAGGGAAGTACAGATGATGAGTTGATAGAGACGTCCAATACATCTAATGGTCAACCACGGCAGGTGCAATGATGGTGTGTTCGTGGTATGAGGGTCATTTATAACAGGGACATTGCTCCGAATGAAAAAGGCCATCCAAAAAGGAGCATCTACAGGAGCCAAGACTGGTCACCACGGGGATCAATGACCTCCTTGAGCTGCAGGATTTGTTTAATAGATACAGGTTTTGGTGGTTAACTGAGCACTTAGGAAGCTATAGCCCTATCCTGGTCAGAGAGTTCTATGCAGCATACGTGGCCACATTACAGCATTTGGCATTGGGAGGTGAAGACTGGAAGAAGAGACACGCATTGACACGGGTGGTGGTTCGGGAGATGTCTGTAGATATATTTTAGAGGACCATCTCCAGACTGCTCTATCTTCCAGACTATCATGTCCCGTTCAATATAGCCGAGTTCGATCACAGACTATTAGAGCTCAAGAAAGTCAATATCAAGAAGCTGAACAGTGTAGAAAGAATCAGACAGTACACTAGGCTGTCACGAGTCATTGCCGGAAAGGGTCCGCTGATTGAGTGGTTGCATGGCACCGAGTCCCAAATAAAGAATGTTATATTAAACTTGCAAGCTAAATTCTGGTGGTCATTAGATAGACACAGGATAGTACCGACCAGCAATGATAATGTTCATTCACCTGATAGAGCTGCACTAGTGGCTAGCATCGCGGAGGGGTACCCCATAAATTTCCCACGGTATATTGCTGCAGAGATTTGAGAGTAGGCAATAAATGATAGAACTACCATTCCCTTTCCATGCCTCATTGATAGACTCTGTCAGGAGTCAAAGGTACCAAAGTTTCCATCAGTTGATCAGCGAGTGGTGGTCCATAAGATCACTGCTATCGGGTTGATAAGAGACGACACAAACCCGATTTCGAGAGTGAGGAGTCAGTATCTGCCATATCTGCTAGATCTACTATATTGGTAGAGGCATTGTGTAGCAGTATGCAGACTAAGGATGCCGTGTTTTATGAGATTGTGACAGAGCCCACAGAGGTGAGAGAGATTGGTGGCCAGGTTGAGGCTACAGATACAGCCGACCTCCCCGCACCTACTGTGGTTCAAGAGTCCTCATCCTCAGCAGCAGCACCTCAGCCACCTTTTGCACCCTCACATGCTCCTTCAGCCGGTCTAGTCACTATATCCCAAGAATTATTGATCGACATGGCTAGATGGCTTGCGAAAGCTGAAAAATAGCAGGTACACACAACTCTTCAAGTTAAAGTACTAATGGAGCAAGTTAAGCCATGGGTTAAAAAGGAGAAGGAGGCACTCTCAAGCTCAGTGCATGGCCAGTTAGATGCCTTCTAAAGGCATATGGATGAGTGCCTTGCACAGTTATTGGCACTCGAGTCGGTAAGGTGGTATGCGGAGGTAGCAGCACTCCGAGTGGAGGTGCGGGAGTTGTCAGCATGACAGGTAGCTGCGATCCCTCCACCCGTGCTTCTAGTTATTAAGGATTAGAGTGAAGAAGAGCTACCACCTATTTTTGACTTCATCACTGAGGAGCCGGTGGCACAGGATAAGGGAAAGAGGCCTCGTAAGGAGGAATGCTTTGAGGAGGATGATTCTCTGCTCCGTGAGCAAAAGAGAGAGTGGAGAGAGATGGACATAGAGCTGAGTTATCCAGAGAGGAGGCTTGACAGAGGGTCTCAGTTGAGGCAGCGAGAGCTCGTGGAGAGGGTACGAGCTCAGTAGGTTCTGAAAACGCACCAGGTCAAGCCGGTGGTATTTGAGATGACACTGGAGGAGTATCTACACCCTTCACCGACCTGCTCACAGACGCCTAGGTTGCAGAAGTATGTTCCCTATTTCCATGGTTTTATTTTTATATATATGCATCGAGGACGGCACGTGCTTTTCTTCATGGGGGTAGGGAGGGATACTTGTGTATTTTTGCTAAACATAACCCGAGGGTTTTTCTTGCCGGATATCTTTTCCCTTGGGTGTTCCTTATCTAGTAGAACTGGTATGTTTAGTTTTTTAAGTTTTTGTGTTTGTTGTATTAGTCGAAAGAAAATTAGGTGAACTTAAGGTAGTCAAAAGGATGAATTTTTGAATTTAGTTGAACTGATAATGTGATACCCCTCCTAAAATTTTTAAGTGTGCGTTAAAATTGAAAAGTATGATCTTTGTGAATCTTTGCATGGCATTAAAACTGTGAACATGTTTACCATTGTATGGTTGTACCTGAACTAAAAATTAGTAGAAGTGATGATTTTGACCTATTCTATGTGTGAGCAAGATTTAATAGTTAAGTTCTATTGTGTATATCAATCTAGAACATGCCTGGTCAGTCGTATCAAGATAGAGGATGGGAAACTAGCAAAGGATCATAGGTCATTTTTGATTAGTTAGTCCACTTTAGCCTTAAAAGACCTACCAAAAGAAAATAAATATTCCTTGATCCAAATTTTGATCTTAAATTGACCTGTCCTTTTGTTAAAACAAATTCACCGTCTTGCTTTGATTAAAAATGAGTCTGTTTTGGCCCTAGTCCCTCCTTAGACACTATGAACCTCAACTCAGGCAAATCGCCTAGGTTGAGGGTGGCTATTATAGGGGTGATTAAGAAGAGTAGGGTGGATGAGATTGGGTTATGAAAATTAAAGAGCGGGTGCGGTGTGCGTAATGAAAGAAAATAAAAAAACAACAATGTTGTTAAAGAGAAAAAGAACAAGAAAAGAGAAATGTGAAAGTAATGAGTACTTGAAAAAATACCGCACTCGTAGATGCAAACGAAAATAAAAGTGGAAGAAAGTAGAGGAAAAAAGAGAGAAAATATGAAAAGAAGGTTAAAAGTGGAGTAAAGGTGTGTGTAGTGCCAAGGAGGGTTAAGCTACTATTCCTATATGTACCATACCCGAAACCGAGCCTATGTTACAAGCTTAAAAAGTCCTATAGTGATCCTGGTTACCCATCTGAATGTCGAGGTATTGGAAGTAAAGGAAAGCTTATGGTATTACATACACACAGTTAGAAATTCTTTGTGAGAGCGGGTGTGATCTAACCTAGTCCCAAGATAAATACATTGAGATGATCATATACACATGAGTGAGTGTGGGACTTCTTTGAGGTGAGAGCATTTGGTCAACAACATCGTCTGCAAACTGTCTGGGTCAGTGTTATAGATTTTTGTGCATGGTTGTAAGTGACAGTACTTTTTCATGTTTTGATTCCTCTATTCCATGGTTGAAAATTTTACATATGCATTATGATTTGAGTTTGTCGGATAAAGGAGGAGTTAGAAAATTTGACTTGATGAAGAGTTGTGACTGTCGTAAGTTTCCTAATGTTCTTATGATTGAAGAATCAAAGTAGTTTATTTTATTTTGTTTTGCTTGAGGACATGAAAAAGTTCTAAGTTGAGGGTGTTGATGTGTCATGATTTTATTGAACTTTCGACGCTTAAAACTAAGAAAATATGAAAATTCTGGGTATGTTTATATAGATATAATGTGTTTGTGTTAAGTGTTGCAGGAAAACAGTTTCAGAACGTGAAATGGGCAAAGTAAGGCATAAATGGACTGAAATGCAGGCTGCTAGTCAATTCACGAGTCGTCGTCCAAATGGACTGAAATGCAGGCTGCTAGTCAATTCACGAGTCGTCGTCCAAGTGGACGACTCATTCCTAGAATCGTGGGGAGAAGATCAAGTTTTAATGTTGAGAAATAGTGCACTTAATAGGTTGAAGGCATGACTCATTACATCTGGTAACGAGTTGTTAAGCCAGTTACGAAGCCTAGGAAGATAATTTCTTAAAAATACCCAGTGAACGGAACGAAAGACGTAACGAGTCATCGGATGATTGGATGACTCGTCATGAGAGCATTGGTATGAACCGTCGTGTGCACTGGAATTTTGGAGAACCAAGATCACAAGAGGCCGAACGACTCGTGCCTTGACACAATGAGTCATTAGGTGACCTGTTACCACAACTGGGCCTACTACTGAGGACAACTGAATTTTACTAATCACGACACATTTAGGAGACCTAACGAGTCGTTAATGGGCCCGTTTCCACTGCCGACTTGGATTCTATTTTTAGTTAGGAAAGGTTTTATTTGGAAGTATGAATACATTATTTAGGTTAATATTTGAAGTACAGTTTATTTTCACTACTTTGCACATGGTTTTTGGTGTTTTGGATGAGCATTCTTGGTTCAAGAAAAAAGTTTGTAGTTTTGTTCTTGATTTTTGCAATCAAACGACATTGAAGTTTTGTTCATCGATTTTGGAGTTTTATTCAATTCACGTGGTTTTCTTCTATGAATTTTTGTAAGTTACAATTATGATTTATTCTATATTTCTTTATTGTGATTATTCAAATATGAGTAGCTAAATCCATAACTAGGGTTGTGGGAACCATGATGAATTAACAAACATACGTAAGACACTTAGTGATTCTTCAACGGGGTTTAATGCATGTATTGTTTTTCCCCTTGTTTTAGTTATTTCTTTATGGTTGCAAACGTTGGAACTTTCCTTATTCTTACATACCGGAACAAGGGGGTAGTGAATGGAAAAGGGATTAATAACGGAGATTTGAGGATATCAACCCTCATCTAATAGCTTGAACTTATCTAGGGATAGCTAATACGATATTAAGGGTAACGGTTAATTAAGCATATACCCGTATATGGACCAAGTTGTGTGGTGATTATCATCTAGATAGGGGACCAACCATTTACATGAACCTAACTTACCAATATTGCATGCAAAATACCGAAATTTAAAAGTTTTGGTGTTATGAAGTCATGGGGAACACAATCCTAGTCAACTTGTTGATTGAATACAATCAAAATTGATTTAAGCATTTACTTATCTTTACTCTTATTTATTATTTTATTTTTCAATTCGTTCCCTCCTAGGAAACAAGGAATCAGATAGTAATAGCTAATCACATTAACTCAAGTTCTTTCCATATTCCCTATGGGATTGACGTCAACCTTTGTTGGGTTCTATCTTTGACATCGACTACTTTATATCTCAATTGTGAGGTGTAATTTGGGCGACATCAGCCATACTCCCCACACTCATGGTAGACCTTCTCAATAACTGGTCCCTGAGCTGGAACATAAGAAATAGGACGAGCCCCAAAGTCCGAATGAACCATCTGAATAACCCCAACTACACCTGATGGTCGCAGAACTATCCCTGGCGGACCTCCAGCTGACACCTACATGGCAGACTAAATAGCGTGCCCATAGAAACCCTCTGGTTCTGGAGCCTTCACATAAGAACCACTAAAAGAACCAACTCTCCAAGCCTTTTTCTTTTCATTTCTCACATAACCCTCCTGGATCACCCCTTCAATCAACTTAACGTACTCTACCACCTCCTGAAAAGTCTTACCCGAAGAGACCATCTGAAGAGCTGGTACCCCGAGACCTACATTAAGGCATTTCACAAACCGCCCGATCCTATCCTCCGCGATGGATAGTAAGGATAGAGCATATCTGGACAAGGAGTGAAATTGAGCCTCATATGCAACAACTAATGAGCTCCCCTACTTCATGGTGGTGAACTCTTCCCATCTCCTATCCCTTAGAGTGTGGGGAACATATTTCTCTAAGAATGTGGAGTAGAATTGAGTTCACGACAATGGTGGTGACCCTGCTGGTCTACATTCCTCGGAAGCCCTCCACCTAAGCTTTGCATCACCCATCAGCTGGAAGGTGATGAACTCAACAACGTACTTCTCCACCGCTCCTATCTTATGGAACCTCTCATGACAATATATGATGAATTCATAGGTTTCCTCTGCCTCTGTGCCGTAGAAGGTGGGAGGCTTCATCTTGGTGAACCTCCAAAATAAGTCACGCTCTTCCCTTGTCATCACCGGTCCTACCACCGGCCTAGAAAACACAACAGCCTCTTATATGTCATCAATCCGCAGGGCCACAACAACTGCATGCTAAATTCCTGACTATTGCCCCACAGAAGTTGTTGGGTCTACCCCAGTTCCCACAAGGACACTTAGAAGGTTGAGGACCTGAGCTAGGACCTCTGAAGATGCTGGCGTGGTAGGAGCTTCTCCTTATGTCGAGACCTCGACTTCAACAGCCACCACTCCTGCATTGTTTGTGGCATGGGAGATGCAGATCTCTCCCTGACTGTAGTAGGATCACGGGCCCCTCCTCTAGTCGCAGCGGGTCTCCGACCATGACCCCTTTCCCTTCCTCTATCACGAACTAGGGCCGCCGCCGTTGGCTTGGGTGTTGTTTCTCTGCTACCATTTACGCGTATTCTCACCATCAAGCAAGGAAAGAAGAAAAGTTGTTGATACCAATTTGGATCACCAAATACCAATTGGAGTCAAGTAATCGCACGAAAGTAGACAAGGAAGGAGTTTTCCTAATGTCCTATAGCCTCTTAAAGATAAGTTAGGGACGTCTCTACACCGATCCGTGAGACTCTACTAGACCCGTCAAAGTGCAATGAGATCAATGAACCTAGATCTCTGATACCATATTTTTCATGATCGAGGTGGCCGTGATTGGCACCCACACTAACCCTCCAATGGGAGAACCAACAAAATCCGATAATAATTCCCAAGTGACCCCAAAATCAAGACATTTATGAAGAAATCAGTTTTTATGCTCTTAATACAACTTTGAGTAAATATACTGCGCATACAAAAATTAAATAAACAATTTCCCAGAACCTGATTGTCATTACACTAGACGTCTATTTACATGTTAGGGAAACTAACAACTAAAAATGAAATAAAGTTTTCAAATGTCAGAAGGAAGGACATATATAATGGGGGAGTGAATTGTGTCCTCATCTGCTCACTTTCTCAAACTCAGAAGCTGCTGCTCTGTAGGTGAGAGCGTGAAGAACTACCTGGCTCGAACTCTGCACTTAGGAAAGAATGCAGTGGTAGGGTCAATACATAACATGGTACTAGTAGGCATCATCAGTCGACCCTAATTAATAACACGTATACCGAGTAATAATAATATAAGACTAGTCTACAACGTAGAAGGAAGTACAACACAATTCAGACACACTAGTTCTACACAGGGGACAACTGTCCTGCTCACATGATTAGGTCATTTTCACTACAATGATCACTTGACCTTTGCAGCGGTCTTGCCGCAGCGGAAACGGTTCCGCTGCAGTGGCATTTCTTAGGTAGTAGCTCGACATGCTGCACTTTTCTCAGTTCATCCATCCACAGTTCAACAGATCAATAGTTTAGCATCTCACCTACTCCATAAATCCATCAAACACGTATAATAAAACAACAATTGTATCCGCTATTAAGAGCTACAAGTCCACAGTTAATCATAGCAATAACTATTCAAGAATTACACACGGTGAATAAGTCATAGTTAGCATTAAAAAATAATATTCATTATCAACACACGTCATATCAATAATAATTTGCACATTCGTTTAGCACGTTCCTCGTCCAACTTCATGAATATAAGCAAAATCATAAAACAACACACAACCGACAAAACCAAGGATAACATGATGGGTACATGCCTCCGCCATCTCACCTCTACACTCAACTACAAGAACCATGTAAACACATGCCAGAGGGTCTTATTTTTTTCCCTCCAGTCATGAACTACATGGGACTCTAGAAATTCATAGATTGTGCTGTCGTGGTACCCACTCCCACTCATATGCTCATCCGGATGCACCCCTCAAATATGAACCGCTTGATAATAGTATTCGCTCACCTTGATGCTCTCCTCGGGCATGATCCACTTGATAATAATATTCGCTTGCCCTGATGCTCCACTAGGGCTCGAGCCTCTCTCAATTCATGATACAATTACCATCCTATATTCTCAATTTTTGCAAAACAACAAGTATACAAGTCGTACACATTCATATGTACTCGAATTTTTTATTCTACTTTCACATAATAAATTCATTACAGGCAATTCAATTCATAATTTCTCATAAACTTAACGAGATATTATTTCATGACTTTCTATAAACATGGTAATCATACTCGTTCGCAAGACAACTCATAACAAGGGATGTCCGAGGACCAATCATGTACAATTATCACCTAAGCATACAAATCATTAAGCAGGGTCTAACCCTCCAACCATAACCTACCTTGATTACTCGAAGTTATTGACTTCTCTAATCTGCAGGAGCTTTGCCCTTCCTCAACACTTCTGATTGCTCGAAATCTACACACATATAATCATTAATTTATCACTCCTCAACATAGGGCATAATTTGATCAAACATTTCTCTTTTCAGGAAAAATCAATAAAAAACCCTTCCCTTCCACCTAGTCCTAGGTCCCCACCTAGGGCTTTCTTGTTCAGAATTTTAACCATTAATGGGTTCCCCTTAAGCTTTTACGATAAAAAACACCCATGAAAGGATCTAGGAAATAAGAAACTTACCTTTTCACCACCACTTTTAGCTCTGGGGAAGAAATCAGTCTCAACCTTGCTCTTACGCATTTTGGAAAATAATGGGACTTAATCTAAGAAATCCCACTTAAACCGACATTTTGATCCTCGTCGTCTACTATGACAGTCACATTTCTGCTGCTGTGGACCCACTATAATGGCCATAGGGTCTCTGTAGCGGTTACTCCACAATTCCGCTATGGTGGGCCTCCGACCGCTACCACTATCTAACTACAGCGGGAATCCTACCGCTGCAGCAGTCTCCCGAACCAGTAGCTACCCAACAATGCCCAATTCCATGCTTAGTTTATTTCACAATCTCCTATCTCTCCCTTAGCCTATTTTTCGTGTTCCAGGCCCTTAACCTCCCCGTAACGACATCCGGGTCATTACACAAGCGCAATGAACTTCAGAGCAAGGACCATTGCATTCCACTCCTTATTGCGATCACCACTTAAAAAATATTTTTTATTAAGGTAAGGCGTGCATAACTTCTTGTTACAAATTAGGGTCAACAAGTAGTTTGATGCATTAGCATTTAAATATGAGCATAGTGTCAAGCAATACCATACATTCTTACTAGAATCATACTGTTCATGCAAATTTATTCCTTTAAGTGGTTCAACCCTCGTACAGAAATGCATAGTATTATTGTATTATCACCCTATGTTGGTGTGTAGTAGTTGTTCTTTGAAGCAAATATATACTAAGTGGAATGTTTTTTGTGTAACAAAATAGAGCCCATACTATATAAGTGCCCTATTAATTTTACATTCGTATAATACGTGTTGATAAATTTTTAACTTTAAGATTTTCAAAAATTTTAAAGTATATTTAGTTATAAAATAACATGACTAGTATATGAACTAATAACATCTTCAAATATTTAAATGAATCATTTCTTTATTCATCTCTTCAATCTTAACAGGACTTTATTTCTATATTTCTTGGAAAAATGTTATAGCTTATGGACCAAGAAATTTAAATTTATCGTCTTAACATAAAATATATTCTCTGTTTGAGTGAAAAATATTATGTAATTCTTCCGAGACCAAATATTCCTTTAATTAAAAAATAATAAAAATAAAATCTACAAAGAGAATACCAAATAAGAAATTATTTAAATGAGAAATAAAAAATTTAAAAACTAAAAATGAATTGAAAGTTTTTTTCTTATAATAGATCTTGATAATCATAAAATGTCTTTAATAAAAGTTGACCAAGTATATATTTTCCTGAATTCATCTTATTCAAATTTATTCTAAATACGCTTTGAACTACTTTATGAAAAATAATTAGAGCACTAATGTGTGAAAGATAAAAGATCTCTCATAACAATCCTTAAACTTGTTATAAATAGTGGCTTCTCTATAAGAAATTGCGAACAGGCACAATTCTTGTCCTAATGTTGCCGGTATTAAGAGATGAAACACACAAGTAAGGAGATGTGTGTATGCACAATGAGAGCATCTCCTTGCTTGTGATTATCAAATCACAATATCAACAACTTTAGAACAAGGCTCTGTGTATTTCTTACTTTTTGTTGAGGAGCCATTAATTATATTGGGATTCAAACTTCTTAACGCATGTGTTCAATCTTTTCACACAAAGCTTCGTTAATTTCTTTTCCAATAAACATCCGGAGTAGATTTAGAATAAATATATATTGGATGAATTTTGAAAATCTTTTACTTGAACAACTCTTTATAAAGAATTTTCATGATATTCATAAAAAATAATAACAAAAAACTTGAAATTTACTCCAGGATGTTAAATTTCTCAACTATTTCTCATTTAAAGAATTATAAAAAATATTTGGTATACATTTTATTAATTTTTATTTTAAAATTTCTTATATAGGAAGGTTTAGTCATGAAATAATAGATATAATGTGAATATTTCTCAGTTCTTGGGGAGGCTCACTGTTGTTTGGAGGGAACATAAATTTTATTTAAGTTGTTAAATTTTGAATATTTATGTCCAGAACGTATCAAGAAGAATTCCTGATAATGACTGAAATAAATTTCACATTAGATTGATTAAATGAAAAGAGGAAAAATCATTTCAAAATTTGAAGAAATTATTAAATTCAAACCCTTTTCGTGTTATATAACTACTAAATATACACATAAAATTTAGAAATATATCAACAGGTATTCTACTATTGGCAAATGAATTGATAACAATCGCATCAACCAAAGATATAATTAAGATTGTAAATGAATTACTCTTAGGAGTTTATTATCAAGCAGTTGTTATGGACTAATATATTATACTAGTACTGAATATTTATACTTGCAAAATAAGCATATTTCTTTCAAAATTATGTCCTCAGGAAACTATCACATCAAGGTATGATATAATACATGAATTTGAAATATGTATGAACACAAAAAGAAATATAGTCATATAGTATCCATCATCAGAGTTCCAACTAAAATTTAATATAGGTAAGATTTTTTAGAGAACCAAATCAACAAATACACCTTAACCATAACATACATAATACTACAAATAATCCCTTATGCGAAGTATAAGAAAATAAGTCATAACCTACCTTTAAAATCTGAGAAATAATCTACGAACATTCACAAATGCACCTTTTTATTTTGAATTTCCTAGGAGTACATTCTACCGAGTTTGAAAAGTTTGTCACGACCCAAACGTACACACGAATCATAGACACGGGATAAGGGACCCCGAGAGACCCCAAGTCAACCCATGGCACATGCATATAACTAATATCATTCAAATAAGCGGAATGATAATCATAAAAACATAGCGGAAACGTAATTATAGCATAACATCAGGAAATACTGGACATATACATAGCTGAGTACTACATTCTTGTGTGAAAGCCTCTAATACATAAGATGGGTTGATGGGAAAACATCCCCAACTAACCTGATCAATACTGAAACATAAATAACATGAAAATCTGTCAAACGGCCCTCGGAACATGAGGACTCACCAATAATCTGAAAGCATAAGAAGGGATGGACTAGGGTGAGGATGAGCCTGAGATCAGGACCCTGTACCATGAAACTATACAACATATAAAGAATGCGGTCAGTACGTGGAATGTACTGAGTATGCAGGGTAAGTAAAAAGGGTGTTAAAAGTATAATAAATTCATAAATAAACATACGAGAAGGACATCATGCTTGTATCATAAATTTCATAAGAGAACATAAGACTCAAGACTTTCAGATCATTCATAAATCATTCATTATCATAATCGTAACTAAATTTTATCAAAACTTATATTGAGCCAATAACATAACATAACGATGAACAAGGCATGCAGAACAATGGGAGGACTCATCATAACCGACACCATCATGGTAGAGCCTTTCATGATGCCCCACTATCTCGCTCAAGTGGGTAGAGCCGACCCTGGCTTGCCAGGCGAGGGTCATGCATTAGGCGTGATATCACATTTGAGGGGATCATTATCAATACATCATATCATTTATAAACCCATGGTGGTTATGAGGCACTAGCGTAGTCCTTTAAACTCCTGGCTGCTCGTTGCTAAACACGACTCTAAAAAACATGCATATATACTCATACGTAAATCAATAACATCATGCATTAAGATTCATTGGCTAAAATGTAACATTTATCATCATGGGGCCCCTTTAAAACATGCTTATCCAAGAATCATAAGTCCTTTTCATCGGCCAACATCATAAATCGATAAATCATGTAATTTGCTTCATAAATCATAAGTCATTCTTCAACATATGGGCATTGCTCGATACTTCATCATATTCAATTTTTTCAAAATATGCTCATAAACATGGGTAACTTTAACTCATGCTTTTCCGTCATCAATAAACTCAAAATATTGCATATTCATCGTAAATCATAACTTTCATGAACCTTCATCAAATGAGAATTTTAGATTTAAAAAGCTTGAAACATGATTTAAAGAAAATAATATGAAACCTACCCATCATTCAAAATTCAAAAATAAAAACTCAGTTAAATCATACCCATAAAGAGAGATCACATTTTCATGCATTTGGGTAAAACCCCATGAACTTGAATAGGAGGATTCATGATTTAAATCGAAATTTAGGCATGGGTAGGAAGAACTTCACCAATTCCTAAACCCTACATACCTGAAAATGGATAGACGCGATGTTCCTTGAATACCCACAATGAAATAAATGGAAACTTGGAGAAGGAGACCTTGAATCTCCAAAAAGTTCTCTCTAAGATTTTTCATGAGAATGGGTATGCATAAAGGACTTAAATCATCTTATCATACTCGAGGGATCATGGTAGCATGCAGGTGGAGCGCACTTTCCCAGCTTGTGCGAGATGTGGCGAAAATCATCTCGGGAGGTGCCTGGTCAGTGCGAATGCTTGTTCTGGGTGTGGCAAACCCGAGAGCAGGATCAGAGATTTCCCTGTAGCCAGTTCTATCGCTCCAGTAGCACGACCACCTCAGCAAGGTGCCTCCACTAGTTCGGCAGGTGGTCAGTGCCACAGCAGGATTTATGCCCTAGTTCCTCGCCAGGAGCAGGAGGCTTCGCCAGATGTGTTCACGAGTATGTTGCAAGTCTTCCATATTAAATTCTTATGCTTTGTTAGATACAGGAGCTACCTTGTCTTTTGTGAACCCTTACATTTCTAGTAGTTTTGGAGTTAGTCCTGAAATTCTGTCAGAACCATTCTCTGTATCTACTCTAGTTGGTAAATCAATTGTACCTAGGCGGGTATATAGAGGTTGCCCCATTACGGTGTTGAATAAGGTTACCTCTGCGTACTTAGTAGAATTGGTCATGACTGATTTTGACATCATTCTGGGTATGGATGGGTTGTTTGCATGTTACGCATCGATTAATTGCATGTTGCGTAAAGTAGTAACTAGAATCTAATGGAAACCATAAGAGCAATTTTAATAACACTTAGATACAACGCTGAATCTATATAGACAAGTCTGAAAGCCTTCTACTAAACTGATGAGTTCCTAGGACAAGCCCCCAGCTAACTCCTAAAATCTAAAAACTAAAACATAAGAAGATATGAACATAAATCACGTCCTCGGAAGATGAGGACTCACCATTAGCAGCTGAGAGAGGACGAAGCGTATCAAGCCACGAGGTTGAGTCTGGAGACCTGAATCTATATCATGAAATGATATAGCACATAAAGGCGTGCCGTCAGTAGTTGGAATGTACTGAGTATGCAGGAAGCGTAAATAAGCTAAAACATACATATATAGAAGAAGGAAATAAATTGAACACACATTAATAGTAATATAATTGAAAGGATATACAACCACTCTATATTAGTATTTCATGTAAATATTATCATAACCACTTTTTAAGGACATGCATTATCATAAGACCAACTAATGCGCAAAAACATAACAAATGGAAACAATAAAGAGGTACGATGCCTGACTGATATCAAAGAGCATCCCTGACTATCCAAGGGAGAGTCCCTAACTGTCTAAGGGAGAGTCCCTAACTATCCAAGGGAGAGTCCCTGACTGTCAAAGTGAGAGCCTCTGACTATCAAAGGGAAATGTCTTAGCAAGAGAAAATCCCTGACTGTCGAAGGGAACGGATGCTTTGATATATAGAGAGTCACTGGCTGACTACGGATGTGAGTCCCAACCGAATAAGGGGAAACATGCTCAACTGGTTACTAGGGATTTGTTTCCCGACCGAATAAAAGAAAATGTTTTCAGCTGGTGACTAGGGATGGGAGTCCCAACAGGCTAGAGCTAGTCTAAATTACTACAGCTAATTAGAGACAAGAACATTCACTACTTTCATCATGAAATATTCGTTTTGAAAGGATTAAAGCTACCTTCTAATACTCACAGGCTCAACAGTCTGACATATTATTCACATGCTTTATCATTATAATTCACATCATCACAAAACCAATTTAATATTTGCTTTAAACATCTTAAACTAATGAGCATGCTATAGATTTACATTATGCACTTTACTACCACAACATTCCAATTCCAAATTCATCTCATTCAACATGTAGCATAGGGCCATGCATGATCTATAGGTTCAATTCATACTTTATCAAAGATACATGGCTTCATTTATTTATATGTACGGACAACCCATACATTTAACTCATACCTCATCATTTACAACAAAACCATGGGAGGAGCATTCATTTCCATTTCATAAGACCCATTTCATAATTTACTCCAATCAATGAGAAAGATGCAATAATTAGTCCATTATCATAGATTCACCTCATACCCAATCAATTTAATCGAAAACATAGTGATAATACATAATTTACTTTCAATTGATCAAGCCCACAAACTCCAAACTCATCTCAACATAATTATAAATGGCATAATCGGGTTATTAGGAATAATCATACGATATTCACCTAATTTAAACATGGACTATGAATTACTATGATAATTGAGTGAATAATAACAAAGTCCCATTCAATGCTCAAGCCAATTTACGAAGAACACTCCACACCCATGCATTTCCATCATCTAATCCACAATTCATGACAACCCATTAATTTATATCCCAATTTAATTCATAACAATAGTAGATTTGGCATTTAAGAAAATGTAGAAGAAATTACCCGTTACACAAACCTTAGATCATGCTTTTGCTAGATTAGTTGAAATTGGGCTTTTGATAAAAATATTTTGGGGCACAAGGATGGAAAAATATCCTTGTTGAAGAATTGCATACCTAGTAGAAGAAACCCTGCTCGATATTTCCCCTTGAAGCTTTGATTAACACCTTGGTGAAATCCTTGAATCTTGAGAGGAGAGTAGGAAGAAGGGCTTTGAGAGGTATTTTGAGAGAATGAGAGTTTAGACTTGAAGAAAAGCTTAAAAAACGTCCAAAATAATACTCAAAACGACGTAGTTTAGGGGTTAAAAGCACAAGTGTTTACAAAAATGCCCCGGAGAAAACTGAAAAAATTACTCGAATTGGCACCACGACTCACGTGACAAGTCGTTATCTCCTCAAATGACTCGTCATTATGCCCGTTAGGTACACTGGAAAAAATAATACAAAGCTTCAGGCTCTTAAACCCATGACCAACATAACGAGTCGTTACCTGCCCTAACGACTCATTGGATCAACTCGTTAGGTACACTGGAATTTCCTTCGTTGTCTTAGTTTCTCCGAACAATGATCGACAGGACGAGTCATTAGTTCCTCTAATGACTCGCCACACCCATCCATTAGATGCACTGGTTACTTAACTAGTGGCCCAAACAATGATTTACATGACGAGTCATTGCCACACCTAACGAGTCATTACATCCATCCGTCAACTACACTGGCTCCTCAACTGGCCCACCATCCTACGACTTACATGATGAGTCGTTACTTGATCCAATGACTCGTCAGTCCATTCGTCACCCCCACTAGACAAACCTTATATCCCTTCCAGTGATCGTCACTACTGGTCGTTCCCAGCTCCAATGACCCATTACAACCACCCATTGCCACTGAATAGGAAACCTTTTCCCCGTCTAACATCTACTTCCATGACCCGTTCAAGGGACTAACGACTCGTTAGATGAGTCATTTTGAGGCCATTTTGCAGATTTTACTATCGAACTCATTTCAACTTTTGATTTTATATCTTGGGAACTTTTGGGGTGTTACAATATCTCACCCTTGGGAACATTCGTCCTCGAATGTTGGCTGAACATACAGAGAAGATAGGGACGGAACTGAAATGCAAAATCAATCAATCACAGCTAACACCAATGGGGTATCTGACTATTAACTAATCTTATACACCAAAATTGAATATCCACATTGAACGTGCATACCATGGCACAAGAGAAATCGAGGGACATGAAACTAACATAGAACTAGATAGAACACTAAAAAGGATTCATCCCCCCTTTATCTGACACTTAACTGATATGATCTAAACCTTCGTTCTCAAATCGTTTCTTGATACTAAGCTAGAATTCACGATATCTAATCTAACTAAGGGTAAAGAATTCATGAGCATGAGTCATTCTCAACATCTAATAATGAGCACATACATGAGATAACCTAGTTCTACTGAGAGATTAAGTAACTTATATAGACTGAGTTCAAACTGACCACACTAGAAAACGTGAATTAACACACATAACTGATTCATAACAAGAAGATGAGCCTAAAGATTTCGTAGAGCAAGACTGAAATCACATACTTACTATCTCCCTCTTAGATTAGAGTTATCATTTTGAGGCTCCCGATTGTTTCTTATGGTTAGGACAATTTACACGCTACAAGCTTCTCTTCCACCAATAACCTTCACTACAAGCCTCTAACTAACAGCTATTTACATCATACATCGACAATCTCTTCCCAATAATCACAATAGAGATTCTTATTCAATATACAGGTTGGCAACATATAAGGGGTAACAAAAGATTCACAAAATACCTGGGGCCACTACCGGTGCCTTGCCCTTATCCTGATGTGCTGCTACGGCATAGGAGCGATTTTGATGATGTCCGCCTCCTAGGTTAGAGGATGCATCCTGCTAAACTGGACGAGCTATTAGAGCTACTGAAGAGGTTGTTGATAATCTACTCTCACCTCGCTTAGACGCTGTGCAATCTCGATGCTTATGGCCTTCCTTCCCATACCAAAAAAAAATCTAAGCCGGCCATGCATACTCCCAAATGATGCCTCCCACAATTGATACATAATGGATAGATAATCTCCCTTACTCTAGGCTTGTATGGAAAACTGGCTATCGAATATGCTGGGGCTGATGATTTCTGCTGGTAATGTGAGCGATGTCCACAACTCGACCTCTACTAGGAGAACTCTAGATATCCAGTCCTAATCTTCTTGGCCTCTCTCTATCAATATCTTTCACCTGTTCTGTTTTCATCTATTGAGCAAATATCACCAAGTGTGGGAAGTCTATGTCCCAGTGTAACATGGCAGTCCTTCACTCTTTAACCAAGGAGTCTGACACTCCATTCACAAACCTACTCACTTGGGCTCGCTGGTCAGCTACAATATCCGGTGCATACTTGGATAACCGAGTGAATTCCAATGTGTACTCCTGGAAAGTCTTGTCATTCGGTTTCAAATTAATGAACTCTGCTTTCTTTGCCTCCCTTAACTCCCGAGGGAAAAACCTGTCCAAGCATGTTGTAATAAATTCATCCCAACCGATGGGACCCGCTCCAACTCCCCAACTATCTCTCCACTAACAATACCTGATATAAGAAACTCTCTTTAACTGGTAGGAGGCTAAGTCTGCGCTCTTATTCCCCATCACACCCATGATGTGAGTAATCTTCTGAATCTCTTCCAAAAACACATACAGGTCCTCATCCACATTTGACCCTAAGAATTTGGATGGGTTCATCCAGAGAAAATCTCTTATCCTTGCTGCCACTTCATTTCCAATAAGAGGAACACGATCCATTGCCTGCTGGTTAATCTGAGTGGTTAGGGCCTGCGCCAACATGTGAAAGGTTGCTCAGAACTCGATGTGAGTAACATGATCATCCATTAGGTTCGCCTAGGCTACTGGTACCTGCTAGCGGCCGTTACCACATCTTCTTCCAATCGCTTGCCTTGGAGGCATTATCTATGAGCTAGTAAAGCACAATCCAGGGAAGGAACTATTTAGAGCTTCATACTCTATTCACAATAAGAATCTTGAAGAAAAGAGAACATTCCTAAAACATCTCATAGCCTCCTCATGATAAGTGTGGCGCGTTTCACACCCATGAAGAAGACTCTACTTAACGCAGCTTTTAGACACCCTATGACACTCTAAACCTTTGCTCTAATACCAAGTTTTTCATGACCCGAGTTTACACCCTAGCCATAACACGATACAAGGAACCCCGAAAGGCTCTAAGTCGACCCATGGCATGATCATAGCATAACACTTAACAATAGAATGACCAACAACATGAATAAGCGGAAACTAATAACAAGAATCTAATAGAAACCATAAGAGAAATTTTAATAACACTTAGATACAATGCTTAATTCTAGACAAGTCTGAAAGCCTTCTACTAAACTGATGAGTTATTGGGACAAGCCCCTAGTTAACTCCTAAAATCTAAAAACTGAAACATAAGAAAATATGATCATAAATCACGTCCATGGAAGATGAGGACTAACTACTAGTAGCTGAGAGAGGACGAAGCGTATCTAGCCACGGGGCTGAGTCTGGCAACCTAAATCTACATCATAAAACGATATAGCATAAAAGGGTGTGCGATCAGTACTTGGAATGTACTGACTATGTAGGAAGAGTAAATAAACTAAAACGTGCAAATATACAAGAAGTAAATTGAACACACATTTATAGTAATATAATTGAAAGGAAATAAAACAACTCTATATGAGGATTACATGTACATATTATCATAACCATTTTATAAGGACATGCATTATCTTAAGATCAATTAATGCGGAAAAATATAACACATGGAAATAATAAAGAGGTACGAAGCCGTGACTGATATCAAAGCCTGTCCCTGGCTGTCTAAGGAAGAGTCCCTGACTGTCGAAGGAAGAGTCCCTAATTATCCAAGAGAGAGTCCTAGACTGTCAAAGGGAGAGTCCCTGACTCTCTAAGGGAAATGTCTCAGCTAGAGAAAATCCCTAACTTTCAAAGGGAGAGTATGCTCTGACATATAGAGAGTCACTAACTGAACAGGGATACGAGTCTCGAACGACTAAGGGGAAACATGCAAAATTGGTAACTAGGGATGTGAGTCCCGACCGACTAAAAGAAAATGTTCTCAGCTGGTGACCAGGGATGGGAGTCCCAACAAGCTAGAGCTAGTCTAAATTACTACAGCTAATCAAAGACAATAATATTCACCACTGTCATCATGCATATTCGTTTTGAAAGGATTAGAGCTACCTCCTAATACACACAGGGATTAGAGCTACCTTCTAATACACACAGGCTCAACAGTCTGACATATTATTCACATGCTTTATCATCATAATTCACATCATCACGAAACCAATTCATATTTTCTTTAAACATCTTACACTAACGAGCATGCTATAGATTCACATTATGCACTATACTATCACAACATTTCAATTCTGAATTGATCTTATTAAACATGTGGCATTGGTTCATGCATGATCTATAGGTTCAATTCATACTTTATCAAAGATACATGGCTTCATTTATTTATATTTACGGACAACCGTACATTTAACTCATACCTCATCAATTCCAACAAAACCATGGGAGGAGCATTCATTTCCATTTCGTAAGACCCATTTCATAATTTACTCTAATTCATGAGAAAGATGCAATTATTAGGCCATTATCATAGATTAACCTCATACCCAATCAATTTAATTGAAAACATAGTGATAATACATAATTTACTTTCAATTGATCAAGCCCACAAACTCCAAACTCATCTCAACATAAGTATCACTGGCATAATCGGGTTATTGGGAATAATCATACGATATTCACCTAATTTAAACAAGGACATGAATTACTATGATAATTGATGAATAATAACAAAGTCCCATTCAATGCTCAAGCCAATTTATGAAGAACATTCCACACCCATGCATTTCCATCATCTAAGCCACAATTCAAGACAACCCATTAATTTATTTCCCAATTTAATTCCTAATCGCAGTAGATTTGGCATTTAAGAAACTGTAGGAGAAATTACCTGTCACACAAACCCTAGATTATGCTTTTTCTAGATTAGTTGAAATTGGGCTTTTGATAAAAATATTTTGGGGAACAAGGATGGAAGAATATCCTTGTTGAAGACCCGCATACCTTTTAGAAGAAACCCTGCTCGATATTTCCCGTTGAAGCTTTGATTAACACCTTGGTGAAGCCCTTAAATCACGAGAGAAGAGGAAGAAGAAGGGATTTGAGAGGTATCTTGAGAGAATGAGAGTTAAGACTTGAAGAAACCGTTAAAAATGTCCCATATAATACTCAAAACGACGTAGTTTAGGAGTTAAAAGAATAGGAGTTTACAAAAATACCCCTGCAGAAAATTGGAAAAATTGCCTGAACTGGAACCACGACTCAGATGACGAGTCGTTATCTCCTCAAACGACTTGTCGTCATGCCCATTAGGTACACTAGAAAAATAATACACATATTCAGTTCCTTCAACCCACGACCAACATAATGATTCGTTACCTGCCCCAACGACTCGTTGGATCCACTCATCAGGTACATTGGAATTTTCTTCATGGTCTCAATTTCTCCAAATAATGATCGACAGGATGAGTCGTTATTTCCTCTAATGACTCGTCACACCCACCCATTAGATGCAATGGTTACTTAACTGGTGGCCCAAACAACAACTGACATAATGATTCGTTGCCACACCTAACGACTCGTTACGTCCATCCATCAACTTCACTGGATCCTCAACTGGCCCACCATCTAATTACTGACATGATGAGTCGTTACATGATCCAATGACTCGTCAGTCCATTCGTCACCCCCACTAGACCAACCTTACATCCCATCCAATGATCGACACCACGGGTCGTTACTAGATCCAACAACCCATTACAACCACCCATTGCCACTGACTAGGAACCCTTTTCCCCATCTAACGAATTCTTCCATGACTCGTTAAAGGGACTAACGACTCTATAGACGAGTCATTCTGAGACCATTTTGTAGATTTTTCTGTCGAACTCATTTCAACTTCGTGTTTTAAATCTTGGGAACTATTTGGGGTGTCACATAAGTGTGGCATGCTTCATACCCATGAAGAAGACTCTACTCGATGGGACTTTCAGACATCCGAGGATAATCTGAATCTAGTGCTCTGATACCAAATTTGTCATGCCCCGAGTTTACACCTTGGATGAAACACGATACTTGAAGTCACAAGTGACCCCAAGTCAACTCTTTTTCTATCATACACTGTCCTTCTAAGTAATATAAATACATAAAATGGAAGTTTAAAGAAAAAATGTAATTTCATGAAAGACCAATCTGAGTTTGGAAGCCACTATGACTGATGAGTTGCTGGAAAAGCCAAAAGCTAACTCCAAATCTAAATAGAAGGAAATTAAAGTATAATTGATATGAATAAATCTCCGTCCTTGATTGATGAGGATTCACCAACTGGTAAAGCTGAGTTCTTCGATGAGCGCTCAGCTAACAAAACTGAGACTGAGATCCTACAGCTGTATTATAAAATGATACAACATAAAAGTATGCATTAGTACTTTGAATGTATTGAGTAAGTGAGAGGAATATAATACAATAGAATAAATAGTAAGAGAAATGATGAACTGAAAGACATGCAATGACCAACTAACGTTATTGATCTGAATAACTGAAATATTGAGGTGGTCTAGAAGACCCTGTCTGACGTCAAATCATGTTCTAAGTCTGGAATACTGATCTGAACTGAACTAGACTGAGACTAGACTGAACTCACTAGTGGGAGAGTCTATAACCGACATGTAACCACGTGAGCTAGAAATAGAGTCTTATGTATACACCCCATCGGTAGGACCCAATATACCTTGCCAGGGTATAAAGGCATGAATTGGGTGATCACAAAAGTATGGGGCCAATAAGGACTATAAATATTGAAACCTACACTGGAAATGTAGTTTTGGGAACCTGGGTGCGCTGGAACCCTAGTCCATTTCGTGCTAAGTCCTACTCCCACTAGATAATACTATATTGAATAATAAGTTGATAGCTCGAAACTGGGGCCCAAGAACAGTTAGAAATACATATCTGAGAGTACCCTAAGAGTCTTATCCGACCAGATTCTGAAATTGGGTTCTAGGCTAGTCAGAGTTGCTTATCTAGAAGCATCGTAACCGTCTAAGAAAAATGGTAATCTATACTGGGGTACTAAGGCTAGTAAAATCTATATATCTGAAGTGTCATGACCTCCTAGTGGACCAATAAACTAAATTCTGAATCTGATATTTATAACTAGGAGGTAATACTAACACCTCAGGAAAATTCTATAGTCAAACTGATCAGCTAACATTTCTGACAAACACTGAGTATTTTTCATACTTTTAACTAAATTTAGGAAACCATGTATCTGACTGAGAATTTATCAAATAAAATAATTTGGGAATTCACCACACTGATATATTCGAGGAAATTTTAAGATTTAAACACTTTGGCAAGATTCTAGTCTTTTCTACTCTTAAGGACTAGGGCTAAATTCAATGTACAGCGATAAGCATCAATACTGTCATTAACTGGTGGAAAAACTATCCATAATTTATAGAACATTATAATTCCATATGGATTAAAAGATGCATTTCCATGAATTTCTTAACATTCAAAAGTCTGCAGAGCGAGAATTCACTTTTATGGGAATAACATCAATTAAAACATGAACTAACGAAAATCATATCTGAAATAATCATGGATATCATTCTATGTTAATTCAAATAAAACTAATATATATTCTCTTCACATTCAAAAGCTCGGGGCTAGGATTTTATAGAGAAATTAGAGAAGGGTTTTGCGGGACACAAAGGAGGAGCTATCCCTTTGTTGAATTTCCATATACATGATAAAGAAATCCGAAACAATTTCCTTGAGAATTTGAGGAAAAGTATACTACACTAGTTCTTGTTATGAGAGTCCCTGAGAGAATTCTACAATCGGTTTTCTGAAGGCGTGAGTGGGGAATGAGGATAGAAACCATTTAACCTCACTAATAAATCTGAAATTATGACTAAAACGACATAGTTTAATGTTTAGGAGGGTAGGAAATTACTAAAAGACCCTTAAAAACTCACAGGAAAAAATAGAGTGTCAGTCCTCATGGGTGACCTAATGGGTCATGGTCAGCATCCATGAGTCATGGTCACACTTGTGGACTCACTGCCTGCACCACACTCAGGGTCACCATGAGGGACCTAACGACTCATGGTTAGTGACCATGACTCATAGACCATACAATCTAAGAGCACTAATTTGTGAAAGATAAAAAATCTATCTAAAAAATCCTAAAACGTGTTATAAAGAGCGGCATCTAAAAAAGAAATAGGGAAAAGGCACATTTCATGTCCAAATTTTGCAGGTATTGAGAGATGAAATCGCAAGCAAGGTGATGTGCGTATGCGTAACGAGAGCATCTCCTTGCTTGTGATTATCAAATCACAATAGCAACAACTTTAGAACAAGATTATGTGTATTTCTCACTTTTTGTTGAGGAGCCATTAATTATATTAGGCTTCAGACTTCTTAACGCATGTGTTCAATCTTTTCACACAAATACCATTGTTAATTTCTTTTCCAAAAAATATCTGGAGTAGATTTTGAATAAATCTATATAGGATGAATTTAGAAAATGTTTTACTTGAACAACTCTTTATAAAGAATTTTCATGATATTCATGAAAAATAATAACAAAAAACTTGAAATTAACTCCAGGTTGTTAAATTTCTCAACTACTTCTCATTTAAAGAATTATAAAAAATATTTGGTATACATTTTGTCAATTTTGCATTTAGAATTTCTTTTATAGGAAGGTCCAGTCATGAAATAATAGATGTAATGTGAATATTGATTAGTTGTTGGGAGGCTCACTGTTATTTCGAGGGAGAATAAATTTTATGTTAAGTTGAAAATTTTTAATTTTTTATGTCTACAGTGTAAGAATTATTATTATTTTATTTTTGGCCCAATAAATATAAAGGTCATAACTCATATTTTATGAATAATAGATCTTGTTTGTACATCGGTTATTTGATGGATGTACAGGATTAAGTTTTAATCAATTAAGCTCTATAAATTGGTCCTCCCACTATCCATTCGGGTTACCACATATTATCTACACTTTTTCCATCACTGATGGTTGTGATAACATAAGTCTTGGGCAAGGAGGTAGAAACCAATTCTCTACCAAGGCTTCCGCTTCACTCTGTGATAATGTCAACCGTTGTAGGTATGTACTATGTAGCATTTCTATGTAAGATTATCATGTTCAAGATCTATGGGCATGTTCTTGGTTTATGCACTTAATTAAACTTGCATGTGCTATCATAGCTTGAGTTGTTTGAATTGATAATCCATGTAAGTTTAATTTATTGCATAAATCAAACACATACCCATGTATCTTGAACATGGTAATCTTACATGAAAACGATATAGAGAACATACCTAAAGTGGTTGATATTATCGTAGAGAGAAGAAGAAGCATTGATAGGGAATTATTTTCTACCTCCTTACCCTAGCCTTACATTACTGCAGCCGTTAGTGATGAAAAAGATGTAGAGAATATATGGTAACCCTTGTGAGTGGAGGGAGGACCAATTAATAGAAGTAAATCCATTAAGACTTTATATGATACATCCATCAAACAACCGGTGTACTGATGATATCTATTCTTTATTAAATATTAGTTATGGTCTTTACATTAATTAGGCCAAAAAGAAAATAATAATAATTCTTGCATTCTCCTACTTGTCCCAATAACCACATTACATTAATATTTAATGATATAAACATTTTTTCACATAAAATAAATCTCTTCTATAATGTCCATCATACATAACACAATATGACAAACCACTAATGCGAGTTATGGCGGTTATACATAATTTTATGCTACATACTCCTTTTCATATACTACTACATTAGTGATCTGTCATGCTAGGTTCGTATGTTATAAAACATATAACATTATGGTCCGCAATAATGTCTCATTGAGACTTATCCTGTAATATCTTAAAACAATAATGTGTATACCATTATAAGAAATAGAAAATTCATTAATGTATATCAAAAATACTTAATTGAACTCAGAGTGTCAAAAAATTCATAAATATATCATTAATAAGTACAAACAAGACCCACTCCTTGAACATGTTCTTTAAATGTCTTTGGTGTAAGCTTTTTGATAATGGATGTGCAATCATGAGATCAGTTCTAATATTCTCAGGTGACACTCTTTGTTTATGAACTTCTTCCTTGCCGATAACGTACTTTAATTTCATATGTTTGGCACCTTTGGAGTACCTATCATTCTTGGAGAAGAATATTGTTGTAGTGTTATCACAATAAATTTTCAGCGGCTTGGTAATGGTGTCGACAAGCCCATGTCCTGAAATAAAATTCGCAGCTATAATGCATGAATTGTGGCTTCCATTGTGGACGAAGCAATGAAATTTTTTTTATGTAATATCCCGAAGGTTCCTAAAACAAGACCCAAGATTTGATATGTTCTCAGGAGAAAAGAAGGAAAATCTTTTTCACAAGATGACACATGGTACGAGTCGTTATGAAAAGGTACGACTTGTAGGAAGTGTCGTGGTTAGAATATGCCGGAGGCGTTAATTGACGACGAGTCAAGGAATGAGTCATGGGATCTTGTAATGATTCATAGGATGAACTGTGGTTTGTGGAATGAGTTACCCTGATTAGAATGTACGAGACATTGTACGACCCATTGTGAGAAACTCTGGGTCAATGTAAAATTCACTAGAAGGATAGAGGAGCTGAACAAGTGAATTACGAGAAAAAGCCATGAGTAGTACGTTGATGGTACGACCCGTGATCAATAGTCGTAAGGGATCTTTTGTGCATCAGATTTGGAGGGAATGAGTCAGGGTACGACCCATAGTGTGAAACAGGTTGTGGCCTGCACTGGTGAGGAGGAACTAAGGAACTTGGAAGCAGTGACCACGGGCAGATGTAACAACTCGTAGGTTGGTAGTACGAGTCGTGGTTTGATTCATGGAAATGCTCAGAAAGTTAGGAAAAGCAGTGGTGACTGCAGATGGTAACCATGCGCCATGGTATGGATGTATGACTCGTGGTGTGAGTCATGACATCCGGCAGATTAAAATTTTCTGTGATTTAAGTAAGGGCATTTCCATAATTTCTAGGCTCCTAAACCATATACTATGTCATTTTAAGCTTTGTTAGGAGGGTTTTAAGAGGTTTTAGCCTGTTCAAACCTATTCCTTTCCCAAGCATGCAAGTCAAGAGGATCTCATAGGAGATCAAGCATAGAAATCTTCAAGTTCTTCCCCAAATTTCTTGGGCTTTCAAGGAAGGGTAAAGATTCAATTTACACAGGTATGTGTGGCCATGAATGAGGATTTCTTCCACCCTCATACCCATAATTCCCCATAATTTCATGAAGCAAGTCTCAATTCAACATATTATTTAAAAGTTATTTCAATCTAATTTCATAGATTTCTTACAAATTTTTTATGGGTTGATTGCCTATGTATTTTAAAGTACGTTTGATGATTAATTGGCAAGTTTTATGAATGTTTTTAATTAAAAATTCATGAGTTTAAGTTTTAGAATATTTTTCCCAATTATGCAAGTTTATGAAAAAGTATAGTTTATGATTTAGAATTACAAGTATGATGAAAAATCTAGCATATATGAATATGTACAAATTACCCATGAATATATTTATGGTTTTCTTAGGATGTCTATTTCATGAAAGCTTGATGTTCTGATTTCGGCATGCCCACTCAAGTTAAGCATGATCTGATGATTTAGCCATGGCTAATAAATTTACTTATCTCAAGTTTTAGAGTCAAGACTCCCCATATGTTATGATTTAAGTTATGTTTTTATATATGATTATATGAGCATTATATATGTTTTTGGAGTTGTGTATAGCACCTAGTAGGCTAGGGATGTTACACCCCGTAAATTTTAAATGAATAAATAGCCTAATGGCATGTTGGTTAAGGGATTTAGGAAAAAAACAAAAAAGGGAAAAGTCGGTGTTTTTTTCAAATATAACAATAATTTCAAGAAAACAGAGGGTATAGCCAAGTTAAGGCGAAACCCACAACATTTATATATATTTCCTTCCGATTACGCTACGAAACGCGGTCTAAACTCCGTTCCGGCTTAGATACCGGTATAAAGCTGCAGAGAGCAATCCTACAGAGTTGGTTTCGTGAAATTTGGCTGGAGAAACCTCGTACTACCAAGGTAAAGTAAATAGAATTGCTTTAAATTAGTACCAATGTGTTCCTAGCCTTGCAGTGAGCATTTATCCCTTCTGGACTATCGAGAAATAACGAATTTTCGATCGTTTTCCGATAAGTCGAAGTTTGGGATAAATATATATCAAAAGTGATAATTTCTCCCGGATATTAATGTATTTAGTTCTAATTGACATATATGTAGATGCAGTTGGGAGAAATAGCTGGAGTATTGACCGAGCTTTGTCCGTTAGTCGGATAAACCGAAGTTAAGGTATGTAAAGCCAGTTTTTCGGCAAGTTAGTAGTCATAGCCTTGTATAGCACATTAAACTCCGTAGTAGAATTCCCGGAGTTGAATGTTGAGTATTGTGCAAGTTTAGTAAATCTGGTTTGTGTTGTTATATCGTATTCAGTCCGAAAGTTAGTAAAGCATGTGCCAAAATGGCAAGTTAGCATTCCAGACTCAGTATAGCCCAGTATGTGATTAACGAGCATGTTTCTAAAATAATATGACAGATATTCAGAATAAGAGTTAGTAAAGTAAAATCAGACAGTCAGATAGTATCTTGGCTACAGATTAGCCATGCAGTTAGATAAAGATCACAGATTCAGTATAAAGCAGTATGAGAATCAGTATAATACAGAAAGAGATCAGAATAAGAAATCAGAATTCAGTTAGTATTTTTCAGTTTAAACATGCTTGCTATATATATATATATATGTGTGTGTGTGTGTGTGTGTGTGTGTGCTTATTGTTTGTTGAGACTTGGTTGTGTCGTGAGGGCACCCTTTTGAGCGTCCTCGCCGCCCCTGGGTTGGTAACTGTGTCGCCCACTGAGCGGGTGGGTTTATGTCACTCCAAGGAGTGGCATGCCGTCCCTAGTTTGGACGAAGATGGGATGAAGCTTTCCCCATATCAGGCTGATCAACATTACAGTACAGATAGCCCTGTTGTCCGCAAGCGCCCAGGGAACAGATTCAGATAGAGTTACAGTTACAGATACAGTATAGGAGTCCTCCGGACTCAGAAACAGTTATTTATATCAGAGGCCATAGCCCGAGCTGGAGACCCAGGGGGCCGGCAGAGGTGCTCGTAGTTAGCAGATGAGTGGAGTGACTTATTTTTGGCTTGTTTTGACTTGGGTAGGGGTATATAGATTGTCTACTTGCTTGGCGCCATCCGGCTTATGGGGGTTGGTATTGGCTCTTGTTTGCTATATATATATGTATTTATGTGCTATATCTTAGTTAATAGACAGCGAGCCGCCGCGTCTACAGGTACGCTCCTGCCCTATCACAGCACAGAAATTCTGATTCAGTTCATATCAGTTCTTATAGATTCAGTTATGTCCTGCTATTCAGAATTTCTAGTTATGTTATTTGTATTCAGTTGTATTCAGTTTGCTTTGCATACTTGGTAACAGTGGTACTGACGCCTGTGGGGGCGCTGCATTGCTTGCCTGCAGGTACACATAGACGAGGAGTCGATCCCTCGTGATCCAGTCAACAAAGTTATCAGCTCCTATCCTCCGGAGCTTGACAGTCGGAGGTTGTTCCTAATTCCTTTTTGATTACAGTTTGGGTAGGTCAGGACCCTGTCCCGACCATTTTATTATTACTTCCTAGAGGCTTGTAGTCTGATGTACCTTGTGGTGGTGGAGCCGGTCATATGGGGCCGTGCATGTATATATGTGTTTAGTTGTTGATGATGGCCACGTGGGGCCTTCTTCTGGTTATAGTTAGTGACCTTGTCGGTCACAAATGTGAATAGAAGTTGCTTCAAATTATAGTGTCATCGTTCTGGTTAGCTGTTGTGCATTGTAGGTGGCTATAGGCCTAATTGGCCGGTGGCTGTATTTACAGCCGCTATATAGCCAGTTCGTTTCTTGAAATAGCGCCAGAGTCTAGTAGGCACCAGGTGCCCGTCATAACCCCCAAGGGGGGGTGTGACAAACTTGGTATCAGAGCAGTTCGTGTCCCAGGGAGTCTGCAAGCCATGCTAAGTAGAGTCTTGTCTATGGATGTGTTGTGCACCACATACTATAGGCAGGAGGCTGCGAGGCATAATAGGATGCTTACCCTTCTTCCATACTCAGTCGTGCCATAGCACAGTACAGTATAGGGTTGGTTCTTTTAAAACTTACCACCCTCTTTGTCTATAGATACTATGGCAGATCAGTGGCACCCTGCTACAGGAAGGAGATTAGATACAGCGGCAGGCGAGGGCACCAACAGGATGCTGCACTTACAGCCAGACTCATCCCGGTCTAAGGGCAATACAGAGGTGTCATCTCGACCCTCCCAGTAGTCTCCACCTCGTCAGGCACCATTTGAGGCAGCACCGCCTCCCACAGCTCCTGCACCCACTTCATCTGATCAGGAGCTACGTAGTGCGGTGGTTATGTTAACCCAGATGCTAGCTACTCAGCGTCAGCCAGTACCACCTGCAGCAGCAGAATCTCTAGGTGGGCTAGGTAGTTCCAGGGTTAGAGAATTCTTGGCATTGGGACCCCCGCAGTTCACTGGTTCAGATCAAGCAGATGACCCCCAGGATTTCCTAGATCAGATGCAGAAAATTTTCTGGGTTATGCATGTGACCCCTACAGAATCAGTTGAGCTAGCAGTGTTTCTGTTGCGGGACATAGTTGTATTATGGTACGAGAGTTGGGAAAGGTCTCGAGGGAGAGTTGTTGCCCCTCCGACCTGGTCCAGCTTCTCGGAGGCCTTCCTTGACCGTCACTTGCCACGGGAGAGCCGATAGGCCCAGATGGATCAATTTTTGCATTTGGAACAGGGGGCGAGGAGCGTACGAGAATATGCTTTACAATTTAACTCCTTAGCCCGCTATGCTCCAGCCTTTGTGGAAACTATGCCGTCCAGAGTTTACAGGTTTATTATGGGTCTAAACCTAGAATACATTGAAGCATGCATGACGGCTACGTTATGAGAAGATATGTATATTTCCCGTGTACAGGCCTTTGCCCAGACCATTGAGGGCCTTAGACAGCGGCAACAGGGCAGTAGACAAACAAATCAGGAATAGCACCGCAGAGACAGATCAGATGATATGCAGAGGGAGGTTCAGAGAGGACCCAGGCCCCGGTTTTCAGACAGAGCCCCTAGACCCCCACCTCCACCACAGCAGCAGCGAGGTAGATTTGTTCGTCGAGGGCAGTCAGAGTTTGGTGGCAGTTCTTGAACAGTAGATTCCCCGCAGCAGAGGAGGGGAGAGCAGAGCAGATTCACACCCTCACCCTGCCCTAATTGCAGCTGACCTCACGCCGGAGCTTGTAGATACGGCTCCTCAGGATGTTATATTTGCGGGCAGGAGGGGCACCGGATGAGAGATTGTCTGGCCAGGGGGCAAGAGAGTAGAGGTTGTCAGGACAGGGGATCCGCAGGGCCACGAGCTCCAGTAGCCTCAGCAGGGCGTAGGCCCTCAGGTTCAGCAGGTAGAGGACGAGGTAGATCAAGAGCCTCCAGTTAAGGTACGGGCTCAAGCCGTACCTATGCACTACCAGGGAGACAGGACTCAGAGGCGTCTCCAGATGTGGTAACAGGTATGATGACTATCTGTTCATGCCCTGCTTATGTACTGATTGATCCAGGGTCCACTCTGTCATATATTACCCCATTTGTGGCTCGAATGTTTAATGTCGCACCAGAGTTATTACAGCAGCCCTTTTAAGTATCCACACCCGTCGGAGACTCTATTATAGCTAGCAGAATTTATCGAGGGTGTACAATAGAGGTTGCTGATCGTCAGACTACCGTAGATCTGGTAGAGCTAGAAATGATTGATTTCGATGCCATTATGGGTATGGATTGGTTAGTGTCGTGCTATGCCAATGTAGAATGTTAGACCAAGACGGTTCGATTCCACTTTCCAGGAGAGGCAGTGCGAGAGTGGAAAGGCAACACAGCTACTCCAAAAGGTAGGTTTATTTCCTACCTTCAGGTGAGGAAATTGATAACTAAGGGATGTATCTACCACCTAGTCAGGGTTCAGGATGTTCGAGTAGAATCTTCGACACTTCAGTCTGTTCTGGTGGTGAATGAATTCCCTGATGTATTTCCAGACGAGTTACCTGGTATTCCCGCAGAAAGGGAGATAGATTTTGCAATTGACTTGCTACCAGGCACTCAACCTATATAAATTCCTTCGTATCGCATGGCTCCTGCGGAACTCAGAGAATTAAAGGAGCAGCTGAAGGACCTTCTAGATAAGGGTTTTATCAGGCCAAGTACTTCACCGTGGGGTGCGCCAGTTCTATTTGTGAGGAAGAAGGATGGCTCGCTCCGCATGTGTGTAGATTACCGGCAGCTGAATAAAGTTACAGTAAAGAATAAGTATCCGCTTCCCAGAATAGATGATTTGTTTGATTAGTTACAGGGGGCCAGATATTTCTCCAAGATTGACTTGTGGTATGGATATCATCAGGTTCGAGTTCGTGAAAGAGAAATTCCCAAAATGGCTTTCAAGACCCGATATGGACACTTTGAATTCCTAGTTATGTCCTTTGGGTTGACGAATGCCCCAACAATATTCATGGACTTGATGAATAGAATTTTCAGACCATACCTGTACCTGTTCGTGATAGTGTTTATTGATGATATTCTGGTGTATTCTCGCTCTGAAGCAGATCACCAGGCTCATTTACGGACAGTGCTCCAGATTCTCAGGGACTGTCAATTATATGCTAAGTTCTCCAAGTGTGAATTTTGGCTGAACTCAGTAGCCTTCTTGGGGCATATTGTGTTGGATGCTGGTATACAGGTTGACACGCAGAAGATAGCAGTAGTTAAAACCTGGCCTAGGCCTACCACTCCGACCGAAGTCCACAGTTTTCTAGGGTTAGCGGGATATTACAGGAGATTTGTTGAGGGATTCTCTACTATAGCGGCACCTCTGACCAAACTGACGCAGAAAGCAGCAAAGTTTTAGTGGACAGAGGCATGAGAGCAGATCTTCTAGGAGTTAAAAGATAGATTAACCTCCGCCCCAGTGTTAGCATTGCCGGAAGGTACAGAAGGTTATTCAGTGTATTGCGACGCATCAGGCGTTGGGTTGGGTTGTGTGTTGATGCAGCATGGTAAGGTGATTGCGTATGCTTCCAAACAGCTGAGGAAACACGAAAAGAATTACCCTACCCACGACCTGGAGTTAGCCGCAGTGATCCACGCTCTGAAAATCTGGAGGCATTATCTGTATGGCATTCATGTAGACATTTTTACAGATCATAAAAGCCTGCAGTACATTTTCACACAGAGGGAGTTAAATCTGCGGCAGCGTCGCTGGTTAGAATTGCTGAAAGATTATGACGTAAATATTCTCTACCACCCACGGAGAGCTAATGTAGTAGCAGATGCCCTCAGCTGTAAGTCAATGGGGAGTTTAGCGTATTTGCGACCCGAGAAGCGGGACTTATCCAAGGAAATTCATCAGCTAGCTGGTTTAGTCGTTCAAGTAGTAGAAACAGAAAATAACAGAGCGGTGATTTAGAACTCTGTTGTGTCATCGTTAGTTACAGAGGTAAAAGAACGACAGTACGAGGACCCTGACTTAGTCCAGCTCAGAAATATAGTTCAGAAAGGTAAGGAGCCAGATTTCCAAGTGACTAAGGATGAAGTGCTGCGTTGTAAGGGCCGGCTATGTGTCCCGAATGTTTCAGGGCTTCGCCAGCAGATCATGCATGAGGTACATTACGCTCGCTATTCCCTCCATCCAAGAGCAACGAAACGTACCACGACATCAGAGACATCTACTGGTGGCTAGGTATGAAAGCTGAAATAGCTGAATTTGTATCTAGATGTCCTAACTGCCTGCAGGTGAAAGCAGAACACCAGAAATTGGGCAGTCTGACGCAGGATATAGCTGTGCCCTTGTGGAAATGGGAAGAAATAAATATGGATTTTGTAACAGGGTTACCCCATACCAGACGAAGAAGCGATTATATTTGGGTAATCGTTGACAGATTAACAAAATCAGCCCATTTCCTACCAGTACGAACTACATTCTCTGCTGAGGATTATGCTGAACTGTATATCAGAGAGATAGTCAGATTGCACGGTGTTCTAGTGTCTATTATCTCAGATAGAGGAGCACAATTTCCAGCGAGATTCTGGCAGTCGTTCCAGAGAGGCCTGGGGACACAAATTAACTTAAGTACAGCCTTTCATCCTCAGACAGACGGGCAAGCAGAACGAACTATTCAGACGCTCAAAGATATGCTACGAGCGTGTGTACTAGATTTTGGGGGTAGCTGGGATGAGCATCTGTCGTTGATTGAATTTGCCTTTAATAACAGTTATCATTCAGCTATCCAGATGGCGCCCGTTGTAGTATTATGCGGGCACAAATGTAGATCACCCATTGGCTGGTTTGAAGCGGGGGAGACAGCGCTGATTAGGCCGGATATTATTCATCAATCAGAAGAGGCGGTGAAGCTTATCACAGAACGCCTACTGAGTGCTTAGAGCCGCCAGAAGTCTTATGCAGATATGCGGCGCAAAAATTTAGAATTTGCAGTGGATGACTGGGTATATTTGAAAGTGTCTCCGATGAAAGGGATGATGAGATTTGGCAAGAAAGGCAAGCTTAGCCCGAGGTTCATTGGGCCATATAAGATTCGGCGAAGAATAGGCCGAGTAGCATACGAATTGAACTTGCCCCCAAAATTAGAGTTTGTTCACCCAGTATTCCATGTATCTATGTTGAGGAAGTTCATAGGAGACCCTTCCACAGTTGTTCCAGTTCAGGATGTCCAAGTCACAGAAGAGTTAAAATATGAAGAGGTTCCAGTAGCTATCTTAGACAGACAGATTCGTAGATTTAGAACTAAAGATATTGCGTCTGTCAAGGTATTGTGGCATAACAGGAACCGAGAAGAGATGACCTGGGAAGCCGAGGAGGACATGAAAGCTAGATATCCCCACTTATTCCAGGCATAGGCAAACAGGAGGTATGTTAGAACTATTTTCCCTTATGAATGCTTATATTTCATATATGAAAGCAGGCGATTGATTATAGACAGTTATATGTAAATATTATTATATCATGTGGAGTACCTGTATTGGGCTTTTCTGCTTTTTAGGAATTTTGAGATAGTCCATAATACAGGGGAAACTCTTCCGAAATTTTTCCAGGGATAAGTCAGCCAGTTAAGATTTCTATAAGTTAGAATGTCATTCGAGGACAAATGTTCTTAAGGGGGGAGGATGTTACACCCCATAAATTTTAAATGAATAAATAGCCTAATGGCGTGTTGGTTAAGGGATTTAGGAAAAAAAAAGAAGGGGAAAGTCGGTTTTTTTCAAATATAACAATAATTTCCAGAAAACAATGGGTATAGACAAGTTAAGGCAAAACCCACAACATTTATATATATTTCCTTCTGATTACACTACAAAACACGGTCTATACTCCCTTCCAGCTTAGATACCGAGGTATAAAGCTGCAGAGAGCAATCCTACGGAGTTGGTTTCGTGAAATTTGGCCGGCGAAACGTCGTGCTACCGAGGTAAAGTAAATAGAATTGCTTTAAATTAGTACCAATGTGTTCCTAGCATTGCAATGAGCATTTATCCCTTCTGGACTATCGAGAAATAATGAGTTTTCGACCATTTTTCGATATGTCGAAGTTTGGGATAAATATATATCAAAAGTGATAATTTCTCCCAGATATTAATGTATTTAGTTCTAAGTGACATATATGTAAATGCAGTTGGGAGAAATAGCTGGAGCACTGACCGAGCTTTGTCTGTTAGTCGGATAAACCGAAGTTAAGGTATGTAAAGCCAGTTTCATCGGCAAGTTAGTACTCTTAGCCTTGTATAGCACAGTAAACTTCGTAGTAGAATTCCCGGAGTTGAATGTTGAGTATTGTGCAAGTTCAGTAAATCTGGTTTGCGTTGTTATATCGTATTCAGTCTGAAAGTTAGTAAAGCATGTGTCAAAATGGCAAGTTGGCATTCTAGACTCAGTATAGCCCAGTATGTGATTAGCAAGCATGTTTCTAAAATAATATGACATATATTCAGAATAAGAGTTAGTAAAGTAAAATCAGACAGTCAGATAGTATCTTGGCTACAGATTAGCCAAGCAGTTAGATAAAGATCACAGATTCAGTATAAAGCAGCATGAGAATCAGTATAATACAGAAAGAGATCAGAATAAGAAATCAAAATTCAGCTAGTATTTTTCAGTTTAAAAATGCTTGTTATATATATATATATATATATGTGCTTATTGTTTGTTGAGACTTGGTTGTGTCGTGAGGGCACCCTTTTGAGCGTCCTCGCCACCCCTGGGTTGGTAACTCTGTCGCCCACTGAGCGGGTGGGTTTACATCACTCCAAGGAGTGGCATGCCGTCCCCAGTTTGGACGAAGATGGGATGAATCTTTCCCCATATCAGGTTGATCAGCATTACAGTACAGATAGCCCTATTGTGCACAAGCGCCCAGGGAATAAATTAAGATATAGTTACAATTACAGATACAGTATAGAAGTCCTCCGGACTCAGACACAGTTATTTATATCAGAGGCCATAGCCCGAGTTGGAGACCCAGGGGACCGGTAGAGGTGCTCATAGTTAGCAGATGAGTGGAGTGACTTATTTTTGGCTGGTTTTTACTCGGGTAGGGGTATATAGATTGTCCGCTTGCTTGGCGTCATCTGACTTATGGGGGTTGGTATTGGCTCTTGTTTGCTATATATATATATATGTATTTATGTTCTATATATTAGTTAATAGACAGCAGGCCGCCGCGTCTACAGCTACGCACCTGCCCTATCACAGTACAGAAAGTCTTATTCAGTTCATATCAGTACTTACAGATTCAGTTATCTCCTGCTATTTATAATTGCTAGTTATGTTATTTGTATTCAGTTTGCTTTGCATACTCGGTAACAGTGGTACTGACACCCGTGGGGGTGCTGCATTGCTTGCCTATAGGTACACATAGACGAGGAGTCGATCCCTCGTGATCCAGTCAGTAGAGTTATCAGCTCCTATCCTCCAGAGCTAGACAGTCGGAGGTTGTTCCTATTTCCTTTTTTATTACAGTTTGGGTAGGTTGGGGCCCTGTCCCGACCATTTTGTTATTACTTCCTATAGGCTTGCAGTCTGATGTTTCCCTATGGTGGTGGAGTCGGTCGTGTGGGGCCGTGCATGTATATATGTGTTTAGTTGTTGATGATGGCCGCGTGGGGCCTTCTTCTGGTTATAGTTAGTGACCTTGTCGGTCACAAAGGTGAATAGCAGTTACTTAAGATTATAGTGTCATCGTTCTGGTTAGCTGTTGTGAATTGCAGGTGGCTATAGGCCTAATCGGCTGGGGGCTATATTTACAGTCGCTATATAGCCGGTTCGTTTCTTGAAATAGAGCCAGAGTCTAGTAGGCACCAGGTGCCCGTCATACCCCCCAAGGTCGGGTGTGACAAGGGATTTGAAGGTTCCCCAGTATAATAAACTATGTGTCAATGTAGGTATACTTTGGGCCTCTCAAGAGAGCATTTTCTTGGCCCAAGGGCCCATCGTGAGATCACATCTTATTTAATCATTTGCCCTGGCAAGGCATAGGATGGCCCTCCTCAATGTGGGCAAGACGTAGGATCATCATGCGCTTATACATGGTGGTTGTCTGTTAAGATAAGTCTCCCATTGTTCCTCATGATTTTATTAATGCATATACTAAAAGATATTATATCATGTTTTCAGCAGGTTTGATCCACGGATCAGTTAACTAGATTTTACCTATGAACTTACTTCAGTTTATGTCTATTCATGTTTAAGAAATCAGCATGTGGCTTTTACTCTCAGAACCTTATGATGTTATGATTTAAGATATGCATGATTTAAGTTTTTACTCACTTAGCATGGTTTACTTACCTCTCATACTCAGTGCATTCAAAGTACTAACCGCATTCTCTATGCTGTATCATTTTGTGATACATGTTTACATGTTCAGACTTAGTCTCACCGCTAGTCAGTCTCCGGAGCTTGAGTCCATTTCTCCAGTTGGTGAGTCGTCATCCTTCGAGGAAATTCATTTAGTAGAGCTATGTTATTTTTAGTTTCATAATTCTAGTAAGCTAGTTTGGCCTCAGCATGTTATAGGTTTTTTCAGATATAGACTTGTATTTTCAACTTCGAACTCTATGTTGTGATGTTTTCGTTGGATAAACATTTGTAATTCAGATCTTCTCTATTTCAGATTTTAGTTATCAACTTTTCCTTATTGATCTATGGTTTTTATGTTCATTCCATGGGTTACCTTGGAGCCTTTTATGGTTCTAGGTTGCATGTCTCGATCTAGGAAATTATTCGGGTCGTGACAAACTTGGTATTAGAGCATTAGGTTTTAAAGTGTCCTAGGATGTCCGGAAGCAGCATTAAGTAAATTCTTTTTCATGGGTGTGAAGCGTGCCACACATATCCCAACGAAGTTATGAAACATTTTAGAAAACTTCCCGTCATTCTTGATTCTATCTCGTGGTATGAGTTCAACTCTCTCTATTCTTACAACTCCAACTTTACAAGTTTCTAGAATCATGCATCCATGCCAAGTTAACAGAAATAGGAATGTCCATGAGGATGGCTATGGAGATGGGCACCTGCAGACCCCACCATCCCTAGCGGATCCCGTGCTCGAGCAAGTTGCCCATGCTGAGTTTAGGGCAGCCATTCAGATGTTGACATAGGCATTGACCGCTCGGGTCAATCAGTATGTAGTGGCTCATTTTCCCTAGAATGGGAACACAGCGGAGGCTAGAGTTCAGGATTTCCTTAGGATAAATCCCCTTGAGTTCCTTTAATCAAATGTGGAGGAGGACCCATACGAGTTCATAGAAGAGATCTAGAAGATCACTCAGATTATCGGGTGACGGGTGAGGAGTGTATTTACTTAGCCTCCTATCAGTTGAATGGAGTCGGCCATATATGGTACAGGCAGTGGAAGGATAGCCGAGTAGTCGGAGAAGCCCTGTTGGTTGGGATAAGTTTTTAACTATATTCTTAGACCGATTCTTTCCCCAGGAGATGAGGGAAACAAAGGAAGCTATGTTCGTGAATTTGAGATAGAACAATATGAAAATTTTGGAGTATTCTCTTGAGTTCACTCGGTTGTCCAAAAATGCGTCGGAGTTGGTGGTTAATAAGAGGGCTCGGGTGAGCAGATTTGTGAATTGAGTAGCAGCTCATTTGGTCAATGACTGCAGGACTGCTATGCTTCATCAGGACATTGACTTTTCCCGATATGGTCTTTTATGCCCAGTAGATGGAGGCATTGTAGATGAGGGAGAGGGAGAGAGAGGACAAAAGGGTTAGGACAAACAATTTCAGGTTTGCTCAACAGAGATGGTGGTAGACATCATCAGCAGTACCACCATCAATCATCATCCCTAGCAGCATAATCAACTAGTGTGCCATCTAGGTCTATGCGCGATCATAGGGGAGGGACATCGGGCTCTCAAGGTCAGGAGAACCTAGCATTCCAATTTGCTGCAAGTGTGCTAGGAAGTATCCCGAAGAGTGCCTACCAGGTTCAGGGGCATGTTTTGGCTGCGGAAAGCCTGGCCACATGGTCCGAGATTTTCCAGCAGCCAAATAGGGCCATGGTAGAGGCCCTGGCACAACTTCCAGTTCTGTAGCTCCAAAACACGCTCAGCTAAGCAGGGTGCACCCACCAGTGCAGGTAGTGGTCAGCATCAAAACAGGTTTTATTCCATATCAACACGTCAAGAGCAGGAGGTCTAACCATATGTGGTCACTAGTATGTTACATATATTCCAACTTAATGTATATGCATTGTTACGTCTAGGGGATACATTATGTTTTGGGACTCCATATGTTGCTACTAGTTCTAGAGTCAGTCCCAAAATCCTATCAGAATCCTACTTACTCTCTACTCCAGTCGGTGACTAAGTTATAGCTCAATGGGCATACAAAATATTTCCCTGTCACAGTCCTTCAGAAAGTCACCTCAGCCAATCTAGTAGATGACCTTTATGCAAATTTATTTCTTTATGTGGTTCAACCCTCTGAATGAAAATGCATGGTATTAATATAATCTTAACATTTTTTTGTGTGTAGTAGTTGTGCTTTGCAGAAAATAAATACAAACTTGGTAATTTCTTGTGTAATGAAATAGAACCCATACTATATAAGTGTCTTGTTCATTTGACATTAGTATAATGCGTGTTGGTAAATTTTTAACTTTATAATTTTTTAATATTAAAAGTATATTTAATTATAAAATAACATGACTATCGTATGAAATACTAACATCTTCAAGTATTGAAATGAATCATTCCCTAATACATCTCTACAATATAAATAGGAATTTATTTCAATCTTTCTTGGAAAAAAAATTATATCTTATGGACCGACAAATTTAAATTTATCATCTTAACCTAAAATATATTCTCCCTTTAAGTGAAAAATATTGTGTAATTCTTCCAAGATCGACGTTAAAAATAACAAAATTAAAATCTTCAAAGAGGATACGCAATAAGTAAATCTTTAAATGAGATATAAAAATTTAAAATTTGAAAATGAATTTAAAGTTTTTTTTTCTTGTAATAGAACTTGACTGTCGTAAAATACCTTCAATAAGGTTGACCAAGTATAGATTTTCCTGAATTAATCTTATTCAAGTTTATTGAAAATATGCTTTGAACTACTTTAGGAAAAATAATTAGAGCGCTAATGTGTGAAAGATAAAAAAATCTATCTTAACAATCCTGAAATATGTTATAAATAGAGGCTTCTCAACAAGAAATAGGGAAAAGGCACAATTCTTGTCCTAATGTTGCTAGTATTGAGAGATGAAAATCGCAAGTAAAGAGATCTGCATATGTATAACGAGAGCATCTCCTTGCTTGGGATTATCAAATCACAATATCAACAACTTTAGAACAAAATTATGTGTAATTCTTATTTTTTGTTGAGGAGCCATTAATTATATTAGGCTTCAGACTTCTTAATGCACGTGTTCAATCTTTTCACACAAAAAACATTGTTAATTTCTTTTCCAGAAAATATCCGGAGTAGATTTAGAATAAATCTATATAGGATGAATTTAGAAAATGTTTTACTTGAACAACTCTTTATATAGAATTTTCATGATATTCATGAAAAATAATAACAAAAAACTTGAAATTTACTCTAGGTTGTTAAATTTCTCAACTATTTCTCATTTAAAGAATTATAAAAAATATTTGGTATACACATTGTTGATTTTGCTTTTAAAATTTCTTTTGTAGGAAGGTCCAGTCTTGAAATAGTAGACGTAATATGAATATTGCGCAGTTGTTGGGTGGCTTAGTGTTGTTTTCGAAGGAGAATAAATTTTATGTTAAGTTGAGAAATTTTAATTTTTTATGTCTAAAGTGTAGGAATTATTATTATTTTATTTTTGGCCCAATAAATATAAAGGTCATAACTAATATTTTATGAATAATAGATCTTGTTCGTACATCGGTTATTTGATGGATGTACCGAATTAAGTCTTAATTAAATAAGCTCTATAAATTTGTCCTCCCACTATCCATTCGGGTTAGCACATATTCTCTACACTTTTACCATCGCTGATAGTTATGGTAACATATGTCTAGGGCAAGGAGGTAGAAACCAATTCTCTACCAAAGCTTTCGCTTCTCTATGTTATAATGTCAACCGTTGCAGGTATGTTCTCTGTAGCGTTTCTATGTAAGATTATCATGTTCAAGATCTATGGGCATGTGTTTGGTTTATGTACTTAATTAAACTTGCATGTGTTATCATAGACTGAGCTGTTTGAATTAATAATCCATGTAACTTTAATTTATTATATAAATCAAGCACATACCCATAGATCTTGAACATGGTAATCTTACATGGAAACGATACAGAGAACATACCTAAGGTGGTTGACATTATCGTAGAGAGAAGAAGAAGCATTGGTAGGGAATTGGTTTCTACCTCCTTACACTAGCCTTACGTTACCGCTGCCGTCAGTGATGAAAAAGATGTAGAGAATATATGGTAACCCTAATGAGTGGAGGGAGGACCAATTTATAGAAGTAAATTAACTAATACTTAATACGGTATGTCCATCAAATAACCGGTGTACGAATGATATCTATTCTTCATTAAATATTAGTAATGGGCTTTACAGTAATTGGGCCAAAAATAAAATAATAATAATTCTTGCATTCTTCCACTTGGCCCAATAACAACATTACATTAATATTTACTGATATAAACATTTTTGCGCTTAAAATAAATCTCTTTTATAATGTCCATCATACATACCACAATATGACAAACCACTAATGCGAGTTATGGAGGTTATATGTAATTTTTTGCTACATACTCCTTTTCATATACTACTACATTAGCGATTTATCATGCTAGGTTGGTAAGTTATAAAACATACAACATTATGGTCCGAAATAATGTCTCATTGAGACTTATCCTGTAATATCTTAAAAAAATAATGTGTATACCATTATAAAAAATAGAAAATTCATTAATGTATATCAAAAATACTTAATTGAACTTAGAGTTTTAAAAAAAATCATAAATATATCATTAATAAGTACAACCAAGACCCATTCTTTTTGAACATGTTCTTTAAATGTCTTTGGTTGTAAGCTTTTTGATAACAGACGTGCAATAATGAGATCATTTCTCATATTCTCAGGTGACACTCTTTGTTTTTGAACTTCTTCCTTGCCGATAATGTAGTTCAATTTCATTTGTTTGGCACCTTTGGCCTATCGTTCTTGGAGAAGAATACTGTTGCAGTGTTATCACAATAAATTTTCAGCGGCTTTTTAATGGTGTCCACAAGCCCATGTCCTGAAATAAAATTCCGCAGCTATAATGCATGAAGTGTGGCTTCCATTGTGGATGAAGCATTGACAAATTTTTTATGTAATATCTCGAAGGGTCCTAAAACTAGACCAAATATTTGATATGTTCTCAGGAGAAAAGAAGGAAAATCTTTTTCACCAGAAGACACATGGTACGAGTCCTTATGAGAAGGTATGAAAAGGAAGTGTCGTGGTTAGAATCTGCCAAAGGAGTTCAGTGACGATAAGTCAAGGTATGACTCGTGGGATCATTCAACAAGTCGTAGAATGAACTGTGGTTTATGGAATGAGTTACCCTGATTAAAATGTATGAGACATTGTACAACCCATTATGAGAAACTCTGGGTCAATGTAAAATTCATTTGAAGGATAGAGGAGCTGAACAAGTGAACTACGAGAGAAAGCCATGAGTCGTACGTTCATGGTACAACCTGTATTCAATAGTCATAAGGGATATTTTGTGCATAAGATTTTGAGGGAATGAATCAGGGTACACGGCATAGTGTGAAATAAGTTTTGGCCTGCACCGGAGAGGAGGAACAAAGGACCATTGAAGAAATGACCACGGGTGGACGTAACACTCATAGGTTGATGGTACGAGTCGTGGTTTGATTCGTGGAAAACCTCAGAAAGTCAAGAAAATAAGTGGTGAGTATAGAGGGTAACCACGAGCCATGGTATGGATGTATGACTCGTGGTGTGAGTCATGACATCCGGCAGATTCAAATTTTTTGTGATTTAAGTAAGGGCATTTCCATGATTTCTATGCTTCTAAACCCTATACTACATCATTTTAAGCTCTGTTAGGAGGGTTTTAAGAGGTTTAGCCTGTTCTAACCTATTCCTTTCCCATGCATGCAAGTCAAGAGGATCTCATAGGAGATCAAGCCTAGAAATCATCAAGTTCTTCCCAAAATTTCTTGGGCTTTCAAGGAAGGGTGTAGATTCAACTTACCCAGGAATGTGAGGCCATTAATGAGGATTTCTTCCACCCTCATACCACTAATTCCCCATAATTTCATGAAGCAAGTCTCATTTCAATATATTATTGAAAAATTATATCAATCTAATTTGATAGATTTCTTACAAATTGTTTATGGGTTGATTCCCTATGTATTTTAAAGTATCTTTGATGATTAATTGGAAAGTTTTATGAATGTTTTTAATTACAAATTCATGATTTTAAGTATTAGAAGATTTTTCCAAATTATGCAAGTTTATGAAAAAGTATAGTTTATGATTGAGAACTACAAGTATGATGAAATATCTAGCATGTATGAATATTTACAAATTACCCATGAATATATTTCTGATTTTACTTATGATGTCTATTTCATACAAGCACGATGATATGGTTTGGGCATGCCCACTCAAGTTAAGCATGATCTCATGATTTAGCCAAGGCTAATAAATTTAGTTATCTTAAGTTTTAGAGTCAAGACTCCACATATGTTAAGATTTAAGTTATATTTTTATATATGATTATATGAGCATTATATATATTTTGGGAGTTATGTATAGCTCCGAGTAGGCTAGGGATCTCAAGGTTCCCCAGTATCATAAACTATGTGTCAGAGAAGGTATACTTTGGGCCTCTCAAGAGGACATTTTCTCAGCCCAAGGGCCCATAGTGATATTACATGTTATTTAATCCTTTGCCCTGGCAAGTCATAGGATGGTCCTCCTCCATATGGGCAAGACGTAGGATCATCATGCGCTCATTCATGGTGGTTGTTTGTTAAGATAAATCTCCCATTGTTCCTCATGATTTTATTAATGCATATACTATAAGATATTATATCATGTTTTTTGCAAGTTTGATCCAAGGACCAGTTAACAAACTTTTACCTATGAACTTACTTCAGTTTATGTCTATTCATGTGTCAGAAATCAGCATATGACTTTTACTCTCACAATCTTATGATGTTATGATTTAAGATATGCATGATTTCAGTTTTTACTCACTTAGCATGTTTACTTACCTTGCATACTCAGTACATTAAAAGTACCGACCGCATACTCTATGCTGTATCATTTAATGATACGAGTTTACATGTTCAGACTTAGTCTCACCGCTAGTCAGTCTCCCGAGCTTGAGTCAGTTCTCTAGTTGCTGAGTCCTAATCCTTCGAGGACATTCAATTTGTTGAGCTATGTTATTTTCAGTTTCATGCTTCTAGTGAGCTAGTTAGGGTGTTGTCCCATCACCTCTTCAGTATGTTATAGGCTTTTTTCATACATAGACTTGTATTTTCGACTTTGGACTCTATGTTGTGATGTTTCTGTTGGATAAATGTTTCTTATTCAGATTTTCTCTATTTCAGATTTAAGTTATCAACTTTGTTATGTTGATCTCTGACTGTTATGTTCATGCCAAGAGTTACCTTTGAGCCTTTTATGGTTCTAGGTTCCGTGTCTCAATTTAGGACAATGTTCGGGTCGTGAAAAACTTGGTATCAGAGCATTAGGTTTTGAAGTGTCCTAGGGTTTTCGAAAGCAGCATTAAGTAAAAAAAATTTCATGGGTGTGAAGCGTGCCACACATATGATGAAGAGGCTACGAAATGTTTTAGGAAACTTCCCGTCATTCTTGATTCTATCTCATGCTATGAGTTCAACTCTCTCTATTCCTCTAACTACAGCTTTATACATTTGCAAAATCATGCCTCCATGCTGCGTTAACGGAAAAAGGAATTGCTACGAAAATGGGAATGTCCATGAGAATGGCTATGGAAATAGGCACCTACATGCCCCACCATCACTAGCTGATCCCGTGCTCGAGCAAGTTGCCCATGCTGAGTTTAGGGCAGCCATTCAGATATTGACACAGGCGTTGACCGCTCAGGTCAATCTATAGGTAAAGGCTCATGTTCGATAGAATGGGAACACAACAACGGCTAGAGTTCGGGATTTCCATAGGATAAATCTCCTTAAGTTCCTTTGATCGAAAGTGGAGGAGGACCCACATGAGTTCATAGAGGAGATCTAGAAGATCACTTAGATTATGGGGTGACAAGTGAGGAATGTTTAGACTTAGCCTCCTATCAGTTGAATGGAGTCACCCATATATGGTACTGGCAGTGGAAGGATAGCCGAGTAATCAAAGCACCCTTGTTGGTTGGGATGAGTTTCTAACTACATTCCTAGACCGATTCTTTCCCTGGGAGATGAGGGAAATCAAGGTAGCTAAGTTCATGAATTTGAGATAGAACAATATAAAAATTTTGGAGTATGCTCTTAAGTTCACCCAATTGTCCAAATATTCGCCGGAGTTGGTGGCTAATAAGAGGGCTCGGGTGAGCTGATTTGTGAATGGAGTAGAAGATCATTTGGTCAATGACTGCAGGACTGCTATGCTTCATCATGACATTGACTTTTCATGATTGGTCTTTTCTGCCCAGCAGATGGAGACAGTGTAGATAAGGGAGAGGGATAGAGAGGCCAAAAGGGCTAGGACAGACAGTTTCAAGTTTTCTCAGCAGAGATAGCGGTAGATATCATCAGCAATACATCCATCAATCATCAACCCCAGAGCCATAATCATATAGTATGCCATACATGTCTATGCGCGATTATAGGGGAGGGAGATCGGGCTCTTCAGGTCAGGAGATCTTAGCATTCCAATTTGCGGAAAGTGTGCTAAGAAGCACCCCGGAGAGTGATTACCAGGTTCAGGGCATGTTTTAGGTACAGAAAGTCCGACCACATGCTCTGAGATTGTCCAGGCGCCAAATAGGGCCATGGTAGAGTCTGTGACCCAGCTTCCAGTTCAGTAGCTCCACAACACGCTCAGCTCAGCAGAGTGCATCCACCAATACAGGTAGTGGTCAGCGTCAAAACATGTTTTATTCCGTATCATCACATTATGAGCAGGAGGTCTAACAGATGTTATCACTAGTATGTTACAAGTATTCAATCTTGATGTGTATGCATTGTTAGATCTTGGGGATACCTTATTTTTTGGGACTCCATATGTTGCTACTAGTTCTGGAGTCAGTACCAAAATCCTATCAGAACCCTACTTATACTCTACTCAAGTTGGTGACTCAGTTATAGCTCGATGGGTATACAGAAGTTGCCCTATCACAGTCCTTCAGAAAGTCACCTCAGCCGATCTAGTGGAGTTAGACATAACTAATTTTGATGTTATCTTTGGTATGAATTGGTTACAGGCATGTTATGCTTCAGTGAATTATAGAACCCGTGCGGTGAAGTTCTGGTTTTCGGGCAAGCTAGTCCTAGAATGGAAGGGTAGTTCAGCTATGCCAGTAGGTCACTTCGTTTCCTACCTTAAGGCCAAGAAGATGGTTTCAAAAGGTTATGCTTGCTATCTGGTTTGGGTTAAGGATGCTACATCCGAGACCCCGACTCTTAATCAGTCCCTATAGTATGTGATTACCCAGAGGTTTTCCCAGGTGATCTACCAAGAGTTCCTACCGAGTGGGAGATTGACTTCAGTATTGACCTTCTTTCCGATATGCAGCCAATATCTATTCCTTCGTATAGAATGGCTCCAGCTGAACTAAAGGAGTTGAAAGAAAAGTTGAAGAATCTTCTAGATAAGGGATTCATCAGGCCCAGTAAGTCCCTATGGGGTGCACCAATTATCTTTGTTCGAAAGACGAATGGGTCTCTTCGTATGTTCTTCGCCTACCGGCAGTTTTGAACAAGGTTATAATCAAGAACAAGTATCCCCTCCTCTGAATTGATGACTTGTTTTATCAATTCAGGGTTCTAAGTGTTTGTCAAATATAGACCTCAGGTTCGGCTATCACTAGTTCAGAGTTAGGGAGAGACATTTCACAGACAGTCTTTAGGACTCAGTATGGTCACTATGAGTTTGTAGTTAGGTCATTAGGACTAATTAATGCTCATGCAGCTTTTATGAATTTGATGAACAGGGTGCTCAAGCCATATTTGGATATGTTCATGATTGTCTTCATAGACGATATTTATGCAAATTTATTTCTTTCAGTGGTTTAACCCTCCGAATGAAAATGCATGGTATTAATATAATATTTACCTTTTTTGGTCTGTAGTAGTTGTGCTTTGCAGAAAATAAATACAAACTTGGTAGTTTATTGTGTAACAAAATAGAGCCCATACTGTATAAGTGCTTTATTCATTTGACATTAGTATAATTCATGTTGGTAAATTTTTAACTTTAAAATTTTTGAATATTCAAAGTATATTTAATTATAAAATAACATGACTATCGTATGAAATACTAACATCTTTAAGTATTGAAATGAATCATTCCTTAATTCATCTCTATAATATAATTAGGAATTTATTTCAATCTTTCTTGGAAAATTTTTTATAGCTTATGGACAAAGAAATTTAAATTTATCATCTTAACCAAAGTATATTCTCCCTTAAGTGAAAAATATTATGTAATTCTTCCCAGATCGAAGTTAAAAATAATAAAATTAAAATCTACAAAGAGGACAAAAAATAAGTAATTCTTTAAATGAGATATAAAAATTTAAAATCTGAGAATGAATTTAAATTTTTTTTTCTTTGTAGTAGATCTTGACATCATAAAATACCTTCAATAAGGTTGACCAGGTATAGATTTTCCGGAATTCATCTTATGCAAGTTTATTCTAAATATGCTTTGAACTACTTTAGGAAAAATAATTAGAGCACTAATGTGTGAAAGATAAAAAATCTATCTTAACAATCCTGAAACCCGTTATAAATAGCGGCTTCTCAACAAGAAATAGAGAAAAGGCACAATTTTTGTTGTAATGTTGCTGGTATTGAGAGTTGAAAATGCAAGTAAGGAGATGTGCGTATGAATAACGAGAGCATCTCCTTGCTTGTGATTATCAAATTACAATATCAACAACTTTAGAATAAGATTATGTGTATTTCTTATATTTTTTTGAGGAGCCATTAATTTATATTAGGCTTCAGACTTCTTAACGCATGTGTTCAATATTTTCACACAAAAAACTTTGTTAATTTCTTTTCCAGAAAATATCCAGAGTAGATTTAGAATAAATCTATATAGGATGAATTTAGGAAATATTTTTACTTGAACAACTCTTTATAAATAATTTTCATGATATTCATGAAAAATAATAACAAAGACCTTGAAATTTATTCCAGGTTGTTAAATTTCTCAACTATTTCTCATTTAAAGAATTATACAAAATATTTGGTATACGCTTTGTTGATTTCCAAAGGTTATGTTTGCTATCTGGTTTGGGTTAAGGATGCTACATCCGAGACCCCGACTCTCAGTCAGTCCCTCTAGTATGTGAATACCTAGAGGTTTTCTCAGGTGATCTACCAAGAGTTCTTGTCGAGCGGGAGATTGACTTTGTTATTCACCTTCTTCCTGATACGCAACCTATATCTATTCATTCATATAGAATGGCTCCAGATGAACTAAAGAAATTGAAAGAACAGTTGAAGAATCTTCTAGATAAGGGATTCATCAGGCCCAGTAACTCCCCATGGGGTGCACCAATTATCTTTGTTCTAAAGATGGATAGGTCTCTTCGTATGTGCATTGCCTACCGGCAGTTGAACAAGGTTAAAATCAAGAACAAGTATCCCCTCGTCTAACTTGATGACTTGTTTTATCAATTTCGGGTGCTAAGTGCTTGTCAAATATAGACCTCAGGTCTGGCTATCACTAGCTCAGAGTTAGGGAGAGACATTCCGAAGACAACCTTTAGGACTCGGTATCGTCACTATGAGTTTGTAGTTATGTCTTTAGGACTAATGAATGCTCCTGCAGCTTTTATGGATTTGATGAACAGGGTGCTCAAGCCATATTTGGATATCTTCGTGATTGTCTTCCTTTACGCCATTTATGAAAATTTATTTCTTTCATTAGTTCTCCGATTGAAAATGCATGGTATTGATATAATATTAACCTATTTTTTTGTGTATTAGTTGTACTTTGCAGAAAATAAATACAAACTTGGTAGTTTCTTATTTAACAAAATAGAGCCCACACTAGATTAGTGCCCTATTCATTTGAAATTAGTATAATGCGTGTGGGTAAATTTTTAACATTAAAATTTTTAAATATTCAAAGTATATTTAATTATAAAATAACATGACTATCGTATGAAATACTAACATCTTCAAGTATTGAAATGAATCATTCCTTAATTCATCTCTATAATATAAATAGGAAATTTTTTCAATCTTTCTTGGAAAAATAATCATTGCTTACGTACCAAGAAATTTAAATTTATCATCTTAACCTAAAATATATTCTCCCTTTAAGTGAAAAATATTATGTAATTCTTCCCAGATCGAAGTTAAAAATACTAAAATTAAAATCTACAAAGAGGATACGCAATAAGTAATTCTTTAAATGAGATATAAAAATTTAAAATCTGAAAATAAATTTAAAGTTTTTTCCTTGTAATATATCTTAATAATCATAAAATACCATCAATAAGGATGGCCAAGTATAGATTTTCCTGAATTCATCTTATTCAAGTTTATTCTAAATATGCTTTGAACTACTTTAGAAAAGATAATTAGAGCACTAATGTGTGAAAGATAAAAGAATCTGTCTTAACAATCCTTAAACTCGTTATAAATAGCGGCTTCCCAACAAGAAATAGGGAAAAGGCACAATTCTTGTCCTAATGTTGCTGGTATTGAGAGATGAAAATCACAAGTACGGAGATGTGCGTATGCATAAGGATAGCATCTCCTTGCTTGTGATTATCAAATCACAATATCAACAACTTTAGAACAATATTGTGTGTATTTATTACTTTTTGTTGAGGAGCCATTAATTATATTAGGGTTTAGACTTCTTAACGCATGTGTTCAATCTTTTCACACAAAAAACTTTGTTTATTTCTTTTTCAGAAAATATCCGGAGTAGATTTAGAATAAATTTATATAGGATGTGTTAAGAGAATGTTTCACTTGAAAAACTCTTTATAAATAATTTTCATGATATTCATGAAAAATAATAACAAAAAAATTAAAATTTACTCCTGCTTGTTAAATTCGTCAACTATTTCCCATTTAAAGAATTATAAAAAATATTTGGTATACACTTTGTTGATTTCCAAATGTTATGTTTTATATCTGGCTCGGTTTAAGGATGTTACATCCGAGACCACGACTCTCAGTCATTCCCTATAGTATGTGAATACCTATAGGTTGTCCTAGGCGATCTTCCAAGAGTTACTCTCGAGCGGGAGATTGACTTTTTTATTCACCTTCTTCCTGATACGCAACCTATATCTATTCCTTCATATAGAATGACTCCAGCTGAACTAAAGGAGTTGAAAGAACAGTTGAAGAATCTTATGAATAAGGGATTCATCAGGCCCAGTAAGTCCCCATGGGGTGCACCAATTATATTTGTTCAAACGACGGATGGGTCTCTTCATATTTGCATCACCTACCGGTAATTGTAAAAGGTTACAATCAAGAACAAGTATCCCCTCCTGTGAATTGATGACTTGTTTTATCAATTCAGGGTGCTAAGTGTTTGTCAAATATAGATCTCAGGTCCGGCTATTACTAGCTCAGAGTTAGGGAGAGACATTCCGAAGACAACCTTTAGGACTCGGTATGGTCACTATGAGTTTGTAGTTATGTCTTTAGCACTAATGAATGCTCCTGCAGTCTTTATGGATTTGATGAATAGGGAGGTCAAGATATACCTGGATATATTCGTGATTGTCTTCATAGACGACATTTATGCAAATTTATTTCTTTCAGTAGTTCAACCCTCCTAATGAAAATGCATGGTATTAATATAATATTAACCTTTTTCGATGTGTAGTAGTTGTGCTTTGAAAAAAATAAATATAAACTTGGTAGTTTCTTGTGTAAAAAAATAGAGCCCACACTGTATAAATGTCCTATTCATTTGACATTAGTATTATGTGTGTTGGCAATTTTTAAACTTTAAAATTTTTGAATATTTAAATTATATTTAATGATACAATAACATGACTATCTTATTAAATACTAACATCTTCAAGTATTGAAATCAATAATTCCTAAATTCATCTCTACAATATAATTAGGAATTTTGTTTCAATATTTCTTGGAAAAAAATTTATAGCTTATGGACCAAGAAATTTAAATTTATCATCTTAACCTAAAATATATTCTCCCTTTAAGTGAAAAATGTTATGTAATTCATCCAAGATCGAAGTTAAAAATAATAAAATTAAAATATACAAAGAGGATATGCAATAAGTAATTCTTTAAATGAGATATAAAAATTTAAAATCTGAAAATAAATTTAAAGATATTTTTCCTTGTAATAGATCTTTACAATCATAAAACACCTTTGATAAGGTTGTCCAAGTATAGGTTTTCCTGAATTCATCTTATTCAAGTTTATTCTAAATATGCATTGAACTACTTTTTGAAAAATAATTAGAGCACTAATGTGTGAAAGATAAAAAATCTATCTTAACAATCCTGAAACCTGTTATAAATAGTGGCTTCTGAACAAGAAATAGGGAAAAGGCACAATTCTTGTCCTAATGTTGCTGGTATTGAGAGATGAAAATCGAAAGTAAGGAGATGTACGTATGCATAACGAGAGCATCTCCTTGCTTGTGATTATCAAATCACAATATCAACAACTTTAGAACAAGATTATGTATATTTCTTACTTTATTTTGAGGAGCCATTAATTATATTAGGCTTCAGACTTCTTAACATATGTGTTCAATGTTTTCACACAAAAAACTTTGTTAATTTCTTTTCCAGAAAATATCTGGACTAGATTTAGAATAAATTTATATAGGATGAATTTTGAAAATGTTTTACTTGAACAACTCTTTATAAAGAATTTTCATGATATTCATGAAAAATAGTAACAAAAAACTTGAAATTTACTCCAGGTTGTTAAAGTTCTCAACTATTTCTAATTTAAAGAATTATAAAAAATATTTGGTATACACTTTGTTGATTTTGATTTTAAAATTTCTTTTATAGGAATGTCCAGTCATGAAATAATAGACGTAATATGAATATTTCTCAGTTGTTGGGAGGCTTACTATTGTTTCGTAGGAGAATAAATTTTATGTTAAGTTGATAAATTTTAATTTTTTATGTCTAAAGTGTAAGAATTATTATTAATTTATTTTTGGCCCAATAAATATAAAGTTCATAACTAATATTTTATGAATAAGAGATCTTTTTTGTACATCAATTATTTGATGGATGTACCGGATTAAGTCTTAATTAATTAAGCTCTATAAATTGGTCCTTCCACCATCCATTCAGGTTAGCACATATTCTCTAGACTTTTTCCATCACTGATGACTGTGGTAATATAAGTCTTGGGCAAGGAGGTAGAAATCAATTCTCTACCAAAGCTTTCACTTCTCTTTGTGATAATGTCAACCGCTGCATGTATGTTCTCTATAGTATTTCTATGTAAGATTATCATGTTCAAGATCTATGGGCATGTGTTTGGTTTATGCACTTAATTGAACTTGCATGTGGTATCATAGCCTGAGCTGTTTGAATTGATAATCCCTGTAAGTTTAATTTATTGTATAATTCAAACACATAGCCATAGATCTTGAACATGGTAATCTTACATGGAACCGATACAGAGAACAAACCTTAAGTAGTTGACATTATCGTAATGAGAAGAAGAAGCATTGGTAAGGAATTGGTTTCTACCACCTTACCCTAGCCTTACGTTACCGCAGCCGTCAATGATGAAAAAGATGTAGAAAATATATTGTAACCGTAATGAGTGGAGGGAGGACCAATTTATAAGAGTAAATTAATTATGACTTAATACGGTACATCCATAAAATAACCGATGTGCGGATGATATCTATTCTTCATTAAATATTAGTTATGGGCTTTACATTAATTGGGCCAAAATTAAAATAATAATAATTCTTGCATTCTCCCACTTGGCCCAATAACTACATTACATTAATATTTAATGATACAAACATTTTTGCGCATAAAATAAGTCTCTTCTATAATGTCCATCATACATACAAAAATATGACAAATCACTAATGCGAGTTATGGTAGTTATACATAATTTTATGCTACATACTTCTTTTCATATACTACTACATTAGCAATCTGTCATGCTAGGTTCGTAAGTAATAAAACATATAACATTATGGTCCGCAATAATGTCTCATGAGACTTATCCTATAATATTTTAAAACAATTATGTGTATACCATTATAAGAAATAGAAAATTCATCAATGTATATCAAAAATACTTAGTTGAACTCAGAGTGTCAAAAAAATCATAAATATATCAATAATAAGTACAACCAAGACCCATTCTTTGAACATGTTCTTTAAATGTCTTTGGTTGTAAGCCTTTTTATAACAGATGTGCAATCATGAGATCAGTTCTAATATTCTTAGGTGACACTCTTTGTGTTTGAACTTATTCCGTGCCGATAATGTACTTTAATTTCATATGTTTGGCACCTTTGGAGTACCTATCGTTGTTGGAGAAGAATACTGCTGTAGTGTTATCACAATAAATTTTCAACGGCTTGGTAATGGTGTAGACAAGCCCATGTCCTGAAATAAAATTCCGTAGCTATAATACATGAATTGTGGCTTCATATTCTCAGGAGAAAAGAAGGAAAATCTTTTTCACAGGACGGCACATGCTACGAGTCATTATGAAAAGGTATGACTTATGGGAAGTGTCGTGGTTAGAATCTGCCGGAGGAGTTTAGTGACGACGAGTCAAGGTCTGACTCATGGGATCATGTAACGAGTCGTAGGATGAATTGTTGTTGGTGGAATGATTTACCCTAATTCGAATGTACGAGACATTGTACGACCCATTGTGAGAAACTCGGGGCCTATGTAAAATTCATTAGAAGGATAGAGGAGATGAACAAGTGAACTATGAGAGAAAGCCATGAGTCGTATATTGATGGTACGACCTGTGTTCAATAGTTGTAAGGGATCTTTTGTGCATCAGATTTGGAGGGAATGAGTTAGGGTACGACTCATAGTCTTAAACGAGTTATAGCCTGCACCGGTAAGGAGGAACTAAGGACCTTGGAAGTTGTGACCTCAGGTGGATATAAAGAGTCATAGGTTGGTGGTACGAGTTGTGGTTTGATTCGTGGAAAACTTCAGAAAGTCAGGAAATGTAGTGGTGACTACGGATGGTAACCATGAGGCATGGTATGCATGTATGACTCGTGTTGTGAGTCAAGACATCCTGCAGATTAAAATTTTCTGTGATTTAAGTAAGGGCATTTCCATCATTTCTAGGCTCCTAAACCCTATACTACGTCATTTTTAGCTCTGTTAGGAGGGTTTTAAGAGGTTTTATCCTGTTCTAACCTATTCCTTTCCCATGCATCCAAGTCAAGAGGATCTCATAGGAGATCAAGCTTAGAAATCTTCAAGTTCTTCCCCAAATTTCTTGGGCTTTCAGGGAAGGGTGTAGATTCAACTTACTCAGGTATGTGAGGCCATGAATGAGGATTTCTTCCACCCTAATACTTATAATTCCCCATAATTTCACGAAGCAAGTCTCAATTCAAATTATTATTTAAAAGTTATTACAATCTAATTTCATAGATTTCATACAAATTGTTTATGGGTTGATTCCCTATGTATTTTAAAGTATGTTTGATGATTAATTGGAAAGTTTTATGAATGTTTTTGATTACAAATTCACGAGTTTAAGTTTTAGAAGATTTTTCCCAATTATGCAAGTTTATGAAAAAGTATAGTTTATGATTGAGAATTACAAGTATGATGAAGTATCTAGCATATATGAATATTTACAAATTACACATGAATATATTTATGGTTTTCTTATGATGTCTATTTCATGCAAGCTTGATGTTATGATTTGGGCATGCCCACTCAAGTTAAGCATGATCTCATGATTTAGCCAAGGTTAATAAAATTAGTTATCTCAAGTTTTGGAGTCAAAACTCCCCATATGTTATGATTTAAGGTATGTTTTTATATATGATTATATGAGCATTATATATGTTTTAGGAGTTGTGTATTGACCCGAGTGGGCTAGGGATTTCAAGGTTCCCTAGTCTCATAAACTATGTGTCAATGTAGGTATACTTTGGGCCTCTCAAGAGAGCATTTTCTTGGCCCAAGGGCCCATCGTGATATCACACCTTATTTAATCCTTTGCCCTAGCAAGGCATAGGATGGCCCTCCTCTACGTGGGCAAGACGTAGGATCATCATGCACTCATGCATGGTGGTTGTATGTAAAGATAAATCTCCCATTGTTCCTTATGATTTCACTAATGCATATACTATAAGATATTATATCATGTTTTTAGCAGGTTTGAACCAAGGATCAATTAACCAGCTTTTTCCTATGCACTTACTTCACTTTATGTTTATTCATGTTTCAGAAATCGACATGTGGCTTTCACTCTCAGAATCTTATGATGTTATGATTTAAGATATGCATGATTTTACTTTTTACTCACTTAGCATTTTTTACTTACCTTGCATACTCGGTACATTCAAAGTACAGACCACATACTCTATGTTGTATCATTTTATGATACGGGTTTACATGTTCAGACTCAGTCTCACTACTAGTCAGTCCCCCGAGCTTGAGTCCCGTACTCCAGTTGGTGAGTCCTCATCCTTTGAGAACATTCAGTTTGTTGAGCTATGTTATTTTTAGTTTCAGGCTTCAAGTGAGCTAGTTAGGGTGTTGTCCCATCAGCTCTTCAGTATGTTATAGGTTTTTTAAGACATAGACTTGTATTTTCAGCTTCGGACTCTATATTGTGATGTTTCCGTTGGATAAACATTTGTTGTTAAGATTTTCTCTATTTCAGATTTAAGTTATCAACATTGTTATGGTGATCTATGACTGTTATGTTCATGCCAAGAGTTACCTTGGAGCCTTTTATGGTTCTAGGTTCCGTGTCTCGATCCAGGACAATGTTCGGGTCCTACCAAACCTTGTATCAGAGTATTAGGTTTTTAAGTGTCCTAGGGTGTCCGAAAGTAGCATTAGCTAAATTCTTTTTCATGGGTGTGAAGCATGCCACACATATGACAAAGAGGCTATGAAATGTTTTAGGAAACTTCCCGTCTTTCTTGATTCTATCTCGTGCTATGAGTTCAACTCTCTCTATTCCTCGAACTCCATCTTTGCATGTTTGAAAAATCATGCCTCCATGCTGAGTTAACAAAAAAAGGAATCGCAACCGAAATGGGAATGTTCGTGAGAATGGCTATGGAAATGGGCACCTGCAGGCCCCACCATCCCCAGCGGACCCCGTGCTCGAGCAACTTGCCCATGCTGAGTTTAGGGCAGCCATTCAGATATTGACATAGGCGTTGACCGCTCAGGTCAATTAGTAGGTTGCGGCTCATGTTCCCTAGAATGGGAACACACCAGCTGCTAGAGTTCGGGATTTCCTTAGGATAAATCTCCTTGAGTTCCTTTGATTGAATGTGGAGGGAGACCAACACGAGTTCATAGAGGAGATCTGGAAGATCACTCAGATTATGGGGTGACGAGTGAGGAGTGTTTAGACATAGCCTCCTATCAATTGAATGGAGTCGCCCATATATGGTACTGGCAGTGGAAGGATAGCCGAGTAGTTGGAGTAGCCCTGTTGGTTGGGATGAGTTTCTAATTGCATTCTTAGACCGATTCTTTCCCCGGGAGATGAGGGAAATCAAGGCATCTAAGTTCTTGAATTTAAGATAGAACAATATGACAATTTAGGAGTATGCTCTTGAGTTCACCCGGTTGTCCAAATATGCGTCGGAGTTGGTGGCTTATAAGAGGGCTCGGGTAAGAAGATTTGTGAATAGAGTACCAGATCATTTGGTCAATGACTTCTGGGGCATGTTTTGGGTGTGGAAAGCCTAGACACATGGTCCGAGATTGTCCAGTAGCCAAACAAGGCCATGGTAGAGGCCGTGACCCAGCTTCCAGTTCAGTAGCTCCACAACACGCTCAGCTCAGCAGAGTGCATCAACCAGTGAAGGTAGTGGTCAGCATCAGAACAGGTTTTATTCCATACATCATGTTAGGAGCACGAGGTCTAACTAGATGTGGTCACTAGTATGTTACAAGTATTCCATCTTGATGTTTATGCATTGTTAGATCTTGGGGATACCTTATCTTTCGGGACTCCATATGTTGCTACCAGTTTTGGAGTCAGTCCCAAAACCCTATCAAAACCCTACTTACTCTCTACTCCAGTCGGTGACTCTGTTATAGCTCGATAAGTATACAGAAATTTCCCTATCACAATTCTTTAGAAAGTCACCTCAGCTAATCTAGTAGAGTTAGACATGGCTTATTTTGATGTTATCATTGGTATGAATTGGTTACATGCATGTTATGCCTCAGTGAATTATAGAACTCGTGCGGTAGAGTTTCGGTTTTTAGGCGAGCCAGTCTTATAATGGAAGGGTGGTTCAGCTATGCTAGTAGATCACTTCGTTTCCTACCTTAAGGCCAAGGAGATGATTTCCAAAGGTTATGTTTGCTATCTGGTTCGGGTTAAGGATTCTACATCCGAGACCCTGACTCTTAGTCAGTCCCTATAGTATGTGAATACCCAGAGGTTTTCCCATCTACCAAGAGTTCCTCCTGAGCGGGAGATTGACTTTTGTATTGACCTTCTTCCCGATATACAGCCTATATCTATTCCTTCGTTTAGAATGGCTTCAGTTGAAGTAAAGGATTTTAAAGAAAAGTTGAAGAATCTTCTAGATAAGGGATTCATCAGGCCCAGTAAGTCCCCATGGGGTTCACCAATTATCTTTGTTCGAAAGACGGATGGGTCTCTTCGTATGTGCATCGCCTACCGGCAATTGCACAAGTTTACAATCAAGAACAAGTATCCCCTCCTCTGAATTGATGACTTATTTTATCAATTCAAGGTGCTAAGTGTTTTTCAAACATAAACCTCAGGTCTAGCTATCACTCGCTCAAAGTTAGGGAGAGACATTTTGAAGACAACTTTTAGGACTCGGTATGGTCACTATGAGTTTGTCGAACTCCTACAGGTCCTATAAAAATTTAGATGCATGAAAATATGGAGGTTCATTAAGGTGAAATTCCGAACCTTGGCAGCTGCTGCAGACAAGTTCACATTCACTGGGACCACCTGCTGGTTCACTTGGTTGGTCATAGCCTGAGCCAACAGCTGGATTGTCGCTCTAAATTTTGTAGAAGACACTTGATCGTCCTGAGGAGCAGCTGGAGGTGGTGGGGAAGGTTCATTTGCATTCCCATTTCCTCTTCTTGGCAGCATGTTATTAATAAAACGAGTAGAGAATGAATTAGGAGGGCACTTTTTGGATTAAGTTCAACGCACGATAAGGAGTATGAACAAAAGGAAAATTTTCTAAAAATGGCTTATTGCCTCCCCCTCATAAGTGTGGCATGGTTCACACCCATGAAAAGGACTCTACTCGATGTGGCTTTTAGACATCCTATGACACTCTAAACCTAGGGATCTGATATCAAGTTAGTCATGCCCTGAGTTTACACCCTGGAAGAGGCACGGTACTTGGTGCCACAAGTGACCCAAGCTAACCCATGGCTTAACATCACACTGGTTAAATGAAATAATATAGCGGAAGATGGAAACATAACTAAATAGTTTGATTCTAAAATAAGAAATGTCTAGAAAAAATAATGCAACTCATGCAAATATTGTAGAAACAAGCTGAACAATGCTACGTTTGAAAGCCAATTAATAACTGACAAGTTACTGGGACAAACCCCCAATTAACTCTAAAATCTGAAAGCTAGACCTAAAATTGAACTAAAGCCTTGTCCTAGAAAGATGAGGACTCAACAATATCAAGCTGATGAAAATCGTCCGAGGGGAACTACTGACGCTGTTGTGACTATTAACCTACACCTATATCATAATATGGTACAACATGGAAGTATGCATCAGTACTTTTAATGTACTGAGTATGCAAGATATAAGTGAAAAAATAAGAGAACATAACTGAGTTGAGATGATATGAAATAACCAACTATAACTTGATGAGTACTATGATATAACTGTAATAGTATAAGTACGAGCATTAACTGATAGTCATACATATGTCCTGAAATCTGAGTAACTGAACTGAGCTGAAACTAAGACTGAGCTGTATTGATAAGAGGTATTGTACTAAACTACAGGAGAAACTGTAACTAAGATGTAACCACATGAGCTAAACATAGAGAACGGTGTATACCCCTCATCGGTGAAGGCCCACAATATCTTGCCAGAGTATAGTAGCTAAACTAGGTGATCACTGTCTGTTGCCCATTTGTGTAAAAACCTACAGTGGCAACGTAGTTCTGGGAACCTGGGTGCGCTGCACCCGACATGCTCGGTGTTGTGTTCTACTCCTACTGAAAGTCCTAACTAGGACTGTTAAGCTGATAGCTCAAAACTATTGTCCGAGGACTTAAGTGAGGAGTACTTATCTAGAAGTACCCTAACAGCCTAAAGGACCTCATAACTGGAAACTAGTGTTTGAGGACTGGCTATAGCTGCTTCATCTGAAAGCGCCGTAACCGTCTAAAGAACAACCTGATAACTGATACTAAGGAGTGCTACTGAGCTCCTCAAGAATAGACTATAGTAAAAATAATCAGCTGACTTACTGAAAGGGCTAATTACCGATTGAGACTGAAATAGCATTTAAACTTACTATTAACTCACATGATGTAATAAGATGGAAATTTCAAGAACTAACAAAGTCAAGCAACATTTGTATCTAGTCAATTCTATAAGATCCAATTTACTGTACTCATAGAAACAAGAGCTAGAATAATATTTCATGAAATGAATAGCGACATTCTTAATAAGTAATGAAGACTTGCAAGGATTCATCAGGACTACAATCTAAAAGAAATATTCATAATCTGAGTGAAAAATAATCCTAGGTTTGATCCTCAGGGCTAGAACTGACATAGATGCTTAGAAGGATTTTGGGGTACAAGGGAAGAGTACTTCTCTTGTTGAATTCCCACATACATGGAGTAGAATTCCTTGAGAACAATCTGAAGAAATGTAAGGGGAAGACTTAAACCCTTGACCTTACTTTGTATCTCCTGTCTGAGTTTCCTATGCTGCTAACTGGAGGGAATGAGAGAAATGAGAGTAAACTATCGACTAACTCCCTAAATCCCTATGAAAATAACCCTAAAACGACATAGTTTAGGGTCTAGGAGCTTTATAATTATGAAAACACCCTTACTAATAACGCTGGAAAATACGACCCACTAGTCCTCATGAGGGACATCACGATTCATGAGGTAGGGGACGACTTGTGGTGTCAACTCATGAAGTCTATTGGAAATCCGAATAAAAACTTGAACAACCCAAGCGGTGACTCACTTCACGAGTCATGAGGTACTCCATGACTCCTGACTCCCTTTGTGACTTCACTAATGAATCAAATCTTCAATTTCGACCATCCTACGCCTCACCTTACAGGTCGTGAAGTGACTTCACGGTTCGTGATTACCACTCGTGGTCAGCCCCTCACCACAATTCCTCCAAGGTAGGCCTCCACTTGACGAGTCACTCCACGACTCATGAAGTACTTCACGGGTCACTGGACGAGTCATCCTGTGACCTGGTGCACATTTTCCTACTTTCTCTATTTCAACTCCCAGGTCTAATCTTACGAACTTTTGGGGTGTTACACTTTTCTAGGTTATTTTTTTTAGGAGACTGACTTTTTGATAGAGAACCAATACTTTTGAGATTGTTCTTGAGTTTTCCAATATTCGTGGAGATATTACTCATTGTTCTTGAATTGATTGAAGTTGAATTGTGCAATAATCAATTGGGTTTTTATTTCAATCATCATTGTAAGTCTCTAATTATGCTTTATTTCATGAATGCTAATTCCTTTCTTACAAACATGAGAGGCTAAAACATCCACAACTATTATTGTGGGAACCATGGTGGAATAACTAACTATATTTTACATGTAGTTATTCAAAACCAATACTTATGTTTGTATTGTCTTCTCGTCATGTAAAACATTTTTTAATGGAGCGCAACGTTAGGACTTGCCCAATTCTCTACTTGCTTGACATAGAGAGGTAGAGATTAGGAAAAGAAAAGAACAACAAAGTTTTGATATTTATGCCTCATTGAATAACTTGAGCAGCAGTCGCAGAATAGTTAACATGGAACAAATTGAGAATAGTTAATATGAAAACATTCAAGAGACCTAATTCAGTGATTGAGTATGTTATTCAATGGGGATAAATTAGTTGTTTGGCTGAACCTATGTTATCAGTTCTAGAGGCTATGTATTGAGATAGATCACTAGTATATTCACCCAAAGTTGTTATGAATCCATGGGGATCGTATTCCTAATTAATTGCATAAACTTGACAACAACACCAATTTACAACATTGTCAGTTGTTTACATCTTTGAAACCCCCCTCTAAGGAAATCATTATGCTAAAATTATAAATACTAGCATTATTGTACATCCTAACCATATTCCCTATGGGATCGACCCCAACCTAGTTGGGTTCTTTATTGACAACGTCCGCGTCATACTTTTACAACAATGTGATTTGATGGTTTTCAGGGTTCACCGACTTACCGTAATCAATGGGGTAGACTAAACCATCATCAAACCATTTGATGATCTCTTTCTTCACCTCATCATGCATTGGTGGATTTAGTCGTTGCTGATGCTCTATTCTTGGTATGCATTTCGGCCCAAGCTATAGGTGAATATACCTGGAGGGATACCGATGATGTCAGCAATGGTCCAACCAATTGCCTTTTTTATCTTCTCAATTCTTACACTAGGGCCTCCTTTTGTCATTCTACAAGGTCTACAACAATAATCACTGGCAAAGCACAATTCTCCCCTAAGAATGCATATTTAAGATGTGGAGGTAGAGCTTTGAGCTCCGAGACTAGTGGTACTTCTACTGATGGTTTTGCTGGAGGGTTTTGCATCGTTCTTTAGATTAAGATCTAAATTCTTCAATCTCAAGTTGTAGGACCCCATTCCCTCCAGTGCATTCACCATCTCATTTTATTCGCGGACATCATCCCTATCACAGTTTCTAAGGAAAATTGCCAGTGTCTCAACACTCAATCTTTCATCCAGAGGCACAAGCAAGCTCTTATCCTCCATCTTTATTTTGATGGAGGTTATTATTAAGTTGTTGTGTCTCTTTTGTGGCCTGAATAGATCAAAACAAAAAGAAAACAAACGTAAATATGGAAACAAAGACTAAAAATTAAATACAAACAATTAATCTAATCCTAAGACGTATTCCCCGGCAACAACAACACTTTTGATAACTCAAATCCCACTCCCATAAAAGTATGACATGGATGTTATCAATAAAGAACCTAACTAGATTGGGTCGATCCCATAGGTAATATGGTTAGGTTGTAGAATATTGCTTAGCATTTAATGCTTTTAGTTCAATTATTTCATAAAGGAGGGGTTTTAAAGATGTAATCAAGTAAGAGTATTGTAAATTGATGTTGTTGTCAAGTTGTGCAATTAACTATAGAAGTGATACCCATGTATTCATAACAATTTGGGGTGAATACACTAGTGATCTATCTCAATACTTGGCCTGTAGGACTGATATCATAGGTTTATCCAACCGACTGATTCGTTCCTATTCGATAACTATACTTAATCACCAGATTAGGTCTCCTGAGTGTTTTTACTTTAACTGTTATCAATTTGTTCCACATTAACCATCCTAGGATCGCAGCTCAAGTTATTTAATGAAACTTAACATTCAAGGCTTTGTTGTTCTTCTCTTTTCCTAATCTCTACCTCTCTAGGTTCAAGCAAGTAGAGAATTCGTCAAGTCCTAATGTTGACCTCTGTTAAGAAACATTTAAGATGAAGGGAATACAATACAAATATAAGTATTACTTTCGAATCACCTAGTTAGTTATTCCACCATGGTTCCTACAACCATAGTTGTTGAGGTTTTATCCTTTCATGTTTGTAAGAAACGAATTCGCATTCATGGAAGAAATCATAATTAGAGACTCGGAATGATGATTGAAAGAAACGCCAATTGATTATTGCACAATTCAACTTCGAACAATTCAAGAAAAATAAATAATGTTTCCAAGAATATTGGAAAACTCTAGGAGAATCTTAAAAGTATCGGTTCTCTATCAAAAAGTCAGTATCTTCACAAAAATAACCTAGAAAAGTATTTATATAAATAATTAGAAACCTTTCCTAAATTAATAGGGAAAATCCTATAACCGTCACCACCAGATCCTATGAATCATAGGTTGTAGCTACGAGTTTTACCTTCCATCCGTATAATGCTAGGCAGTCTTGAAATATATTAAGTCATGGAAGCTGGTATGACTGGTACAATGCTGGTACAGGTCATACGTTTTTGTCGTGGTCTAATATTGTAAAGTCTAGAATCCTCTAAATATTTCCATGAGCCTTGGGTATGATTCATACGTTGATGTTATAGCTCATGGCATCCTCTCGTACTCTGAGATCTCCCAATCAACATTTTCTCTAAAGTTCACCACGACTTGGGAACGAGTCATAGGCGGTCATTACAACTTGTGGTTGCTACCCATACTAGGAGACTAGACAAGTGCACACTTTTATAATTTTCCACGAATGCTCTGGTATGGCTTGCACCAAGAGTCGTACTTGACCATCCTCTTGTGCAGTTCCTCATGATTTATCACGAATGCATAGTACAAGTCATACCACCAAGGTACGGCTCCTACGGAGGCCTGCAACTTCATCATTTTCTGCACTCTTTTCACTTCTTTTACAAAATTCAACTCCAACACATGATTTTCCTGAAAACAAAATAAAAGTGTATCATATATGTATAAACACACCTAAGACCATGCACCTTTCTCAGTTTTAAGTGTCGAAAGTGCTGTAAACGCACAACACATCACTGCCAGTTCAAGATCATGAGTTGGATAGTTCATCTCATGAACCTTGAGTTGTATAAAAGCGTAAGCTATGACTTTGCCATGCTGCATCAGAACACAACCAAGCCCCACTCTTGAGGCATCACAATAGATCGCGAACCCATCTGAACCTTTGAGCAGGGTTAAAATTAGGGTTGTAGTGAGTCAAGTCTTCAACTCCTAAAATTCTTCTCACATTCATCAAACCACTGAAGCTTCACCTTCATTTAAGTTAGTTTTGTAAAAGGAGAAGCAATAGAGGAGAACCCCTTCTATGAACTATTTGTAATAACCGGCTAGGCCCAAGAAACTCCTGATGTCTATCGGAGAAATGGGTCTTAGACAGTCCTTGACTGCCGCTGTCTTTCGAGGATCCACCTAAAAACCTTACTGGAGACTACATGACCAAGGAATACAACTGATTTCAGCTAGAATTCACACATGCTAAATTTAGTGAATAACTAGCAGTCCTTGAGAGTCTGCAACACAATCCTCATATGGTTTGCATACTCCTTCTCTATTCTGGAGTAAACCAGAATATCATCTATAAAGACAATAACCAACATATCCAAGTACTACTTGAATACCCCATTCATCATATCCATAAAAGCTGTAGGAGGATTGGTTAGTCCAAAAGACATAACTTCGAATTCGTAGTAACCATATTGAGTTTTGAAGGCTGTTTTCAAAATGTCACATTCTCTGACTCTGAGCTAGTGGTATCCTAATATGAGATCTACCTTGAAAAAAAAACTAGCTCCTTGAAGTTGATCGAACAAGTCATCAATCCTGGTAGAGGATACCTGTTCTTGATTATAACCTTGTTCAGTTGATGGTATTCGATGCATATTCTTAATGTACTTTCTTTCGTTCACAGGAATAGGACTAGGGCACCCCATGGAGAGATGCTGGATTTGCTGAAGCCCTTATCTAAAAGGTCTTTCAACTATTCTTTTAACTCTTTAAGCTTAGTTAGAGCCATTTTGTAAGGAGGAATTGAGATAGGCTGGGTATCTGGGAGAAGGTCAATGCTAAAGTCCATTTCCCTCTCAGGGGGGACTCCAGGAAAATCTTTGAGAAACACACTGGGGTACTCATTTACAACTGGAACTAAACTGAAATGTCGGGGTCTTAGAACTAGAATCTTTGACCCTAACAAAGTGATAAATGCACTCATTAGAGATCATTCTCCTAGCCCTATGTTATGAGATAAACTGACCCTTAGGCGCTAAAGTACTACCCTTCCATTCTAGGACTGGTTCATTATGAAATAGGAATCTAAGGACCTTGGTTCTGCAGTCAACTGAGGCATAGCAAGAACGTGACCAGTCCATGTAATACCCCGAAAGCCCGAAGATCAGACCCGTGAGTTGAAATAGAGAAAACTAAAAATCTGGCACCACGTCACAGAATGAGTCATTCCGTTACCCGTGGGGTACACCACGAGTCGTGAGGAGACACGTGGTGAGGTATAGGGTGAGTAGGAATTTTAGGTTTTGGAAGTCCCCACGTACTTGATCACGAGTTGTGGTCAATCACCACGATTCGTGGGATGAGTCGTGGTTAGCCGGTTGAAGATGATTTGACGTTTGGGCAGTGAAGGTGACGAGTGGTGACCACGAGTCATGGTCACTAGTAATTACTGATTGGGTTCCCCATGGCAAGCCCCAGATTAATTTTGATGGTGCCCTCGATGACTTAAACAACAAGTCATGGTCCTTGGTAATGAGTCATCCAGGGACTGGAAGTCAATTATTTTTTTTGAATTTAATAAGGGCTTTGAGGTAATTCCTATGATCCTAAGGACTAAACTACATTGTTTTAAGCTATTTTCAGGGTGTATTAAGTTAGGTTAAGTCATTCTTTCCTATTCAAAACTCATGCATGCAAAGTTACAGAGTTACAGAGGTGATCAAGCTCTTTTCCTATAAGATTCTTCTTCAATCTTTCATTGGGCAATCAAGGAGTGGTAAAATCAGCTTTTCCCCTGGTATGTAGGGTTATGAGTGTGTGAATTCATTCACATCCATGCCCAATATCTCTCTAAATCATGAAAATTCATATGTTGATTCTATGAGATTTTAACCTAATGCATGAAATTCCTAATTCTCTACATGGGTATGACTTAAATATGTTTCTACTAGTGAATTATGATTCATGGGCAAGGTGTACATTGTTTTCAATTAAAATCATGTTTCAAGCTTTGTAAATCAAAATGCCCATTTATGAGAAATTCATGAAAGTTGAGATTTATGATGATGTTCAAGTATGATGAGATATTATTAATAAAAACAATGTTTTCAAGTTACTCATGTTTATATTCATGTTTTCACCTGAAATGAGTATTTCCAAGCATGTTAAAGTATTGGGAAATGGCTACATGTTATAGTATGATTTATGATTTCCTGAATTAAACTTAAAACATGGTTTTGGAGTGAAGACTCCCAATTATTTTCAGCTTGTGGTATGGTTTGAGCTAAAGCTTCTCATATATGATTTCTGATTTGAGATATATTTGATTATTGAGCTTCATCAATAGGCGATGGTGAGCTTCGTTGAACAATGATGGCGAGCATATGCATATTTTTGGGAGTAGTGTCGATCACACAATAGGCTATGGGTCGATCACCCTATGCCTCAGAACTATGTACCAATGTAGGATTATTCATATTATATATATACACACACACTTTGGGACCTCCCTTGTGAGCTATCCCATACCCCGATTGGGACACGAGCCTGATATCGATATCATGGTATCGTCCTTAGCCCTGGCAAGGATTTGGATGGCTCTACCCACTTGAGTGTGATAGTTGGGACCACCTAAGCTCTACCGTGGTATGTCGGTGATAAGACTAGTCTCCCATTGTTCCTCACGATTTTAGTTATGCATGTTTATCACTCATGATATATACACACACACACACACTTATATAAGTTTTTTAAAAGAGGTTTGACCCAACGTTCAGTTTACTTATGACTATCAGATTTCAGCTTTAAGTCATTCGATTATGTTATGTTGAGATCATGATTTCCTAAAAATAGCATACAAGTCCTACTCTCAGATTCTTATTTTATTGTGTTTTTATATTATGCATGTTTTAAATAATTTCTACTTATTTAAGCAGTTTTACTTACCTTGCATACTCGGTACATTCCATGTATTGACTGCATATCCTATGATGTATCATTTCATGATACAGGCTTCGATCTTCAGACCTAGTCTCACCACTGGTCAGCTTCGGAGTTAGCATTAGTCTCTGTTGGAGAGTCCTCATCTATCCGGGGCCCTTCTTTATTTCAGTTATGATTGAGTATTTTTAGTTTTCAACTTTAGCGAGTTAGTTGGGGTCTTATCCTATTGGCTCAATAGCCTTAGAGGCTTTTCATACAAAAGAATGTAATTAGCTTCATATTCGTGTGTATTTGTAATGTTATTCCCGCTGACGAGCAATCTCTCAATCTGTGATCCAGCTGGCTACAACCAAAACAACTCTTCTTGCACAGGCGACACTCACTGGATGGTTCTTTCCACACTTAGAACATACTAGAAAAGTGCGACTGCTGGAGACATGACTATGAGATTGGGAGCCTGATACTCCACCACTATGATCTTTGCAGGGCTTAAAAGAAGAGAAATGGCAGATGAGGGTGCTAGAGGTCTCTGTTGTTGCTGTGGGAAATTACTACCGCCCGACCATTGCAGAGAATACTCATTTCTAGCCTATCCGTGCCACTTATTCTCCCTCTCTACCTCTTTCAATTTCTCCACCTCTATCTGCTATGCATGTTTAATGAGTCTGGAGATGTCCATTTTATTGACAAACATGGAAGTCCTGCACTCCTTGACCACCAAGTCTAAGACTCCATTTATGAACTTGAACATACGAGCCTTCAGCTTTACAACTATTTCTGGAGTATACTTTGACAATTCAGTTAACTTTAATGCGTACTCCTACATTGTCATGAAGTTCTGTCTTAAGTTCAGAAACTCAGCGGCCATAGCTTCCCTTAACTCCTGCAGAAAGAATCTGTCCAGGAATGCTGTAAAAAACTCATCCCACTCCACTGGACCAACACAATTTCGCCTTCCCTCTTTCAACTACTTATACTATATTTGAGCCACTCTTTTTAACTGATAAGCAACCATATCTACACTTCCCTCAAAGTAACACTCATGATTTGGGTGAACTACTAAATCTTGTCAATGAACTCCTATGGGTCCTCATCTACCTTAGACCTGTAAAATGCTGGGGAATTCATTCAAGTAAAATCCTGGACTCTGGCAGTAGCTACAAACCCATTAGCATTGATTGGTACAATGACTCGCTAGTTAATCGGTTAGTCATTGCCTCAGCCAACATTGGATAGCAGCCCGAAAATTTGTATGTGACTCTTGATTGTCCTGAGGGGCTACTGGAGCTGGTGGGGCTGGCTAGTTAGCAGTGTTGTTCCTCCTTCTGTTTTCTCTTTTGGGAGTCATCGTTAAATAATACGGGTAGAGCACAAGTTAGGAGGACATTTTAGAGATTGAAACTATACGCATGATAAGAATCATGAAGGAAAGGGAATTTTCATAAAAATGCCTCACAGCCTCCCCTTCATAAGTGTGGCACGCTTCACACCCACTAAAAGGACTCCTCTTGACGCGACTTTTAGACATTCTAGGACACTCTAAACCTGATGCTCTGATACAAAGTTTGTCACGACCTGAGTTTGCACCTTGGATGCGACATAGTACTTAGGATCATGAGTGATCCCAAGAAAATCCATGGCATGGTGAAACACTACGATGATCTAAGTTACTAAGTAAACTTAGTAGAAGAATAACTGAAATAATGGAAGAACTAGTTTTAAGTACAAGGTAATCTGAGTTAATTGAACACATAAAAAATCTAATACTAAAATATAAAAGTGACATAGTAACTAACTATCCGTCTTAAAGCCTCTACTAGAAAGATAAATTGTTTTAATAAGTCCATATCTTACTCTATTGTTTGAAACTAAAACTGAAATAACAAATTGAAAGATAAAACCTCTGGCCCTTGAAATATAAGGACTCAGCACTGTCTAACGCTGGAAATCGCTGGAAGAAACTAGCTGCGATGTTGGGGTTGGGTACCTAAGCCTATATCATAACATGATATAGCACATAGACCATGCGATCAATACTTGAAATGTACTGAGTATGTGAGATGTATATAAATCATATATATACTGAAGACCAGCAAACTAAACAGAAGTAATATACAACGACCCTATCTGAAATCAGAAATACTACAAATAGTCTGAAATATATGGGAATATTTTAAGAATTGATGAATTTGAGTCATGAGCATATCCTGAAATCTAATAGATTTGACTGGACTGAGAACTCTGACTGTACTAGACTGTGGGAAAGCCTATTACCGACATATAACCATGTGAGCTAGACATGGAGTTCGATGTGTATACCCCGTCAAAGAGAGCTATTGTAACTTGCCAGGGTATAGTGGCTGAGCTGTGTGATCACTTTTTGGGTCCTATTCGATCTAATAACCTATAGTGGCATGCAGTTCAAGTAACGTGGGTGCGCTAAAGCCTAGCCCGCTCAGTGCTATGTACTACTCCCACTAAAAACCTAATTATATCTAGCTGTGCCGATAGATTGGAATTGATGTCCTATGACTAAGACAAAACTACTTATCTGGAAGTGTTCTTAGAGTCTAAGGACCTGAAAGAAGTTGTGTTCTATGACTTTTTAGAGTTGCTTTATCTAAAAGTGTCGTGAAAGCCTATAGAACAATGAACATGCTTATAAAGGTATACGACTAAATAAATTGAGTACTGAAAATATTACTATGAATGAGCACACTAGAGATGATAAAAATTACTATAATGTAAATTTGATCATTTCTACAAGAAAATCATATATATTTTACAATTCATAGGATTTAAAAAATTTTCTAGTTTAATATTACACTCTACGAAAAAGTATCCTAATTCCAAGTTCACGTGAGACATATTGTATAGATGAAATTACTTTCATGAGTATTTAATAATTCTAATCGTGCAAGCCTTACATCATAGAAAAAGTGGGGAAAAATTCAACAGTTGAAAGAAAATCCCTAGGTTATGATTTCTAGAAATACTTTATTGCTAGGGTTTGCTGAAAGGAATTACCCCGCTAAATCCTCACATACCTGATGAATAAAGCTCTAGGAAGAGCTCTTGAAATCTGTTGCACTTTGAATGGAACCATAACTTAGACCTGAGGAGATTTTCTAACTTCAATGAACTGATCATAAGAGTTCGGGAGAAAATGAGCAGGAAAATTTCGATCAATCCCCTAAATTCCCATCTAAATTCACCCTAATATGACATAGTTTAGGAGATGGGATCTTGGAGTTTGACAAAACTACCTCTCGAAAACCGTTTCAAAATCTGATTGTCCACGTCCAACAGGCCTCACAATGAGTTGTTTGTTTATACAATGGGTGCTTATTTCTAACTATTGCCATTATAGGAACTTCAAAACAGTTTCTAGACTTGACCAATGGATGGGAAAAATGTCTCATTAGATAAAACAATGGGTCATTGCTTCCGTTAATTGTCATTGGAAGGGTTTTGAATAAGTTCTTGATATCCCCCAACAGATGGACAGGACAACCTGTTAGCTGGAACAACGGGTCGTTGTTTCCAACCGTTTTCATTGGAGGGATTTCTAACCTTTTATGTACTTCTTCTAACAACTCCTTAAGAGGAGTTGTCTTAAAAAACAATGACTCATCGTCTGGATCTTTTTTTGGGAGACGATTTTTTACCAAATTCTGAACTTGATAGAATGAGCAACACAATAACTCATCTCCACTAATGACGGGTCATTGTACCACTATTGAATCTGAGGAACGAAAACTTCAAGGTTGACTACGACACAGAAGATGAGTCATTGTTACTGACATCAGCTCATTGATTGAGTCATTTTGAGACAAAATTTCTAGTCTCTTTTCTATTTTTTCATTCCAAGATTAGGTTAGGTCTAAAGAACTTTTGGGGTATTACATCACCTATGTGGGGATGAAAGGATAAGTTAACCCTTGGAATGTCGAATTTGACCACGATATCGGGTAGAATTGAAATTCTAGGATCAAATAAAGTGTTAGATGATTGAATGTGATTTCCTTTACTTATATTAGATTTGAACATTTTGAGGCTTTACAAAAGGAAAAGCTCCTGTGGAATAAAATCATGCTTAGTTAGTCTTCGGACACCAATTGTTGATAATTATATGACATGTTAATTGTGTTGGTGAAGTGAACTTGAGATGATGGTTGTTAATTATGTTTTTATGAAATTGGGTGCATTGAGATGTTATATGTGTTCTTTTGAATTTCCATGTAAGTGGTTGAATATTGATAAATATAACCAAGATGATGAAGGCAACATGATGCCTTTGAAAGGTCATACAAATTGACCGAGTGATAACATACAAAATATGAGAATGAAAGTGCATAAAATGCTTTATCTTGAGATGAGTGGCTTGTGCCTAAGGGGAGCATCGGGGTGAGTAAATATGATTGAGTGGCTCGTGTTTGAGTGGAGCATCTGAACAAGCAAAATAAGTAGGAGCGGGTACCACACTGGTATAGTACATGAATTTCTAGAATCCCCTACAGGTCATGACTGGAAAGGAAAAAATAAGACCCTCTAATATGTGTGTACAATGATATTTCGTATGAGTGTATTTGGTGAAGTGATGTAGGTACGTGTCCAGCGCATCACTAATGGTATGATAATTGAGGAGAGCTAAAGAGTGTGGTTTGGTTTGAGCTATAAGAACCATATTAAGGGAGATGGTTGAATGTGTAGTTGCTTGTAATTAAATGATGATATGTTGTTCATAACATGTTTCATATTTACTAAGATTAGTTGTTAAATGTGATAAGTTGATGAATTGATTGTTGAGGATTCATATGTATATTCAATGTGATAAGTTGATGAATTGGTTGTTGAGTTTTGCCATGCATAAATCTTTTTGGAGATGATGAACTGAATATGATAAATTGTTAAATAAGGAACCTAAGGTTGATATCCTAGTCGCGTTACTGCCTAGGCAGTACCATTGCAGCGGCAGACTTATCTCTGCAGCGAGACCACTGTAGCAAGGCATAATGCAGTTACCAATCTAGTTTTCAACCTTAATCTGAATGATTCTAGGAATAGGGTTATGTGGTGATTATCTATATAAGTGAATATGTATTTTTGTTTTACATGCATACCCATTATTATCTAAGGTTGGCCGATGATTCCTACCAATATATTGTATCATATTGATGCTACTAATGCACTTCTTTTTTGAGTGCAAATTGTGATCCAGGAAGTTCCTTAAGACCTCATTTATAGAGCATCGATGAGATACTCGAGGTAAGATGATTCTATCGTGCTGCAGTAATTCCTCTTGAAGAAGATGTCCTCCATTACAATGACTTCCTGTAATGGCCCTTCTAGTTGTTTCATGATTTTTAATTTTTTTTCTCATTTTAACCTTTCTTGTATCTTTTATATGTTATCTATAACGCGAGGGACTAGGTGACATAATTTTTGAGACAATTGGATGAGTTTCAGAGAAGAAAATCTAACATGTGAAGTTCTTAAGTGGAAATAAGGAAATGTTTGAACAAAGTTAATATTTGGGGTTAACGAGGTCGTTTTTGAGTTTTAACAGCTCTATTAGGTTTGAAGGGTGATTTATGACTTAGTTGGAGAATTTTTAGTGATCTCGCGAGGTTCATAAGTGATTTCAGTGAATGTTGCATTCCAGTTCATGTAAAAGATTAGAGTTGACCATGAACAACATTTAGTAAAGATTACATTGGATCAGTGATTTGATAATTTTAACAGGTCCTAAATATGTTTTATGATCAATTTGCATATTTGGTTTGTGTTCGGGAGGTCTCGGATAAGTTTTGGGTGCTCATTCAATGATGTTGTTTGAGTATGAATGATATGGCATTGAGCAAATGAGATCCAAATTGTATTTTTATTAAACCATTAGATCCGTATCATAATTTTAAAACTATAGCATAAAGAGTCGCCGAATTCCAAGATCGGACAGGTGAGTTAGGGTCCGTTTAATGAAAACATGAAGTGTTGGTGCAAAAGAAATTGGTGCACCCCTTTAGCGACCCGATATGAGATTTTTAGTGATGGGTGTTCGGTGCTTTGGTTAGGGGTAAAAACCGACACGCAAGTGCACGTGGTCAAACAAGTAATAAAGTGGCTAAGTAAGCCAAGTATAGATCCAAGGAGACTCTGGATAAGTAAAATTGCTTAAGTATACTATATTCTAGCTTACTTCTAATTATGTTGACAACAACGTAACCAAAAGTTAAATAATTTTTGTTTATAAACTATACACTAAAACTATTAACAAATATCTGCTGTGAATTGAAACTATGGATATGAGCATGCCAAGGTTAAGAACAAGTAATGAACTTGATTATAATTATAATTTGGTTATTCTTCTCTTCATGTTGCTAGCCAAGAACATTAGCCTAGAGATTAAAACTCTCGTATTTAACCTCACTTTAGAATCATAAACCATTCGTCTACATTTCTGTGATCAAATGCAATTTATGACCTAGCAATACAATTCCGGTTCCTAAGTTGACTAATATGGTTTTCAAGTATATTTCTATCAGGAAAGCACATCAAAACCCAATTTTCCCAAATCAAGCTAAGAACAATACCCTATTAATTCACAACTTTCCAATTTCGTGCTCTCTCGAGTGAAATTGGACTTTTTAGATGTACATTAATGTCGGCCACACACTAATGCAGTAGAAACAAGAATTAATAGAACAACATAGAAGAAGAAGATGAAAAACCATATAATTCAACAATCAAAATTCATCACCATTGTTCATAACCTCAGCAAGGAAGAGAATTAGCCACTCATTTGTGGATTAATCATCCTAAAAAAAGTGTTAATCATACAAACAATTGATTGAAAGAAGAAAGAAAGAGAGAAAAACCCTTAGCTTTTTCGTCCCTCAACTGCCTCTAACCCACGTCCTAGCTCCACCAAGTCTGAATTAATTAAAAATAAACCTAAGTGTTCTATTTATACTATTGGGAATTTTTCCCGAAATAACAAGCAACGTGTCACGGAGGCCAAAGCATAGCACTGCCTCCGTGACATGACGTGGACGCGGACCCTCACTGAAAATCCAGGGTCCGGGAATATAGCCTCAACGTGGCACGGAAGCCAACGCGGAGGCTTATCTCCGTGCCACGGAGCTGTCGCGAGGCTTCACTGGAAATTGCCAATTAAATAACCCTCCAGGCAGTGTGCCTCCGCGATGGTAGCGTGGCACGGCTCCATCGCGGAGCCCCTTTACATTGCGCATTCCAATGTCTTTTCCGTGCTCGCATCCAAGTCCAACTCCGATATTGTCCCAACATGCATTTTAGCTCCTAAAAATCATAATTTACCTGCAAACAAATGCTAATCATGTTGGTTAGTATAAATTCACATTTTATTACCAATTACATGAAAATGTATACACATTGCATAACAAACAAGGCGAAAATGATACGTTTGAGTATCACTTGGGCATATAAATCTGCCCAAGATCACTTACCCCACACTTAAATCCTTGTTCGTCCTCGAACAACAAATACACAATTCATGAAAATTACATCCCAACCCTTGCCACTAAGGTGCGACAATTTACGCTACGATCATACCGATTATTCAATATTTGCAAATCATCAAGAAAACATGCATGGTCTTAACAATGCAATGAGCTTTAATATATCAAGACTTCCTAGACTTCAAGAATCGACTCTCGATATCGGCAAACTCATGCAAATCAGCTAATCAAGATATCTGACACAAAAATCAATCTTTTATCAAGCATGTGCCCTCACAACTCAAGAGAATCTTCCCTTTTTATGTTCATGCAACACACAAACATTCAAGTAGGGGCATGTAGAAATTAATTTCACTCTCTCTCCCAAAAGAATTCACATGCATCATGTCATGACCCATAGGCTTTCCCTTAGTGTATTACTCCACTAATATAAGGAAATGCGATGTAAGATCAAGTAGGACTTTAATGGGTTGTAATGGAAGCTATGGAACTAGTATATATTGGATTAGCCAATAATAGTCACTAGCATCCTTAAGCGCCTTTTCAACACATTCCCATCGACTCATGGACATTGTTTCTCTCTTTTCTTTTTTCATCATCCCCTTCATGCTGGTTTACTTTCGTACTGCCCATTTCATCAAACACATTTGACACAACAACAAAGGGTTTTCATGTACCCTCAATATCATTTAATTATGATGAGTGCACCCTCCACCTTTTTCTTTTCTTTCCTCACTCTGCTTTTCTTTTTCTTTTCACCCTTCTCAATCTTTGACACTTTGGGAAAAACATTTCTGTTCTTCTTAAGCGCTTAAGAGTTTTATATAGACTTTACGGCTCATGAAAAGAAGGAATAAAGCTTAGTTTATATATTTTTGGACAAAAGAAAGAAAGAATCGGCTAAAGGCTCAACGGGCTGACTAGGGTATACAATCACATAGAAAAGGAGAGTACGACAAGAAAAAAATAGAAACCCTCGGCTAAAACAAAGAAATGCCTACATCCTTTCTAACACTACACCTCCTTCATTTCGTTTTGTACACACACCAGGCAAGTTCTAGACACTTCACAATAGCATGGAATCACAATACCTCACTTCACACTTTGTGCACATGCTCGATTCAAGATGCATTCACAGACTCTTTAATTAGACAATTACATGAATTCAAAAATTAATCCTCAATCACACCGAATCAAATTCTACAGCCTAGGTATCTCAACATATTTACAAAATTGCATGCTTTCATACGAATCACTTTTACATTTTGAACATCAGTTACAACACGCAACCAAAATTTCACAACCCGATAGTAACTACAGGTTCAGTGATGCAATCCACCAAAGAAAAACTGAAAATAAATTAAAATCACTACTCCTACCGACTACATTTCCCTTAAGACGGTCGTCATCCATCCATCATAGGGAACGGTCCCTAACTATGACATCGGTTCAATGGGACTATTCTCAGTAAAAGAACCGAAAACAAACTCCGAGAAACCCAAAAATAAAAATCGGAAAATTTTTGCAACACATCGATCATTTCGATGGAAAACTATTTACAAAATATTTTCTTTATATGTGCAAAATATTTTCGCAAAAATTTTGAAAAATATCGATCATTTCGATAGAAAGAAAATATTTACAAAATTTACAAAATATTTACACTGGCAACCACAACCTTTCACAACACACATCATTTACCACAAAAATATATACAGATACAACACAAATCAGTTCACAACCACAGGGAAACATAAAAACATACATGCAAAACAAAGGAAGAACATACAGCAGATTAGCCCAGCCCCAGCACCTAGCTACTCCCCACCCCACACTTAAATCGAACACTGTCCCCAGTGTTCACAAAAATTAAAAATCACAAAAATTTCGGGTGGTGGAACTCCCTGATCAGTCGAAATATTCGACTTATTCATCTGGTGCTGCTGCCTCGTCGCCCATGTCCGAGTCACCTCCATCGTCGTCATCAGACTCCACATCGGAGTCCTCCCGACGTGTCTCCTCGTCCGTGGGGACATCATCGTCAGTGGGCTCAACGAAGGCTGGCCCCACTCGGCACAAAGCTATGGCGTTCTCGCCAAATGGGTAATCCATCTCCAGCTACCATAACTCATCCTCTGTGGCTGGTCTCCCACCAATCCGAAGCTGAAGCATTTGCATACCAAACATCCGAGCCATGTACTGATCGTCACGAGCATGTCGCTCGCCCAGTGTCAGCACTGGCCCGTGTGTGGTGTCGGGGGCCTTAGTTTTTGTCACATCAAGGGCCCTACGCTCCAACTGCGGGATGTAGTCCAAAGCCTCTTCCTCGACATCGAGGCCCCGGAGAAAGGTGGTGATAAGTCCGCCGAATCCATACCTGTGGCCCAGGTGTAGTCGGGCTCTCTTTATGGAGGATATGATGACCGCCCCAACCTTAATCTCCAGCCCTTTCATTAGGGAATATAGCAGGCACACACGGTCCTGGGTCACATCCGTCATGTGCACCCCTGGGATCAAGCACGGACAAACTATTTTCAGCCATATTCTGGCCTCCCTGTTCATCTGCGAATAAGGCAGAGTCTGGTGGTAACCCCTGTCCTTATGTCTGCTCCATCGGGCTGTGGATCGAGCCCCACACAAGGTGCGTCTGATATCGGCGTATGGTGGGGTGATGTTCACCTGGCGGAGAACGTGGGCGTCTGTGTCCCGCGCTCCAATGAGGGCATTTAATTGCTGGGGTTCTAGAGTGACAATCTGCCCTCTGATTTTTATTGTGTGGCTTATGATGGCCGGGTTCCAATTTGCATAGAACTCTCGGACTAAATGTAGGTTGCACTCCTTGGGCTCTTGAAATATGAAGCTGAGCCCAGCTGCCTCGATTCTCTGCACAATACGGGGGAACTCCTGCGCTAGTGGTTCCCGTGCAATATGCTCCTCAGGGAAGTACTTATTCTCCTTATGTTTAGCGTACCACTTCTTCCCTTCATCGGTCACCCACCTCGTTCCGTATTGGCGGTGTTGGCCGTGCGGAACAGCTGGTGCAGCTGGGACTGCAGTGCCCAGTCTCAGTCGTTTTCTCCCGGTGCCTGAAGTAGAAGCACCTTTACCCTTATCCTGCCTACTCGCCATTGTACCTGTCAACATAAATAAACAAGCACCATGTCAAGCTAAATACATGTTAACTTCGGCTAAGGTCGGGGTAAACTATGTTTACCCCACACTTAGTCCTTAGCTACTTTTACGATACTACGGCAAGGATCACTTTATTTACACAAAAAACAAACAACTATACAAATTATGCTTAGTGCGTTCACAAAAAATTTTCGACAGTATAACTTTTAGCGTACTACTCAGACTTCATACAGCTAATCCCAATCCTACTATCGCTAGCAATTCAACCATCGCACTTAGCAACTAAAACAACAAACAAAAAAACAACGACAAAAATTCTATATACATACGAATCCAAATAATCAAACCAATTTGAGCAATTTTTACATTTTCCCAAAAACAGAGAATTTGTCGTCTATTACCTTCAAACGATATTTACAACGACTTATCTCAATTCACAAACACACCCCGGCATCTAATTCACCAATTTAGCAAGTTACCCAATTCGATTTCAACAACCTAAGCCCTAGAATTCAATTTTACAATCAAATTCGAATCATTCACGCAATCGACAAGTTCAAACGCTAATTACCACATTCCGAACATCTATCAATCCAAGAATAATTCAATATCATGCTAAATTGCTACTTAGGATGATATATCTCACCTCCCATGCTCAAATTCGATTAGAATGACAAAAACTTGAGAGAAATGAGGAAAACATACCTTTACGTTGAATAACCGAAGAAACTTGACAAATTGTTTGCTTATTAGCGTGGCACGTTGGTTGGGATAGGGAAATATGGGTGCTTGGTCGCGGAGAAGAGAGGAAATGGGGAAAAAAGGGCAAAAATCGGGGTTAAAAAGAAGAAAAACACGCGGGTCACCCGGCAACCCGATGTGACCCGGCACTAAATATAGGGCAACGTGTCACGGAGGGTAACGCGGAGCCCCTCCTCCATGACACGGAGCCAACGCGATGGCTCACTGGATTTTTTTTGAAAAATGCAGATTTAACCTCAACGTGTCACGGAGGGTAACGCGGAGCCCTTCCTCCGTGACACGGAGCCAACGCCCCAATGCACTGTCTCTTCATTTTATTCATTTTTTCATACCTTGCCTTTTCCTTCCCGACTCCATGCATATTTTCCTCCGTTTGACCTGAAAATCACCTTACTAAATGAAATTGGTTAGATTAATAGATTTCCCTAACTAAAATGAAAAATACTACTAAAACGAAAAATTTGTACTAAATCAAGAAAAAGAAAAATTAAAATAAAAAAAAATATTTACACTTTACAAAAGAAAGAAAAAAAATATTTTTCACGGGTTGCCTCCCGTGCAGCGCCTGGTTTACCATCGCGACTCGACGTCCGTTATGCTCAATTATCCACTAGGGTGATGGACGATTTTTCACGATCCTTGTCCTCCCCCCAGTAGTGCTCAACCTTATCAGGTGGCCTTCCTATCAACTCTCGGGAATCATTCATGTGCTTAGCATTCCCATGATCAATTACATTGATCACCAAGAGTTCTTCATTCACCATCGGGAGCTTGGGTGCTTTGTACACATCGAACACTTCTACCTTGTCATGTGCTCGCATTGTAAGTTGACCCGCAGCCACGTCGATTAATGCTTTTTCGGTTGCCAAGAAGGGTCGTCCCAAAATAAATCGGACTTCAGCGTCTGGTTCAAAATCCAGAACAATAAAATCGACCGGAAAAATGAGGGATCCCACTTGCACAAGCACATCCTCAACAATGCCATCCGGCCTAGCTAAGGATCTGTCTGCTAGCTGCAAGTTTACGGTTGTAGGTCTAGGACTACCTAGACCTAACTTTCTGAATACCGAAGATGGCATCAGATTTATGCTCGCCCCCAAGTCACATAATCCACGAGCTCGGATACTCTGCCCAATTGTAAGCTGGATAGTAAAACTTCCAGGGTCTTTCAGCTTCATGGGCAGTCCATTTTGGATCAGGGAAGTGCATTCCTCCGTCAAAGCTACCGTGGCATACTCAGTCAGACGACTTTTGTTGGCCACGATGTCTTTAATATATTTGGCATATTTTGGCACTCCCTGCAAGACATCAACAAGAGGTAAATTAACTTGTACCTGTTTAAGCACCTCCATAAATTTCTTGAAACACGCCTCCTCCTTGTGTTTCTTGAGTCGTTGAGGGAACGGGGGTGGAGGCCTTTCTGATTCAGCTTCTTTAGTCTTCCCCCTATCCAAAATTTGCTCTCCCTCAACATCTCCTGCTCCTGACTTTTGAGGCGGTCTTTCCGGTTCCACCTCCTTCAACTACAAACCACTCCTCGTGGTCACAGCATTTACCTGCTTCGGATTAGGATCCGTGTCGCTAGGCAGTCCTCCTCTGGGCCTTGTGTTTTGGGCACTAGCAAATTGCCCAAATTGATACTCAAGAGCCTTGGTCGCTAATTGATTATTTTTCACTTCGGCTGCCAATTTAACATAATCAGCCTGCAATTGCGCCTGATTAGCGATCATGGTCTTGAACATCTCCTCAATGGTAGGTGATGGTGGTGGAGGAGGGGCATTGTGATTTCTGAATTGAGATTGATAGTTCTGTTGCCCTCCTTGATTCCTGTGCATACCCTGACCCGAACTTTGGCCTTGTTGATTGTTGCTACCCCACGAAAAATTTGGATGGTTCCTCCAATTTGAGTTGTAGCCACTACCAAACTGCTGCTGATTTCATTGTGCATTGCCCACAAAGTTAACAGAATCTGGGTTTGCTCCACAGCACTCAGCTGAATGCTCACTGCTACCACACACTTCACACCACATTTGCTGGACTGCATTGACTGAAGCTGACGGCTGGTTCAAGTTCATATTGCTGAAGTGGTTGTTCAACTGATTCTGCAAGGCAGCTATCTGTGCAGCGATAGCTGTAAATCCATCCACTTCAAGCACTCCTGCTGTTTTCCTTGCTCCCCCTCGAGATGAATTTGCATTCCATTCTGGATTGCCCTGTGATATTCGGTTGAGCAAAGTGTACAGCTCCTCATAAGTCTTTTCCAGCGCTTGCCCTCCAACCGCTGAGTCTAACAAAATTTTAGTATGGGGTTCCAAACCCTCAATAAATGTGTGTACCAACACCTCATTGGACTGATGATGATGAGGACAGTCCCGCAACATGGATTTAAATCTTTCCCAGGCTTGATACAAATTTTCTCCCTCTCTCTGTTTGAAACTTAGAATTTGACTTCTAAGTCTGGCTGTTTTACCAGAGGGAAAAAATCTTATCAAAAACTTCCATGCAAGACCATCCCACGTTGATATAGAATTTGGTGGTTCAGCTTTTAACCACCTCTTGGCTTCACCAAGTAAGGAAAACAGAAATAGGGTGAGCCGAACATAATCAGGTGACACTCCAGCGGGTATATAAGTGTCACTTATCTCCAAACAATTCTGGAGATGTTGTTGTGGGTCTTCATGAGGGAGACCGGTAAACTGCCCGCTTGTGTGCAATAGTTGCACCATGTTCTGCTTTAATTCAAACCTCCCTCCAGTCTCTGGTTTGCGGATACTAGAATGTACGTTGTTGGCATGTGGGATTGCCACCTCGCGAACCAGCCTTGCTGCTGCTTCATCGGGCACTAACACTGCCCTAACGACCGGTGGATTTTGTTGCTCCATAATAGACTGTCTGAGCAACTGCAGCTTCTTTTGTAGAGCTTCTCTGCGTTTAATATGAAATTCACGTTCAGGCTCTGTATAAGATTCCACCAGCTCCTTGTCCTTTGCCAGTGTTCACAGAAATCAAGTCTGCAAAATACAGGCTAAGACCAAGTTGTCAACACTTAATAAAATAAAACCAAAATACAGTAAATTCACACTTAACACAATTTCACCAATTGCCTAGTCTCCCCGGCAACGGCGCCAAAAACTTGTCCGGTGCTTTGGTTAGGGGTAAAAACCGACACGCAAGTGCACGTGGTCAAACAAGTAATAAAGTGGCTAAGTAAGCCAAGTATCGATCCAAGGAGACTCTGGATAAGTAAAATTGCTTAAGTATACTATATTCTAGCTTACTTCTAATTATGCTGACAACAACGTAACCAAAAGTTAAATAATTTTTGTTTATAAACTATATACTAAAACTATTAACAAATATCTACTGTAAATTGAAACTATGGATATGAGCATGCCAAGGTTAAGAACAAGTAATGAACTTGATTATAATTATAATTTGGTTATTCTTCTCTTCATGTTGCTAGACAAGAACATTAGCCTAGAGATTAAAACTCTCGTATTTAACCTCACTTTAGAATCATAAACCATTCGTCTACATTTCTGTGATCAAATGCAATTTATGACCTAGCAATACAATTCCGGTTCCTAAGTTGACTAATACGGCTTTCAAGTATATTTCTATAAGGAAAGCACATCAAAACCCAATTTTCCCAAATCAAGCTAAGAACAATACCCTATTAATTCACAACTTTCCAATTTCGTGCTCTCTCGGGTGAAATTGGACTTTTTAGATGTACATTAATGTCGGCCACACACTAATGCAGTAGAAACAAAAATTAATAGAACAACATAGAAGAAGAAGATGAAAACCATATAATTCAACAATCAAAATTCATCACCATTGTTCATAACCTCAGCAAGGAAGAGAATTAGCCACTTATTTGTGGATTAATCATCCTAAAAAAAGTGTTAATCATACAAACAATTGATTGAAAGAAGAAAGAAAGAGAGAAAAACCCTTAGCTTTTTCGTCCCACAACTGCCTCTAACCCATGTCCTTGCTCCACCAAGTCTGAATTAATTAAAAATAAGCCTAAGTGTTCTATTTATACTATTGGGAATTTTTCCCGGAATAACAAGCAACGTGTCACGGAGGCCAACGCGGAGCACTGCCTCCGTGACACGGCGTGGACGCGGACCCTCACTGGAAATCCAGGGTCCGGGAATATAGCCTCAACGTGGCACGGAAGCCAACGCGGAGGCTTATCTCCGTGCCACGGAGCTGTCGCGAGGCTTCACTGGAAATTGCCAATTAAATCACCCTCCAGGCAGTATGCCTCCGCGATGGTAGCGTGGCACGGCTCCATCGCGGAGCCCCTTTACATTGCGCATTCCAATGTCTTTTTCGTGCTCGCATCCAAGTCCAACTCCGATATTGTCCCAACATGCATTTTAGCTCCTAAAAATCATAATTTACCTGCAAACAAATGCTAATCATGTTGGTTAGTATAAATTCACATTTTATTACCAATTATATGAAAATGTATACACATTGCATAACAAACAAGGCGAAAATGATACGTTTGAGTATCACTTGGGCATATAAATCTGCCCAAGATCAATGGGGAAAGATACTTTTAGTGATTAGATTAGTAATTTTTCCTGGCAGTATATTCAATAGCGATTTTTAAGTATTTTCTTCATATCTTGACTTCTAAAGCTTCATTTGAGGCAATTTTTGTGGCATTTTTCTTGTAAAAGTGAGGGGGTAAGTATTTAACCTTTATTTTAGTATTTACAGTTGATTATAATCATTTATTAGAAATTTAATCCATGGAATTGGATAGAAAATTGAGATTTTAGACCTACTGTTCCTAAAATAAGAATCTTGATTTGGGGTCGAAGAGCGATTTGTTTTTGCTGAAATTTGGCGTATGAGTTTGTTTAATTATAGGTAAGCATAATTTGAATGAAAATTCCTGATTCAGGATTAGAGCTCAGGGTGACTTTTTGACTCAATTTTTCTAGTAAAAAATAAATAGAGGAATGTGGGTGTCACTAGATTCGCATTCTCATGGATTTTATATATTTGAAAAGATTTTGATTGTCTGAAAGTGTTACAAATTTTACACCCCGTAGGTTTCCGTCATTTAACCGATGCCTTCGTACGTATGTTGAGAGTTTTAGAGTACGACGCATATAGAAAAAGACTCTTGGAAAGAACGGACGAGACAGAGTCGAGCGAGCAGTAGGTCAGGGCCGGAGGCCAGGTGCACTGGGCGCCGAGCCGCGCCGGCCAGCCTGGAGAATTGATCGGCGCGTCGCGCCTGATTTTTGTCCCTACAGGCACACGCTGCATCCCCTAGCAGTGCATCAAAAACTATATAAATCTCCCTCAACTCTTGAATTAAATCATTCATCAATAGTACCCTCGGCAAGAATAAAGAGAAAACGCGGGTTTCAGTTATTTTTCATCAAATTACACTACCAAACTCCATCTAAACACAAATTCTCCATGGGTAGAGAGTTCTAGGCCTGTGAGAAGCACTGATGCGGAGTTATTTTATAAAAATTTGCTTAGCGAGCCGAAATACCACTAAGTAAAGGTTGCTTAATTTACTTTAAGTTGAGTCCTAAGCGGCTACAAGCAATAGGTAAGCATTTCTTCCTTCTAAAATCTTGAGAAATCGTGAGTTTTTGGCCGAGGTAAATAGAGTTGAATTATACTTAATATTAATATCGAAAGATATCGTTGGTTGCCGACTCCTACTTTTGAAATAGTTGTATTCTCTCAGCGCAAAGGCTGCAAGTGAGTGGAATTGCTGGTTCCAGGTTAGAAACTGTTCGGGTGAACGAAAGTCGGCATTTGAGGTATGTATGTCTTATCCCTTTGGAAAGTTATTCTTGTCGTATTATGATACGACCTATGTTCCTGAATGGAGATAACAATTTTATATGTTGTAACTAGCTGCTTCCAATAGATGATGATTATATACATGTTGTGATTAGCTACTGTCAGTAGATTATAATTATATAAGTTCTGGTCAGCTGCTAAAAGATGTATTGAGAATATATTGCAGTATCCCTCATCGGAAAAGGGTATGTTTAGTGTGACTAATGCTAGGAGCATCGTAGAGATTTCCCAGTTTGTTTATTAACTATTTAGAAGTATCTTTAAGTTTTGTTGTCATGCTAAGGCCTTAGAAGTTTAGGCTTAGCTATTGGGCCTGGCTAAGTGTGTTGGAAAGTTCATGGTGCAGCGGGGCATTATAACTCTTCGATTGACGCCTGTATAGATAGAAAAGATCGCCTAGAGGCCATTGGTGTGCCTTGACGCCTCTAGGTCGAGAATCTGGATAGAATGGTCCTACCCTAGAGTCAGCAACACCAAGGTTGCCAGTGAAATGTGTGACAACCTGCCACCTAGTTAGTCACTGCTAGTGACAGTTAATTTCAGTCGACTTAGTACCTTCCATACAGGTGCCTTGGAAGTCATCCATGTTGTACAAGTTAGATAGGACCGTGGGTACGATAAGGAGGGTATCTTATCAGTAGTTAAATGTAGGGCCAACGCCCTAGCCTGCTCTTATAAGATACTCAGATATAGGTTGCCGAGAGTGGCTATGTCCAGATAGATTTACCTACGAGGTTAGGAATCGCCCAAAGAAGATATATGAAATCCGAACAGACCAAGTTAAAGTCCAAGGGACTAGAACCAAGTTAGCACAATATATTACCTTCAGTCTAAGAATTATAATTAGTTGTTTGTGGAGAGTAAGGACTGCTTGCTTAGGAGCATGTACGATTAGTAGCAGCCTTACAGTTTGTCACCTGCAACCTTATAGATAACTTATGAGTTACCCTTGCCTCATCATGACCTTCATACTATTGCTTAGGTCACCCGGACTAGATTGAGGCTGAAAGGGTCGTGTTGAGGTCTAGCCACCTCCAGACTCCTCTATGCCGTAGTGGCATCATAACCCTCAGTCAAGCCAAGTCTCGGGATTTACTTACAGGATCCCAGAAGGCCAATATTAAGTTACAGGAGCCTAGATGGCTCATATTCAATTACACGAGCCCAGATGGCTCATGTTCAGTTATAGGAGCTCAAACGACTCACATTTAGTTAGAGGAGCCCAGATGGCTCATATTTAGTTACAGGAGCCCAGATGACTCTTACATGATTATAAGAGACCATATGGCTCAAACATCGTTACAAGAGCCCAGATGGATCAAACATGATTACAGGAGCCTAGATGGCTCAGACATGATTATAGAATCCCAGATGGCTCAAATAAAGCTATAAGAGCCATGACGGCTCATATTCAGTCACAGGAACCTAGATGGCTCAAATACAGTTACAGTTACTTGCAGAGCCTAAGGAGTTCCAATAGGGCTATATAGACTGATTGGCACCTGCTGGGGCTTATAGGGGACCAATTAGGTTGTTACTGTGTTGCATGCACCTTCCCGGCTTATGGGGGCCAGGTTAGGTTCTTTTTTGTATATTTTCCTGCTAGCTATCACTTATGAATGCATAGTTGTACATCTTTAGCTCATATACATGTAGTGGTTTATTAGATGCAGGTTATGGATGAGAAAGCTTGCAGGTTAACTTCTGCCCCTTCTTGATATCCTTTTTAGTCTTTATCAACATTTATTTAGCTTTTCATTACTGCCTTACATATTCGGTACATATTGTACTGACACCCAACTATGGGGCGCTGCATACTTGTCTGCAGGTTTAGACTGATAGATTGTGGGATCTCCTAGAAGCTTTTTAGCGTCAGCAATTTGGCCAGCTCCTTTCTTTCGGGGTTGCCAGGTTGTACTGGTTTATCTGTCTTTTTTGTGTATAACATTTGGGTAGGCCGGGGCCATGTCCTGACCAATATTTTCACTTCTAGAGGCTTGTAGACTACTGTCTTTAGTTAGTGGTTCGTGTTGGCCATGTAGGGCCTATATTTGTGATGTTTTATATATTTACCATGTGGGGCCTAGTATAGCTACTTGTTTTCATTCCTGTTATAATTAGACAACATGGTGGTCCTTTCGGCCCGCATAAGATCCCTTTTAGTGTTGTGTTGGCTGGATTAGCTATTTTCTTTTACAGGTGCTACGTGGCCTTGTTGGCCTAGTAATTACAGTCGAGATATAGTAGTTTGTTTTCTTGATTTTGAGTTGCTGGTTAGCACCAGAGGCGCATATGCCCAGCAAGGTCAGCCTATATCCCAGTGTGGCATTAGGTGCTAGTCATGCCTTCCAAGGTGGGGTGTGACAAACTTGGTATTTGAGTAGGTCGTATCCCAGGGAGTTTGCAAGCTGTGTCTAGTAGAGTCTTGTTTATAAATGTATTGTGCACCATATTCTATAAGAAGGAGGCTACGAGGCATCATAGTATGGCTACTCTTCCTTCTTCTCAGATCGTGCTATAGAGATGAGTTGTTTAGGGATGAGTCCCTAAGCTTTCCTTATTATGTATGTCCAGAATAATGTTTGAAATGGAACAGACTTCAGTTAGTCGCAAGTTAGCTACAACAGCAGGAGGGGGTACCAGTAAGGTGCCACAGCTGGGGGACAGTCAGCCTAAGGGTAATAGCAGACGTCATTAATCTCCCCAGCGTCCTCCCGGGGCACCAAGAATCTTATAAAGTAATAGATATGCCTGTAGCGTTCCCATTTCTTTCTACAACCTTAGAGTAGAAGGTTAGGAGTATAACATATACATGACTTGGCTTACCTAGTAGATATTTAGAATTGGACAGTGGTGACAGTTAATGATGGATTACTTGAAAGATATAAAAGAAGGGGGAAATTGCGGGATTCTTACCCCCAACTCTTCGGAGGTTGTAAGGTTCAATACCTCAGCCCTACCATAGTAAGATATGGTTAGTTCCTACCTCCCAGTCTTTTCTCAGTATGACAGAGAACGTAAGTATTAATGCGCTGCTGCCCAAACTGAATAGCAAAGGAGGGATAGAACCATAGATTCTGGGAAAGTCTTAGAAAGTGATTAAGACCCTTAGTGTTTAAATAAGTCACTTAGATCCTCACGACAGTAATTATGGAGGGTAGGTAATATTGCTAGTAGAACACAAGTGCGAGTGAGAGTCCATAAGTATTATATTCCCAGCAAAATTTCCCTATAAGAAGATTCCTATAGCCATAATAGATAGATAGGTCCGCAGAGTAAGGCCCTGAGATGTATCCTATTAATGTCTTATGGAGGGACAAAACATAGAAGAGATAACTTGGGAAATCGGGGACGACATAAGGTCTAGCTATCCTCGCTTGTTCTAGTCCCTATGATTATAGTACATAGACTCTTCTGAAGTGTTATATTGTTCCTTCTATTAGCGTAGTTGTTAGTTACTCACTTAATTATTGTGGAACTATATTATTCAGTTGTTTGTAGCGTCTTGTGTGACGCCTATGTTGGACATTTTTGTGTTTCAGGTTTTCAGATAGTCTACATTATGGAGGAGACTCTGCCAAAATTTTTCTTCCAATAGTTAAAGGAGTTGAGTCTCTTAATCCTAAGATTACATTCGAGGACGAATGTTCCTGGGGGGGTGATGTTACATCATGTAAGTGTTCCATCATTTAACTGAGGCATTTGTACGTATGTTGAGAGTTTTAGTGTATGAAACATACAAAAAAAGGCTCGGGGAATGAACAGACGAGTACGGAGTCAAGCGAGCACGAGATCGGGGCCGAAGGTCAGGCGCACAAGGCACCGTGCGGCGCCGGCCAGCCCGGCGCCTTGAGCGGCGCATCGCGCCCAATTCTTGACTCTATGGCAGCACACCGCGCCACCTTCCACCACCTCAAATACTATATAAACCCCCATTAAGTCCTGAATTAAATAGTTCATCAATGGTACCATCGGCCAAAATAGCGAAAAAAGATGGGTTTCACTTGTTTTTCATCGAATTACACTGTCAAACTCTGTCTAAACACAAATTCTCCTTGCATAACAAGTTCTAAGCCCGTGAGAAGCATCGAAGTGGAGTTATTTCATGAAAATTTGCTCGGCGAGCCAGAAACCCGGCTAGTAAAGGTTGCCGAATTTACTTTAAATTAAGTCCTAAGCGTCTACAGGTAATAGGTAAGCATTTCTTCCATCTAAACTCTCGAGTGAGTTTTCGGTCGAGTTAAGCAGAGTTGAATTATAGTTAATATTAATATAAAAAGATATCATTGGTTGATGACTCCTACTATAGAAATAGTGTTATTCTCTTAGAGTAAAGGCTGCAAGTGAGTGGAATTGCTGGTTCTTGGATGGAAACTATTCAGGTGAATGAAAGTCGGCATTTGAGGTATGTAAGGCTTATACTTCAGCGAGTTGTTCTCATTGTATAATAATACGACCTATGTTCCTGAACGGAGATAATGATTTTATATATTGTAATTAGTTGCTGCCAGTAGATGATGATTATATACATGTTGTTATTAGCTGCTATCAGTAGATTATGATTATTTAAGTTGTGGTTAGCTGATAAAAGATGTATTAAGAATATACTGCACTATCCCTCGTTGGGAAATGGTATATTCAATGTGACTAATGCCAGGAGCGTCGTAGAGATTTCCTAGTTTGTTTATTTACTATTTAGAAGTATCCTTAAGTTTTGCTGTCATGCCAAGGCCTTAGAAGTTTTGACTTATTTGTTGGGACTGGCTGGGTGAGTTGGACAGTTCAGGGTGCAGCGGGACGTTATAACTCTTTGATTGACACTTGTATAGACAGTAAAGATCGCCCAGAGGCCGTTGGCGTGCCTTGATGTCACGACCCGAATGGAGGCCCGGATCATGACATGGGACAAGGGACCCCGAGAAAACCCAAGTCGACCCATGGAATAAGAATACATCCAACTCAATCAACAACTAGAAGAATCAACATAATAAACTCAGCGGAAGTCTAACCCAACCATAACATCAGAATACATAATCTGAAGTTGAATACATACATATGCTTGAAAAGCCTCTAAACATGATGAGTTGATGGGAGAAGACCCCAACTAACTAAACAATACTGAAACTGAAATGCATAGGGAAATCTGAAAGTCTAGCCCTCGAAAGATGAGGTCTCACCAATAAAGAAAATGCTAACTCTGATAAGTTGACTAAGAGGGTGGCTGAACCTGAGAGCTGGGTCCTGTATCATGAAACGATACAACATCAAAAGTATGCGGTCAGTACGTGGAATGTACTGAGTATGCCAGGTAAGAAAAAACCACTTAAGTAAAGGAAATCATTTAAAACATCTCATAGCGTAACATAAGCTTTATGAATCTAAGGGGAGGGCTTGTATGCATTCTTTTAGAAATCATGATCTTTTCATAACATGAAAATACATAGCTTTATAACATCAAACAGACTCGAATGACTCAAAGCTTAAACATGACATTTATACAAAAGCTGAACATTGAGTCAAACCTTCATTCTAGAACATGCATGTGAATATAATAATCATGAATAACAAATATGCATAACTGTATCATGAGGCATATTGGGAGAATCATCACTTAACCGACATACCACGATAGAGCTTACGTGGTCCCAATGATCACATTCAAGTGGGTAGAGCCACCCAAAACCTTGTTAGGGATAAGGATGATACCATGATATCAATATCAAGCTCATGGACCATTAGTGTCAGGGATAGCTCGCAAGGGAGGTCCCAATAATATATAATAGTTTTCAACCTATGTTGGCGCGTAGTTCTCGGGCATAGGGTTATCGACCCTTAGCCCGCTCGGCGCTAGACTCTTCTCCCAAAAATATGCATATGCTCAACATCATTTTATGGCAAAGCTCAGCATTATCTATTGACAAAGCTCAATAGTGAAATACATCTCAAATATGAAATCATACATATGAAAAGGTTTAATTCAAAACATACCACAAGCTCAGTGATAATTCAGAGTCCTTGCTCCAAAACCATGTCGTAAGCTTACTTTAGAAATAATACATCATAACATACATGAAATAAGGGCCTTGCCCAACACATTATCATGCTTGGAACTATTCAAATCTTTTTGAAAACAATATCATAATCATGAGTAGCTTTTAAACATACTTTTCATCATCATATCTCATCATTATCATACGTTCATCACAAATTCCTTCTTTTATGAACTTCTTATCAATGAGTGTTTAATTTCATAAAATTAGCAACATGACTATGATTGAAAACAACTTAAAATCTACCCATGCTTCATAATTTAATAATGAAAACACAACGTAATCATACCCATGTAAAGAAATAGAAGATTCATGCATTTGGGTAAAAACTGCATAACTTGATCATAGGAACTTCTCATAACTTAGATAGAATTTGGGCAAGGGTGTGGAAGGAAACACCTACTTGTAACCCCACATGCCTGAAAGGGCTTGATTCTACCACTTCTCTAATTGTCCAAGAAGAATTTTAACGGAAACATTGAAAGGTTGCTCTAGATAGCCTCCCTTAGCTCCCCAAGTTTGAATGCATGAAAGGTATGACTTAGGATAGGTTTTCCCCTACTAAAACCCACCATTAGGTGCCTTAAATGATGTAGTATAGGGCCTTAGGACGTAGAAATGAAGAAAATGCCCTTAATGATTATGCAGAAAATTCTTCACTAGGCGAACGAATGGGCGCTCCAACGGGTCGTTGGAGGATACCACGACCAGTGATGATGATCTGTGTTGTACCCTGTCCAGGCTTAGGTCTCAAATAAACCTACGACCCGAAATGACAGGTCGTCATACTATACAATGGGTTGTACTATCGATCGTTGTTTCCTCCTACAGACTTGGCACCTCGTCCTACAATGAGCCTCACCACGACTCATTACATCCACCAAAGAGTCGTGGTCTCCTTTCGTTGAACCCACTGGAAATTTCACCAGCCAAATGATAACTGCTAACTGTGGTAACTCATGACGGGTCGTAGGATGACCCTTTACTTCATAGATGCTAAAGTCCATCTCCCACCATGACTACAAACGATGACTCGTTGTTTCCCACAATGAGTCGTCACACCGGTCATTGCTTCCACTATCCCCAGACCAGATGCTTTCCACGACTCGTCCCAACAGGTCGTTGGTTGGACCAACTAGGGTCACCCGTTCTGCGACATTTTCCCAATTTCAGCAATTTTCAACTTTTAACTCCCATGTCTACTCTTAGGCACTTCCAGGGAATTACAATATCTCAACCTTGGGAACATTCATCCTCGAATTTAGGAAACAAGCATAAAATAGAAACATGCAATTATCATATTCAAATACTAATCATTAACCGAAAAACTAACAGAATGACTACCTTCGATTCAACCCACATAGCGGATCTGATTTCATGATTCACATTCACACCCATATACATAAAGGAAACTTAAACACATGAACTGAACATGAGAACTAAATAGAGTCTGAGGGCAAAAAATGATACCTCAAGCTTGAACTGTGTTGGTAGAGAACAAATGTCGGTATCTAGCCATCATATCTGCTTCAGCCTCCCACGTAGCTCCTTCAACATGCTTATTCCTCCATAATACTTTAACTGAAGCTACTTCTTTTTTCCTTAGCCTCTGAACGTGTCGATCCAATATTTCCACTGGAACCGCCTTAAAGCTAAGGCTGTCTCTCACACCAACACCGTCCACCGTAACTAGAGTTGGGTCACCGAAACACTTCTTCAAAAGAGATACATGAAACACAAGATACACAAACGATAACTCTGAGGGCAGTTCTAACTCATAGCCACCTTACCAACTCTTTTCATAATCCGGTAGGGCCCAACATAGTGGGGACTATGATTTCCTTTATTCCCAAACCGCATTACTCCTTTCATGTGAGATACCTTCAAGAACACCCAATCGTCTACTTCAAATTCTAATTCTCTTCTTCTCACGTCTGCATAGGACTTTTGATGACTCCGGGAAGTTTTTAGCCTGCCCCTTATAAACTAAACCTACACCATAGCCTCATGAATCAAATTTGGCCCTATCATAGATGTCTCACCAACCTCAAACCATCTGATGGGCGATCTACATCTCCGCCTATAGAGAGCCTCGAACGGTTCCATGTAGATGCTTGAGTGATAGCTGTTTTTATAAGCAAAATCGATCTGGGGCAAGTGATCGTCCCAACTGCCTCTGAAGTCCACCACATAAGCACTCAAAATGTCTTTGAGAGTTTTGATTGTCCGCTCCGCTTGACCATCCGTTTGCGAATGAAATGCTGTGCTGAGTTTAACCTGAGTCTCATGCCCTTTTTGAAAAGACCACCAAAACTTAGATGTAAATTGAGTACCTCGGTCTGAAATGATAGACAAGGGCACTCCATGCAATCGAACCAACTCTCCGTTATATAGCTTGGCATAATCCTCCGCTGAGTCCGTGGTTTTGACCTGTAGAAAATGAGCATCTTTAGTCAGCCTGTCTACCACCACCCTTATAGAATCATATTGTCGGCGAGTACGAGGTAGGGCTATAATGAAATCCATATTAATCTCTTCCCACTTCAAAGTGGAAATGCTAATATGTTAAGTACGTCCCTCGGCCTTTGATGTTCAACCTTTACTTGATGACAGTTCGGGCACTTGGCTACGAATTCTGCAATATCCCTCTTCATGCCATTCCACTAATAGATTTCCCACAAGTCATGGTACATCTTTGTGGCACTTGAATGGATAGAATATCTTGATCCATGACCCTCATGCAACATCCGGCTCCTCAAATTATCCACGTCTAGAACACATAAGCGACCCTAGTACCGAAACATACCATCTCTCCCTTGGGAGAAGACTTCAACCTTCTCACTTCAAACGACTTCTTTCAGCTTTACCAAAATTGGATCCTCATATTGTCTAGCTTTCACATCAGTCACCAAGGAAAATTCTGACCCGTTCTGGACAACAGCACCGCCATCGGTCGAGTCGACCAACCTAACTCCCAACCTTGCGAGTCGATGTACATCTTTCTCCAACTCCTTCTTTCCTTCATCCTCATGGGACACACTCTCTATAGAGAGCCTACTAAGTGCGTTCACTACAACATTAGCCTTACTTGGATGGTAAAGGACACTCATATCATAGTCCTTAAGTAGCTTCAACCACCTCCTTTGCCGAAGATTGAGATTTTTTTTTGTGAAAACATATTGCAAGCTCTTGTGGTCTGTGAATACGTCCACGTGGACCCCAAACTAATAATGTCTCCATATCTTAAAGGTGAATACCACTGCAGCCAATTCAACATCATGGGTCGGGTAATTCTTCTCATGAACTTTCAGTTGTCTAGAGGAATATGCTATAACTTTCCCATGCTGCATCAACAAACACCCAAGTCCAATTCTCGAAGCATCACAATACACCACAAAACCATCGGTACCCTTGAGTAGGGTCAACACCAGTGCTGAAGCAACTCGGTCTTCAACTCTTGTAAGCTCTCCTCACAAGCCTCTGACCATTGGAAATTCACCTTCTTCTGAGTCAATTTGGTCAAAGGTGCCGCAATAGATGACAAACCCTCAAAAAACCTGTGATAGTAGCCTGCTAAACCCAAGAAACTCTGAATATTTGAGGATTGACCGGTCTGGGTCAATTCTTCATTTCCTCAATTTTTTGAGAATCTACCTTTATGCCCTCACTCGATACCACACAACTCAAAAATGGTACGGAGTCCGACCAAAACTCACATTTGCTGAACTTAGCATACAATTTTGGCGATTCTTGGGAGTCTGAAGCACTACCCTCAAAAGCACTATCCTCAAATGAGCGACATGCTCCTCCTCGCTTCGAGAGTATATAAGGATGTCATCAATGAACATGATCACGAACATGTCCAAATATTTCTTGAACACCCTGTTCATCAAGTCCATGAAAGTTTTAGGAGCATTCGTTAGTCCAAAAGACATAACCACAAACTCATAATGGCCATACCACGTCCTAAAGGCTATTTTCGGGATGTCACTCTCCCGAACCCTAAGCTAGTGATACCCGGACCTGAGATCTATCATGGAGAAACACCTGGCTCCCTGGAACTGATCAAATAAGTCATCAATCCTGGGTAAAGGATACTTGCTCTTGATGGTGAATTTGTTCAATTATCGATGGTCAATACACATGCGAAGAGAACCGTCCTTCTTTTGGACAAAGAAAACTGGTGCACCCTATGGACACTTACTTGGTCTAATGAAACTCTTATCTAACAAGTCTTTTACCTACTCTTTCAATTCCTTTATCTAAGCTAGAGCCATTCTGTAGGGAGGAATAGATATAGGCTGCGTGTCGGGAAGAAGATCTATACAAAAATACATCTCATGCTCGGGAGGGATTCCCTATAAATCATCAGGAAAGACCTCTGGATACTCACATACTACTAGAACTGACTGGATTGTCGGGGTCTTAGACTCGACATCCTTAACCTTAACTAGATGGTACATACACCCCTTGGAAATCATCTTCCTGGCCTTTAGGTAAGAGATTAAACGACCTGCAGGCACAACTGAACTACCTCTCCATTCTAACAATGGATCACACAGAAATCTGAACTCTACTGCCCGGGTTCTACAATTAACTGAAGTATAGCATGAAAATAACAAATACATGCCGAGAATAACATCGAAATTGGTCATGGCTAACTCTATCAAATCTGTTGAGGTAACCTTTTGAAATACTTAGACTTGGCAACCTCTATACACCCGTCTAGCTATAACTGAGTCACCTACTCGAGTATAAACTAAGAAGGGTTCAGATAAGACTTCAGGACTAACGCCGAAGCTACTGGCCACATAAGGCGTCATAAAATAAAAGGTAGATCTCAGATCTAATAAAGCATAAAATCAACATGGAAGACTCGTAACATACCATTGACCACTTTCGAGGATAACTCCTTCTCCTAACAGGATGCTAAAGCATAGAATCTATTCTGGTGATGACCGCCAGTTGTGCTAGTAGATGCCCTAGATCCTCAACGCGGTACTGAACTAAGTAAGAATTCTCGCTCACTCATGGTACTGGTTTGCATTGAGTTACCTATCCAGGTCATGCATGGTTAAGCTAAAACTACATATGCTAATAATATAAATTCTATACAAAGATCCACAGAAGTCATGCAAATGCAATTACATACAAAGCTAACATCAAAATTTTTTAAATCGGGTCAATTTTTTTCAAAAATATTGAAAGTAGTGAATATCCTAAGCTACTTCTAATTAAACAAATAACAAGAAAAACATACACGTGCCGGTTCTACTAGATAGCATGTTCGAGGAAAAAGAAACACGGCAAGAAAAACCCTTGGACGATCAAGTCCTCTTTTAAAAAGCATGCTTCGTCACGGAAGCGTAAAATATAAAAATAAGGGAAAAGGACATACTTGCGACTACTCACACTTTACCATTCATAGGTTGCCTCCTATGTAGGACCTGATTTAATATCACGGCATGACACAGGTGGTTTGGTTTCTCAGACTGCACCAAACTACCTTGTGTATTCAAAGGGGTATGCTTGAATAGATCCAAACAAAAAGAAAACAATGTAAACAAGGAAATAAAATCTAAAAGTTAAGCACAACAATTACTTTAATCCTAAGTCATATTCCCCGACAACAGCGCCACTTTTTGATAATGCTCAAATAACACCCCTAGAAAAGTATAACGCAGACATTGTCAATAATGAACTCAATAGAGGTTGGGGTCAATCCCACAAGGAATATAGTAAATACATAGAATAAAGCTAGTATTTAAGCTTTTAAGTGTGTTATGTCCAAAAAGGGGTTTGATGAAAGCAATTATATGACAATATTGAGAATTGATTGTTGTTTATCAAGATTATGATATTAACTAGGATAAGTGTTCCATGGGTTCATAACTACTTTGGGTTTTACATCTGTGATCTATCCCAATGCTTACTTCTAGAACTTTATAACTAGAGTTCATCCAAACAACTGGTTCATCCCCATTGCTTGACTATACTTAATCATCGAGTTAAGTCTTATGAGCGATTTCACTTTAACTATTATCATTTTGTCCCAAAATAACTATCCTGCGACTGCAGCTCAAGTCAAACAATGACCCATAAAGATCAAGGCTTCATTGTAAATTCTCTTTTCCTAATCTCTACTTCTTTAGGTTCAAGCAAGAAAATAATTTGAGCAAGTCCTAATGTTGCGCTCCATTAAGAAATATTAAAGATGAAGAGAATACAATACAAGTTTTTAGGAATCACTTTGTGAAACCATAGATTATTAATTGGCCGTGGTTCCCAAAATCCTAGTTGTGAAGGTTTTAGCCTCTCATGATTATAAGATAATTATAAGCATTCATAAAAAATACATAATTTAATTCGCACAAAGATGATTGGGAGAAAACTCACTATATTATTGAAAGAATTTATCAAGAATGATTCAAGAACAATATAGAAATCAAAACAAGAAAATCTCCAATATTTGAATAGAAAGTTAGCAACCATTTTCCTCAATGTATCTCATGTTCTAAAACTTGTTATGACTGAAAATAACCTGAAAAGTATTTACACTAATATTTAGAATATTTTGCTAAGTAAATAGGGAAAACTGCTTCACTGCCGCCGTCTTCACCTACGACCCGTAATAAGATTGTACAATTCATATCTTGACTTTTACATTGGCTGGCATTTGCTAAATCTGACAAAGTGTTGGGAACTGGTATTAATCATACCATGAACCTACGAGTTGTACAATAAGTCATAGTTTGATACTGAGAATTTTTGGAATCTTTTGAACTTTTTCACGAATGGGTTGGTACGAGTCGTACCTCAATTCTAAAACCCTTGACTCCTTCTCATACCTTGAGACCTAAAAGTCTTCACTTCTTCTGATATTTTCCCTGGCCCCTTGGTACGGGTCTCAAGTAGATCATATGATTCGTGGTTGTTACCTGTATTAGGAGCCTTGGCCTGTGAAAATGTTGTAATGTTTTCTAGAACTGCTATGGAAGGGCTCGAACCAGGATGGTATGACTCATATCATGAGCCATAAGTTTCCTTTGACTCAACACTTTTGGCTAGACCTTTTTACGACTCTCAATACGGCTCATACTGAGGTTCGTACTTAGAAACGTTTCTATAATTTTCTCTAGCTTTTGTAAAATTCAACCCCAACATATATTTTCCCTAAAAACAAATTAAAAGTGCCTCATGTCCATAAAAATAGACCTAATTCTTTCTTATTTTACTCTGTTTTGAGCGTGGAAATTATTGTAAACTCACATCACATCACTAACGCCCCAACAAGTTTCACGGAGTTGATGAATAGGGTGTTAAAATAATATTTGAATTCCTTCATTATAGTCTTTATTGATGATATTTTGATCTATTCTTCTAGTTGAGAGGATCATGAGCATTGTTTAAGAATTGTGCTTCAGACATTGAAGAAAGAGCGACTATATGAAAAATTTTCTAAATGTGAATTTTGGCTCAGTTATGTGACATTTCTAGGGCATGTGGTGACCAACGATGGTATTATAGTAGATCCGAAGAAGATTGAGGCTGTTAGAGATTGGGCTAGACCTACATCACCTACTGAGTTTCAGCGCATTGTGGGATTGGTTGGTTACTATAGAGAGTTTGTGATAGGTTTTCCATCTATTGCATCTCCATTGGAAAAACTGATTCAGAAGAATGCAACTTTCCAATTGTTTGAGGACTGTGAGGCAAGCTTCGAAAAGCTCAAGTCCTTGTTGACTACAGGTCCAATCTTAACTTGATTGGTAGAAGGTGAGGGCTTTACAGTGTATTGTGATGCTTCACGAGTTGGCCTTGGATATGTTTTGACGTAGAAAAGTATGGCGATAGCATATGCATCAAGGCAGTTGAGGATACATAAGAAGAACTACCCTACTCATGACCTAGAGTTGGATGCTATGATTTTTTCTTTGAAAATTTAGAAGCATTATTGATATGGAGTGCATTGTGAATTGTTCATGGATCATCGCAATCTTCAATATATTTTTAGTTAGAGAGATCTAAATTTGAGGCAAAGAATATGGTTGGAGATGCTTAAAAATTATGAAATCACTATATTATATCACCTTGGTAAGGCAAACGTGGTAGCGAATGCATTGAGTTGGACGCCAGTTACTATGAGAAGTTTAGCTATGTTTCATGTAGAGGAGAATTATTTGTCCATGGATGTTCAATCCCTAGCTAATAGCTTTTTGAGACATGACATTTCAGAGTCTAGTGGGGTTCTTTCTCGTGTTAAGGAACGATCTCTTTTATTGGATAAGATCAAGCTAGCTAATTCGAAGATAAGAAGTTGAAGTTGATTCAAGACAAGTGTTATAAGGTGAGGCCAAGGAAGAAATTTTAGATCCGGAGGGTGTTTTGAGAATCAAAGGTCAAATTTGTGTTCCTAGAATTGGTGATTTGACCTAGTTGATTATGGAGTAGGCTCACAGCTCTAGATACTCTATTCATCCAGGAGCAACAAAGATGTAGCCGGATCTGAAGTAGTATTTCTCGTGTTGTATAATGAAGAGGGACATTGTAGAGTATGTCTCTTGTTGTTTGAACTACCCACAGGTGATGTACGAGCACCAGAGACCGAGTGATATGACTTAGAGGATGCCCATACCTGAGAGGAAATGAGTGAGGATTCCATGTATTTGATGGTAGGTTTTCCATAGTCTTTAAGGAAATTTTATGCTATTTGGGTCGTCATGGATAGATTGACTAAATCAACTCACTTTATGCTGGTTCAAACTATCTATAATTTGGAGAGATTTGCTAGGATTTACCTCCAGGAGATACTATATTTTCATGGTGTGACTATTTCTATCATTTCAAACCGAGGTACCCAGTTCACATCCCACTTCTGGAAGTCTATGTAGAAGGAAATGGGTACTCGGGTGGAGCTTAGTATAACTTTTCATCCAAAAATAGATGGCCAATATGAGCGGACTATTTAGGTATTGGAGGATATGCTACGGGTGTATGCGTTTCATTTTGATGGTTAATGGTACTAATTATTGTCGTTAGTGGAGTTTCCCTATATAATAGTTACTACTCTAGCATCCATATGGCCCCATTTGATTCTTTGTATGGTAGGAGATGTTATTCTCCGGTGGGTTGGTCTGATGCATTCGAGGGCAGGCCCTAGGTACAGTCTCGTGAGATTTTTTACACAAGGTCAAACTGATTTAGGATAGATTTCTCACAGTCCAAAGTAGACAAAAGAGCTATGCGGACTGGAAAGTTTGTGATCTAGAGTTCATGGTTAGGGAGAAGATGCTATTGAAAGTATCATATATGAAGGTTGTTAGGAGATTTGGAAAGATGAGCAAGCTTAGCCCTAAGTTCATTGGTTTGTTTTAGATACTTACACATATTGGTGAGGTGTCCTATAAATTAGCTATGCAACCACACTTATCAGGTATTCAGCTGGTATTTCATGTTTTGATGTTAAAGAAATATCATGGTGATGGACCTCATGTGATTTAATGTGATTCAATACTATTCGATCAAAATCTAGCATTTGAGGAAGAGCCTATAGCCATTCTGGATAGGCAGGTTAAAAATTGAGATCCAAAGAGATAACATATGTGAAGGTGCAGTTGAGGCACTGTCCTGCGGAGGAAGCCAGTTGGGAGGTTGAGTCTGACATGCAGAGCCGATATCCTCAGTTATTCAGCAATTCATGTATTCCTCTTATTTCCCGTTCGAGGACGAATGTGTGTTTTAGTGGCGGATAATGTAAGGACCCTTCTTGTTTTTTTGTGATTTTAAACTTTTTTACCATTTTAACCCATCTCGTATCTTTTATATGTTATATATGACTTGCTGGAATAGGCGACAGTATTTTCGAGATAATCGGATATGTTTTGGAGAAGAAATTATAAAATTTTATGTGATTACGTTGAAATAAGAAATGTTTGACTAATGTAAAAATTTGGGGTTAACGAGGTCATATTCGAGGTTTGACAACAATATTTCATTTGAAGGGTGATTTATAACTTGATCTTGAGAGGTTCATGAGTGAATGGATGCATTCTAGTTCATTTTAAAGATTAGAGTTGATTGTTAGCATTTAATCAAGATAACCTTGGGTTGGTGATTTGATGATTCCAATAGGTCTGAAATACATTGTGTGATTGATTTGCATATTTGGTTTGTGTTTGGGTGGTCTTGGATGAGTTTCGAGTGCTCGTTTGAAGATGTTGTTTGAATATAAATGGTACCACATGGAGCAAATAAGATCAAAATTGTACTTTTATTAAACAATTAGATCCTTATCATAATTTTAAAACTATAACAAAAAAGAATCATCGAATTCTAAGATCATATGAGGGATTTAGGATTCGCTTAGTGAAGACATAAAGCGTTGGTGTAAAAGGATCTTGTGCACGCCATTAGCGACCAAATATGGGATTTTGGGTCATGACACTTTCAGTTTCTGGGGATGTGATAGATAAATTAGGTTAATGTTTTCTTCCTTAATTATTTTGTTACTTCTGTAATTTCACTGATAATATTTATTTTATGTTATACTTGAATGAATTAATTGGAAGGCTTGGTTCGCCCACCGAGGGATTAGTGGGGATGTCAATCCTGGTCACTTGGATCGTGACATATGAAATATTTTTCAATCATTATTAGAAATTTTTGTAATATACTTTGTGTAAGTTTAATTTAGTGCATAAATCAAACACATATCCAAAAATCTTGAACATAATAATCTCACATAGAAACGCTATAGAGAATATAACAGAAGCGGTTGACATTATGGCAGAGAGAAGCGAAAGCGTTGGTAGAGAATTAGTTTCTACCTCCTTTCCCTAGCCTTATATTACCACAACCATCAATGATGGAAAAGGTGTACAGAATATGTGGTAACCCTAATTGGTGGAGGGAGTACAAATTTATAGAGATTAATTCATCAAGACTTAATTTGGTACGTCCATAAAATAGCTGGTGTACAGGCGGAATCTATTCTTCATTAAATATTAGATATAGGCTTTACATTAATTAGGCCAAAAATAAAATAATAATAATTATTACATTCTCCTACTTGGCCCAATAACCACATAACATTAAATATTTAATGACATAAACATTATTTGTGCATAAATTAAATCTCTTCTATAATGTCCATCATACATACCACAATATTAAAACCCACTAATGCTAGTTTTGTCGGTTATATATAATTTTATGCTAAGATACTCCCTTCTATATACTAGTACTTTAGCGATCTATCGTACAAGGTTCATAGGCTATAAAAATTATAACATTGTGGTCCGTAATAATGTCTCATTGAGGTATATCCTATAATATCTCAAAACAATAATGTATACACCATTATGAAAAATAGGAAATTCGTTAAGGTATATCAAAAAACACTTAATTGAGCTCAAAGTGTCAAAACATCATAAATGCATCAATCATAAGTACAACCAAGACCCATTTTTTGCACATGTTCTTTAAATGTGTTTTGTTGTAAGCTTTTTGTTAACGGATCTGCAATCATGATATCAGTTCTAATATTCTCAAGTGACACTCTTTATTTCTAAACTTCTTCCTTGATGCTAAAGTACTTTAATTTCATATGTTTGGCACTGTTGGTGTACCTATCATTCTTAAAGAAGAATACTGCTGCAGTGTTATCACAATAAATGTTCAGTGGCATAATATTTATTATTACTTAAGGCATGTATTATGTTTTCTTAGTTTGTTAGTCACCAAAAAGATCAAACTAAAATGTTTAACATATTCACATACATAAATTTTATGATATCGATTTTATACTTGCATTTATATTCATATATTTTATTTTTCACCAAAGTGGCCAAACTAGTATGTTTATGAAAACAAATATGCATATATAAAATTATAACTTATGCATGGAAATAATGATATGGCTATTATTGAAAATATAAATGGATAAATTATTTTTCTACTATTGCTAGAACTTTAGAATTTACCCGAAGGTAAATTAATTATTCTACGAATAGTGAACATTATGAGGTAAATTAATATTTTTAATTGAATATAAATTGTGTATCCAAATATGCCATATATGTTTGATTAAAATTATTTAATCGCCTACTAATTTTGACATTTAAATTATGATAGTATGTCGTATTATCCACCCAAAGGTGAATTACGATACATTTTTATTATTTGGTTAAATCTACATTATTTTTGTATTTGTAAGCATGTATATCTATCTTTAAGCTATCCCTCTCAATTCCATTACTTCATATGTTACTGTGTTCAATGGATTGAATTTCTTTGAATGGCATGAACAAGTCCAATTCCACTTAGGTGCGATGAATCTTGACTTTGATCTGCTGAAAGGTAAACCTGCTGTTATTATTGATACGAGCAGTGAAGGTAAGAAGTCTTTCTATAAAGCATGGGAACGCTCTAACAGGTTGAGTCTTATGTTTATGTTTCTGAAGATGTCTCCCATGAAGGGAGTGATGGGGTTTGGAGAGAAAGGAAAACTCAGTCCTTGTTATATTGGCCCCTATCGGATTTTGAAACGGGTTGGCAAGATGGCATATGAATTGGAGTTTCCCTAAGAATTAGCTTCCGTGCATCTTGTCTTCCGTGTATCACTCTTAAAGAAGTGTTTAGGTGATCCAGCTCTAGTTGTCCCTGTGGACCGTGTCTGTGTGAAAGACAGCCTTAGTTATGATGAGGTTCTGGTGGAAATACTGGACTTCAGGTTCGGAGGCTAAGAAACAAGGAGGTGGCTTCAATTAAAGTTTTATGGAGGAATTAGCATGTTGAGGGAGCTACGTGGGAAGCCAAAGTAGACATGATGGCTAGACACCTATATTTATTCTCTATAGGATCAGCTCCAGCTTGACGTATCAATTTTGCCCTAGTACTCTATTTAGTTTTAATGTTCAGTTCATGTGCCTGATCTTGGGCAGAATTATATGCCCAAGTGATGCTCAAATGCTCTATTTCGTCTTGTTTATCTATCGTTATTTGTAAAATCTCATGTGATTTATAGTTACAATGTGAATTTATACTAACCAACATGATTAGTGTTGTTTTGCAGGAAAAATGTAATTTTAGGAAGCTAAGTTGCATGTTGGTGAAAATCGGGAATGGACTTGGAAGCGGGCAGTGGAAAAGGTCAAGGAAAAGCAGCAAATAAAGGGGCTCCGCGATGGAGCAGTGTCACGCTGCCATCGCGGAGGCAGTCTGCCTCGGTTGAGTTATTTGGACAAATTCCAGTGAAGGTTTGGGTCGGCGCCGTGGCACGTTGGCCAAAGCCCCACATTACATGTCGTGGCACATTGCCCATATTTACCTGGAACATAAAATTCTAGTGAGGGTCCGCATTTGCACCGTGTCACGGAGGCAGTGCTCCATGATGCACTCCGTGACACGTTGCTTGTTATTCCGGGAAAAATTCCCACTAGTATAAATAGCACACTTAGGTTTATTTTTAATTATTCTGACTTAGTTGAGCAAGAAAATGGGTTACAGGCAGTTGAGGAGACGAAAATCTTAGCGTTCTTCTCTAACTCTTTCTGCTTTATTTCAATTGTTTGTATGATTTATACTCATTTGATGATGTTTAATCCACAAATGAGTGGCTAAATTCACTTCTTGCTGAGGTTAAGAACATTTGTAGTGGAATGTAATTGTTGATCATCTTGGTTTTTCATCTTTTCTTCCATGGTTGTTCTATCAATTCTTGTTCTTACTGCATTAATGTCTGGCCAATGTTAATGTATATCTAAAAAATCCAATTTTATCTTGATAAAGAAAGAAATTGGAAAGTTGTGAATTGGTAGGATATGATCTCTTCTTAGTTTGGGAAAATTGAGAATTGATTTACCTTCAGAATAGAAATATATCTGAAAGTCGTATTAGTCAATTAAGGAATCAGTTTCGTATGGCTAGAACATGAAATTCTTCTATCACAGAAATGTAGGTTGAAGGTTCATGATTCTTAAGTTGGGTAGAATACGAAAGTTTCTCTCCATAGGCAATAATTCTTGAATAGAAACCGAAGGAAAGATTTACCGAATTGTATCGATAAATTACTTCCCTGCATGTTCGTTTTAGCCTCAGCTTGCTCATTACTATAGTTCAGACTCACTTTATAATTTTTTTTTAGATTAGTATAAATTAGGAAACCAACTCTCAAAATCTTCTTTAAATTGTTGTCTGCATTTTTAGAGTTAGAGTTCATTAACACTTAATTCGATTATTACCTTGGTTCAGTCCCTGTGGGATCGATACTTGCCTTACTTAAGACATTTTACTACTTGTTCGACCACGTGCACTTGTGTGTAGTTGCGAAACACCCCGAACAAGTTTTTGGCGTCGTTGCCGGGGACGGGCAGTTGGTAAAAATGTTTTCTTAAGTGTTAGTTTACGATTTCTATATTGTGCTGACAACTTGATCTTAGCCTGTCTTTTGCAGATATTGCATTCTGTTGAACACTGGCAAGAGACAAGGAGCTGGCGGACTCATACTTAGAGCCATAAAGACAATTTCCTCGTCAAAGGAGAGAAGCTCTAGAGAGAAAGCTACAGTTGCTCATACAAACAATCCTGGAGCGACAACAGAATCCGCCACTTAGCAGTGTTAGTGCCGGGGGAAATGGCAGCTAGGCCAGTTCGCGAAGTGGCAATCCCACATGCTAACAATGTTACATCAAGCATTCGCAAACCCGAGCCAGGAGGGAGGTTTGAGCTGAAACAGAATATGGTGTAATTGCTGCACACCAGCAGGCAATTCACTGGTCTCTTTCACGAGGATCCACAACAACATCTCCAAAACTTTTTGGAGATAAGTGACACTTATATCCCCGCTGGAGTATCATTTGATTATGTAAGGCTTACATTGTTCCCATTTTCACTATTGGGAGAAGCAAAGAGGTGGTTGAAAGCTGAGCCACCTAATTCCATCACAACTTGGGATGATCTTGCAAGGAAATTCTTGATACGGTTCTTTCCATCCGGGAAAACAGCAAGACTTAGAAGTCAGATTCTATGTTTTAAACAAAGAGAGGGGGAGAATCTATATCAAGCGTGGGAAAGATTCAAATCCATGTTACGAGATTGTCCTCACCATCACCAGTCCAATTATGTGCTAGTGCATACTTTCATAGAGGGTTTGGAACCCCACACAAAAATTTTGCTAGACTCAGCAGCTGGGGGACAAGCATTAGAAAAGACTTATGAGGAGCTGTATACTTTGTTAAATCGTATTTCACAGGGAAATCTAGAGTGGAATGCGGACTCTTCTAGAGGAGGAACAAGGAAAGCGGCAGGAGTCTTGGAAGTGGATGGTTTTACAGCTATCGCTGCATAGATAGCTGCATTGCAAAATCAACTCAACACCCCCTTGAGCAGCATGAGCTTAAATCAATCTCAAGCCCCAATTAATGTAGTGCAGAAGATTTGGTGTGAAGTATGTGGTAGTAATGAACACTCAGCTGAGTGTTGTGGTGCAAATCCAGATTCAGTGAACTTTGTTGGTAATGTACCGAGAAATAATCACCAACAGTATGGCAACAACTATAACTCTAATTGGAGGAGTGTAGTTTGTGTGGGGTTTGGAACCAATAGTATGGCACCAGCTACCAACAACTACCAACTACAGTGATCTTGCAGTTAGCAGATCGTTCTTTGGCTAGACCAGATGGCATTGTGGAGGACGTGCTGGTGCAAGTGGGCTCCCTTATCTTTCCGGTAGATTTTGTTGTGCTGGATTTTGAGCCGGATGCGGAAGTCCCATTTATTTTGGGACGTCCTTTCTTGGGAACCAGGAAAGCTTTGATTGATGTAGTTGCAGGGCAGCTATCCGTGCGGGCGCATGACAAGGTGGAGGTATTTGACGTGTACAAGGCCACGAAGCTTCCGGCCGTATATGAGGAGCTTTCAGCAATCAACGTGCTTAATCAAGCAGATATTGTTCAGATTGTTGATTCTTGAGATCCAGTGGGAAAACCACCGATTGAGGACACACCGCACGGGGCAGTGGAGTTGTGGCAAGAAGACCGAAGTGCCACGTTCTTGGTTAATGGGCAACAGTGTAAGCATTATTGGGGTGAGGACGTTATTCGAGAGAAAACGTCCGTCACTCTAGTGGATGATTGAGCTTTAATGACGTCGAGCCACGATGGTAAACCAGGCGCTGCACGGGAGGCAACCCGTGAAATTGTTGTAATAGATGGTAGAATTAGTTAAAAAGAAAAGAAAATAAAAATAAAAATAAAAACAAAAACAAAAACAAAAAATTTTTTTTTTCATTCGTGTTTGAAACCTATAAATTCTAACCAATTTCTTGTTGTGAGATGATATTCAGGTGTAAGGCCTCCGGGTTACCCTCTGTGACATGTTGAAGGTGTTTTGGAATTTTCACAAATTCCAGAACCCCTGCGCGATGGCTCCATGTCACGGAGGGGGTGCTCCGCGTTACCCTCCGTCACACGTTGAAGTGTTATTCGCGACGGGTCACACCGGGTCGCCGGGTGACCCGCGCGAAAAATCTACTTCTTAACCCCAAAAACACCTTATTTTTCCCATTTCTCACTACCCTCCGCGACATACTCCCTAAAATCACCCCATCCCCAACGTGACACGGACCGAGGATCAAATTTTCTTCAACTTTTCTTCAAGTTCATCGAAGTAAAGGTACGTTCTTGAACTTAACCTCAATTTTTGTCGAAATTTTCAATTTTTGAGCATGTGAGGTAACTAACGCTTGCCCTAAGTGTAATTTGACCATGAATTCATATAAATCATTGTTGATTGATGTTCGTAGTATCGTTATGATTATATGAACTCGATAAATACATGTTTTATTGATTTTTTGCGAAATTGGTAGCTAGGGTTGGAATTTGAATAGGAAGAAACTAAATTTGGTTGAAAATTTGAAAATGATTGGGTTGTGCATGTTGGGTAATGTAAATGATGTTGTGAATATGAATGAATTTGCTAAATAAACAAGGGAATTTTCGGGAAAATGAAATTGGTGAATTGCATAGGTTGTGATTGTTGAGGAAAATTTTTTCTAAGTTCTATGTGATGTAATGGAATCTATGGTGAAATTGTGATTAGTTGTATGAACTCTGGGTAGTACTTAGTCATTATTCCATCGATTTATCTGAATGCACGAGGCATGTTGATTGATAAAAATTGGAAAAAAATTATTGTCTTGCCGAATTGTTTTCATTGTGGCAAAATATTAAGTGTGGGGTGGCCTAACCCAACCCAACCTTACTCAAAGCAAATTTTTGACTTGAATAACATTGGGACTATCTGTGTGATTTGACATGAACGATGTCAAGCAGGAAAGACAAAGGAAAGGGCGCATCTACATCAAGCACCGGGAGAAAAAGGATTAGACTGGGAACGACAGTCCTAGCAGCACCAGCGGTTCCTCGCGGCCAACACCGTCAATACGGAACTCGATGGGTGACGGACGAAGGGAAGAAATGGTATGCCAAACATAAGGAGACTAAATACTTCCCTGAGGAGCACATTGTAAGGGAGCCACTTGCACAGGAATTCCCCAGAATCGTACATAGGATTGACACTGCCGGGATGAACTTCATCTTCGAAGAGCCCAAGGAGTGCAATCTCCATTTAATTTGGGAGTTTTACCCAAACTGGAACCCGAAACTCCGTAGTCACACCGTCAAGATAAGGGGGCAGGTTGTCACCTTTGAGCCTAATCACTTGAATGCCATATTGGGAGCGCGGGACACAGACGCCCATGTACTCCGGAAGCTGAACATGACTCCACCCTATGTGGATATCAGATGCACTCTGTGTGGAACCCGTTCGACTGCACGGTGGAGCAGGCACAAGGAGAGGGATTATCATCAGACGCTGCCTTACTCTCAAATGAATAGGGAAGCCAGGATTTGGCTTAAAATTGTGTGTTCCTGCCTGATCCCGGGGGTGCACATGACAAATGTCACCCGGGATTCTGTGTGCTTGGTTTATGCCCTGATGAAAGGGTTGGAGATTAATGTTGGGGCGGTGATCATCTCCGCCATGAAGAGAGCCCGTTTGCATCAAGGGCACAGGTACGGGTTTGATGGTTTGCTGACCACGTTTCTGCGGGGCCTTAATATCGAGGAGGAGGCCCTAGACTACATCCCGCAGATGGATAGGCGTGCCTTGGACGTCACCAAAACCAAGGCACCCGACACCACTCACAGGCCAGTTCTCACACTAGCCGAGCGCCATGCTCGGGATGATCAGTATATGGCCTGCATGTATGGGAAGCAGATGCTGCAGTTGCACATAGGCGGGAGGCCAGCAACAGAAGATGAGCTATGGCAGCTCGAGCTAGATTACCCCTTTGGCGAAAATGCCAGGGCTCTATGCCGAGTGGGGCCTGCTTTTGTGGAGCCTGTTGATGATGATGTCCCCACTAATGAGGAAACACGCCGCGATGACTCAGATGTTGAGTCAGATGAGGACAGCGGGGGCGATTCAGATATGGGGGACGAGGCAACGGCACCTGACGAAGAAGTTGAATACTTGGATTGATTAGGGAGTTTCACCACCTACTTCTGTGCTATGTTGAATTTGATGAACACTGGGGACAATGTTCGGTTTAAGTGTGGGGTGGGAGTAGTTAGGTGCCAGTTGTTTTGTGTTGTTTATGTTCATGTCTTGTTGTTGTGCCTGTGAAAAAATTGTGACCCTGTGATTTTGTGAGTATGTTTTGTATTGTAATTCGGTGTGTAATGAATGTTAAACTGTTGTGTGTTGTGTTGAGTTGTTGTTAGCTGGTTGTGTAAATATTTTTGTTTTCTATCGAGATTATCGATATTTTTAAAAATTTTTAAAACTTTTGTTGAATTTTTTATGATTGGGTTTCTCGGCCTTTGTTTTTGGTGCCTTTATCGAGAATAGCCCCATTGAATCGAAGTCGTAAATAGTGACCGTTCCCTATGATGGATGGATGACAACCGTCTTAAGGGAAATGTAGTCGATAGGAGTAGTTTTTTTCTTTCTTTTATTTTCTTTCTTTTGGTTGTTTCTCAAATGTGTCGCTACTTCATGGTTCGGAATTCTTGTTGCGTGTTGTACACGATATTAAAGAAGCAAAGGTGATTCATATGAAAGCATGCAAATGTGAAACATGTTGAGATACCTAGGACATAGAGTTCGATTCGGTGTGATTGAGGCTTAATATTGAATTCTTGTAATTAGCTGATTGAAGAGTTTATGAATAAGTCTTGAGTTGAGCATGTGCAATGAGTGTGAGGTGAGGTTTTGATTCTTCCATGCTATTGTGAAGTGTCTAGAACATGCCTGGTGTGTGTACGAAACGAAATGAACGATGTGTAGTGTAGGAAAGGATGTAGGCATTTCTTTGATTAAACCGAAAGTTTCTTTTTCTTATCACACATACCTTGAATGTACATCCTAGTTACCCCCATTGAGCCTTCAGCCTATTTTTTTTCTTTCATTGAAGAGATAGAAACTGAGCTTAATCCTTTCTTTTCATTAGACGTAAATTTGATCCAAAACTCTTAAGCGCTCAAGAAAAAAAAAATTTCCCACAGTGTCAAGGAGTGAAAAGTGTGAAAAAGAAAGGAAAAGCGAAAGTGGTGAAAGTAAAGATAAGGTCAAAGGTGCACCTGCCGAATATAAATAAAATGAAGATGTATAACTAAGCTTTGTTATTAAGTCGAGTGTGCTTAAAGAAATGGGAACAAAAATAAAGAAAGACTTCAAGAATGGGAGGATGAAGGAAGAAACAATAACCATAATGATGGTGGGATGTTTTGAAAAGCGCTTAAGGAGGCTAGTTGCTATTATTGGTTAGCCCAGTATTTACTAGTTCCTTAGCTTACATTACAACCCGTTAAGTCCTATGTGATCTTACATCACGCGTCCTTATATTAGTGGAGTAATACACTAGAGTCAAACCTATGGTTCATGACATGATGCATGTGAATTCTTTGGGAGAGAGAGAGAAATCGTGTTTATATACCCCTACATGTAATGCTTTGGAAATCATATGATTGAAAAAGGGGTAATTCTCTTGTGTTGTGAGGGCACATGCCTGACGAGAGATTGAATTTCGTGTCAGATGTCTTGATCAGCTGATTTGCATGAGTTTGCCGAGATCGAGAGTCGATTCTTGAGTGTAAGAGGTCTAAATGTGGTGAATGTCTGTGTGTTTATGAGACTATGCATGTTTTCTTGATGATTTGCTTTATTATATAATCGGTACAACCGTAGCTTGAATTGTCGAGCCAATGTAGCTATACGTGGGTGTCAATTGCATGAGATATGAGAGTATTGTTCGAGGACGAAGAAGGTTTTAAGTATATCACGTTCATGATCACAAATTCATAGTGGCCATACTGAGTTCAGAAGGCTAGTTTTAGTATATCACGTTCCCTGACCCTAAGCTTATGATAGCCCGACCTGAGATCTACCTTGGCAAAACAACTGACTACCTGAAGATAATATCCTTTAGTTGTTCCTTCAACTCCTTAAGCTCTGCTGGAGCCATTCTATAAAGAGTTATACAGATGGGCTGAGTGTCTGGAAGAAGGATTATGTCGAAGTCTATTTACCTCCTGGAAGGGACTCCGAAAAGATCTTCAAGGGGGCTCTGGGAAGATCATCAGGAAACACGTCAGGGAATTTGCTGACAAATGATACTGACTAAATAGTTGGGGTCTTAGAGTTAGAATCTTTGACCCAAACTAGGTGATAGGTGCATCCTTTCGACATCTTCTTGGCCTTAAGGTAGTAAATGAACCGACCCTTAGGCGCTGAAACGCTAGCATTCCATTCTAAGATTGGCTTATTGGGAGACTGAAACCTGACGACTCTAGTTCTGCAGTGGATTGAGGCATAACTTGAATGTAACTAATCCATGCCAAGAATGAGGTAAAAATAGACCATGTATAGCTCTACTAGACCAACTAGAATAACTTTAGTCAACGTTGAGACTAGGCAGTTTCTATATACCCGATTAGTTCTAACTGATTCACCAACTGGATAGAGACTGAGAATGGTTCTGAGAGGACTTCTAGACTGATTTAGAACGAAATAGCACATAAGGAGTCATAAATGAAAGTGTGGCTCCTGGATCTAGTAGGACATATACATCTAAATGGAAAAGACCTAACATAACTGTGACCACGTCAGGTGAGCTCTCCTGATCCTGACAAGAGGAAAATTCATAAAAATGATTTTGGCACTGACCACCATCCGTACCTGAAGTAGTACCATACAGAGCTGGATGACCTGTTTCGGATGCTGAAATAGTAGACGGAGTTTTCCCCCGTCCTGCTGATAGACACTCATTTAGCATGTGACCCAATTTCCCACATCTAAAACAACCCTCTTTGCCTCTATGGACTACCCCAGATGGTTCTTGACATATGTAGGACAAGGCTTGGTAGCGGTTGCTAGAAACGTGACTCTCAGATAGGGAACCTAATACTCCACCCCTTCAATCCTTGAGGAATCTAAAAGAATGAGCACTGGTTGATATGGGTGTTGGAGGTCTCTGTTGTCGATGCTGTAGGCGACTACTGCCGTCGAACCTCTGATAGCCATAATAAGACTGGCATGTTCTAGCTCGCTTGCTCTCCCGCTCAATATCCTTCAACTTCTCAGCCTCAATTTGTTGTGCATGAATGATGAGACTAGAGAGGTGGACGTCCTTGATAAGCATTGCAGTTCTGCACTCCTTAATTACCAAATTTGGCACTCCATTTATGAATTTGAGCATGCGAGCCCTTAGCTCGACAACAATCTCTGGAAAATAACTCGACAGTCGAGTGAACTCCAACGCATATTTTTCCACTGTTTTGTTACCCTACCTAAAATTCATGATTTCAGTAACCTTGGTCTCCCATAATTCCTGTGGAAAGAATCTATCGAGAAATGTCATGGCAAACTCATCCCACTCTACTGATGCTTCAGCTAGCTTCCCTTCCTTTCACTAGTTGCACCAAAATCTTAGCCACCCTATTCAACTGGTAGGTAGCCATATCAGTACTCTCTATGGAACTAACACCCATATTCGGGTGATCTTCTGCACCTCATCCACAAACTCCTACGGGTCCTCCCCCACCTTAGATCCTTAAAAAGCTGGATGGTTCATTTGAGTGAAATCCCGAACCTTAGCAGCTATTGTAGACCCATTTTCATTCACAGGGACCACCTGCTGGTTCACTTGGTTGGTCACAGTCTGAGGCAACAGCCGAATCGCCGCTCGAAATTCTGTAGAGGACACTTGATCGTCCTGAGGGGTTGTTGGAGCTGGTGGGGTAGGTCGGTTGGCATTGCCAACCCTCCTACCATTTCCTCATTTTTGAGGCATATTTTCACTAAAATTAATATAGCTCGAGTTTGGAGGACATTTTTGGGATTAAACTTCAACGCACAATAAGGAGTATGAACAAAAGGGAATTTTCCTAATAATGTCTTATAGCCTCCCCATCATAAATGTGGCACACTTCACATCCATGAAAAGGACTCCACTCGATGCGGCTTTCAGACATCCTAAGATACTGTAAACGTAGTGCTTTAATACTAATTTTGTTATGACCTGAGTCTATGCCAAGGACGGGACACATTACTTGGTGCCACAAGTGACCCCAAGCTAACCCATAGTCTAGCATCACATTGATAAACTAAGTAAACATAAGCGGAAGCTGTGTCAAAATAATTATCCAAGTAATACTATTTTGAAAAGCGTAAACGTGACTAAAAAGAACTTGAACAACTATGTCTGAAAGCCAACAACTAACTGGTGAGTTGCTGGGACAAGCCCCCAGCTAACTATAAAGTCTGACTAAATAAGGAACTAACTAAAAAGCAAACATAGTCCTCGGAATATAAGGACTCACTAAGAGGGCTGCTCCTAAAAACATTGGGAGGATACTACTAATGATGCTGAGACTGGGAACCTGAACCTGTATCATAATACAATACAACATAAAAATATGCATCAGCACTTTGAATGTACTGAGTAAGTGAGAACATAAAGAATGTAAAATAAGCAATTAAACTAAAGTAACATGAAATGACCAACTAGTACTAAGTACAGATAGAAACTGAGCTTTAACTGTAATGAGGTCACTAAAGATCCTGACTGACGGTCATAAACATTCCCTAAAACTGAGTGACTAAATTGAGCTAAACTGAGACTGATCTGAATTGAATTGTACCAACAAGTGGAAGAGTCTATAAACGACATATATCCACGTGAGCTAGATGTGGAGTCCGATATATACACCCCATTAGTGAGAGCCCACTGTACCTTCCCAGGGATAGTGGCTGAGCTGGGCGATCACAATTTTGAGGTCTATTTTGGCTAAAACCTATGATGGCAACATAGTTCTAGGAGGCTGGATGCGCTGAACGCTAGCCCGCTCGGTGCTAAGTCCTACGCCCACTAGATAGTCCTAAATTGACTACTAAACTAATAGCTCGAAACTGATGCCCTAGACTAAGTCAGGAATACTTATCTTGAAGTAACTTGAGAGTCTATAAGACCTGATAACTGAAACATGGTGTCCTAAGACTGGCAAAAGCCGCTTATCTAGAAGCATCGTAACCGTCTAAAGAACAATCTGATATCTGAAGCTAGGTAGTATTACTGAACTCCTCAATAATTGACTATCGCCATGTTAATAAGCTGATTTACTAAAAGATACTTACAATGCTAATTTCTTACTGACACTAAACTAGCATGCAAACTGAATGTGAACTAACATGATAGTATTAACATGGAAATTCAAGAACTAACGGAGTCAAGCAACAACTCTATCTAGTCAACTATGTAAGACCAAATTTTACTGCATTCACAAAACTACAGCTAAAATAATATCAGATGGAGAAAATAGCAACAAATCCATTAAGTAGTGGAAACCTAGAAAGAATTTATATGAACTACGAACCACAAGAATTAATTAGAATCTAATTGAAGGTTTACCCTAATTTTGATATTCAGGGCTAGAACAGATAAGGAAATTTAGAAGGGTTTTGGGGCACAAGGGAAGTGCAATTCCCTTGTTGAATTCCCACATACCTGGAGTAAAATCTTTAGAAAGAAATCTAGAGATGTCCCAAAGAAAAATTGAAGCCCTAGCTTAGCTCTGCACTGTCTATCCGAAACTTCTTCGCTCTGAAAATCATAACTTGATAAAAATGAGAGGATTAAGTCGATAACTCCTTGAATTCTCTCTAAAACATGCCTAAGATGACGTAGTTTAGGGATTAAAAAGGTCGGAAGTTATAAAAATACCCCCTGAAGAATATCTGGAAAACTGCCCATTGGGATCCAACAGGTCATATAACGAGTCATTGGTTGACACCATAACTCTCTAGGACCAGTCGTTTGTCCTGGGCATGAAGCTCACTAAAACTGGACAAAGAGAGGGGAAAATGACTCATTGGATGAGCCAACGTGTTTTTGGTTCCTCTTGTGGTTACCGGAGGGATTTTTGACAAAACTTTGACCCCCCCACTAAAGGACGACACAATGACTCTTGGCTGAACCAATGGGTCATTGTATCTACTCATCATTACCACTAGAAGATTGAGGGGTTTCTGGACTTATCGCCACAGATGGAAAAAATGACTTATTGTGTGATACAATGGGTCATCGTTGCCACCTGTTAACTGGAAGAGGTTTTTACAATACTTCGGAGTTCCAACTAACGACTCACACCATGATCCATTACCCCAGACGACAACTCGTCGTCTGGCTCATGGGTTCCTAAGAAGGGTCTATCAGGTTTCTAAGGTAGGGATACGAGTGATAAAATGACTCGTTACTTCCTCTGACAGGTCGTCCTATGTCTCGTTGGTACCTGGAGGAAACCGGCAGGGCTGACCTTGACCCAGATAATGGGTAGTTATTAGTGACAATGACTCGTTGTCTAGGTCGTTCTAAGATAAAATTTTCTGCTTCTTCCTGTTGAGTTTGAGTTTGGTATAGAAAAGTTTTGGGATTTACAAACTAGCTGATACTATGACTAACAGTACAGGTTGTGAATTGACTGTACCACCCATATTGAGGTTCATACAATTTCTGGTGCTGCTTCACTAAACCAATCATAACTTTTTACTACGAACTTTGATTGATGCAATGTCAAATATGTTGGAAAGAAGACTCAGAGGGACTCTATTTGATATGATGCATAACATAAAAACACTTTGTAAAAAGTGACCTATGGTCACTTGAATTGACCTTTGTAAGAACTTATACAAAAACCCAGTCGGTAAGAAGGCTATCAACTGAACTTTGTGCTAGATTTTCCTTACGACCTTAATTTGTATCCACTGCACTTCTCACACTTATGAATTGGTATAAGACATAGTCTCCATTATATTCCTTAGGTTTGAGCCTATCTACATACCTAGAAGGTTTCCAAATTTAATCTGAATATACGAGGCATTCAGTTTCTGTCCTAAGGCATCTTTTTTTTCTGCCTTCTCCTTTCTTGCCAACTCATGACGGAAACGATGATTCATACCATCATATTATGACTCTTCCACGAGTCGTACTACCAACATACGACTCGTGGTTTCTTCCTATGACTAGTGAGTCCATTTTCCCCAACTCTCTAAATATTTCTACGGACGCATACCACAACTCATCATTCCCTACTATTACCCGCACCATGACTCATACAACCAACATATGGAAACCCATAGGCAAACTATGAATCTTGACCATGGGTCATACCTACATATTATGACCCATGACACGGTCTCATAGTTTGAAGGATAATTCTCTGAGTTTTTCCATGGGTCATCCTACGATATCTAAAACCATGCTACAACCTATACGAGTGCGCCACACTTATGAGAAGTGGCTACGAGATGTTTTGGAAATATTCCCTTCTTTCATGATCTATGTCGTGGGATGAAATGTCTCCCTATCCTTCTAACTCATGCTATTCGCGATTGAAAAATAATGGCTCCCTGCAGAGTTAGTAGTAGAAGGAATGGAAATGGAAATGGCCACAAGGATGGCAATGGAGACGGTCACCAACAAGCCCTACCAGTCTAGGAGCACCATGGATCGAGCCAGTTGCCCACACTGAATTTAGGGCAGCCATTCCGATTCTAGTGCAGTCCTTGACCACTCAGGTCAACCAGCAGGTAGTGGTGCATGTCTCGTAAAATGGGAATGTGGTGGCAGCACGAGTTAGAGAATTCTTAAGGATGAACCCACCAGCGTTTCTTGTGTCCAAGGTAGACAAGAATCCACATGAGTTTATCAATGAGATTGTGAATATCACCCAAGCCATGGGGGTGAATGGGGTAGAGTGTGCTGAGTTGGCCTCATATCAGTTTAAAGGGGTCGTACACATATGGTTTAGACAGTGCAAGGATAGTAGGGTAGTTGGAACAAGCCCTATCAATTGGGAGGAGTTTCACATCACATTTCTAGATCGATTCTTCCCTCATGAGATGAGGGAGTTGAAGGCAGTCGAGTTCATAAACCTTAAGAAGGGAAAGATGACAGTGTAGGAGTATGCCCTTGAGTTCACTCATTTGTCAAAGTATGCCCAAAATTTAGTCGTTTACCAAAGGGCACGAGTGAGAAAGTTTCGTTATGGGGTGGCAGATTATTTAGACAAAGATTGCAGGACCGCTATGCTCCATCAGGATATGGATTTCCCTCGGATTGTCTTATTCGCCCAGTAGATAGAGGCAACACACAGGAGGGAGAGAGAGGCAAAGAAGGCCAAGATCGATCATTATATATTCTCTTAGCTGAGGCCATGTGGTCGGCACTGAAAGCAGACCCACCAAAGACCTTCAACCATAGCATCTTCAGCGATTAGTGTGCTATCAAGACCTAGGAACAATTAGAGAGGGCAATCAACAGGTTCTCGGGGTAAGAACAGCAGGCCCATGGATTCCAGTATGCAAGTTTGCATCATGTATGGTAAGGGGCACACGGGTCAGGGCTTGGCAGGTACAGGTGCTTGCTTCTTGTGTGGGAAGCCCGAACATATGCTCAGAGATTGCCAGCAGCTAGGTAGGGGAATGATAGAAATCGAGGCCTAGATTCCAGTTCAGCGGCTCCACCTGGACACCCAGCTCAACAGGGGTCTTTTACTAGCACAGGTGGCAGACAACGCTGAAATAGATTTTATTCCCTAGCATCCCACCAAGAGCAGGAGGTCTCCCAAGACATAGTCACTGGTATGTTATGTGTTGTCCATCTTGATGTATCTGATTTGTTAGATTTAGGGGCTACCTTGTCTTTTAATGACACCTTATGTGGCTGGTAGTCTCAGAGTTAGTCCCGAAATATTTTCAGTACCCTTATCAGTCTCTACTCCAGTGGATGATTCAATTGTAGCTAGACGGGTGTATAGAAGTTTCCCGGTCACAGTCCTTTAGAAAATCACCTTAGCATATCTAGTAAAGTTAGCCATGACCAATTTTGATCTTATCCTCCGCATGGAATGGGTATTTTCTTGTTATGCCTCAGTTAATTGTAGAACTGGAGCAGTAGAGTTTAGATTTACGGGTGAGCCAGCCGTAGAGTGGAAGGGTATTTCGGCTGTGCTTGTAGGTCGTTCAATTTCCTACCTTAAGGCAAGAAAAATGATCTCAAAGGGTTGTGTATACCATCTAGTTAGGGTTAATGATGCTACGTCCGAGACTCCAACTATCTAGTCAGTCCCAGTAGTATGTGAGTATCAAGAAGTCTTCCCAGATGATCTACCGGGAATCCCTCCCGTGCGAGAGATTGATTTTTGTATTGACCTTTTTCCTGATATGCAACCTATATCTATTCCTCCCTAATGAATGGCTCCATCCGAGCTAAAAGAGCTGAAGGATATTTTTGGATAAGGATTTCATTAGACCGAGCAAGTCCATATGGGTTGCACCAGTTCTCTTTGTCTGGAAGAAAAATGGTTCTCTTTGTATGTGCATTGATTATAAGCAATTGAACAAGGTCACCATCAAGAACCGGTATCCTCTGCCCAGGACTGATGATTTGTTTGACCAGCTTCAGGGTGCCAAGTGCATTTCAAAGATATACCTCAGGTCCGGATACCATCAACTCTAGCTGCGGGAGAGTGACATCACGAAGATAGCCTTTAGGACGCGGAATCGTCATTATGAGTTTGTAATTATGTCTTTTGGACTAAGAAATGCTCCTGTAGCTTTTATGGACTTGATTAAAAGGGTGTTCAAGCCATACTTGGATATGTTCATGATCATGTTTATTGATGACATCCTGATATACTCTCGGAGCGAGAAGGAGCATGCCGCTCATTTGATGGTGGTTATACAGACTCTCTAGGATCGCCATCTATATTCTAAATTTAGAAAGTGCAAGTTTAGGTTGAACTCAGTGGCATTTTTAGGCCATGTATTTTCAAGTGAGGGAATAAAGGTGAACTCTTAGAAAATAGAAGCAGTAAAGAACTGGCCTAGACCGGAGAATCCTTCAGATATTCAGAGCTTTTTAGGCTTAGTGGGCTACTATTGGAGATTTTTTGAGAGCTTTCAATCTATTGCAGCCCCATTGACCAAATTGACCCAAAAGAAAGTGAAATTCCAATGGTCGAACGCTTGTGAGAGAAGCTTTCAGGAGTTGAAGACTCGACTTACCTCAGCACTAGTGTTAACTCTACTGGAGGGTACCGATAGGTTTTTGGTGTATTATGATTCTTCTAGAATTGTCCTTCGTTGTGTACTAATGCAGCATGGCAAGGTTATACAATATACTTCAAGATAGTTGAAAGTTCATGAGAAGAATTACCCGACCCATGATCTTGAATTAGCGGCGGTGGTATTCACCTTGAAGATATGGAGACATTATTTGTTTGGGGTCCACTTGGATGTGTTTACGGATAATAAGAGTCTACAATATGTGTTTACCCAGAAGGATCTACATCTGCGACAAAGGAGGTAGTTGGAGCTACTTAAGGATTACGACATGAGTGTCCTTTAGCATCCGAGCAACGCTAATGTAGTAGCAGACTCACATAGTAGACTCTCCATGGAGAGTGTGTCCCATGTGGATGAGGGGAGAAAGTAGCTAGTGAAGGATGTGCATTGACTTGCAAGGTTGAGAATTCGATTGGTTGACTCGACCGATGGTGGTGTTATTTTTTAAAACGGATCAGAATCGTCCTTGGTGACTAATGTAAAAGTTATACTAGATGAGGACCCTATTTTTGTAAAGTTAAAAGAGGCCATTCAGAATTAGAAGGTAGAGGTCTTCTAAAAAGGGGGAGAGAGTGTGGTTCGATACCAAGGTCGCTTATGTTTTCGGATGCTTATGATTTGATGAACAGAATATTGAACGAGGCTCATGGATTAAGGTATTTACATCCAGGTGCCACTAAGATGTAGCGTGACCTACAGGAATTCTATTGGTTGAATGGTATGAAGAAGGACATAGCAGAATTTGTGGCTAAATGTCCGAACTGTCAGTAGGTGAAGGTTGAGCACCAAAGGCCTAGTGGTTTGATTCAAGATATTGGCGTTCCTACTTGGAAATAGGAAGAGATCAATATGGACTTGATAACAGGTTTTCCTCTAACTTGGCTATAATATGACTCCATTTGGGTTGTTGTAGAAAGGTTGACCAAAGTCTCTTATTTTCTACTGGTCAAATCCATTGATTCCGAAGAGGATTATGCTAAACTATAAATTCAGGAGTTGGTTCGATTTCATGGAGTGCCATTGTCCATTGTAACAGATAGAGGTACTCAGTTTACCTCTCAGTTTTGGATGTCATTCCAAAAGGGACTAGGTACTCAGGTTAAGCTCAACACAACATTTTACCTGCAAATAGATGGTCAAGCAGAGCGGACAATTCAGACTCTCGAGGAAATGTTGAGAGCATGCCTGATAGTCTTCAAAGGTAGTTGGGATGATCATTTTCCTCATATCGAGTTTGCATACTATAACAACTACCATTCCAGCATTCAGATGGCTCCATTTGAGGCTCTCTATGGGTGGAGATGTAGATCACCTATTGGTCTGTTTGAAGTTCGTGAAGCTGCAATGATAGGACCAAATTCAATCCATGGGGCTATGGAGAAGGTTTAGCTTATACGAGATAGGTTGAAAATAACTCAAAGTCACCAAAAGTGTTATGCTGATGTGAGAAGGATAGAACTTGAATTTGAAGTGGATGATTAGGTGTTTCTGAAGATGTCTCCCATGAAGGGAGTGATGAGGTTTGGAAAGAAATGAAAACTCATCTCTCATTATGTTGGACCACACCAGATTTTGAAACAGGTTGGCAAGGTGGCATATGAATTTGAGTTGCCCTTAAAATTAGCTTCGATGCATCTTGTCTTCCATGTATCACTCTTTAAGAAGTGTTTGGGTGATCCAGCTCTAGTTGTCCGGATGGACCGTGTCGGTATGATAGACAACCTCAGTTATGAAGAGGTTTCAATAGAAATACTAGATCATAAAGTTTGGAGGCTAACAAACATGGAGGTAGCTTCACTTAATGTTTATGGTGGAATCAACATGTTGAGGGAGCTACGTGGAAAGCCGAAGAAGATATGATGGCTAGATACCAACATTTATTCTCTATCGGCTCAACTCCAGCTTGAGGTATCAGTTTTTCCCTAGTAATCTATTTAGTTTTCATGATCAATTCACGTGCCCAAGTTCCTTCTATGTCAAATTATGCATATGTGGTCCGTGAATTCAGTTCAGCCATGTAGTTCAGTTCAGAGGTAGTCATTCCATCAGTTTTCAACATATTTGATTAGTATTTGTGAATAGTGATTGCATTTTGCTACTTTCCTGTATGATTTTCAATATTGGAGGACGAATGTTTCCAAGGAGGCGATATTGTTATACCCCAAAAGCTCAAAAGGTCGAACGACCCGGGAATGGAAATGGAGAAAATTGGAAATCTGGCACTAGGTCACAAAACGAGTCTTTCTGTGACCTGTGGGGTAGACCATGAGCCGTGAAGAGACTCGTGGTGAGGTACAGGACTTGAGTTGTAATTTTGGGTTTTGGAAATGCCCATGGACCTGACCACGAGTTGTTGTCAGTTACCATGACTCATTGAGTCAGTCGTGGTCAACGACTATGGGAAGGAGAGGAAAAGCTTAGCACTGTAACCTACGGTTGGTCACCACTAGTCTTGGGCAGGAACCACGATTCGTGGGATGAGTCGTGGTAAGCCGATAGCTAGTGGTTTGAGATTTTGGGCAGTCATGAGTGGTGATGACGAGTCGTGCTCACCAGTAATGACTCGTAGGGTCGCTCGTGGCGAGCCCCAGATGAATTATTTGACAGTGCGCACGATGATTGATGCCTGGGTAACGATTCATTTAGTCCCTCGTGGGGACTGGCAGTCAGTTATTTAATGTGAATTTAGTAAGGGCTATTCTATAATTTCTATGATCCTAAGGCCTATACTACATCGTTTTAAGCTACGAATGAGGAGTTTTAAGAGGGGTAAGTTCATTTTAGGCCATTCTTACTCATGCTTGCAAAGTTAGAGAGTTAGAGAGGTGATCAAGCTCATTTTCCTTCAAGTTTTCTTCAATTCTTCATTGGGCAATCAAGGAGTGGTAAAATCAGTTCTTCCCCAGGTATGTAGGTTTATGAATGGGTGAATTCGTTCACACCCATGCCCAATCTCTTTCTAAATCATGAAAAATTCATATGTTGATTCTATGGGGTTTTAACCCAATGCATGAAATTCCTAATTCTCTACATGAGTATGATCTAAATATGTGTCTACTATTGTGTATGAACGTAAGGAAGAACATGTCCAGATACTGTTTGAATACCCTTTTCATCAAGTCCAAAAAAGTTGCAGGGGTATTGGTTAGTCCAAAGAACATGACCACAAATTCATAGTAGCCATACCGATTTCAGAAGGCTGGTTTTAGTATATCACATTCCCTGACCCTAAGCTGATGATAGCCTGATCTGAGATCTACCTTTGAAAAACAACTGGTTACCTGAAGATGATATCCTTTAGCTATTCCTTCAACTCCTTAAGCTTAGATGGAGCCATTCTATAAGGAAGTATATAGATGGTCTGAGTGTCTGGAAGAAGGATTATGCCGAAGTCTATTTACTGCCTGGAAGGGACTCTGAAAAGATCTTCAAGGGGACTCTGGGAAGATCATCAGGAAACACGTCAGGGAATTTGCTGACAACTGAAACTGACTAAATAGTTGGGGTCGTAGAGTTAGAATCTTTGACCCAAACTAGGTGATATGTGCACCCTTTCGACATCTTTTTGGCCTTAAGGTAGTAAATGAACTGACCTTTAGGTGCTGAAATGCTACCCTTCCATTCTAAGATTGGCTTATTGGGAGACTGAAACCTGACGACTCTAATTCTGCGGTCGACTGAGGCATAGCTGGAATGTAACTAATCCATTCCAAGAATGAGGTCAAAATAGACCATGTCTAGCTCGACTAGACCAACTAGAATAACTTTAGTCAACATTGAGACTGGGCAGTTTCTATATACCCGATTAGTTCTAACTGATTCACCAACTGCGTAGAGACTGAGAATGGTTATGAGAGGACTTCTAGACTGATTTCAAACGAAATATCTACATAAGGATTCATGAATGAATGTGTGGCTCTTCGATCTAGTAGGGCATATACATCTAAATGGAAAAGACCTAACATAACCGTGACCACATCAGGTGAGCTCTCCTGATCCTGACGAGAGGAAAAAGCATAAAAATGATTTTGGCACTGACCAGCATCCGTAGCTGAAGTAGTACCATACAGAGCTGGATGACCTGTTTCGGATGCTGAAGTAGTAGACCGAGTTTTCCCCCGTCCTTCTGTTAGAGACTCCTTTAGAATGTTACTCAATTTCACACATCTGAAACAACCCTCTTTGCCTCAATAGACTACCCGAGATGGTTCTTGACATATTTAGGACAAGGCTGGGTAGCGGTTACTAGAAACGTGACTTTGGGATAGGGAACCTAATACTCCACCCCTACAATCCTTGAGGAATTTAAATGAATGAGCACTGACTGATGTGAGTGTTGGAGGTCTCTGTTGTTGATGCTGTAGGCGAATACTGCCGTCGGACCTCTGATAGCCATAATCAGACTGGCATGTTCTAGCTCGCTTGCTATCCCGCTCAATATCCTTCAACTTCTCGTCCTCAACTTGTGAATGATGAGACTAGAGAGGTGGACGTCCTTGATAAGCATTGCAGTTCTGCACTCCTTAAGTACTAAATTTGACACTCCATTTACGAATTTGAGCATGCGAGCCCTTAGCTCGACAACCATCTCTGGAAAATACCTCGACAGTCCAGTGAACTATTTTTCCACTGTTTTGTTACCCTGCCTAAAATTCGAGAAATGTCATGGCGAACTCATCCCACTCTACCGATGCTTCAGCTAGCCTCCCTTCCTTTCACTGGTTGCACCAAAATTTTAGTCACCCCTTTCAACTAGTAGGAAGCCATATCAGTCCTCTCTTTGGAACTAACACCAATAATTCGGGTGATCTTCTGCACCTCATCCACAAACTCCTATGGGTCCTACCCCACTTTAGATCCTTGAAAAGCTAGAGGCTTCATTCGAGTGAAATCCTGAACCATAGCAACTCTTGCAGACCCATTTTCATTCACTGGAACCACCTGCTGGTTCACTTGGTTTGTAACAGTCTGAGCCAACAGCTGAATCGCCACTCGAAATTCTGTAGAGGACACTTGATCGTCCTGAGGGGTTGTTGGAGCTGGTGGGGTAGGTTGGTTGGCATTGCCAACCCTCCTTCCATTTCCTCATTTTGGAGGCATATTTTCACTAAAATGAATAGAGCACAAGTTAGGAGGACATTTTTGGGATTAAACATCAACGCACGATAAGGAGTATGAACAAAAGGGAATTTTCCTAATATTGTCTTACAGCCTCCCCATCATAAGTGTGGCGCGCTTCACATCCATGAAAAGGACTCCACTCGATGCGGCTTTTCGTCATCCTAAGATACTCTAAACCTAGTGCTTTAATACCAATTTTGTTATGACCCGAGTCTACACCAAGGACGGGACACGTTACTTGGTGCCACAAGTCACCTCCAAGCTAACCCATAGTCTAGCATCACATTGAGAAATTAAGTAAACATAAGCGAAAGCTATGTAAAAATAATTATCCAAGTAATACTATTTTTAAAAGAGTAAACATGACTGAAAAAAACTTGAACAACTATGTCTGAAAGAAAACTACTAATTGGTGAGTTGCTGGGACAAGCCCCCAGCTAACTATAAAGTCTTACTAAATAAGGAACTAACTAAAAAGCAAACATAGTCCTCGGAATATAAGGACTCACTAATAGGGTTGCTCCTGAAATCATCGGGAGCATACTACTAATGATGCTGAGACTGGGAACCTGCACCTGTATGATATTACAATACAACACAAAAATATGCATCAGCACTTTGAATGTACTGAGTTAGTGAGAACATAAAGAATGGAAAATAAGCAATTAAACTAAAGTAACATGAAATGACAAACTAGTACTAATTACTGATGGAAACAGAGCTTTAACTGTAATGAGGTCACTAAAGACCCTAACTGACGGTCATAAACATTCCCTGAAACTAAGCGACTAAATTGAGCTAAATATAGACTGATCTGAATTGAATTGTACCAACAAGTGGGAGAGTCTATAAACGACATATATACACGTGAGCTAGATGTGGAGTCCGATATATACACCCCATCGGTGAGAGCCCACTGTACCTTCCCAGGGTATAGTGGCTGAGCTGGGTGATCACAAGTCTGAGGCCCGTTTGGGCTAAAACCTACGATGGCAACGTAGTTCTAGGAGGCTGGATGCGCTAAACGCTAGCCCGCTCGGTGCTAAGTCCTACGCCCACTAGATAGTCCTAAATTGACTACTAAACTAATAGCTCAAAATTGATGCCCTAGACTAAGTCAGGAATACTTATCTTGAAGTAACTTGAGAGTCTATAAGACATGATAACTGAAACATGGTGTCCTAAGACTGGCCAAAGCCGCGTATCTAGAAGTGTCGTAACCGTCTAAAGAACAATCTGATATCTGAAGCAAGGTAGTATTACTGAACTCCTCAAGAATTGACTATCGCCAAGCTAATCAGCTCACTTACTAAAAGATACTTAAAATGCTAATTTCTTACTGAGACTAAACTGGCATGCAAACTGACTGTGAACTAACATGATAGTATTAACATGGAAATTTAATAACTAACGGAGTCAATCAACAATTGTATCTAGTCAACTATGTAAGACAAAATTTTACTATATTCACAAAACTACAGCTAAAATAATATCAGATAGAGAAAATAGCAACAAATCCAATAAGTAGTGGAAACCTAGAAAGAATTTATATGAACTACGAACCATAAGAATTAATCAGAATCTAATTGAAGGTTTACCCTAATTTTGATATTCAGGGCTAGAACTGATGAGGAAATTTAGAAGGGTTTTGGGGCATAAGGGAAGTGCAATTCCCTTGTTGAATTCCCACATACCTGAGTAAAATCCTTAGAAAGAAAGCTAGAGAAGTCACGAAGAAAACTAGAAGCCCTAGCTTAGCTCTTCACTATCTATCCCGAACTTCTTCGTTCTAAAAGTTGTGACTTAATAAAAATGAGAGGATTAAGTTGATTACTCCTTGAATTCTCTCTAAAACATGCCTAAGATGACGTAGTTTAGGGATTAAAAAGGTTAGAAGTTATAAAAATACCCCTGGAAGAATATCTGGAAAACTGCCCATTAGGATCCAACAGGTCATACAACGAGTCATTGTTTGACACCATGACTCTCTAGGACAAGTCGTTGGTCCTGGGCATGAAGCTCACTAGAACTGAACAAAGAGAGGGGAAAATGACTCATTGGATGTTTTTGGTTCCTCTTGTGGTTACTGGAGGGATTTTTGACAAAACATGGACCCTCCCCTCCCCCCACTAAAAGATGACTCAATGACTCTTCGATGAACCAATGGGTCATTGTATCTACTCGTCATTACCACTAGAAAACTAAGGAGTTTCTGGACTTATCACCAGGGATGGAAAAAATGACTTATTGTGTGATACAATGGGTCATCATTGCCACTCGTTGTCACTGGAAGAGGTTTTTACCATACTTCAGAGTTCCAACTAACAACTCATACCATGATCCATTACACCAGATGACGACTCGTCGTCTGGCTCATGGGTTCCTAAGAAGGGTCTATCAGGTTTCTAAGCTAGGGATACAACGAGTGATAAAATGACTCGTTACTTCCTCTAACAGGTCGTCCCATGTCTCGTTGGTAACTGGAGGAAACCGGTAGGGCTGACCTTGACCCAGATAATGGGTCATTACTAGTGACAATGACTCGTTGTCTAGGTCGTTCTAAGATAAAATTTATGCTTCTTCCGGTTGAGTCTGAGTTTTGTATAGAAAAGTTTTGGGATTTACAAACTAACTATTACTATGAGTAGCAGTACAGGTTGTGGTTTGACTGTACGACCCATATTGAGGTTCATACAATGCCTGGTGCTGCTTCACTAAACCAATCATAACTTTTTACTCTGAACTTTGATTAATGCAATGTCAAATGTGTTTGAAAGAAGACTCAGAGGGATTCTATTTGATATGCTAAATCACCTAAAAACACTTTGTAAAAACTGACCTATGGTCACTTGAAGTTGACCCTTGTAAGAACTTATACAAAAACCCAATCGGTAAGAAGGCTATCAACTGAACTTTGTGCTAGATTTTCCTTACGACCTTAATTTGTATCCACTGCACTTCTCACACTCATGAATTGGTATAAGACATAGTCTCCATTATATTCCTTAGGTTTGAGCCTATGTACATGCCTAGAAGGTTTCCAAATTTTACCTGAAAATCCGAGGCATTATGATATACCAACTCATGACGGAAACAATGATTCGTACCATCATATTATGACTCTTCCACGAGTCGTACTACCAACATACGACTCGTTGTTTCTTCCTATGACTAGTGAGTCCATTTTCCCCAACTCTCTAAATATTTCTACGGACGCATTCCATAACTCATCATTCCCTGCTATGAGCCGCGCCATGACTCGTACAACCAACATTGGGAAACCCATAGGATAACTATGACTCTTGACCATGGGTCATACCTACATATTATGACCCATGACACGGTCTAATAGTTTAAAGGATAATTCTCTAAATTCTTACATGGGTCATCCTACGATATCTAAAACCAAGATACAACCTGTATAATGAGCTATACTAAGAGAAAATTGCGGACTTTAAGCAGAATACTCCGAATCTTGATTCTAAATATTGGGAAACTTTGAGGGTGCTACATATTCTATATCTTCTCATGATATAGGATTGGATGATCAATCTTAGCCTTAATGTTAGCTTTGCTCCCACTTCAGTCCCGTCTAGCCCCAGCTTGGTGAGTCCTACTGATCCCAGAACATCAATTTTTTTCATATGTCCTTTCTTTATTGTCTTTTAGTTTATAGATTTCAATAGAGCTTATTGGGGGTTGATGTGTTATGGGTTTACAACACTTTTGACTCTTAAAACTGAGGAAAGAAGCATGGACATAGGTATGTTTATAAAAATGTGATACGTTTTTACTTAGTTTTCAGGGAAATTAGGTGTTAGAGGTGAAAGGTGCAAAAAATTGAGAAAATGCAGAAAAAGGGCTAAATACGGACCTTAGTACGAGCTGTACCATCTTGGTATGAGTCGTATTAAGAATCTTAGAAAATTCCAAAAGATATGCTTAACCAAAGAGCCAAAGTACGACACTTGGAATGAGCATACCATACTGGTAGGAGCCATATCTAGGCCATCGTAATAAAGTTCGGAGGTAAGTGCACTGAGTTAGTCTTCTAGTAGGGTAGCAACCACGAATCATGTTATCTACCTATGATCCCTACCAAAGAACCATGATAAACTTCAGAAAAATTAAAGAATGGCAAAACTCACGGTACGGAAGGCAACCACAAGTCGTAGTATGAAGGTATGAGTCATACCAAGCCACTCGTGAAAAGATTCAAAGGATGCCAGAACTCTGACGTTTAAACCACGATAAGATTGTATGACTCATACGTTTATGGTACGAGTCGTACCAGCTTCTAACACTTACAGAAAAGTCAGAAAGCCAGTTAATGTACGACTGAAGGTACAACCCCTACAATAATGGTACAGGTCATAACTAAATTCGACTGCAGTTTAGCAATTTCCCTGTTAATTTAGGAAAAGTTTTTAATTATTTGTATAAATACTTTTCTAGATTATTTTTGTTAGATAGGTAAACGGAATTCGATTCTTGAGAGAAGTATTTAATTTTTTTGAATATTGAGAACAACTTTTGGAGATGTTCTTGAATAGATTTTCTCATTGTTCTGGAATTGTTCTTCATTAATTCTTCCAATAATCAAGTGGGTTTTCTTCCAATCATCTTTTCAAGTTCTAAATTATGTGTTTTTCTATGAATGCGTATAATTCTCTTACACACATGAGAGGCTAAAACCTCCACAACTAGGATTATGGGAACCATGGTGAATTAAAAAACTAGGGTTTACATGAATTGATTGTACACCAATGCTAATGCTTATATTGTATTCTCTTCATATTTGATGTTTCTTAACGGAGCACAATGTTAGGACTTGCCCGAATTCCCTACTTACTTGAATCTATAGCCTTGGTCTTTATGGGTCATTGTATGACTTAGGTTGCGGTTGCACGATAGTCATTTTGGGACAAATTGATAATGGTAGAAGTGAAATCACTCATGAGACCTAATCCGGTGATTGAGTAAAGTCATCCAATAGTGACGAACCAGTTCTTTGGATGAACCCCAATTATCAACTCTACAAGTAGGCATTGTGATAGATCACGAGTGTAAAACCCGAAGTAGTTATGAACCCATGGGGAACACTTCCCTACTGATTTGAATTATTTGATAAAAAACATACTACTCTCAACATTGTTAAATATTTACTTTACAAAACCTCCTTTAGGAGATAAAAAGTTTAAAAGCTTAACTAATAGCTTTATTCTATATCTTGCGCATATTCCCTGTGGAATCGACCCCAATCTAGTTAGGTTCCTTATTGAAAGCATCCATGTCATACTTTTACAGGAGTGTGATTTCAGTGTTATAAAAAGTGGTATCATTGTCGGGAAGTACGACTTAGGATAAGCGTAATTGCTTATGTTTAACATTTAGTTTTTATTTGCCTAGTTTACGTGTTTCATTTGTTTTTCTTCTATTCAGGATACAACAAGGACACCTTAATACTAGATCAACCCTCATAAGCACCATGATGGAGGACAATGGGCTGCTAGTGCCTATTGTGACACCACTATCTATTGAGACACTGGTAGATATCTTAATGAATTATGAAAAGGATGATGTGCAGGGATATACGGAGATGGTCAATGCCCTGGAGGCAATGGGGTCCTAAAACTTTAGGTGAATACCCCTCAGCAAAACTATCAGTCGAGATATCGCTAGTCCTTTAACTCAAAGCTCTACCCCTGATTTTAAATATGCCTTTCTGGGAGAGAACAACACCTTTCCAGTGATCATAGAAACAGAGCTTGAAGAATGGAAAGTGGAGTGCTGGGTGTCAGTATTGAGAAGATACAAAAAGTCAATTGGGTAGACCAATGCTAACATCATCGATATTCCCCCAGGTATTTGCACCCAAATAATTTAGCTTAAGCCAAACTGTGTACCTAGTATAAAGCATCAGAGATGACTGAATTCCACCGATACAAGAGGTGGTGAAGAAAGATATTATAAAATGGCTCGATGCTGGTGTGTTTACCCCATTGCTGATAGTAAGTGAGTAAGCTCGGTACAGTGTGTCCTAAAGAAAAGAGGGATCATTGTCATGTCAAATGAGTAGAATGACCTGATACCAATAAGGCTAGTTTCATGATAGCAGGTTTGCATGGACTACCGGAAGCTTAATTATTGGACCTAAAAGGACCATTTCCCGATGCCCTTCATAGATTAGATGCTTGACAGGTTTGCAGTTAAAGGATGGTACTGCCTTCTAGATGGTTACATAGGGTATAATCAAATCTCAGTAGCCCCAAAGAACCAAGAGAAAACCACCTTCACTTGTACTTATGGAACTTTTGCCTTGAGGAGGATGCCATTTAGGTTGTCCAATGTACCGACCACATTCCAACGTTGTATGATGTCCATTTTTTAGACATGGTGGACGACATCATCGAAGTATTTTTAGATGACTTCTCAGTTGTGGGTGATTCATTTGAAGATTTCTTGGAGCATATGAATAAAGTGTGAGCAGATATGAAGAACCTAATCTAATCCTCAATTGGGAGAAATGTTATTTTATGGTCAAAGAGGTGACTGTGCTGGGCCACAAAATATTTGAAAAAGGTGTAGAGGTGGACAAGGCAAAAATTGAGGTAATAGTAGGATTGCCTCAACCTACTTCTGTCAAAGGTTTCAGGAGTTTTTTGGGGCATGAAGGATTCTAAAGGAGGTACATCAATGACTTACAAAAAATTGCAAAACCATTATGAAAACTACTTGAGAAGGAGGTGAAGTTCATGCTTGATGAAACCTGTTTGAAAGCTTTTGAATGCTTAAAGGAAAGGCTCACCTCAGCTCTTATTATCCTAGCTCCAAATTGGTCTCTCCCATTTGAGGTAGTGTGTGATGCCAGTGGGGTGGCTCTTGTTGTTGTTGTCTTGGGTCAGCGGAGAGCAAAAATATTTCACCCAATCTATTATGCCAGTAAGACACTCAGCATAGCTCAACATAATTATATGATGGCCGAACATGAGCAGCTAGCAGTAGTATTTGCTTTCAAAAAGTTTCAGGCATGCTTGCTCAGAACTAAAGTGGTTGTCCACACAGATCACGCAGCATTGTCGTATCAAATATCTAAGAAAGATGTTAAATCAAGGTTGATCTGATGGGTATTTCTCTTACAAGAATTTGAGTTTGATGTAAAAGACCAAAAGGGTACTAAAACCTGTGATCAATGCCAAAGAGAAGGCAGCATCACTCGAAAGCATGATCTACCATTGACCCTATTTTATAAGTAGAATTATTCGATGCATGGAGTATTAATTTCGTGGGTCCATTTGTGAGCTCCTACAGGATGAAATGTATCTTTGTGGTAGTGGAATTTGTTTAAATATAGGTGAAAGCCATTGCACTCTTTAACAATTAAGGGAAAAGTGTCACAACATTTCTATGGAAGCATATATTTGCGAGATTCGGTACACCCAGAGCCATCATCAACGATGGTGATTCACACTTTTGTAATTGTCTTTCCAGAACATTGCTTTAGAATACAGTGTGTAACATAAGGTCGAAACACCTTATCATCCTTATTCAAGTGGACATGTGGAAGTCTCCAACAGGGAGATCAAGACAATTTTAGCTTAAAGAATGAACACCAACCGAACGGACTGGTCTAGGAATCTCGATGATGCACTATGAGCATATCGAACAACTTATAAGACCCCTATTGGGTCATCACCATATTAGCTTGTCTATGGAAAGTCATGCCATCTACCAGTGGAGCTGAAACATAAGGCATTATAGGCACTTAAAAAGTAGAACTTGGACTAGAATGAAGCGGCCAAGTTGAGGATGGATCAGCCGAATGAGATGGATGAGTTTTGGCTCTAAGCTTATGAGAGTGCAAATATCTATAAATAGAGGATGAAAATCTACCAAGACCGAAAGATTGCAAAAAAAAGTTTTCAACATTGGTGACTTGGTATCCCTATTTAACTTAAGGCTCCGCTTGAATCTCCAAAAATTTAAAGTCTTGATGGATGGGAGCATATTGAGTGGTGAACATGTCCCTATATGGTGTTGTAGAACTTGAGAACAAGGATGGTAAGAGGTTCAAGGTTAATGGACAAAGAGTGAAGCTGTATATAGGAAACGTTGAGGATGTAAGAGCAAAAAAAACCAGTGTATCTTGATGAGCCCTAAATAGACAAAGGAGTGATGTCTTGCTATGACATTAAATCAGGCGATGCATGGGAGGCATCCCAAGAATGGTCGGTGAAGTCTGAGTAGCTGAAGGGAGCGCTTAGAGCGCCACAGGTATGTCCCTTCCTTATGTTATATTTGATTCTTTGGGGACAAAGCATGCTTTTAAAAAATGTGTTTTTGGGGTTTTTACTTTCATCTGAAGGTTTTTATTACCGTGTTTCTTTTCTCTCAGACATGCTATCTAGTATAACCAGCATGTTTAGGATTTTATTTTGTGTTTTTTTAGATAGATGTAGTTAGGAGTACTTTACAATCAATAAATATACATGTTTGAAAATCTTGAAAAAATGACTCTGTCTGAAGATTTTTGTTTGTCTAGCTATGTATGTTGATTGCAATGCATGATTTATTTGGATTTTTCAAGGCATTTAGTCTATTAGTATGTAAAATTATAGCTTAGTTGTGCGTGAACTTGATAGGTAGAATTAATGTAAACATGTATCGTGAGTGAGTGAGGATTTATACTCAGTTCAACACTGCGTTGAGGATCTAGAACTTGCTCGTTTGGTCATTAATAGGTTATAGGATAGTTGATTAGGAAAGTATCATAAGCTATTATCAATTTTAGTCACTTTAGCTTATATTACCAAACCAAATAAAAACAAATTCCTTGATCCCGACTTTGAGCCTAAAATTGACCATTTTGCTTTGATTACCCATTCACCTATCCCATTGTTTTTAATGAACCTGTTTGGCCCTGGTCCCTCCTTGGACATTGTAAACCTTAACTCAGGCAAAATGACTAAGTTGAGAGTGGTTGTAGTAAGGATGCGTAGACTGTGAGGAGGTGGAAAAGAAAGGAAAAAATAAAAGAAAAAGTGGGGTGTGGTGTGAAAAGAAAAATGTATAAAAGAAGAGCTAAAGTGAAAAGAAAGAGAAAAATAAAAATAAAAAGAAATGAAAAATATGAGAAAATTACACCACACACACACATTGAATTTAAGTGAGAAAAAGGAAGGAAAAGCAGAAAAAGTGAAAAAAGTGGTATAAAGTGAAAGTGAAGCAAAGTATGTAATGTTAAGGAAGGTTTAGTCACTAAATTTCATATTTACCAAATCCAGCCTAAAGCCTACATTACAAGTCGAATAAAGTCCTATAGTGATTCTAACGTAACTCTCTGAAAAGTCGAAGTAGAGAAAATAAGGGCAACCCTATGATATCCGATGTGTAGTATTTGGAACTTCATTGTGAGAGTGAGAGTCCTACTTGTTGAGTCCCAAGTTTTATATTTCTATATATATGTGTGTTTTGGGGATTTCATTTGTTGTGAGGGTACGTGGTTTGTATTATATTCTTCCAATTATTTGTGTGAGTAGTACTAGTGACAACTTGATTTTATGTCCATAGCTAGATGCCATATATTGATCACTGTATATCATGAGTTGTAGATGCATGAGTGCATAACTGACTTGTGTTGAATGAAAAAGAGGGGGGGGGGTCAAAAGTTTATTGTGGTTTTTGTCAATAGTTTTGTTATGTTGGCTATAGGTCTTCTAGTTCACTTTCTAGTTAAGCATTGTTTTATAGTTTTATTTTATTTGTCCAAGGACATACAAAAGTCTTAAGTTGAGAGTGTTGTTGTGTCGTGGGATTACAACACTTTCGACACTTAAAATTATGGAAATAAGCATGGACTTAGGTAAGTTTATACGGATATAATGCACTTTTTGTTTTTAGGGAAATTAGGTGTCGGAGTTGAAATGAGAAGAAGTAGTGAAAAAATGCAGAGAAAGGGCTATGTATGGACCTCAGTACAAGCCTTACCATCTTGATACGTGCCGTACTGAGAATCTGCAGAAGTCCATAAGATGTGTTGAACCAAAGAGCCAAAGTATGACTCTTGATATGAGCCGTACCAAGGAAGTCGTGATTAAGTTAAGAGAAAATTGCATTGAGTCAGTCTCTTGGTACGAGTAACAACCACGAGTCATATTATCTACCTATGACCCATACCAAGAAACCATGGTAAGCTTCCGATGAATTGAAGAATGGAAGAACTCAAGGTATGGAAGGCAACCATGAGTCGTAGGATGAAGGTACGAGTCATACCAAGCCACTCGTTAAAGGATTCAGATTATGCCAGAACTCTCAGGTTCAAACCACGAAAAGATTGTACAACTCTTAGGTTTATGGTACGAGTCGTATAATCTTCCAACTCTTAGCCAAAATCAGAAGAGCCAGCCAATGGACAAGGGAAGCTACGACCCGTACAATCATGGTATGGTTCGTTAGTGAAGTCGGCGACAGTTTAGAAGCTTCCCTAAAGTTTCTAATTATTTGTATAAATACTTTTCTAGGTTTTTTTAGAAAGAGAAACAAAATTTGATTCTTGAGAGAAGTATTTGACTTTTGGGAATATTGAGAACAACTTTTGGAGATTTTCTTGAATAGATTTTCTCATTGTTCTTGAATTATTCTTCATTATTTTTTGCATTAATCGAATGGATTTTCTTTCAATCATTTTTGTAAGTTCTAATTATGTGTTTTTATATGAATGTGTATAATCCTCTTACACTCATGAGAGGCTAAAATCCCCACAACTAGGGTTGTAGGAACCATGGTGAATTAACAAATTAGGGTTTGCACAAAGTGATTCTACACCAATGCTAATGCTTGTATTGTATTCTCTTCATCTTTATTATTTCTTAACTGAGTGCAATGTTAGGACTTGCTCGAATTCCCTGCTTGCTTGAACCTAGAGAAGTAGAGATCAGGAAAAGAGAATTACAACAAAGCCTTGATCTTTATGGTTCATTGTATGACTTGAGCTGAGGTCGCAAAATAGTTAATCTGTGACAAATTGATAATGTATAAGTGAAATCACTCATGAGACCTAATCTAGTGATTGACTATAGTTATCCAATAGGGACAAACCAGTCATTTGGATGAGCCCTAGTTATCAGTTTGACAAGTAGGCATTGGGATAGATCATGAGTGTAAAACCCAAAGTAGTTATGAACCCATGGGGAACTCTTCCCGAGTTATTTGCATTAATTTTCTAAACAACTATCTACTCTCAACATTGTTACATATTTACTTTTACAATACCCCTGTTTAGGAGATAACAAACTTAAAAGTTAAAATTCTAGTGTTATGTTATATCTTAACCATATTTCCAGTGGGATCGACCCCAACCTAGTTGGGTTCTTTATTGCCAATGTCTGCATCATACTTTTATAGGAGTGTATTTTGAGAATTATCAGGGGTGTTGTCCCATCATCTCATCTATGATTAGAGGATTTTCATACAGTATGTATAGATGTTCATGTTCGCTTGTGGCTCTCATGCTTTATGAGACTTTCGCTTATGTTATGTTATATTTTATAATTCTTCTTATCTTATGCTCTTAATCATGCTATGTATGTACCATGAGTTAGCTTCGAGCCATTCGTGGTTCTAGGTTCTGTGTCTCAATCTGGGGTGCATAATTAAGCCATGACAAATTTGGTATTAGAGCATCAGGTTTAGAGTGTCCAAGGGTGTTTGAAAGATGCATTTTTAGGGCCTTTTCATTGGTATGAAGAATATTTCAACTCCCTATATCCTTCTAACTCGTGCTATTAATGTTTGCGGAAAAATGCCTCCTCGCCGAATCAATAGAAGAAGAAACGAAAAAGGCAATGGCCCTGGGAATGGCAATGCGATGGGCATTAGCTAGTCCTACTAGCTCCAACAGATCCTTTGCATGGGGATTACCCATGCTGAGTTCAAGGCTGCATTTCAGTTTTTCGCACAAGCTATGACAGCCCAAGTTAACCAGAAGGTGATGGCTCATGCGCACATGAATGGGATTGATATGGCAGCGAGAGTATGAGTCTTCACTAGGACGAACCCGCCAGAGTTTCATTGTTATAAGGTGGATGAGGATGCACAGGTGTTCAATGTGGAGATCCCATAGATTACCCAGATTATAGGTGTTTTAGGAGAGGAGAGTGCAGACTTGGCCTCCTATTAGTTGAAAGGGGTAGCTCATATTTTTTTCTATTAGTGGAAGGAGTGTCATGAAGTAGGTGCTGCTCCTCTTGGTTGGGATGAGTTCATTATGACATTCTTGGATAGGTTCTTTCCCAGAAGGTTGAGAGAGGCAAAGGCAGCAGAGTTTATTAACTTTAAGCAGAATGACATAATTGTACAAGAGTATGCCCTTAAGTTCACACAGTAGTCCATGTATGCCTCGGAGATTATTTTGGAGCTGAGGGCTTGCATGAGCAAATTCATGAATGGAGTCTAAGATTTGCCGGTCAAGGAGTGTAGGATCGCTATGATTCAAAGGAGGAGGCAAATTTCGTAGAAAGCCAGGTAGCGGGTTTCTGAGACAACGCTCTGGACTAGACAATTGATGCCAAGGTTCTGGAAACCAAGGTCGGAACCAATATAGAGATAACTACAATCATAATGGGTACACAGATAGAAGCCGAGGTCATGAGTGCGATAGAGATTGGAGAAGGAATGATGGCTACCACAGCGACCAATCTGGAGTGTATGTGCCTCCCAATGCATGAGAGGGGGAGGCTGGACAATTAAATCTAGAGAGCATAATGGCTGAGATGCTAAAAAAGGTGATGTCCACTAATGATCAGTTAAAGGAAATCCATGGTGATATGTCAAGCATGGGTCAGAGAGCAGAGTCCCACACAACAGCTATCAAGCAAATCAAACAGCAGTTGGGGCAACTGGCAGCATCGCTAAACCCTAGAAAGAAGGGTACACTACCTACTAACACAATCCAAAGTGCAAAGAATGATGGCCACTGCATGGCTGTGATGACTAGGAGAGGTAAGACCACAATTGATCCCTCTCTACTGGTTGTAGTTGAATGGAAGAAAGAAAGCATAGTTGAAGATGATAAAAATGATGATGAGATGGAAAATGCGAAGGCCTAGGTGAAAGCAGAGATAGAAACAGCTGCATAGGCCCTGCATTCCAGGCTCGATGGATTTGAGAGCTGATTTAATAGACGCATGGCAGAGCAGACAGACACAAGAAGCCTCCAAGAGGAGTTGGGAGCCCTTCGGAGCCAAGTGATCGGGCTGGCATCACGGAAGTAGACAGTGAAAGCAGCTCCCACTCTTCCAGACTTGGATGAAGAGCCAAATGAGGAGATTGACTTAGAGGATTACTGGGAGCCGATGACACCAGAAAAGGAGAATGGAAAGAAAAGAGTATCTGAGGATGTTGGAGAAGAGATCTTGAGGAAGTGGAAAATGAAAGAAAGACTCACACATGTCAGAGCTGCAGGCACGAGCAGAGAGCCTGCAGACTCATGACTCACACATGTCAGAGCTGCAGGAGCGAGCTAGAGGAGCAGGTAGCTCTACCATGGCTCAGCCCGAGCTTGCTAGTGGCAGGGATGCTTTGGGTGAGCCACATTCAGCCCAGATCACCACAGAGGTCATAGAGACAACCAACCCTACTTAGGGGGTAACACTCCCCCTGTTGGCACATTAGTGAGTGTGCCGGCCACCGCCAGCGCCACGATTGCAGCGGAGGTACCTCCTTCGCAAGATGATAGGAGCGCCTAGAGTAGCGTCAGGTATGTTACCTTCCTTCTGTTCTTGTAGTTCATGCTTTGGGTATGAAGCACAATTTTCAAAAACGGGGGAGGGGGTGTACTTGTATTTTTTAGATTTTTGGATTCGTTCGAGGGTTTTTCTTGTCGTGTTTCTTTTCCCTCAGGCATGCTATCTTGTAGAATCGACATGTTTAGGATTAATTTTTTTAATTTTGTGATTTCTGTTTAATTAGAAAGTATCTTAGGAGTACTCAGCAAGTGAAAGTGCACTAGTTTTGAATTTCTTCAAAAAATTGACCTTGTTTAAAATTTTTTGATGCATTAGTTGTGTACTTGTGACTGCATGCATGATTTCTGTGGATTTTTTGACGTCATTTAGTGTATTAGCATGAGTAATCTTGTTAAACCATGTCTAAACTACACAGGTAAAGTGAATATAAGTCATCCGCCATGAGTGAGTGAGGATTGATACTTAGCTCAGTACTGTGCTAAAGATCTAGAGCTCGTCTGGTTTGTCTTTGCCTAGGTTAAGGGTGGTTGATTAGGATATGATCATATGTCATTGTTTTGAGCTCACTTTTTAGCCTAAATTACTCTACCAAAATCATATGATTCCCTTAATCCCAATTTTGAGCCTTTAATAAACCATTTTTCTTTGATTAACCAATGCACCGTACCCATTTTTAATAATGAACCTATTTTGGCCCTGATCCTTCCTTGTATATTTTTAACCTCAACATAGGCAAAATTCCTAAGTTGAGGGTGGCTAGAGTAGGTGTGCATAAATAGTGGGAAAGAGGGAAAGGGAGAGAAAAGAGAAAAGGTGAAAAATGAAATGTGGTGTGACAAATGAAAAAAAGAAAAAAAAGAGATGAAAAAGTTGAAAACTTTGAAGAAAAAAATTCAAAAATTAAAATAATGCTTCAAAAGGTTGGCAACACACCACACTCATAGAAATGCATACAAAAGAGGTGAAAAGGGAGGAAAAGGAAGGAAAAGCAAAAAAAAAAGGGCAAAAAGGGTGAAATCGGTGAATGATGAAGCCAATGTATGTAGTGCAATGAAAGGGTTAATCCCTTAAAAAGATCTCATATTTATCATGTCCAACCCTGAAGCCTACATTACAAGCCGCAACAAGTTCTATGGTGATCCTAATCTGACTATCTAATAGACCGAAGCAGAGAAAATAAAGGCAAACCTATGTTATCTGATACACGGTACTTGGAACTTCTATGTGAGAGTAAGAGTCTCGCTTATTCAGCCCCATGCCATAGTTGTTATTATATTTGTGAGTGGCGACTTCATTTGCTGTGAGGGTACATGGTTTACGTTTAATTCTACCAGTGGTCTGTGTGAAAAGCATTGGTGATGACTTGATTGCCTATTAATAGCTAGTTGACATGGCTTGATCCCTGCTTATCATATTTTGTGGTTTCTTGTAGTACATTAGCTAATATTGGTTCATGGAAGAAGGTTAAAAGTAGTTGAATTTAAAGTGCAAATTTATTTTGGTATTGACTGTAGTATCCTAGGTTTATTTTCTAGTTGAGCATCGTGTTTTGTTATTTTCTTTTCTTTTCATGAGGATATGCAAAAGTCTTAAGTTGAGGGTGTTGATGTGCTTGAATTTACTGCACTTTCAACGCTCAAAACTAAGAAAATAGCATGAACCTACGTGTATTTATATGAATATAAGACACTTTTTCTTTGATTACAGGAAAAATAAGTGTTGGAGCATGAATGTACAAAAGAAGCCTAAAAGTGCAAACAATGAGCTAAAGTCATAGTCTCAGTACGAGCGGTGTGATGCTTGCACGAGCCATACTGGGAACCGTGAAAATTTTCAGATGGCTAGATGCTGAAGAATGCAACCCACGACTCTTAGTATGAGTCGTACAACACTGGTACAAACTGTAACTTGGAGTCGTGAAAATATTTAGAAGAATTGCACAAAGGCAGACTCCTCATATAGATGGAACTACGAATCGTGGAAAGAAGGTACGAATTGTATCAGGAGCAGTGGTGAGCTTCAGATGATATTCAATGCTAAGCAAAACATCAAATCGTACGAGCTCTAGATGGAAGGTACGAGTCGTACCACAAAACTCATTAATAAATTCAGAAAAAGTCAAAGTTCTCACAGCCAGACCACGGAAGCAACTCACGACTCGTAGAATGCATGTATAAGTCGTATCAAGGACCAAAACTTATAAAAATTTCAGCAATCCAAAGACCTACGGATAGCAGGTACGACCCATACAATCCTTTTACGGGTCGTAGGATCAGTTGTGGCTTAGGTGGTGCTAGTTAAGGAAAATTACCCTGTTAGCTTAGGAAAAGGATTCTTATGTCTGTATAAATACCTTTTATCTTATTTTCAGTAGATAATGACAGAGAACTTTGGAGAGAAGTGAGATAGGCATGAAAACATTAGAGATTCGAAGAAAAAACATAGAATTTAGTTGATTGACTTATGATCAACCTTTTCTTGAATTCTTTCAATTGTTCTTGAGGTTTATCTGATATAATCAAAGATGGTTTTCTCTCACCTACGATTGTAAGTGTTGAATTATGTGTTGAATGATGACATATCATAACCTTACAACTATGAGAGGCTAAAACCTCCATAGCTAGTGTTATCGGAACCATGGTGGATTAACGAGCTAGGGATACACAAAAGTGATTAAGAACCAATCCAAAATGCTTGTATTGTATTCTCTTCATGCTTAAACATTTCTTAAAAGTGTACAACGTTAGGACTTGACCAATTTCTTTACTTTCTTGAGCCTAGAGAGGTAGAGATTAGGAAAAGAGAATTACAACAAAGCCTTGATCTTGATAATCATTGTATTAACTTAAGTTGTGGTCGCATGATAGTTAAATTTGGAACATATTTATAATAGATAGTTTGAAATCGCTCATGAGACTTGTCCCAGTGATTGAGTATAGTTATCTAATAGGGACAAACCAGTTGTTTAGATGAACTCTAGTTATCAGTTCTACAAGTAAGCATTGGTATTAATCACGTGTGTATACTCGAAGTAGTTATGAACCCATGGGGAATACAAACCCTAGTTAATCTTCAAACTTGATTTACATCATAATTTCAATCATTGTTTTAATTACGATTTTCTTGAAACCCCCAAATTTGAGTAACTAATTAAAAATCCTTATGAAATGCATAAATTCATATGTTTGTGTGTTTTGTATGCTAAAAAACATTTTGAGGTATTTTGAGAAGGAAACTAACGGAAAAGGACCCAAAATGAACCAAGATTAAAGATTTGTGAAGCTGAGAAGAAGGTTCGAGGGCTATGGCTGGCGCCCAGGGCCCGACCTTCAATTCCTTGGAAATATTTCATCATTTCTACTGCAATGGTTGGTGCCTCGTGCCAGCTCCTTAACATTCATAAGATGATCATTCAACACCTTGGTGAGATGGTAGGCGTGGAGCCCTAGAGCTTCCCAGATATCTAGAAAATCACCAAAATTCTTGTGAGATAGAGGAGGCCATACGCCAGAAGGGTCCAAAAGTGAAAAAAATTAAGACCTTGGCGAGATGATGGGGTGCTGCACTAGGTCCATCCTAGAGCTAAAATTGTTGAAAATTTGACTAAGTCTGTGTTGAGATGGTGGGGACGGCCTGCCAAAGATTTCCCAAGCCGAAATTGCTTATTTTAAAGCTATGTGTTGGAGGGCAAAAGTGTTATTTGAAGGCTCAACTATAAATAGAACCTCTAGGTAATTTGTTGAGCAACCTTTTCTTATTTTTACACTCCATATTTTCATTTGTGGAGGCTTGTAAGCCATTTGGAAGGAATACAAAGTTCTATACTAGGTTTCTTCTCTTCTTTTCTCTTTATTTCAAAAGATGATGATAAAGTGTGTGTTTTTCCACATATCTATGAGTGGCTAAAATCATATTCTAGAGTGTCAGCCATGGTGGATGGTTGAATATTTGAAAGACTAGATTTGATTCTTCTTTAATGGTTGTTTGTATTTACTTATTTTAATTGGTTATTTATGAGACTGATTACCTTATAAGTAAATTTTTTGGCGTTTTATTGAAGTTTGGAAAGGGGATCGAAAGGGTTAGAAGTTGTTGTTGAGGATAGTGATAGACCCTTCAACCCTGTTTAGTTGAAATACAAGTAGGCGTAATCATCATTTCATGTTTTCCCATGACCGAACGAATATAGGCGTTAGGGTTCATTAAGTAGTTCTTGAATGCTAGGGATAGATGCAAGAAATGGGATAGTATCTTGCAACTAGCATCAATACGAAGAATCATTCTAGAGTAATCCTGTCTTGAAAGCTTAACCTGAAAAAAAACAAGTGTCATTTCCCTAATTTTCATCATCATCGATGTAAAACCAAGCTTGAAAACATTTTGGTTATTTTCTGCATTTAAAGTTTTAGTTGTCAAATTTCTTCAAACCAATTCCCATTTTTAACAGTTTTGTTAGAATAGAAATATAAAGTAACCTTATAAAGATTGAATTGAAAAGTCTCCGTGGGTATGATAATCGGGGCTTCCAATCATATATTACTTGATGACCCTGTGCGCTTCGGTGACATCAAGTTTTTGGTTCTGCTGTCGGGGACTTGAATATTGATTGATCGTTTGTAGGTTAGGATTTTATTCAGGTATTCTGTATTCTACTTTTTTTTCTTTGTTTTTATGTGAAGTCTACATGGTTGTGTGATTAGTGTATGCCAAGTACGAGATGTCAAGAATCACTTTTTGCTTATGTGGATACTGAAGTTAAGAGGACCTTTGGAAGCTTAATCACGGAGAACAATGAGCAGGCATAGGGCAACAACCAAGAGAGAGTTCCAGTGTTGAACTTTGCTAGGCCGAACTTGGAGAATGCTTCTAAAGTGATCCTCAAGCTAGCTATCATTAAGAAGTTTGATCTAAAGGAATGGACGGTGCAGTTGTTCCAAAACACTTGTTAATATCAAGGCAAGCCACACGAGGATCCCTACAGTCATCTGATCATGTTCATGTAGCTGATTGAGAATTTTCACTACCACAACATGTCAGACGAATATGTTAAGTTGACCTTGTTTTCGTTATCACTAATTTGGTGAAGACAAGGAGTGGATTCAAATGAGCCAACTGGTTCCATCACCATAAATGAGGCTTTTTCCAAAAAAATCATTAATAGGTTTTTTTCTTGAAGGAGAAATAAGGAGTTGAGAAGGAAGATCTCCAGGTTTGTACAGAAAGATAACGAGACCATAGCTCAGGCGTGGGAACATTACAAGGGCTATTTGAGGGATTGTCCATACCATATGCAGCCTAAGGAGGTAATTGAGCATAATTTTATAAAGGGTTTGAAGCCTGAATCAAAGATACTGCTTGATGCAACCGCACAAGGACTGCTTCTGTCAAAAAGCAATGATGAAATATAGGCTCTCTTGAACCTCATGTCAGCAGGAAGTCAGGATTATCAAGACTCAGGCAGAGGATTCACAGCAGCTAAGGGGATAGGGAAGCTTGAGGTAGATGGTATTGCAGCAATTAGAGCAGATATTAAACAGCTGGTGAATATGATAAGCAAACATGTAACCACACAAGCAGGAACCCAAGTACAATAGCTACATCAGGTGCATACTCCACCACCATTTTGTGAAGCATGTGGAGAAGGTCATTCATATTTAGGTTGTCTACTTCATCCCAAATCTATATTTTTTGTGGGACAATGGAATCGTGGTGGAGGTTTTGCAGGTGACAGTGACTATAGTCATGCCGCGATGTTAAATTTGGCAATTTATGGGAGGCAACCAATGAATGTCATCCACGACTTTAACTAAGGTGTTTGTTGGGAGGCTACCCATTGTTGTAGTAGTTTTACAATTTTCTTTGTTTTGTAGGGACAAGTAGAGCTTTAGAGGAAGAAAGACCTTGAAAAATGAGTTGAAAAAGGTTAAATCTAGGGAAAGATACCTGGTGTGGGGTGCTCGGTGTTAAACTCTAGAAGAAAAAAAATCTGCCAAATAGTGCTATTGGAGCCGCACTGTGCCAACCCCCCATCCCTAAAGGAAAAGCTTTTCTAACTTTGTGGTGAGACAAAGGGGGCACGCAGCCAGTGTCATGAAGACCAAAAACTTTTCGATCAATTTGGGTCAATGTTGACCTAAAGACCTTAAAATTACCATAAAACCCAGGACCCACACCTTTATTTAAATTCCCACACATCCTTTTCCTTCAAAAATTTTAAAAACAAAAAAGGAAAAAAACTCTCTCTCTTCTCTCTCTTAATCCATAAATCCCCTCCCCCTCTCCCTTTAATTGTTGTCTTATCCAAGCTTTGGTGAAGCTCCTCTTCTCAATTAAAATAAGTATCTTCATTCTCTCATATATAGGTAAAGTTGAAAGCATGCTTCCACACCCTTCCTCCCCAAGATAAAGACCCAAATCACCATTGTTGGTGAAAAGCTTAAATTTCATATTGTGGGTTTCATGAGCTTTAATGTCTTAAATTCTTCCATGATAATGTGTATCCTTGTTGGGTTAACTTATTGTTGAATATCATGATTTAAAATTATGGGGATGAACGGGGATGGTGAATTGAATTCATTAATTTGGTGGGTAGATGAATTAATTTTTGAGAGAGAATGTGCATGGGTATTGAATTCTTGAATGTAAATAAGTCTTGAGTTGTTGAAATTCAAGTTAGTTCATTGTGGATGATAGTAAATTGTTTATTGGGTTGATTAAATGAGTTGAATAATACTACCTCCAAGTTTGAATTACTTGAATTAAGAATTGAAGGAGGAATAATGAGAGGGACGGCCAATTGAGGCGATCTTGAAAAGTTAAATATGAGAGAAGAGTTGATGAATTTATGAACTTGGTTGTAGTTAGAGTTGGTGAATGAATTAGTTTTGTGATGTTGGATTATGACGGGGAAGTCTTGAGTACCCTATTGAAAAAAGTTTCACCATTATGCTAGCGTATTAACTGGGGTAAATTTTGCACTCTTAACACTTAATTAGTTAGCCTTGTTGATTCACGGACTAATGTTGTGTAGTTCTTGATTTTAGCTTGACAGGTATCATGGCACCGAAAGAAAGCAAAGGAATGGAGATTGAGGTAGTAGGTAAAGGTCTAAAGAGGCTACAAAAAGGTTCAAGGGGATCTAATAAATCAGCAACTAAGTTTGGCCCTGCTAAATGCTTAGGAGCATAGGCTATAGAGCTTCATAGGCTTACTTGGTTCGACATACATCAGGAGGCCAAGTATGCTCCTGAAAATTGGATTGTTGAGGGTTGTCTGGCACGTGATTTCCCTACTATTTGGGACAAGCATCGTGAGTTGGGAGTTGGATACATCTTTGCTGAGCCGGAGGAGTGTAACCTCACCTTGGTGAGGGAGTTCTACACAAACTGGGACACATCATTTGGAGAGAGCACCAAAGCGAAAATAAGAGGTCAGGTCATGTAGTTAATTTACAAAAGATTAAATGCTTTTCTTGGCATAACTACAGTAGACCTTCAGAGTACTTTACTTTGCTTGAGATGCCTCCTTACTGTGACATCTATCACACTCTCTATGGTGAGTACTCATCTACCAAATGGTACAAGACCATAAGGGAATTCGCTCCACACTTGTGTTCTCCTTGTTAAAAAGGGAGGTAAAAGTTTGGATGAAGATAGTTTCTGTTGTGTTTCTCCGAGGGACTCGTAAGATAGAAATCACTAGAGAGCAGGTTGTGCTTGTGTACAAGCTAATGAAAGGGATACCAATTAAATTGGGTGCAAAGTACAATATGAGGAGATCACGGGAAAACTACAGGTGGAAATATTGTTGTGGGAGTCTATTCACCTAGTATTTGCAAGAGGAAGGCATTGAGGAGGAAGAGGCAAATTTTCACCTACCTCTAATAGGGTACCTAGTAGGGAAGATGATTGATGTAACAAAAGTGAAAGAGACCATCATTTCCACAGCTCAAAACCTCACTATAACTGATCGTCAGTCTCATGCTGAAAGCTAGCAAGGTCCTGTATTTGTGATTCTTGCCTTGTAGTTGATAATAGGCGGCCGACCTGCCATAGCCGAGGAGATAGAAGCCCTTGAGGGTAGATGCCCACTCACCGAGAGTGCCATGCAGATGTGTAGAGGGGGCCTGTCTTTGAGGAGCCACTTGATGATGATGAGGCTATTATGGTGACTGAAGGTGTTGATGATCTAGCTAATAATGAGGAGGTTGATAGCGATGATGATAAGGATAAGGATTAGGATTACAATCCTGATGATGATGCTTTGCTGCCCAGGAAGTCCGTTTTTCCCTACCTTTTGATATGATTGTGTATGCACTAGGGACAGTGTACTGTTTAAGTGTGGGGTGGTGGAAAGATTCGTGTTTGTTCATTAATTGCTATATCTTTAGTAGTTCGTAGCATAATTTTATTCCCCATAGTAGTAGCTCTATTGTAATAGCTAGTATGATGATGATGACTTGTGATGTCTTGGAATGTTGGATAATCTATTTGTCTTCACTAGTTGAGATTTTTAGTTTTAGTTTAATTTCTTTTTAGTTTGTGTTGTTGTTGGTCAATGGTGAATATGTTCTTTGAGTTGTTTGAAATTTTTTGGAATTTAGCATATCTCACCCAACCTTCAATTCTTTTTATGCCCTTGGTTCTTTTCCAATGGGAGTCCTTTGAATTGGGTAAATTTTTTAATTTTTTAGGAGTCGTAGTCGTAAAGTAGTGACCCTTCCCTATGATATATGGAAGACGACCGTCTTAAGGGAATTTCATCATTTTTTTTAGGATTAAGTCATAGATCATTCACTTCAGTGCTTGTGACATTCTACTTAGCCACTATGCTAGAGTTCATAAAGTGGTCAACTTGAGTGCATAAGTGAGGAAGCCATGAGAGACACACTTAGTGCTTTAATTTGACTCAAAAATGATTCTTAGGGCTTAAAAATGAAGATGTCATTCAATATTGTTGTGTTATTGTGTAGCTATAGAAAGCTGACTAGATGCTTGTTGCTATGAGAGTGAGCTAAATTGTCTTGTGTTTATATATTGGAACATCTAGAACTTGCCTTAGTGTATGTGGTATAGCTAGTTGTTAGGGAGTGATGATATGATAAAGGAATTTCTTTGAAAAAGCCAAGTTTTTCCTGTTTTATTTTACCTTCCTGTACATTCTCCCTAATTAACCCCATTTGAGACGTTAAGCCTTATTCTTTCTTAGCCACGAGAGTAGCTTAATCCCTCTCTTTGTGAGACCTCAGACTTATTGATTCAAAGTAGTCTTAGGCACTTTGAGACTTGAATAAAGGTCCACTATAATGTTAATGGAAAAAGAAAAACTTGTGGAAAGAGAAGAAAAATAGGAAGAAGGGGTGCCTATAGTATTGTGTTGTTTACTTTCTTCTAGGAAAATGAAAGATAAAGCTTTAATTACAAAATTCATACTATTCTATAAGAAAAGACTAGCAGTCAAGTAGTGAAAAAAGTTCATGAGAAGAAAAGAAATAAAAGGGTGAGTTAGTGAAGGGTGAACAAGCAAGAAAAGGTGGTGGACTTGAAAAGTGAAAATATTTCTTGAAAGTGCATAGGGAGGTGGTCACGATAAAAAAATATCATTCCTACCCGTCCCTTAGCCGACATTACAATCAAGAAAATACCTTTGATCTGAATCTCATGAAACAACCAACTAGTCTGAATGTACATGAAGGGAAAGCTTATGGTATGTGAAATATGTGCATTACATCATTTGTGAGTGTGAGAGTACCTTGCTTTCTATGTTCCATGTGTTTGCGTTGATAATTTGAGAGAGGAATATCACTAAATGTGAGCGATACAAGATGTCTAAGTTGGTGTACTATCTGTTGCATATTTCGTACTTAACAATGTTGGCCTATGTTTCAAAAAGATGAGTCGATTATAGAGGTTGTGTAGTCTTGAGTGTGAAACCCTTACATGTGCTTCATGAAAATTGTTGCATGTTGATGAACCACTTGATTTATGCTCTATGATAGTTAGTTAAGTGTGACTTGTTAGAGGTACCAAGTGTGATGGTAAAAGATGAGTTTATGTGTGTGTTGAGGATTGTTCACGGACGGATAATGGTTTAAGTGTAGGGTGGTGATGTTGGGCATATTTTTATGCCCGTTTTCATTGTTTTTGTTCATATTTTACCTTGTTTTGAGTTTAAAATCATTATGAAATGCATAAATTCATATGTTTGTGTGTTTTGGATTCTAACAAACATTTTGACTTGTTTTGAGCAGGAAACCAAGCTTAAAGGACCTAAAATGAACCAAGGATGAAGATTTGAGAAGTTCAGAATAAGGTTCGGGGCTATGGCTAGCGCCTAGCGCCCAACGTTCAATGCCTTAACAAAATTTCATCATTTTTGGAGATATGGGCACCAGCTCCTTAACATTCAAAAGATGACCATTCAACACCTTTGCGACATGGTACATGTGGAGCCCTAGAGCTTCCCAGACTTAGAGAAAATCACAAAAATTCTGGTGAGACAGAGGAGTCCATGCACCAGAAGGGTCCAAAAGTGTAAAAAATTGATTGAGTCCTTGCGATTTGATGGGGACAGCCCACCAGGTCCATCCTAGAGCTGAAATTATTGGAAATTGAAATAAGTTTGTGGTGAGATGGTGGGTGTGGCGCACCAAACCTGTGCACAACCTAAATTGCTAATTTTAAAGCTAAGTGTTGGAGGGTAGAAGCGTCATTTGAAGGCTCAACTGTAAATAGAATATCTAGGTCATCTGTTAAGTAGATTTTTCTCATTTTTACACTATGTATTTTCATTTGTGGGGGCTTGTAAGCCGTTTGGAGAGAAGACAAAGTTCTACACTAGGTTTCTTCTTTTGTTCACTCTTTATTTCGAATGATGATACCAAAGTGTGTGTTTTCCTACTTTTCTATGAGTGGCTAAACTCATACTCTGGGTTTTTTGCCATGGTGGATGGTTGAATGTTTAAAAGAATGATTTAATCTAGATTCGATTCTTCTTTAATGGTTGTTTGTATTTACTTATTTTAATTTCTTATTTATGAGATTGATCACCTTATAAGTTAATCTGATGGCTTTCGATTAAACTTGGGAAAGGGAATCGAAAGGGTTAAAGGTAAATATAGAACAGGAATTCAAAGACCCTCAAAACCATTGGTGAGATGATTGAAGTTATTGTTAAGGATAGGGATATGCCCTTCGACCCTATTTAGTTGAAATACGAGTATGCAAAATCATCATTTAATATTTGTCTTGCGACCATAGGGATATAGGAATTAGGGTTCGAGAAATTGTTCTTGGAAGCTAGGGATAGTGGCAAGAAATGGGATAGTAACTTGCAACTAGCAACAATAGGAAGAATCATTTTAGTGTAATCACGTCCTGAATACTCAACTTGAAACCAAACAAGTGCCATTTCCCTAGATTTTTATCATCATCGAAGTAAAATCAAGCTTGCAACCATTTTAGTTATTTTTTGCATTGTAAGTTTTAGTAGTCAATTTCATCAAACCAATTCCCATTTTTACTGTTTTGTTAGAATACCAAAATAAAGTAATAACCATATAACGATTGAAATGACAAGCCTCTATGGGAAAGATAATCGGGGCATCCTATATTACTTGACGACCACATGTGCTTCCATGCACTTGGGTGACATCAACATCATCCCCATAAACAATCATAAGGACGTGTTAGTGTCTCAAGAATCAATCTTTCCTCTAAAGGAATGAGCAACCTCTGTTCCTCCATCTTGCTGCTCATGGAGGTCACTCTTGAGTTTGGGTATCTTTGTGGTAGCCTGAATAGAGCAAACCAAAAGAAAATTGTAAATGAGGAAATAACTACTAAAGTTAAAAACAACCAATTAAACTAATCCTAAGTTGTATTCCCCGGAAATAACGCCATTTTTTATAATGCTCAAATTATACCGTTGAAGAAGTAAAACACAGACATTGTCAATAAAGAGCCCAACTAATGTTGGGGTTGATCTTATAGAAAATATGTTTTGAATGTAGAATAATTCTAGTAGCTATGCTTTTAGTTCAGTTATTTCCTCATAAGGGGTTTAAAGAAATAATTAAGGATGTAGACAATTGATGTTGTGATCAAGTTTATGCGATTTACTAGGGAAGTGTTCTCCATGAATTCATAACAACTTGTGCTTATTACACTAGTGAACTATCCTAATTCTGAGCCTGCAAAACTGATAACTTAGGCTCATCCAAATGACTGATTCATCCCTCTTGGATGACTATACTCAATTACAGGATTAGGTCTCTTGAATGATTTCACTTTAACCATTATCAATTATTCCAAATTAACTATCCTGCAACTGCAACTCAAGTTATTCAATGAAACTAAAAGTCAAGGCTTTATTGTTCTTCTGTTTTCCTAATCTCTACTTCTTTAGGCTCAAGGAAGTAGGGAATATGGCGATTCCTAATGTTGCACAACATTAAGAAATGTTTATGATGAACAAATGAACAATACAAGCATGCGTATTGGCTTAGAATCACTTTATATTAACCCTAGTTAGTTATTCCACCATGGTTCCCACAATCCTAGTTGTGAAGGTTTTAGCTATTCATGATTACAAGAAAATAATTAGATTTCAACAAAGAAAACATAATTAACAACTGACAATGCAGATTGAAGAGAAACCCAATTGCTATTTGCACAATCAAAACAGTTCAAAAATTAAGAATAATGATAGAATCTTAAAGCAATTCATGTATTTGATCTCCATGTAGTGTTAGGAAACCCAAAAATCATGATTACAAAGTAAATAATCTATCTTTCTAAAAAATAACCCAAAAAAGTATTTATAAAAATAATTGAAAGTATTTCCTAAATTAACAGGGATACTGCCGCCGACATGTCCTATGTGTTGTAGCATGATGCTACGAGTCATATGTTCCATCCATAGTATGTAATGCAGCCTCTAAACTTTCCATGTCCTAGAAGATGGTACGAATCATACAACGATGTTATGAATCATACATTGCATGACATGGTCTGGTCTTATTAAGTCTGGCATCCTCTGAATTTTACCACGTGTCCTTAGTACGACTCATGAATTGGTGTTACGACTCATGATATCTGCTCATACCCTGGGATCTGCCAACTGACATGATCTCTGAACATTTCCACAACTCCACAGTATAGTTCGTATGTTAACACAGGTTCGTAGCTTCCACTTGTATCAAGAGCTTCTATAAGTGCACAATCTTTTGATGTTTTCCATGACTTCTAGTTACGACTCGTACTAGAATGGTGTGGCTCGTACAATGAGTCATATGTTGGTCCAACACTTGTGCAATCCTCTGAATTTTTCCATGATTGTTTGGTATGGCTCGTACCACTAAGGCATAGCTCTTATTGATGCCTGCAACTGACTTATTTTCTGAACATTTTTGCCCTTTTTTCATAATCCAACCCCAAACCTGGTTTCCCTAAAATTAAGGTAACAACACCTCATATAAGTATAAACATACCGAAGATGAAGCACTTTTATAAGTTTTAAACATCGAAAGTATTGTAAAACCATAACACATCACCACCCAAGAGAGTTCTTGGTTGGCTCAAATTCCTTTTTTAAGTATGGATAGACCACACACATACATAGGAGTTGTCCTACAATTAGATAGAGTGATGATAGAGGCCGTGCCCCAACCACCACTTCAATAGCTCCAACAGCTCACCCACATCAGTTGGGTGCATCTTCTAGGAGCAAGTGGCTGGTAATACCAGAACAAGTTCTATTCATTATCATCTCGGCAGGAGTAGGAGAGCTTAATAAATGCGGTCACGAGTATGTTATGTGTCTTCTATCTTGAATTTTATGCATTTCTAGACCCAGGGGCCATGTTATCCTTAATAACTCCTTATACTTCTATTAGTTTCGATGTCAGTCACAAATTCCACTAAAAACCCTTCTCAGTCCCTATTCCGGTTGGTGAGTTAGTTATAGCTGAATGGGTATACAATAATTACCCTATCACAATTCTTCAAAAATTCATCTCAGCCGACTTGGTGGAGTTGGATATGATTGATTTTTATGCCATCTTTGGTATGGATTTCTTGTATTCTTGCTATGCTTCAGTTAACTACAGAACCCAATCAGTAGAATTTTGTTTCCTGAGTAAGCCATTCCTAGAATGGAAGGGTAGTTCAGTAGTTCTTGTAGACCATTTTGTTTCCTATCTTAAGGACAGGAAGATGATCTCTAAGGATTGTCGATATCATCTAGTTTTGGTTAAGGATTTTAAGTCCAAGACCCTAACTCTCTAGTTAGTTCCTATAGTATGTGAGTATCCAGAGTTTTTTCTAGATGATCTACCTGGAATTCCTTTTGAGAGGGTGATCAACTTTGGTATTGACCTTCACCCTAATATGCAGCTCATATCCATTCCTCCTTACAGAATGGCTTCAACCAAGCTAAAAGAGTTGAAGGAACAGTTGAAAGATCTCATTGATAATGGTTTAATTAGCCCTAGTAAGTTCCCGTGAGGTTCTCCAATCCTCTTTGTTCGGAAGAAAGTTGGTTCTCTCAACTGTTTGCTAAGTTTAGCAAGTATGAGTTTTGGCTAAAGTTAGTTGCATTTCTTGGCCACGTGGTGTCTGGTGAGGGTGTGCAAGTAGATTTTCAAAACATTGAGGCGGCAAAGAGCTGGCCTCGACCTATTAGCCCTGTTAAAATTCGGAGCTTTTTATGTTTAGTTGGCCACTATGGGAGATTCATAGAGGGATTTTAATCCATTCTAGTACCTTTGACTAAGTTGAACTAGAAGAAGGTCATATTTCAGTGGTCCAATGAGTGTGAGAAGAACATTAAGTAGTTAAAGACTCAACTCACTTCAGCTTCAAATATTGACCCTACCAGAGGCCACGGATAAGTTTCTTTTGTATTGTGATTCTTCAAGGAGTGGACTTGGTTGTGTGTTAATGCAGCATGGAAAGGTTATTTCTTCTTCTTGTAGACAGCTTAAGTCTCATGAGAAGAATTACCTGACGCTTAACCTTGAGTTAGTAGTAGTGGTATTTGGCTTGAAAACTTGGAGGAACTACTTGTATACATATTAATGTATTGACTGATCATAAGAGCCTTCAATATGTGTTTACTCAGAAGGACTTGAATTTGCGGTAAAGGAGATGGCTTGAGCTTCTCAAGAGATTATGACATGAGTGTCCTTTCCCACTCAAGAAAGTAATGTTACAGTGGGTGCTCTTAGTATGCTTTCCATGGAGAGTATGTCCCATGTGGAGAATGAGAGGAAAGAATTGGTGAAGGATGTTCATCGACCTGCATGCTTGGGAGCTCACCTTACCGATTCAACAGATGGCGGTGTTATTGTTCAAAATGTGTCAGAATTTCATTAATAACAGATGTTAAGGATAGGGAAGATGAAGATTCTATTTTGGTGAAGTTGGAGGAAGTTTTCTGAAATCAGAAAGTGGAGGTTTTCTCCCAAGGGTGAGATGGGATATTCCAATATCATGGTCGATTATGTGTTTTATATGTGGATGACTTGAGAGCGCGAATGTTGAGAGAGGCTCATAGCTCTTTATATTCTATCCATCCAGTTTCCATCAAGATGTACCGTGACCTATGAGAAGTCTATTGGTGAAATGACTTGAGGAAAGATATTGCTGAGTTTGTGGCAAAGTGTCTAAATTGCCAATTGGTGAAAGTTGAGCATTAGAGACCTGGAGGTATGCTACAAGATATCAGTATCCCTACTTCAAAGTGGGAAGAGATCAATATGGACTTCATTATAGGGTTGCCTCGTACACCCCAACAACATGATTCTATATGGGTGATTATAGATGGATGACTAAGTCAACATATTTCCTACCAGTTAAGATTACGGACTCAGCTGAGTATTATTATAGACTTTACATTTTTGAGTTATTTCGGTTGCAAGGAGTTCCAATATCTATAATCATACATAGGGGTAGTTAGTTCACCTCACAATTTTAGAGATTATTTTAGAAGGGTCTCGGTACCCAGGTGAAGCTTAGCACAACTTTTCACCGACAAATAGATAGTCAAGGTGAATGGACCATTCAAACTCTTAAGGACATGTTGAGAGCTTGTGTGATTGATTTCAAAGGAGGTTTGTATGAACACATGCCTATCATTGAGTTTGCCTACAACAACAGTTATCACTCTTGCAATTAGATGGCTCCATTTGAGGCTCTTTTTCGGAAGAGATGTAGATCAGCTATTTTTTGGTTCGAGGTAGGTAAGGCTACATTAATAGGGCCAAATTCAGCTCATGAGGCTATTAAGAAAGTTCAGCTTATTAGAGAAAGGATAAAAACAGCTCAGAGTAGTAAGAATCGTATGCAAATGTTAGGAGGAGAGAGCTTGAGTTTGAGGTTGATTATTGGGTGTTTCTTTAGGTGTCTCCTATGAAGGGATTTATGAGGTTCGTCAAGAAGGGAAAACTTAGCCCTCGATATGTTCGTCCTTAGAGGATTCTGAGGCAAGTTGGTAAAGTGGCTTATGAGTTGGAGTTACCAGTGGAGTTAGCTTTAGTACATCCCATTTTTCATGTGTCTTTACTGAAAAAGTTTATTGTAGATCCATCTCTAGTCATTCCAGTATAGAGAACTGGTGTGAAGGATAGCTTACCTTTGAGGTGGTTCGAGTTGAGATCCTTGATCGTCAGGTTCGAAGGTTGAGGAACAAGGAGGAAGTGATGTGTTGTGATTTTAAAAAACTTTCGACACTTAAAACTAAGAAAATAATATGGCCTAGGTATGTCTATATGGATATGAGGTGTTTTTACTTTATTTTCAGGGAAAATAGGTGTTGGAGTGAAAATGTGCAAAAATTGCAGAAAGTTGCAGAAAAGAGGCCAACTACAGATCTCAGTACAAGCCGTACCAAGATTGTACAAGTTGTATTGAAACTTGTAGAAAAGCACATAAGATTGGTACAAGGCAAAGGAAAAAGTACAACTCTTAGTATGAGCTGTATCATCCTAGTATGAGTCGTAACTTAAGTCGTAGGATGCTTAAGAGAAATTTGCAGAATTGAAGTCTCCTGATACGGGTAGCACCTATGGATTGTAGCATCTTCCTATGACCCATACTAGGAGCCGTGGAAATCTTCAATGATTGTTGGGACTTAGCAAATCTCAGGTTATGACAAGCTGTTATGAGTCATCATAGAAAGGTACGAGGCGTACCAAGACACTCGTAGAAATCTTCAGAAAATGCCAAATTTCGTAGAGCAAAATCACGACTGGATTGTACGAATCATGGTATCATGTTATGAGTCAGATGCGAACAGTTAGCAAACTCTGCAGAAGCCAAGGGATGTACGAGACAAGGAATGAACCATACGATCCTTTTACGGGTCATATGAAGAGTTGTAGGATGTGTTGATGCCAAATTTGGTTATTTCCCTGTTAACATAGGAAAAGAATTTTAGTATTTGGACAAATGCTTTATAGGTTCTTTTAGTTGAGAGGAGGTTAGAGACGTTTCGAATTAGTTAGAGAAGGTGATTATCAAGTTGTAAATTGTTTTTGACAATATTGGAGAGCAATTTTTGAGGATCATAACTTGGATTTCTTAATTGTTCTTGAATTTGTTCATCATATTGTAAAGCAATATTGAAAGCATGTTTTCTTTAAATCATCATTGTAAGTATTTAATTATGTGTTTTTCTATTAATAATTATCATAATCTTACAATCATGAGAGACTAAAACCTCCACAATTAGGGTTGTAGGAACCATGGTGGATTAACGAACTAGGGTTACACAAAGTGATTTGAAACCAATACTAGACGCTTGTGTTGTATTCTCTTCATCTTTAATGTTTCTTAACAAAGCACAACATTAGGACTTGTCCGAATTCTTTACTTCTTGAACCTAGAGAAGTAGAGATTAAAAAAAGAGAATTACAACAACGCCTTGAATTTTTTGATCATTGTATATCATGAGCTGAGCTCGCAAGATAGTTAATTTATAACAAATTGATAACGGTTTCATTGAAATCGCTCATGAAACCTAACCCGTTGATTGAGTATAGTCATCCAATTGGGATGAACTAGTAATTTAGATGAACCCTAGTCATCAGTTCTACAAGTAAGCATTAGGATCAATCAGGAGTATAAACCCGAAGTACTTTTGAACACACGGGGAACACTTACCCTAGTTAATTGCAATTCTTGATAAACAACAACTAATTTTCACTCTTGTTTTATAATTTTTTTTCTTAAAACCCCCAATTTGGAGATAACTTACCAAAAAGCTTAAATACTGGCACTAGTCTAGTTCTTACCATATTCCCTGTGGGTTTGACCCCGACCTATTTATTGGTTTCTTTATTGACAACATCCTCTTCATAATTTTTCAAGAGTGTGAGTTTGAGCATTATCAAAATGTGGCACCATTTTCGGGGACGAAACATGCTTTTCAAAAGGGAAGGGGGTGTACTTGTAATTTTTATGGATTTTTTATTCATCTGAGGGTTTTTCTTGTTGTGTTTCTTTTTCCTCGGGCATGCTATCTAGTAGAAGCATCTTGTTTTGGATTCATTTGTTTAATTAGAATGTAGCGTAGGATTACTCAGCCCATAAAATGCACTAGTTTTGAAGTTTTGAAAAAATGACCCTGTTTAAAATTTTTGTTTTTGGATGCTAGCTGGGTACTTGTTGATTGTAAAACATGATTTCTATGGATATTCTTTTGTCATTTAGTGTATTAGAATGAGTAGTTATAGTTAGCCATGTAAGAATAGGATAGGTAGAATCAATGTAAAACATATACCATGAGTGAGTAAGGCACAATACCTAGTCCAATACTGCGTAGAGGATATAGAACTTTCCCGATTGGTCTTTACATAGGTTTTAGAATGGTTGGTTATGAAGGGATCATAGACAATTTTTGTTTAACCCATTTTAGCTTAAATTACCCTACAAAAATTATATGATTCCTTTGATCCCAATTTTGAGCTTTAAATGCACTATTTTTTTCTTTGATTAATCAATTAACTATTACACAACGTAACTTTTCTTTGATTAACAAACGTATGCATGTAGCATAACGAGAGTTATCAGAGTATGACACATGTTAGAGAAGTCTTGAAGGTGAACACGCGAGCGTATTATCGAGCGAGCAAGTGAAAGGAGACAGGGGGCAAGCTCTATGAGTGTCGCGCCGTGCACCCCTCTCCCCCGCAGAGAGTAGCATACCGTGCCATTTCTCCTGCGCAAGGGGAGGTGCGTCGCGGAGCCCCCCATCTCCTGCATATATATAAAAGTTATGTGTTGGATTTTAATTTAAAAACATTTCTCCAAAAGAGCTCTCGACCTAGGTGATAATTCACCTTGTATTTTCAGCAATTTGAAGGTAAATTGAGCTATCAAACTTCATTTAATCGCCAATTCTTCTTAGATAGTGATTCCTGGGAATATGAAGAACATATCTACGGAGTTGAATCTTTGAAATTGGCTCGGATTAACAGACATCTACTGAGTACAAGTCATAGAAATATTTCCTATTTATGTCTAACATGTCTACAAGTGATAGTAAGTAATTCTACCCTTCTAACCAATAAGAATTCATGAGATTTTTTCGGATTAAACTTGTTGTAACTCGTACCATCGTGTTTTGCGGGATTGATGTTGCTGGCTTGCCTTTTGAACTGGAATAGCCTTGTTCCCAGAACCCCTAGGTATGGAGGTTTTAGCTTCTCATGGTTGCAAGATTATAATTTTTATTCATAGACAAACAGATAATTAATTACTTACAACAACAATTGAAAGAAAATACGAATGGTATATCAATGAACAATCTCAAGAACAATGTAGGAAATCGAGAATTTGATCCCGAGAATTGCTCCTCAAAACTTGATAAAAATTCACAAAAATAATTCTTCAAGCATCTACTAAATCAATTTTGTCCTTCTCTAACTAAAATAAAACGTGAAAGATATTTATATAGACATTAGAAACCTTTTCCTAAGATAACACAGAGTTTTCCATATCTGGCGACTATATCAGGACTGGACCTATGACCCATAGCAGGATTGTACTGGTCGTACCTACTTTCCATAAGTCCTTGGCTGCTATAGATTTGGCTAAGTGTTGACAGGGTGGTACGACTCATACCTTCATCCTACGAGTTGTACAATGCTTCTGTGGTTTTTCCCTAAGAACTCAGATATCTTTCGGAATTCTTCATGAGTGTTGTGGTATGACTCGTACCTTCTTCCTACGACTCATACTTTTTGTTGTATCCGATGTTCTGCAAATTATTGAAGAATCTTCTAAAGTTCACCATAGCTCCTGGTACGGTTCATTCATTAATTCAATGATTCACGAGTCCATCCGTACCACTAGTCTGCCTTTGTGTAATTTCCTTTGAAAATTTCCACGACTCCAGTTATGGCTCGTACTAAGAGTCGTATGTTGCCTTTTTCCCACTTCAACCTTTTGACTTTCATCACAGTTCCTAGTACGGTTCGTACAATCGTGGTACAGCTCATACTAAGACTGGTACTTTGGCTGATTTTCTGCATTTTTTTTCACATCTTTACTCCAACAATTATTTTTCCTTCAATAAAAGTAAAAGTGCCTCATATCCATATAAACATACCTAAGTCCATGCTATTTTCTCATTTTTAAACGTCAAAAGTATTATAAGCTCACAGCACATCAGACAACGTAAGTATGGGATCCAAAGGGAAGGTGAAGAATAGCTCGGAGGGCTAGACCTGCTGATTTTCAGGTAGAGTTTCAATGTGGGCCCAGGCCCCATTGGTTAGGAGTCCACCTAGGCCCTCATCTGAACTGTAACAGGGCAGCAGATCAGATCATCACAGATAGTTAGGTCCCGACGAGAGTTCACGAGCATTAGGCTCACAGTAGCAGAGAGGCATAGATGAGGTGAGGCCATCAGTACCATGTTGTAGTGCTTGTGGTAAGCAACATCTTGGGAGATGCAGATATGGCTCCACTGCCTATTACTCCTATAGATAGGAGGGTCACATGATGAGAGATTATCCGACTAGAAATCAGAGTGATCGGGACCCGCAGAGTAGGTCCTCAAAAGGTTCACATGCTTCAGCACCTTTTGCAGGGCATAGGACCTCAATTTGAGTAGGCAGAGGTAGAGGTAGATCAGGAGGGTCCAGTTCGGGTAGTGGTTCAGATCATACTTATGCATTAGCAAGGCGACAAGAGTTTGAGGCGTCTCCAGATGTTGTGGCAGGTACATTGAATGTTTTCTCCCACTTAGTTTATGCTTTGATAGATCCAGGCTCTACCTCATTTATGTTACTCCACTAGTGGCACAAAAGTTTTGTATAGTATCAAAATTACTTCAGCAGCCATTTTCTACATCTACACCCGTTGGTGAATCTCTTATCTCTAGGAGAATCTATTAAGGTTGTATGGTGTAGGTTGTTGGCTGCCAAACCTCTACAGACCTAGTAGAGCTAGAATTTTTAAATTTTGGTATATTTATGGGCATGGGTTGGCTAGCGCCATGTTATGCCAATGTTGAGTGCTGTACTAAGATTGTACGATTCCACATCCCAAGAGAGATAGTGTGGGAATGGAGGGGAAATGCAGCTATGCCAAAAAGTAAGTTCATATCCTATCTTTATGCAAGGAAGCTAATTTAAAATGGTGGTACCGATTATATTGTCAGGGCTCGAGATATGCAGGCGGAATCCCCAAATCTTCAGTCCATTCTAGTAGTTTGTGAGTTCCTAGACATATTTCTAGAGGAGCTTCCCGGTATCCCCTAGAGATGGAAATTGAATTCCCCATAGATATGCTACCAGATACACAACCCATATCTATCCCTCCGTATAGAATGGCTCCTACCAAGTTGAATGAACTAAAGAATCATATAAAAGACTTGTTAGATATGCATTTCATTATGCCTATTGCTTCGTCATGGGGTGCGCCAGTCTTATTTGTGAAAAAGAAAGATGGCTCACTGCGAATGTGTATAGATTACCAGCAGCTGAATAAAGTTACTATTAAGAACAGGTATCCTTACCAAGAACAGATGACTTGTTTGATTAGCTACAGGGGGTGAAATACTTCTCAAAGATTGACTTAAGGTCAGGGTGCCACTAGGTATGGGTTCGAGAGAAGGATATTCCAAAAACAACCTTTAGAACTAGATATGGCCATTTTGAGTTCCTTGTTATGTCTTTTGGGTTGACGAATTCCCCATTACTGTTTATGGATTTGATGAACAACATATTCAGGACATTTTTAGATTTGTTCGTGATAGTGTTTATTGATGACATCCTGGTATATTCACGTTCAGAAGCTGAACATAGAGATCTTCTATGAACAGTACTCCAGATCCTCAGAGATCGCAAGTTATGTGCAAAGTTTTTTAACTGTGAGTTTTTGTTAAATTTTGTATCTTTCTTGGCCCATATTGTGTGATGTATGCATTAAGGTTGACTAGTAGAAAATTTAGGTGGTAAAGACTTAGTTAACACCCATAACTGCAACTGAGGTTTGTAGGTTCTTGGGTTTAGCCGGGTATTAAAGAAGGTTTATGGAAGGATTTGCCCTATCAACATCATTGATTAAGCTGACTCAAGAAGAAGCTAATTTTCAGTGGAGTGAGGCTTGTGAACAAAGTTTTTAGGAGTTGAAAGACAACTTTACAGCTGCGGCTTGCTAGAGAGTTTAGAGGACTACACTTTGTATAGTGATTCTTCGGCAAGTAGGCTAGGATGTGTTCTGATGTAGCATGGTAAGGTAATTTCCTAAGCTTCAACGAAACTTAGAGTACACAAGAAGAATTATCCCACCCATGATCTACAACTAGCTGCAGTTATTCATGCTCTGAAAATTTAGAGGCATTACTTATATGGTGTTCGTGTTGACATCTTCACTAATCACAAGAGCCTCCAATATATGTTGAAACAAAAGAGTTGAATTTCGATAATGTCATTGACTTGAGTTGTTGAAATAATATGACATAGACATCTTGTATCATCCAGAAATGGCGAACATTGTTGCCTATGCCCTGAGTCGTAGATCAATGGGCAACCTATCGTATTTGAGGATAGAAAAGAGAGAAATTGGCTCGAGAGCTGCACCAATTGACCAGTTTAGGGGTCTGGCTGATGGACTCAGATGATAGTAGGGTTGTGATTCGGAATACTGCAGTGTCATCTCTGGTGGTGGAAGTGAAAGAACCATAGTACGAAGACCCAAGTCTGGTACAACTTAGAAGTGAAGTTCAACAAGAAGGGTTATTGGCCTTTGTGATAACAAGGAAAGGAGATTTGAGATTCAGAGATCAACTCGGAGTCCCAGTTATGGCAGGGGTTTGCCAATAGATTATGGTTGAGGTATATTATTCCCGTTATTCATTTCACCCGAGTTCGATGAAAATGTACCATGACATAAAAGAGATCTATTGGTGGCATGGGATAAGGAAAGATAATGATGAGTTTGTAGCGTAGTGTCCTAATTGCCAGCTGGTAAAAGATGAACATCATAAACTTGGTGGGCTGACACAAGAGATAGCCGTTCCTTTGTGGAAGTGAGAAGCAATCAATATGGATTTTGTTAGAGGTTTACCTCAGACCAGGCATAAATTTGACACTATTTGGGTCATTTTTGATAGCTAACGAAATCATCTCATTTCTTTCCAGTCTGGACCATGTTCTAAACTGATGATTATGCTGAGGTGTACATTAAAGAGATAGTCTGATTGCATGGTGTCCCAGTACTATCATCTCTTACATAGGGGCACATTTTATAGCTAGATTCTACAAGACATTTCAAAAAGGTTTGGGGATGCAAGTTAACTTGAGTACATCCTTTCATCCCTAAATAGATTTCCAAGCAGACCGCACCATTCAGACACTCGAAGATATGTTACGGGCATATGTATTAGACTTCGAAGCAAGTTGGGATGATCACCTACCTCTTATTGAGTTTGCATATAACAATAATTACCATTCTACCATCAAGACGACACCTTATAAGGCTTTATATGGGCGAAAATATAGGTTCCCTATAGGATGGTTTGAAGTAGGTGAGTCAGGTTTGATTGGACCTGACATGATACATCAGTTAGAAGAAAAAGTTACACTCATCAGAAAGAATTTACTGACAGCCGAGAGTTGTCAGAGTCCTATTCTGATGTATGTCATAGAGACATAGAGTTTGATGTCAATGACTGGGTATTCCTAAAGGTTTCACTGATGAAGGGCGTTATGAGATTTGGCAAGAAGGGAAACATTAGCCCTAGATTCATTGGGCCATACCTAATCCTCTGAAAGATAGGCCAAGCACCCTATGAGTTAGAATTACCTTCGGGGCTAGAATCTGTTCATCCAGTCATCCATGTATCGATGTTACATAAGTGCGTAAGACAACCTTCTCGGGTTGTCCCAGTCAATGATGTTAAGGTCACAGAAGAGCTATCCAACTAGGAGAATCCAATAGCTATACTAGATTGACAGATTCGCAGATTAAGGACCAAAGTTGTAGCCTCTATTACAGTCTAATGGAGAAACAAATACGTAGCAGAGATGACTTGGGAAGCTGAGGAAGACATGAGGTCTAGATACCCTCACTTATTCCATACCCTATGATGATAGGACATAGACTCAAACAGTTACAATTGAGGTGAGATAGTTCTCAAGTGTTGTATTATTGCTTTTGTTACTATTGTTGTTAGTTACTCATTTATTAGCTATGGAATTATGTTATTAAGTTGTTTGTAGCATCTTTTTAGACGCCTATGTTGGACTTTTCTACATTTAAGGTTTCCAGATAGTCCATATTACAGGAGAGACTCTATCGAAATTGTTTTAGCAGTACCTGAGAATTGAACCTTTTAATATGAATTAGATTCGAGGACGAATGTACCTAAGGGGGGAATGATGTTACACCCCATAAGTTTTCTTCTTTTAACTAATGTATGCATGTGCATGTCGAGAGTTTCTAGAGTACAACACACGTGAGAGAAGGCTAGAAGGTGAACACGTGAGCGTGTTATCGAGCCAGCAGGCAAAAGGAGATCGGGGCAGGTGCTACGGGCACCCTGTCGCGCACCCCTCTCGCCCACAGGAAGCGGCGAGCCGTGCCACTACACCTTCGCAAGGCGAGGCGAGTCGCAGATCCTTGCACTTCCTCCCTATATATATAAGTTATGTGTTGGATTTTTATTTAAAAACATTTTTCCAAAAGATCTAGCGACCTAGGTGATATTTCCCCTTGGATTTTCGGCAATTTGAAGGTAAATTGAGCTATCAAACTTCATTTAATCTCCAATTCTTCTTAGAAAGTGATTCTCGGGCCTACATATCTACAGAGTTGAATCTTTGTTATTGGCTTGGATTGAAGGAGCTCTACGGAGTAGAAGTCGTAGAAATATTTCCTATGTAAGTCTAACGTGTCTACAAGTGATAGTACGTACTTCTACCCTTCTAATCTATAAGAGTTCGTGAGATTTTGCCGGATTAAACTCATTGTTACTTGTACCATCATTTTTTGCGGGATTGATGTTCCTTGCTTGCCTTTTGAATTGGAATAGCCTTGTTCCTTTGCATACAAGCTAGAATACAGGCAGATTACAATTTCTTAAGAGAGGCAGGATTTATTGAGCAGAACTCGACAATTGAGGAATGTTAAGGCTAATCCCTTTCGACAAGTTATTCTTGTCGTATAGTCGTTACGACTTGTACCTTTGTAGTATCCCTTGTCGGGGAAGATTATATTCTGTTTTGACTATCATTATAAGCGACATAGAGATTCCTATTCTTTTATATATAGTCTAGAGACACTAATAGTGTTTTGCTACCGTACTAAGGCCATCAAGGCTTGTGGTTAGCTGTGGGGTGTACCCTATTAAAATGGGCAGCATAGGGTGTATCTTGGCGGTATAACTTTCTATTTTGGCACCTATATATGTAGTAAAGATCTCCTATAGGCCATTGGCATACCTTGGTACCTATAGGGCTAGAGTCTCGATAATATAGACCAAGCTTTGTGTTTCTAGTACTAGGGTTGCCAGATGAATTGGGTGGTAGCTTGCTAGGTGAATTTCCTATTACAAGTGACATTATAGATTCTTACGATTCACAGCTTGTCATATAGGTTACTCAGAAAACCACCCTAGCTGTTAGTCATCTGATTGACTATATGATGCTCTATAGAATGATCTTGTTAGCTGCTATACGTGGGGCCAACACCTCTGGTTACTCATACAGATGTCCACGTATATGTTTCTTAAAAGAGCTAAGTTCAGATATACCTGCCTATGGGGCTACAGCTTGCTCACATGAGCTATATGATATCTGAGAGCACTATATTATAGTCTATTCATTTATGGACTTCCTTTATGCCACAGTGGTATCAATGGCCCTCAGAGGAGCCCAACGACTTATATATAATTACAGGAGCCCAAACGGCTAAGATATAATTACAAGGGTCCAAACATCTCAAATACAGTTACAGGAGCCTAAACGGCTCAAATACAGTTATAGGAGCCCAAATGGATTAGATACAGTTACAGGAGCCGAAAAGGCTCAGATGCAGTTACAAGAGCCCAACGACTCAAATATAGTTACAGAAGCCCAGACGACTTAGATATAGTTACAGGAGTCCAAACGGCTCAGATACAATTACAGGAGCCCAGATGGCTCAAAGACCATCACAAGATCGTAGAAGGCTTGGTTATAGTTTCATAGGTCAAATGTATCTTAGTTACAACTTGCCTACAGGACTACGAGGTTACAGAAAAGAGTGTGTTGATTACGTGCACTTGACGGGGTTTATGGGGGCTCAGGTAGGTTATTTTCTGTTATTTGTACCTTTCAGGCTTATGGGGGCGAGGTTAGGTTCTTGTTTGCATATTATCCTGTTAGCTATAGTTCGTGCTGTGAGATTATTCAAGTTAACTTTTGGGCATTATTACCGATTACCTTAAGTTCCTTATCAGCTTCTATTTTTTCATTACTTTTCTGTCTTACATATTCGGCATATATAGTACAGACGCGCATGCATCGGGCACTGGATACTTGCCTGCAGGTTCAGAAAGACAGGTTTTGAGTCCTCCTTAGTATCCATTTAGAATCAAAAGCTTGGCCAGCTCCTTTCCTCTGAAGTTTCCATACGATTAGAGGTTTGCCTATATTTCGATGTACAGTTTTTGGGTACGTCGGCGCTCTGTCCCGACCAATGTGTTACTCATAGAGGCTTCTAGACTATAGTTTTGGGTTAACCAAGCATAGTGGTTATGTGGATCCTAGTTGTGTTATCTGTATTGTGTGTTTGCTTCCTTTTGTTATGATTTAGATAGCATGATGATCTTGTCGGCCCCCATAATATGACATTATTGCAAATGTTGGGTTAGCCGATTTAGAGCATATGTTTGTGTATAGGCCTTGTCAGCCTAAGACTATATTTTGAGACAAAATATCGCTATGTGTTCTCTTGATATATGTTGCTGGTATGCACTAGATGTGTATATGTCCAGCTAGGTAAGCTTAGAGTCCACTAAGGCATTAGGTGCCAGTTACACCTCCCAAGGTGGGGCATGACATTAACCTTACCCATTTTTATAATGAACTTGTTTTGTCCCAGGTCCCTCCTTGGACATTGTGAACCTCAACCCAAACAATATGGCTAAGTTGAGGTTGGCTAAAATAGGGGTGCATAAATCGTGGGAAGGTGAAAAAGGAAAAGAAAGGAAAAAAAGTTTAAAAATAAAGGGTGGTGTGACAAGAAAAAAGAGTAGAAAATGAAAAATTTAAAAGAAAATTAAAAAAAGTGAATGAAAAAGTTCAAACCACACCACACCCATATATTGCATAAAAATAGAGAAAAGAGAGGAAAAAGTTGAAAAAACGGAAAGGATGAAATAGATGAAAAGTGGATTCATATGTATGTAGTTTCAAGGAGGATTTAGTCACTAAAATCCCATATATACCATACCCATCCCGAAGCCTACATTACAGGCCGAGTAAATTCCTATAGTGATCCTAGCCTGACTATCCGAGGAGACAAAGTAGAGAAAATAAGGGTAAGCCTATAGTATCTGATGTTCAGTGTTTGAAACTTCCTTGTCAGAGTGAGAATCATACTTGTTTAGTCCCAAGTTAAATATTTTCGTATATTTGTGAGTTGGGACTTCATTTACTTTGAGGGTACACGGTTTGTGTTTTATTCTATGAGTTGTCTATGTAAAAAGCATTGGTAATAACTTGATTCTATGCTAATAACTAGATGATATATTTTGATCCTTGTTTATTATGGTTTGTGGTCACTTGATGTGCATAGCAGATTTGGTTTACACGGAGAAGGGTTAAAAGTTGTTTGTGTTCATAGTTCATGTTTTGATTGTAGTTGGTTGTAGTATCCTAGGTTTATTTTCTAGTTAAGCGTCGCTTTTAGTTTTTGTTTTGTTTTGCCTAAGGATATGCAATAGTCTTAACTTGAGGATGTTGATGTGTTATGAGTTCACAATACTTTCGACGCTTAAAATTGGAAAAATTTCATGGACTTAGGTATTTCTATATGGATATGAGGTCTTTTTACTTTATTTTCAGGAAAAATAGGTGTTGGAGTGAAAATATGCAAAAGTTGCAGAAATGTGCAAAAAAGAGGCCAAATACTTATCTCAATACAAGCCATACCAAGATTGTATGAGCTGTACTGAGACTCCTGAAAAAACATAGAAGATTGGTACAAGGAAAAGGCAAAAGTACGACTCTCAGTATGAGTCATACCATCCCGGTGTAAGTCGTAACTTGAGTCATACAATACTTCAATGAAACTTGCACAATTGAAGTCTCTTGACACGGGTAGCACCTATGGATCATAGTATGTACCTACGACCCATACCAGGAGCCGTTGAAAGCTTCCATGATTTTTGGGACTTGGAAGATCTCAGGTTAAGACAAGCTATTATGAGTCGTAGGAGCAAGGTATAAGGCATACCAAGACACTCGTAGAAATCTTCTGATGATGCCTAAGTTCTGAAAGGAAAAAAAAGACTGGATTGTATGACTCGAGGGATCATGTTACAAGTTGTACCAGATGTCAACACTTAGAAAACTCTATAGAAGCCAAGGGATGTACAAGTCAAGGCACGACCCGTACAATCCTATTACTTGTCATATGAGGAGTCGCAGGATGTGTCAGCGCCAGATTTGGTTATTTCCCTGTTAACTTAGGAAGAGGATTTTATTATCTATATAAATACTTTTTAGGTTTCTTTTGGTTGAGAGGACATAATTAGTTAGGGAAGTTGATTATCAAGTTGTCATTAGTTTTTGACAATGTTGGAGAGAAATTCTTGAGAATCATAACTTGAATTTCTCAATTGTTCTTGAATTTGTTCAATCATTATTGTAAGTATTTAATTATGTATTTGTCTATGAATACTAATCATAATCACTTAATCATGAAAGGCTAAAACCTCCAAAACTAGGGTTGTGGGAACCATGGGGGATTAACGAACTAGGGTTACACAAAGTGATTTGAAACCAATGCTAGACGTTTCCACTATATTCTCTTCACCTTTACTGCTTCTTAAAGAATCACAACGTTAGGACTTGCCCAAATTCTTTTCTTGCTTGAACCTAGAGAAGTAGAGATTAGGAAAAGAGAATTACAACAAATGCTTGATTTTTTATGATCATTGTATAACTTGAGCTGCGGTCAGCAAGATAGTTAATTTGGAAAAAATTGCTAACGATTCAATTGAAATCTTTCATGAGACCTAACCTAGTGATTGAGTATACTCATATAATAGGTATGAACAAGTTTTTTGGATGGATCCTAGTTAACGGTTCTACCAGTAAGCATTGGGATCGATCAGGAGTGTAATCCCAAAGTAATTATGAACCCAAGGGGAACACATACCCTAGTTAATTGCAATTCTTGATAAACAAGAATTGATTTTCACTCTTGTTTTATGATTATTTTTTATAAATCCCCCAATTTGGAGATAACATACAAGAAATGTTAAATACTGTCTTAGTCTAGTTCTTACCATATTCCCTGTGGGTTCGACCCCAACCTCTTTGTTGGGTTCTTTATTGACAATGTCCGCTTCATACTCTTTTAGGTGTGTGAGTTTGAGCGTTAGCAGGTAGCATCAGAGAAGGTTTTGTGGAGAAATTAGATAGTTGAGGGAGAAACTTCGGAAGCCAAAGCAGATATGATGGCTAGATACTCGCATCTATTCCTTTCTGGCTCAGTTCCGGCATGAGGTTAAGTTTTAGGTCAAATTCATGTCTCTTAGTTCCTTTCATATTTTAACATGCATTTATGTTTCATGAATTGAGTTCAGTCATGTATCTCAGTTCAGATTCAGTCACTCTATCAGTTTTTAGCTATAGCTATTCAGTTTTGAGATTGCAACTCTTTCCCTATCCTTTCATCTTAGTTAGCCTTCATTCGAGGATAAAAGTTCTTAAGGAGCAGATGATGTAATACCCAAAAAAGTTCCTAAGATTATATCTATGGCTTTTATGGAAAACCATCAGGAAAATAGCACCAGGCCAACCAACGAAATGTAGGACGAGTCGTCCCTTAGGCCAATGAGTCGTTGGTTGTTCCCATTGTGAGGAACTTCTAGAAAATGTCAAAAACCATTCAAAATCGATGAATGCTTTGTATGACCCATAGTTAGTTTATACTGGCCATTATTTCTAGTCATTGGAATAGAGTTAGAGGATGAATCAGAGCGAGATCAGGGTTCAGTGAGTGAACCCAGGGAATATGCTATGTACCAACGACCTATTGTATTGGTCGTTGGATCTGCAAGTTAAAAATTTTATTTTTGGCAGTTCAAGGATATTTTGGTAAAATGTTATGCTTTTAAATCGTAAATCACATTGTTTTAAGCTTTGTAAAGGGCTGATTAAAGGGTAAATCTAAGCCTAAGCCCTCATTCCCATCAAAACACCATAGGTTGGATTTCTCTCTCAAGGAAAGGCTAGAGTTCTTTGTCATCTTCTTCTCAATTTCTTTTGGGTCTTCAAATCAAGTTAAGGATTCATTAAGCCAGGGTATGTAGGGTCATGAATGGGGGTTTTCTTCCACTCTCATTCCCACTTTCACCTCAATTTCATGAATTCAAGTCTCCAACCATGATTTTATGAAATTATAGGGTTAGACGTAATTTTAGCTAAGTCTCTCTTAATCCTCTATGATTTAGATTCTCTTATTATTCAATCCATATTTTATGATTATGTATTCATGTTTCTGACAAGTATATCTCATGATCCTATGATTTTCAAGTTATGATGTTCTTACTCAATTATGTATGATTTCATGAATCTTAAGCTTGTATATCGTGGCCGACTCGGTGGCATTATTTTCATGGCTAGTTCACGTATGACAAGTATGACTATGATTTTCAACTACCCCATGCAAAACCAAGTATGTTTCATAATTATGACTATGAGCAATATGTATATTTTGGGAATAGTATGTAGCACCGAGTAGGTTGGGGTTCAACGCACCTAAGTCTCTGAACTACGTGTCACTGTAGGTATATATTCATGTTTGGGTCTCGCCAACAAGGAGAGTGATGGGGCGGTGTGGTGCATTTGCGGGGAAAACCTCCATAAACCCTCAAAGACTTCACCCACCCTACCATGCCCCACGTTGCATAGTTTGATATTTTCAACCCGTCACACACTGCCTCACATAAACCTTCCTCGCATAAACCTACACTACATACACTGGACCCGTTTGCTATTTCTCATTCTCTATCTTTATGCTTAATGTTCTTTTCTTCATTGAATTCCAAAAAAGATACATATTTTTTAGTATATTGCTAGTGGGTATCTATCAAAATTTACAATTGACATCCCATTTTCTTTTCTCTCTCTGTTTTTTTATATGTGTGCGCGCTTAGTTGTTGCTGCTGCTTTGTTTAAATTTACTTTAGAGTTGGGAGTTGGAGCTTGCAATAAATTTTTTATGCTGTATTTTTCTTCTTCTTAAAGATGTTTTCTTTTTTCTTGAAATTTCATGGTAGATTGATTGTTTTTGTCACACCCCGTCTTGGGGGGTATGACTGGCACCTGGGGCCCTACTGGGACCTAAACTGCTCGACTGCTAAGCCTGGGCACATCTGGTGCCTAGCTGGCTCTAACTCATATTTCTAGAAACAAAGGGCTATATAATGGCTGTAAACACAGCCCCCGGCCTATGGGCCTATAGCCTCCTGTACCTGTACTAACAGCTGACTAGAAACATATCAATTCAGGGAAACCTATGCGTGCCGACAAGGCCACCATGCTGTCTAGTTATCTGTAACTTAATCATAGAATATTAGAAAGCTACGTGACCGGCAAGGTCACCACTACTGGCAAACTATGGCCCCACACGGCCAACACAAAAGAAAGAAAGAGTACCAACAACTATACAATTGCACGGCCTCACACGACAGGCTCATCTGACCACAGGGAGATATAAACAGATTGCAAGCCTCTAGGAGTAGCAATAGAAATGATCGGGACAGGGCCCCGACCTACCCGTACTATACAACAAAAGGAACTGAAATACACCTATGAAATTCAGTCTCCGGATAACAAGAGCTGAATACTCGATCGCTGACAGGAATCACGTAGTATCGCCTGCTCGTCTATGAGTACCTGCAGGCAAGTAATGCAGTGCCCCACCGGGCGTCAGTACCGCTGGTGTTGAGTATGTAAAGCAATAACTGAAAGCAAAATCTGAAAACAACAATATAACTGATAAAACTGAAGTAGAAAGAAACGGATTAACTTGTCTGATAGTATAAGCCATACCTTTTCTAACTTATACTGGATGGGATAGGAGTCATACCTGGAGACATATCCCTCTACTACTGATTTACTCATTTCTCACGTAACATGGAATAACATGAAATAACATAACATGGCACACAGAAACCTTACCCGGCCCCCATAAGTCGGGAGGTACAACCAGCACAGAATCTACACCCCTACCCTGGTTATCCCATCTCCTATAATGGCTGTAAGCATCCCGCCAGTCCCCTGGGTATGCACTAGGGCTCGCTGAGCCCCTGACTATAACTGTACCTAAGTCCGAAGGACTCCTGAATCAACACCCCGGGCGTACCCGCTCGACGGGGGTGTATAAGGGCCCACCAAGGCACAATATGGGGAAAACTGGCATCCCATCTTCGTCCGCTTGCGGGACGGCATGCCGCTCCATAGAGCGACGTATCCTCGTCCTCTGTTAGACGAGTCGATACAGCTATTAACCCTGGGCGGTCATGGATGCTAGGTAATCCAACCCCAAACAATGCAACGGTCTCAACTAACAATACTGTCTGCATATTCTCACATGCTGAGGCTAATAGGGGTAAAGTATCGTATATACTACATGCTGAACTAATGGTAGTAATCTGTACGTATTTAATATGTGCTGAGGCTGGCAAATATGTATATATGAATATAGTCTCTGCCAAACTGTACTGGAGCAAATGCTATATGAGATATAGTATTTCTGCTGCCATCTATGCTATATACTGAGTTTCTGTATTAACGTGATTTACTTCTCCTAACATGTATTCTAAACTTCATCTAAGCCTGCCATTCCGTTTTTGAGGTGCTTTACGAATATTGCACCGCTTTACGGGGTTTCAACTGAATACAACAATATCTTAACATTTCGTATCACATCACATACTGAGCATGCTGAGCAGTTTCTAACACTTGTGTTAGAATCTATGTCGTACTAGTAAGTTTCATACAAGTTACATCCTGATGCTTCTAATACCGTATCAATATTCACAATAAATGTAACACTTGACTTCTAAAAATTTTATTGTCCTGTAGATTACTAAACTGTACTGATACTACTTAACTTGCCGAGGGAATTAGCTTTACATACCTTATCCTTGGATTATTCGTCTGTCGGACGAGACTCGGCCGGTACTTCAACTATTTTCTCCCAACTGCATTCAAAAATATGTCAATTAATACTAAATACATCTTTATTGTAAAGAGCAACGTCACTTTCGATATAGTTTATAGCCTAAACTTAGGCTTATCGAAAGACGGTCGAAAACTCGCTATTTTTCAGCGGTCCTGAAGGGAGAAATATTCACTTCACAGCTAGGAACACATAGACACTAATTTAGAGCAATTCCACTTACCTTAGCTTGGTGGCTCGACGATTCATCGACCGTATTTTACGAAACTGAATCCGTAGGAATGCTCTCTGCTGCTAAATACCTCAGTATCTGGAGTTAATTTGAATTTGGGCAACGTTTAGCAGCGTAATCGGACGAAAATTATATAATTTCCTTCGTTCCTTTTTCTTCCTCTACGTTTGCCCTCTGTTCTCTGGAAATTTTAAAGGTTTTTATCATTTAAAACCGAAGTGGGGCTTTATATACTTGGGTCTGGACAAGGCCAACGTGTCACGGAGCCAACGCGGAGGCTCCTCCTCCGTGACACGCTGCCATCGCGGAGGGGCTCTGCCTCGGCTCCTTCCGCGATGGTTCGACAGGTTTCTCGTCCGATCTTTTCCCGGGCCTTTCTCCAGCACATATGGCCTTCAACTATATTTAACCAACGTGCGAATAGGTTGTCTAGGTGCCGGGAATTCTACGGGGTATAACATTCTCCCCCCCTTAAGAACATTCGTCCTCGAATGTACACTGTTATCTAGAGGGCTACTTACTTACTTTCTAGAAAAATTTCGGCAGAGTTTCCCCTGTAACATGGACTATAGCAAAACCTGAAATGCAGAAAAGTCCAACACAGGCACTGCACATAACATTCTAGGATCCACTTGATAACTAAGTATCAATCTTTCTCATTCACACACATACAACTATAAGGTACTGCATAAGTACTAATACGGACATACCTGTCGCCTGACTAGGCCTGAAATAGGTGAGGGTATCTGGTTCTCATATCTTCTTCAGCTTCCCACGTCATTTCTTCCCGGTTCCTGTTACGCCACAATACTTTGATAGATCCAACATCTTTAGTCCTCAGCCTGCGAATCTGTCTGTCTAAGATAGCTACGGGAACCTCTTCATATGCTAACTCTTCTGTGACCTGGACATCTTGAACTGGAACTACTGTAGAAGGGTCCCCTACGAACTTACTTAACATAGAGACATGGAAGACTGGGTGAACAGATGCTAACTCTGGAGGCAAGTTCAATTCGTATGCAACTCGGCCTATTCTTCGCCGAATCTGATATGGCCCAATGAACCTCGGGCTAAGCTTGCCTTTCTTACCGAATCTCATTACCCCTTTCATCGGGGATACTTTAAGATATACCCAGTCATTTACCGCAAATTCTAGATTTTTGCGCCGCATATCTGCATACGATTTCTGGCAGCTCTGAGCGGTTAGTAAACGTTCTCGGATAAGCTTTATCTTTTCCTCTGACTACCGAACAATGTCTGGGACAACCAATACTGATTCCCCCACTTCAAACCAGCCCACTGGCAATCTACATTTTCGCCCATATAATGCTTCAAAGGGCGCCATCTGAATAGCTGAATGGTAGCTGTTATTATAAGCAAATTCAATTAACGAAAGATGCTCATCCCAGCTACCCCCAAAATCTAGCACGCACGCTGGTAGCATATCTTCGAGCGTCTGAATTGTACGTTCAGCCTGCCCATCTGTTTGAGGATGGAATGCTGTGCTCAAGTTAATCTGTGTTCCCAAACCTTTCTAAAACGACTGCCAGAATCTAGCTGTGAATTGTGCTCCCCTATCTGAAATGATAGATACTGGCACTCCATGCAATCTAACTATTTCTCTGATATATAATTCGGCATAATCCTCAGCTGAGAAGGTAGCCCTCACTGGCAGGAAATGAGCTGATTTTGTCAGCCTGTCAACTATTACCCAAATGGAATAATTTCTGCGTCTAGTACGGGGTAACCCTTTTACAAAATCCATGTTTATCGCTTCCCATTTCCACATAGGTACTGTTATATCTTGCGTCAAACCGCCCGGTTTCTGGTGCTCTGCTTTCACCTGCTGACAATTAGAACATCTAGATACAAATTCAGCTATCTCAGCTTTCATACCTGGCCACCAGTAGATGTCTTTGATGTCGTGGTACATTTTCGTCACTCCTGGATGAAGGGAGTAGCGAGCGTAATGTACCTCATGCATGATCCGCCCGCGAAGCCCTGAAACATTCGGGACACAGAGGCGGCCCTTACAGCGTAGCACATCACCCCCAGTTATCTGAAAATATGATTCCTTACCTGCCTGAATTCTATCTTTGAGCTGGACTAAATCAGGATCCTCGTACTGTCGTTCTTTTACCTCTGTAACTAATGATGACACCGCAGAATTCTAAATTACTGCTCTATATTTTCTGTTTCCATTACCCGAATGGCTAGACCAGCTAACTGATGAATTTCTTTAGCTAACTTCTGTTTCTCAGGTCGCAAATATGCCAAACTCCCCATTGACTTACGGCTCAGGGCATCTGCTACAACATTAGCTTTTCCGGGGTTGAATAGAATATTCACATCATAATCTTTTAACAGCTCCAACCAGCCGCGTTGCCGCAGATTCAACTCCCTCTGAGTGAAAATGTACTGTAAGCTCTTATGATCTGTGTAAATATCAACATGGACGCCGTACAGGTAATGCCTCCACATTTTTAAGGCGTGGATTACTGCGGCCAATTCCAGGTCGTGGGTGGGGTAATTCTTTTCGTGTTTCCTCAGCTGTCTGGAAGCATATGCAATTACTCTACCATGCTGCATTAACACACAACCTAACTCAACACCTGACGCATCACAATAGACTGAATAACCTTCTGTGCCTTCCGGCAATGCTAACACTGGAGCGGAGGTTAATCTGTCTTTCAATTCCTGGAAGTTCTGCTCGCATGTCTCTGTCCATTGAAACTTTGCTTCTTTCTGTGTCAATTTGGTTAGAGGTGCTGCAATGGTCGAGAACCCTTCAACGAACCTCCTGTAATATCCTGCCAACCCCAGAAAGCTACGAACTTCAGTTGGAGTGGTAGGCCTAGGCCATGACTTAACTGCTTCTATCTTCTGCTTGTCTACCTGTTTACCAGCGTTTGAGACGATATGCCCTAAAAAGGCCACTGAGCTAAGCCAGAATTCAGACTTAGAAAATTTAGCATACAACTGGCGGTCCCTGAGGATCTGGAGCACTGTCCGCAAATGAGTCCGGTGATCTGCTTCAGAGCGAGAATACACCAGAATGTCATCAATGAATACTATCACGAACAAGTCCAGGAAAGGTCTGAATATACTGTTCATCAGGTCCATCAAGTCCAGGAAAGGTCTGAAAATACTGTTCATCAGGTCCATAAAGACTGCTGGGGCATTCGTTAACCCGAAGGACATAACTAGGAATTCAAAATGTCCATATCGGGTCCTGAACGCTGTCTTAGGAATATCTCTCTCACGTACTCGGACCTGGTGATATCCGGACCGCAAGTCAATCTTAGAAAAGTATCTGGCTCCCTGCAACTGATCAAATAAGTCATCAATTCTGAGGAGCGGGTACTTGTTCTTTACTGTAACTTTGTTTAGTTGCCGATAATCTATGCACATTCGGAGCGAGCCATCTTTCTTTCTCATGAATAAAACTGGCGCACCCCACGGTGAAGTACTCGGCCTAATAAAACCTTTATCCAACAAATCTTTCAACTGCTCCTTTAATTCTCTGAGTTCTGCAGGAGCCATACGATAGGGAGGAATTGATATCGGCTGAGTGCCTGGTAACAAGTCAATAGCAAAATCTATTTCCCTTTCTGGGGGAATACCAGGTAACTCATCAGGGAACACATCAGGGAATTCATTCACCACTGGAACAGACTGGAGTGTCGGAGATTCTGCTTGGACATCCTGAACTCTGACCAGATGGTAAATACATCCTTTAGATATTAACTTTCTCGCCTGAAGGTAGGAAATAAACCTACCTTTTGGCGTAGTGGTGCTGCCCTTCCACTCCCGCACTGCTTCTCCTGGGAAGTGGAATCGGACCGTTTTGGTCCAACATTCAACATTGGCAAAACATGGTACTAACCAGTCCATACCCATTATGGCATCGAAGTCTATCATTTCTAACTCGACCAGATCTACTGTGGTCTGACGGTCAGCAACCTCTACTGTACACCCGCGGTAGATTCGGCTGGCTGTGATAGAGTCACCGACGGGCGTGGATACTAATAAGGGCTGCTGTAATGACTCTGGTGTAATACTAAACTTTCGTGCCACAAATGGAGTAATGTAGGACAAAGTAGACCCTGGATCAATCAACACATAAGCAGGGTGTGAGCAGATGGTTAACATACCTGTCACAACCTCAGGCGACGCTTCTGAATCCTGCCTCCCTGGTAAGGCATATGTGCGGCTAGGACCCGCACCTATACTGGAGGCCCCTGATCTGCCCCGACCCCTACCTGCTGGAACTGAGGGCCTGCGCCCTATCGAGGATGTTGTGGTTTGTGATCCTACAGATGTTCTATCCTATCTATCTCGGTCCTCTCGGCCTCTGGCTGGGCAATCTCTCATCAAATGGCCTTCTCGGCCACAAATATAACATGCGGTGGAACCATACCTGCATGCTCCAAAATGGCGTCGACTGCATATAAGGCAAAGTGGTAGGGTATACCTACTCTGCTTCTCCCTCCTCTGTAATGGTGAGTCGGCCATCTGCAAGCCTCTACCAGTCTCTGACTGCCCCCTGCGGCTGGTGAGTCGGCCATCTGCAAGCCTCTACCAGTCTCTGACTGCCCCCTGCGGCTGAATCTACCCCCCCGGACTGTAGCGGAGGCGGGGGCCTGGGAGGCCTGTCTGACAATCGTGGCCTGGGTCCTCCCCGGGCCTCCCTCTGTAACTCAACTGGCCTGTCCCGGCGACGCTGTTCCTGGTTGACCCTTCTGATCTCCCGATGTCGCTGTCTGATGCCCTCAATATTCTGGGCAAATGCCTGAACCCGAGCAATGTCCATGTCCTTTCGCAGTGTGGCTGTAATACAAGTATCAATATATTCTGGGTTCAACCCCATGATGAAGCGTGTACTCTGGATGCCATGGTATCAACAAAGGCCGGTGCGTACCGGGCTAAGGAATCAAACCGCAAGGAATATTCCCGGACACTCATGGCCCCCTGCTCCAGATGTTGGAACTGATCTACCCGAGCCTGTCGAATCTCCCGCGGCAGATAGTGATCCAGAAAGGCTCCTGAAAAGCTGGACCAGGTGGGAGGGGAAACATCTCTCCCTCGGGACCTTTCCCAGCTTTCATACCACAACACGGCGATATCCCATAACCGGAATGCTGCCAATTCAACTGATTCGGTAGGCGTGGCATGCATAACCCTGAAGATTCTCTACATCTGATCCAGAAAATCCTGAGGGTCCTCTGTCTGATCCGTACCTGTAAACTGTGGGGGATTCAAAGCTAAGAACTCTCGGACCCTCGAACTACCGGGCCCTCCTGATGATTCCACAACTGTAGACGGCATTGGCTGACGCTGAGCAGCCATCATCTGTGCTAACATAACTACAGCACTCCTAACCTCCTGGTCGGAAGGTGTCGGTATGGGGACTGCTGAAGGTAATGTTGCCCCAAGTGGCTCCTGACGTGGTGGAGACTGCTGAGGAAGCTGGGACGATGCCTCTGTAGTGCCCTCTGATCGGGCTGTTTCTAAGCGATGGGGAGGCATCCTGTTGGTGCCTTCCCTTGCTGCAATATCTAAGCTCCGACCTGTGATAGGATGTTGCTGGTCTGACATTATCTGTAACCAAAGAATATGGTAAGCTTTTAGGGACTCAACACTATACTGTACCGCTCTACAGCACGACTGAATAAGAATAAAAGACAACCATCCTATCATGCCTTGCAGCCTCCTATCCATAGTATGTGGTGCACAACACATCCATGGACAGGACACTACTTAGCACGGCTTGCAGACTCCCTGGGATACGACCTGCTCTGATACCACGTTTGTCACACCGCGCCTTGGGGGGTATGACTGGCACCTGGTGCCCGACTGGGACCTGAACTACTGGACTGCTAAGCCTGGGCACATCTGGTGCCTGGCTGGCTCTAACTCATATTTCTGGAAACAAAGGGCTATATAACGACTGTAAACACAGCCCCCGGCCTATGGGCCTATAGCCTCCTGTACCTGTACTAACAGCTGACCAGAAACATATCAATTCAGGGAAACCTATGCGGGCCGACAAGGACACCATGCTGTCTAGTTATCTGTAACTTAATCATAGAATATTAGAAAGCTACGTGACCGGCAAGGTCACCACTACTGGCAAACTATGGCCCCACACGGCCAACACAAAAGAAAGAAAGAGTACCAACAACTATACAACTGCACGGCCTCACACGACTGGCTCATCTAACCACAGGGAGATATAAATAGACTGCAAGCCTCTAGGAGTAGCAATAGAAATGATCGGGACATGACCCCGACCTACCCGTACTATACAACAAAAGGAACTGAAATACACCTCTGAAATTCAGTCTCCAGATAACAGGAGCTGAATACTCGATCGCTGATAGGAATCACGTAGTATCGCCTGCTCGTCTATGAGTACCTGCAGGCAACTAATGCAGCGCCCACCGGGCGTCAGTACCGCTGGTACTGAGTATGTAAAGCAATAACTGAAAGCAAAATCTGAAAACAACAATATAACTGATAAAACTGAAGTAGAAAGAAATGGATTAACTTGTCTGATAGTATAAGCCATACCTTTTCTCACTTATACTGGATGGGATAGGAGTCATACCTGGAGACATATCCCTCTACTACTGATTTACTCATTTCTAACGTAACATGACATAACATGAAATAACATAACATGGCACACACAAACCTTACCCGGCCCCCATAAGCCGGGAGGTACAACCAGCACAGAATCTACACCCCTACCGTGGTCATCCCATCTCCTATAATGGCTGTAAGCATCACGCCGGTCCCCTGGGTATGCACTTGGGATCGCTGAGCCCCTGACTATAACTGTACCTGAGTCCGAAGGACTCCTAAATCAACACCCCGGGCGTACCCGCTCGACGGGGGTGTATAAGGGCCGACCAAGGCACAATATGGGGAAAACTGGCATCCCGTCTTCGTCCACTTGCGGGACGGCATGCCGCTCCGTAGAGCGACGTATCCTCGTCCACTGGCGGACGAGTCGATACAGCTATTAACCCTGGGCGGTCATGGATGCTAGGTAATCCAACCCCAAACAATACAACGGTCTCAACTAACAATACTGTCTGCATATTCTCACATGCTGAGGCTAGTAGGGGTAAAGTATCGTATATACAACATGCTGAACTAATGGTAGTAATCTATACGTATTTAATACGTGCTGAGGCTGGCAAATATGTATATATGAATATAGTCTTTGCCAAACTGTACTGGGGCAAATGCTATATGAGATATAGTATTTCTGCTGCCATCTATGCTATATACTGAGTTTCTGTATTAACGTGATTTACTTCTCCTAACATGTATTCTAAACTTCATCTTAGCCTGCCATTCCGTTTCTGAGGTGCTTTACGGATATTGCACCGCTTTACGGGGTTTCAACTGAATACAACAATATCTTAACCTTTCGTATCACATCACATACTGAGCATGCTGAGCAGTTTCTAACACTTGTGTTAGAATCTATGTCGTACTAGTAAGTTTCACACAAGCTACATCCTGATGCTTCTAATACCGTATCAATATTCACAATAAACGTAACACTTGACTTCTGAACATTTTATTGGCCTATAAATTACTAAACTGTACTGATACTACTTAACTTGCCGAGGGAATTAGCTTTACATACCTTATCCTTGAATTATTCGTCTGTCGGACGAGACTCGGCCGGTACTTCAACTATTTTCTCCCAACTGCATTCATAAATATGTCAATTAATACTAAATACAGCTTTATTGTAAAGAGCAACGTCACTTTCGATATAGTTTATAGCCTAAACTTAGGCTTATCGAAAGACGATGGAAAACTCATTATTTTTCAGCGGTCCTGAAGGGAGAAATATTCACTTCACAGCTAGGAACACATAGACACTAATTTAGAGCAATTCCACTTACCTTAGCTCGGTGGCTCGATGATTCATCGGCCGTATTTTACGAAACTGAATCCGTAGGAATGCTCTCTGCTGCTAAATACCTCAGTATCTGGGGTTAATTTGAATTTGGGCAACGTTTAGCAGCGTAATTGGACGAAAATTATATAATTTCCTTCGTTCCTTTTTCTTCCTCTACGTTTTCCCTCTGTTCTCTGGAAATTTTAAAGGTTTTTATCATTTAAAACCGAAGTGGGGCTTTATATACTTGGGCCTGGACAAGGCCAACGTGTCACGGAGCTAACGCGGAGGCTCCTCCTCCGTGACACGCTGCCATCGCGGAGGGGCTCTGCCTCGGCTCCTTCCGCGATGGTTCGACAGGTTTCTCGTCCGATCTTTTCCCGGGCCTTTCTCCAGCACATATGGCCTTCAACTATGCTTAACCAACGTGCGAATAGGTCGTCTAGTTGCCGGGAATTCTACGGGGTATAACAGTTTTATTTGCTTAAAGAATGTGTGCGCGCTTAGTTGTTGCTGCTGCTTTGTTTAAATTTACTTTAGAGGTTGGAGTTGGAGCTTGCAATAAATTTTTTATGCTGTATTTTTCTTCTTCTTAAAGATGTTTTCTTTTTTCTTGAAATTTCACGGTAGATTGATTGTTTTATTTGCTTAAAGAATGAGATTTTACATTTTGTTAACGCCTTCACCCATAGTTAATAAAAGATTACTATTAAACCCACAATCCGCCCCGCCCCACATCAATATTAAAAAAAATTATATTACTCTGCACCGCATCCGCTCCGCACCCACATGGCCTAATATCCTCTTTGCCTCACATAGCGTGAAATCTGCCCCACCCCACACCCGCCCTACTGTATTGCCATCCCTACTATCGAGGAAGTATTCCACCAGCTCAACGGTGCTCAGGTGTGATATTATGCATTTATTATTTTTTTTCCTTGCAAGGCTTAGGATGGCTCTACCAACTTGAGTGAGATAGTTCGGCACCATGTGCTCATTCATGATGGTGTCGGTTATGATGACTCTCCTACTTTCCTCATGTTTTAAGATAATCATGTTCAAGCCATATGGTATCATGTTTTGCAGTATGGTTGACCCATTGATCGATTTATGAGATTTTACATATTATTTCAAACATGTTAAATCATGTGATTTACTTTCAAAATCTTGGGTCATTATGTTTCAACATATGATGAATATCTCATTTTTATGACTATGTCATCATCATGATTTTAGCATGTTGTTTTTACTCTCATGTTTTACTTAATTTACATACTCAGTACATTCCAAGTACTAACCACATACTTTTATGCTATTTGGTCTCATGATATAGGATCGAGTGATCTGTCTTAGTCTTGATGTTAGCTTCACTCCCGCATCAGTTTAGTTCAGCCTCAACTTGGGTGAGTCCTCATGATTTGAGGACATCAATTTTGTCATATGTTATTTCTATTGTCTTTCAGTTTCAAGATTTCAATAGAGCTATTTGGGAGCATTATCCCATCAACTCATCTATAATTAAAGGTTTCTAAGTCAGTATGTATAAATGTTCATCGATATTAGGTTGTAGGCATTCATGTTTTACAAGATTTCATACATTATCTCATGTATATTATATTCTATACTTATGCTTAGCTTATGCTCTTAATCATGCTATGTATGTGTCACGGGTTAGCATGGAGCCACTCATGGTTCTAGGTCCCGTGTCTCGGTCCGGGATCCATGCTTTGGTCGTGAAAACTGCTCATGTATCCACTATGTTGCAGGGATTCGTTATGATCCAAACTACAAATTCAAATAAAGATTTCTCATTCATGGGAAATCGTATGAATGCTAAAATAAAAGGAATAGGGACGTATAGTGTCATCTTGGAAACTGGACATCACCTTGATCTATTACGGATTCTTTATGTTCCTCAATTACTAGGAATTTGATTTCTCTTACAGGATATGATGTTTCTGGATGTGATTTTATGTTTGGACAAGGATATTTCAATTTATATAAGAATGTACTTTTTAATGATTCTAGTATTCTTATAGATGGTTTATATATATTGAAAATCGATAATATCTTTTTCGAATTCCTTCTTGTTATTCATCAAAATGTTGGAATTAAATGTACTTAACAAAAAGTTCTACTTAGTTGTGGCACAGACATTTGGGTCATGTATCTAAAGAAAGATTAATAAGATTAGTAAATAATGGGATTCCCCCAAATATGAATTTTACTGATCATATTATATTATAAGTAGGAAGCCCTCCAAGTCAAAAGTTAGATTACAAATATATCCCTCTATTAAAAAAGGAGATTTTTTAGTTAAATAAATCATTTTGGTATAAAATTAAATGCATGATAAAGGATTGTAGCATCTTTCAATACTTATTAAATTTTAGTTATTTTTTACATAAAAAATAATCAAAATAGGAGGAAAGAGAATTTTTTTAATAAAAGTGGGAAGCTCCTAACTTCAATGTTGGATTAACATTTTACCCCTCCACTAAATAAAATTATTAATCAAATAATTATTATATTATATTAACACTAAGAATCTCTTAACTTCAAAATTAGATTATCATTTTGCCTCTCCACTAAATAAAATATATAAATAATAAAAATATTATAGTATAATATATTTTTTTTGGTAACTTCTAGAGAAATATTATTCGTATATAATACTAGTGTATTAAAATATAAACTTATATTATATTAAATAAATAAAAAATTAAAGATATTAATAGTAAACAGTAACAGTTACTCATTATCACCATCGTGTTTGAGTCTCTTTAATTTTTTTAATTTTGTGCTCTTTTACTACATGATCATGAAATTGAGAAACACTATAATTATGTTTATTATCTAATTAAATTATACATAAATACATATATAGTATATATTATTTCATCTTATGTGCTTATGCAATGCTTCTGGTCTTCCTAAATTCTTTATAATGAGACATTTCAATAGTATTACAAACAATAATAAGCAATTAAAGATACAATTAATGATATATCCAAACTTTGTATCTTTTATCCATTTTTCTTGTCTTGCAGAAATATATAAACGCACTCAACATAGAAGGATTTATTTGAGCAGACAATTAGAAATGTGAGATTTTAGCCAAAGTTTCAATAGTGTCTTTTATCTTTTTCTAATATATAAGGTTTATTTCATTTTTATCTCTTTCACTTTGAATAATGATAGGTGTATGTAATTTGCTTTAAATTACTGTAAATCGTGAATTTTTTATCCCTTTCACTTTTGAATTATTGGGTTTAAGTGATTTTCTTGAAATTTACTTGAATTTAGAGCTTTTTTTCTAATATAGTTGTCTTGACTGTTGCATCTGATATTCGTATGTTGATGATCAAGAATATATGGAGTAATTATAGAACTTATTAGAGATTTTAGTAGTTTAGTTAGTTATTTATACGAGTATTTATCTTATTGTTAAGAGTTTGATTTTCAATGTTGTAATTTTCTTCCTCTCTCCCAATTTTTTAAAAATAAAACCTACGAGTTTGGCAAAAACCAACAGTTTTCTCCCAAATCGTGTGTTTATACTAAAAAATCACTTAATATGTATAAAGTAATTGATTTAAAATCAGTAATATAAAGCAAAATGAAGATAATTTGTTAACAAGAATGTTAGATCATAAAAGAAGTTGTCTTTTTTGCAATTCAGAACTCATAAACTTAAAATTTAGCCTTTAAAAAAGTTTGCACGAGAAATTTTAGTTAATCTATTCAGGTGGTCATATCTTATCTTAACATTTAAAAAAATTCTTAAAATTTCAATATATAGAATATAACTGACAGAATTAGGATCGCCTCTCATCACTTTAAGTTTGTATTTTCTTCTTCTTTATTTAATTTGTATCTTATGACCATATTTTATTGATATTTTTTATAAGTAAAAAATATTATACCAATTAATATGGGATACACGTGCAATACACGTGATAAAAAACTAATTTTAATATATGTTTGGATCTCATTAAGTGAAAGCAAACCAAGAATTACAAGAAAGGTTCTATAAGAAGCACCTAGACCCTTGAAAATATATACACTGATATATCCAGACCTTTTGATGTTCCATCTTTTGGTGGGGAAAAATATTTTATCACTTTTAATAATAATTTTTCACATTGTGGATATATCTAATTGTTGAAAGAAAATCTCAAGCAACGGACGCTCTTAAAGTGTACGTCGATGAAGTTGAAGAACAATTATATAGAAAAGTGAAAAATTATTAGATTAGATAGAGGTGGCCAATATTATGAAAAATATAACGAATCAGGACATTGTCTAGGTCCATTTGCAAAAATTCTTGATGATCACGACAAATGCACACAGTATACTACCGCTAGGAACACCTCAACAAAATGGTGTTGTAGAAAGGAATAATCGAACACTTATGGATATGGTTAGGAGTATGATGAGTAATTTCTCATCACCCAAATCTTTCTGGATGTATTCTCTTAAACTTGCTATATATTTATTAAATAGGATTCCTAGTAAGGCAGTTTTGATGACCCCTTTTGAATTGTAGACTGGAAGGAAACTAGTTTAAGGCACCTGCATGTTCGAGGTTGCCTAGCGGAAGCTAGATTTTATAATCCATATAAAAAGAATTAGATTCTTAAACAGTAAGTGGTTACCTATTGGTTACCCAGAGAACTCTTAAAGGTGTAGGTTTTACTGTTCAATTCATAGTTCGAGAATTGTTAAAATCGATAATGCAACATTCATTGAAAATTGTAAAGTTAGTGGGAAGGTTGAACGACAATGTGTGGAAATAAATGAGGTGAGGATAAATATTTCGTTACCCATGAATTCACCTACTTTCACACCAATAAAAAATATTGTTCCTATTGTCTTAGAAGTCTTTGACAATACTGAACAATATTTGGAGGAAACACTGTCACGACCCGAATGTAGATCCTGATCGTAACACGAGACAAGGAACCCCGAGAGGCCCCAAGTCGACCCACGACATAAGCTTACATCTAACGTCACTCACTTTAAGTGGAAGAATGAACATAAGGCATAGCGAAAACATAAACATAACATAACATATCATAACATAAGGGATCACTAGACATACATGCAAGCTGCGTACTAATTACTATCTAAAAGCGTCTACTACATAAGATGGGTTGATGGGACAACACCCCCAATTAACCCAACCAAACACTAAAACATAAAATAACATAAATGTCTAGTCAAGCGGTTCTCGGAACATGAGGACTCACCAACAAAGCTAAAAGTGAACTCTGAGATGGTTTAAGGATGAGGATGAGCCTGAGAGCCAAGTCCTGTATCATGAAATGATATACCATAGAAAGTATGCGATCAGAATGTGGAATGTACCGAGTATGCAAGGTAAGTAAAACAGATATTTAAATATATAAAACTTGTAATGGATCATAAGAGTAGGACCACATGCTCAATACATAGTTATACTAACATAAAATAAGGCTCAAGGTTTTCAAAACATTTGTAATATAATCGTAATCATAATCATATGAGAAAAGCTTTATTTAACATGACTTGAGCAAATATACATAATCATAAACATGCATAAATCATGAGAAATAGGGGGAGATTCTCATAATCGACATACCCTATATGAGCACACATGGAGCCCAACTTGTAACCATAGTCGGGAGGGTGTTCATACCTTACCAAGGGTAGAACGATGAAAGACGTGATCACACATGAAAAGGGAAATTTGGGCCAGGGGAAAGTCACAAAAGAGGTCCCAACATATCCTACGGTGGCATGTAGTTTATGAGATCCAGGGTAGAACCTAAGCCCCGAACCTACTCGGTGTTAAATACTACTCCTAAAACATATATAGTGCTCATAGTATAATAGGCATGAATTCATGGGCTAGTTAAATCATAATAATCATGAACATACTTGTACGTACGTGAACTAGCCATGACATAAGGCCCATGAGTCTGTCAAAACATAATTCATAAATCATAGGTTTCATGCATACTTGAAAATCATACCTATAACTTGTAAATCATCAAATCATAATGGGTATTTTAATAAATTTATATTTGAAATCATAAATCATACTGGGTTTGTAAATATCTACAATTCAAGTGAAAAATCATAACCCGATTCATCAGAGATCATGCATAATTAGGCTTAATTGAGATCGAAATCAATAAATTTATAATTTAAAAGAAGTCGTAAAATCTGATTAAAATCCATGGAATACAAAGTAAATCACAATTCATAATAGCCCATTAGTAAATCATTAGATTTTCAAAAAAATTTAATTCAAAACCTCTTGAAATTTTGATCGATTTTCATAAATTGATAGAGAATGGGCATGGGTGTGAACGAAAATACCCATTTGTAACACTATATACCTGGGTAAGATCAGATTCTAAGGTTCCTTGATTTCCCAATGGAGGATTAATAGGGAAGAGCTTTAAGCTATGCTTTATCTGTCTAAAATTCTCTTAATTTGCATGAATGGGAATGGCTTATGCAAGAGGGGCTTAACCTATCTTATCTTTCCCAGAAAAATACATAAAATGACGTAGTTTAGGGCCCTCGAGCATAGAAGGTCGAAAAAACCCTTATTGAAATGTCCCTTAAAAACTGCCCTGAGTGAACCAACAACTGATCCCACGAGACATTGCGTGAAACCACCACTCGTGGTATCCAGTCGTTGGGTCCACTACATCACTTCATGCCTTTGGATTCTATCCAGGACTCGACAAGAAGAGTTGTTTCTTCAAATGACGGGTCGTTAGATCGATCGTTGTCAGCTCCTTTACAAATCTGAACTTCCTTACCATGAGCCTCACCACGATTCGTGGTTACTTCAATCGATATCCCATTTTGATCTCGAGTCTAATCGTAGGCATTTTCGAGGTATTACAATATCTCCCCCTTGGAAACATTTTTCCTCCAATATTAAAAACAAGCAGAAAAAAAGGCATGCAATTCTTACACCCAAATACTGATCATTTAAATTGAAAACTAACGGAATGACTACCTCTGATTCATATCAGATAGTTGAACTGACTTCATACTTCATATACACATCCATATACATAAAATAAACTTGAACACATCATTTGAACATGAAAACTAAATAGAGTTATAGGGAAAAATTGATACATTTAGTCAGAATTGAGCCGGTAGAGAATAAGTGTTGGTATTTAGCCTTCATATCCGCTTCGGCTTCCCATGTAGCTCCTTCGACATGCTGATTTCTCCATAATACTTCCACTGAAGCTACTTCCTTGTTCCTTAGCTTCCAAACCTGACGATCTAATATTTCCACCGGAACCTCCTCAAAGCTAAGGCTATCCTTTACACCAACGCTCTCTACCGGGACTACTAAAGCTGGATCTCCCAAAGATTTCATCAAAAGAGATACATGAAACACAAGATGCACATAAGACAACTCTAAGGGAAATTCCAACTCATACGCAACCATACAACTCTCCTCACGACCCGGTAGGGACCAACATAGCGGGGACTTTGTTTTCCTTTCTTCCCAAACTGCATTACTCCCTTCATGGGAGATACCTTCAGAAATACCCAGTCATCCACTTCAAACTCCAACTCTCTCCTCCTCACGTAAGCATAGGAATTTTGATGATTCTGAGCGATTTTTAGCTAGTTCCTTATAAACTGAACCTTCACCATAGCATCATGAATCGAATCTGGCCCTATCATAGCTGCCTCACCCACCTCGAACCATCCGATGGGCAATCTACACCTCCTCCCATAAAGAGCCTCAAATGTTGCCATCTGAATGCTGGAGTGATACTTGTTATTATATGCAAAATCGATCAAGGGCAAGTGATCGTCTCAACTACCTTTGAAATCCATCAACATGCTCTCAACATGTTCTCGAGAGTCTGGATTGTCCATTCCGCTTAACCATCCATTTTCGGATGAAATGTTGTGCTTAGTTTAACCTGAGTCCCAAGCCCTTTCTGGAAAGACCACCAAAACTAGGAGGTAAATTGAGTACCTCCGTCTAAAATAAGGGACAAGCGCACTCCATGCAATCGAACCAACTCCCAGATATATAACTTGGTGTTATCCTCAGCTGAGTCTATGGTTTTCACCGGTCGAAAATATGCAGCCTTGGTCAACCTGTCTATTACAACCCAAATGGAATCATATTGCCGGCGAGTACGAGGCAGTCTTGTGATGAAGTCCACATTAATCTCTTCCAACTTCCAAGTAGGAATGGTGATATCCTAAAGTACTCCTCCGACCTTTGATGTTCAACCTTTACTAGGTGGTAGTTTGGGCACTTGGCTACAAATTCTACTATATCCTTCTTCATTCCATCCCACCAATAGATTTCCGTAAACTTTAATACATCTTAGTGGCACCGGGATTGATGGAATACCTGGATCCGTGTGCCTTATGCAATATCTGGCTCCTCAAATCATCAACATCTGGAACACATAGGTGACCCTGGTACCAAAGCACACCATCTCCCTTTGGGAGAAGACCTCCACCTTCTGACTATGAATGGCTTCCTTCAACTATACCAAAATGGGGTCCTCATCTTTTCTAGATTTTACATCCGTCACCATAGAAGACTCAGATCCACTTTGAACAACAACACCACCATTGGCAGAGTCAACCAACTTAACTCCTAACCTTGCGAGACAATGCACATCCTTGACCAGCCCTTTCTTTCCTTCATCCAGATGGGACATGCTCTCTGTCGAGAGCCTATTAAGTGTGTCCGCCACCATATTAGCCTTACTCGGATGGTAAAGAACACTCATATCATAGTCTTTGAGTAGCTCTAACTACCTCCTTTGTCGTAGATTGAGTTCCTTCTGTGTGAACACATATTGTAAGCTCTTGTGATTCGTGAACACATCCACATAGACCCCATACAAGTAATGTCGCCATATTTTAAATGTGAATACCACTACAGCAAACTTCAAATCATGGGTCGGGTAATTCTTCTCATGGATCTTTAACTTTCTAGAGGCATATGCTATCACTTTCCGCTGCTGCATCGATACACACCCGAGTCCGATTCTCAAAGCATCACAATATGCCAATAAACCTCGGTACCCTCGGGTAGGGTCAACACTGGTGTGGTCGTAAGTTGAGTCTTCAACTCTTAGAAGCTCTTCTCACAAGCCTCCGACCATCGAAACTTCACCTTTTTCTGAGTCAACTTGGTTAAAGGCCCGCAATGGATTAAAAACCTTCAACAGATCTCCGATAATATCCAACTAAACCCATGAAACTCCGAATATCCGAAGGGTTCACCGGTCTAGGCCAACTCTTCACTACCTCGATTTTTTGAGAGTCTACTTTTATGCCTTCGCTTGACACCACCTAATCCAAAAATGCTACCAAGTTCAACCAAAACGCGCACTTGCTAAACTTGGCATACAACTAGCGAACTTTAAGTGTCCGAAGCACTATTCTCAAATGAGCGGCATGCTCCTTCTCGCTTTGAGAGTATATGAGGATGTAATCGATGAACACGATCACGAACATATCTAGGTACTGCTTGAACACCGTGTCCGTTAGGTCCATAAAAGATCCAAGAGCATTTGTTAGTCCAAAAGACATAACTACAAACTCATAATGACCATACCGCATCCTGAAGGCTATCTTTAGAATATCACACTCCCGAACCCTGAGCTGATGATACCCGGACCAGAGATCTATCCTTGAGAAACACTTGGCACCCTAAACTGGTCAAACAAATAATCTATATAGGGCAAAAGATACCTGTTATTAACAGTGAATTGTTCAATAGTCAATAATCAATGCACATCCGAAGCGAACCATCCTTCTTCCAGACAAATAAGACTGGTGCACCCTATGGAGACTTGCTTGGTCTGATGAAACCCTTATCTAGCAGGTTCTTTAACTGATCTTTCAACTCCTTTAGCTCGGCTGGAGCCATCCAGTAAGGAGGGATAGAGTTGGGATGCATGTCGAGTAGAAGGTCAATACCAAAATCAATCTCTTACTCGAGAGGAACACCTGGCAAATCATCAAGAAAGACCTATGGATACTCACGCACTACCGGAACAGACTAGATAGTTGGGGTCTCGAACTCAACATCCTTAACTCTAACTAGATGATACATGCAACCCTTAGAAATCATCTTTCTAGCCTAAAGATATGAAATAAATTGACTAGCTGGTACATTCGAACTACGTTTCAACTCCAAGACTGACTCACCAAGAAAACGGAATTCCACTGCACGGGTTCTACAATTAACCAAGGCGTAACACGCATACAACAAATCCATTCCAAGAATAATATCAAATTCAGTCATGGCTCACTCTACAAGGTCTGCGGAGGTGATTTTATGCAAGATAGTGACCGAGCATCCTCTATACACCAGCCTAGTTAAAACCGAATCACCAACAGGAGTAGAAACTGAAAATGATTCTGATAGAGTCTCGGGACTAACTCCAATGCTACTAGAAATATAAGGAGACACAAATGACAAGGTAGCCCCCGGATCTAGAAAAGCATAAACATCAATATGGAAAACTCGTAACATAGTGACAACATCCGGTGAAGTCTCTTGCTCCTGATGTGGGGAGAAGGCATAGAATCTATTTTAGCATTGTCCACCACCCCCACTATAAAATGCTCCTTATGGCGCTGAACATGCTGGAGCTGTTGCTATTCTGGTGGTTTGGTCACGGCCTCTATCACCATCCTGTCTAGCAAATGGACACGCTCAGCGCATGTGGCCATACCTACCACACTCTCCAGCATGACTTTTGGTGCACTTTACACAGGCTAGGGAGGTACGCTCCACCCGTGTGTCCCTCTGGTCCCTCAATCTTGAAGCCCTGCTCTTCTGATCAGCCTTGGGTATACATGGAATTCTATCTGATGATGGTGCCGAAACTAGTGACCTCTTCTGAAACTGAGGGCGGTGACCACTGCTGGATCTCTAATGAGTAAACCCATGGCTATCTTTCCGAGCCCTCTTTGCCTCCCTCTCCCTCGCATGATCCGCCTCTGTTAGCAAGGCGTACAGTAGTATACGAAGAAAGTCCATATCCTGATGAAGAATGGCAGTCCTACAATCTTTGTCCAAATAACCCGCCACACCATGAATGAATTGTCACCCCCGCGCCCTCTGATCAACCACTAACTGTGGGGCATATTTTGACAAGCAAGTCAACTCAAGAGCATAATCTTGTACCTTCATTCTCCCCTGCTTCAAATTCGCAAATTCTGCTGCCTTTAACTCCCTCATCTCCCGAGGGAAGAACAAATCTAGGAATGCCATGTGAAACTCCTCCCAAGTAATTGGGCCTGCTCCAGTGGCTCGAGTGTCCCTCCATTGCCTGAATTAGATATGTGCGACCCCTTTTAGCTAATACGAGGCCAACTCTGCACATTCAACCCTATTCACCCCATGACCTAGGTGATCTTCACAATCTCATCAATAAACTCATTCCGGTCTTCATCCACTTTGGACCCATGGAACTCTAGAGGGTTCATCCTCAAGAAATATCTAATTCAGGATGTTGTCGCATTGAGATTCTGTGGGATATGTGCAAGATCCTGCTGCTTGACCTGAGCGGTTAAGGCCTGCGCCAATATCTGGATACCCGCCCGAAACTCTACGTGAGCAATTGGCTTTGGTGCCTGGGGCTCCTGAATAGGTGGGGCTTCCTGATGCCCATGACCATTGTCATCTTCATGGCATTCACCTTTCTATTTCTTCTTTCGTTCATTCTTCTGGGAGCCATGATTCTACAATCGCGAATAGCACAAATTAGAAGGATAGAAAGACTCTTAATCACACGACATGGATCATGAAAGAATGGAACATTTCCTAAATGTCTCGTAGCCTCTTCTTCATAAGTGTGGCGCGCTTCACACCCATGAAAAAGACACCACTTAACGTGGCTTTTAGACGCCCTAGGAAACTTCAATCTTATTGCTCTGATACCAGGATTTTCATGGCCTGAACATAGAGTCAAATCATAACACGAGACGAGGAACCCTGAGAGGCCCCAAGTCGACCCATGGCATAAGAATACATCTAACTTCATTCACTTTAAGCAAAAGATTTAACATAAGGCATAGAAGAAACGTAACATAACATAACATATCATAACATAAGGGATCACTAGACATACACGCAAGATGAGTATTACTTACTATCTGAAAGCCTCTACTATATAAGATGGGTTGATGGGACAACACCCCCAACTAACCCGGCCAAACACTAAAGCATAAAATAACATAAATGTCTAGTCAAATGGCTCTCGGAACATGAGGACTCACCAACAAAGTTGAAAGTGAACTCTGAGATGGTCTAACGATGAGGAATATCCTGAGAGCCAAGTCTTATATCATGAAACGATACAGCATAGAAAGTATGCAGTCAGTATGTGAAATGTACCGAGTATGCAAGGTAAATAAAACAGACATTTAAATATATAAAACTCATAAAGGATCATAAGAGTAGGACCACATGCTCATAACATAGTTATAGTAACATAATATAAAGTTCAAGGTTTTCAAAACATTCTTCATATAATTGTATCATAATCATAAGAGAAAAAAATTATTTAACATGAATTGAGCCAATATACATAATCACAAACACGCATAAATCATGAGGAACAGGGGGTGATTCTCATAATCAACATACCACATATGAGCACACATAGAGCCCAACTTGTAACCCTAGTCAGGAGGGTGTTCTACCTTGCCAAGGATAAAACCATGAAAGATGCGATCACACATGAAAAGGTCCATTTGGGTCAGGGGACAGTCCCAAAGGAGGTCCCAACATATCCTACGGTGGCGTGTAGTTTATGAGATCCTAGGCAGAACATAGGTCCCGAACCTACTCGGTGTTAAATACTACTCCTAAAACATATATAGTGCTCAAAGTATAATATACATTAATTCATGGGCTGGTTAAATCATAAAAATCATGAACATACTTTTACATACATCCTAAGACATAAGGCCCGTGTGTTGGACAGAACATAATTCATAAATCGTAGGTTTCATGCATACTTGAAAATCAAAACATATAACTTGTAAATCATCAAATCATAATGGGTATTTGAAGCTGGGTTGTGGAGCTACTGAATTGGAAGCTGGGTCACGGCCTCTATCATGGCCCTGTCTGGATACTGGACAATCTCGGAGCATGTGGCTGGGCTTTCCGCACCCAAAACATGCCCCTGAACTTGGTGAGCACTCTCTGGGGTGCTTCCTGGAACACTTGCCGCAAATTGGAATGCTAAGCTCTCCTGACCTTGAGAGCCCGATGTCGCTCCCCTCTGATCGCTCATAGACCTGGATGGCATAATAGCTGATGATGGTGCTAGGGCTGATGATTGATGGTGGTACTGCTGATAATTTCTACCGCCATCTCTGCTTAGAAAACCTGAAACTGTCTTTCCCAGCACTTTTGGCCTCTCTCTCCCTCTCCCTCATAAACACTGCCTCCATCTGCTGGGAATAAAAGAACTACTGGGAAAAGTCAATTTCCTGATGAAGCATAGCATTCCTGTAGTCATTGACCAAATGATCTGGTACTCCATTAAAAAATCTTCTTACCCGAGCCCTCTTATCAGACACCAACTCCGGCACATATTTGGACAACCGGGTGAACTCAAGAGCATACTCCTAAATTGTTAATTGTTGTATCTCAAATTCACGAACTTAGCTGCCTTTATTTCCCTCATCTTCCGTTGAAAGAATCGGTCTAAGAATGTAGTTAGAAACTCATCCCAACCAACAGGGCTGCTCTGACTACTCAGCTATCTTTCCACTACCCGTACCATATATAGGCGACTCCTTTTAATTGATAGGAGGATAAGTCTGTACACTCCTCACCCATCACCCCATAATCTGAGTGATCTTCTAGATCTTCTCTATGAACTCGTGTGGGTCCTTCTCCGCTTTCGATCAAAGGAACTCAAGGAGATTTATCCTAAGGAAATCCCGAATTGTAGCCGCCACTGCATTCCAATTCTAGGGAACATGAGACACCACCTATTGATTGACCTAAGTGGTCAACACCCATGTCAACATCTGAAGGATTCCCTAAACTCAGAATGGGCAACTTGCTCGAGCACGGGATCCACTGGGGATGGTGGGGCCTGTCGTGCCCATCTCCATAGCAATCCTCATGGCCATTCCCATTTCTGTTTCAATTCCTTTTTCAGTTAACTCAACATTGGGGAATGATTCTGCAAATGCGTAAAGCTGGACATAGTGGAATAGAGAGATTTGAACTCATAGCACGAGATAGAATCAAGAAAGACGGGAAGTTTCCTAAAACGTTTCATAGCCTCTTCGTCATATGTGTATCGCGCTTCACACCTTTGAAAAAGACACTACTTAATGTTGCTTTCAGACACCCTAGGACACTTCAAAACCTAATGCAGTGATACCAAGTTTTTCATGACCCAAACATTGTCCTGGATCAAGACACGGAACCTAGAACCATAAAAGGCTCCAACCCATGGCATGAAATTAACAACCATAGATCAATATAAAAAAGTTGATAACTGAAATCTGAAATAGAGAAAATCTTAATAACAAAGTTTATCCAACGAAAACATCACAACATAGAGTTCGAAGCTGAAAATAAAAGTCTATGTCTAAAAAAGCCGATAACATACTGAAGAGCTAATGGAACTGTTACACCCCATAAATTCTCAACATGTAGATGGCCTATTCGCATGATGGTTAAGAGTTTTTGAATGCCATACATGCTAGGAAAAGCCCGAGGAAAGACTGGATAAGAAATCCGTCGAACCATCACGAAAGGAGCCGGGGCAGAACCCCTCCGCGATGGCAACGTGCCACGGAGGGAGGGCCTCCAAGTTGGCTTCATGTAACGGAGGCCCTATCTAGCCCCAAGTATATAAGCCCCTCCACATCGGATTTAAAATTATTTTTCATATAATTTCCAGTAAGGTTGAGGGAAAATAAAAGGAGACGAGGTTTCTTGATAATTTCCTTTCTATTACACCGTCAAACGCCGTCCAAACTCAAATTAACGCCAGATACCGAGGTATTAAACAGTAAGGAGCATTCCTATGGATTTAGTTTCATGAAATTCGACCGACGAATCATCGTGCCACCGAGCTAATGTAAGTGGAATTGCTCCAAATTAGTGTCAATATACTCCTATCCCTAAAGTGAGTATTTCTCCCTTCTGGACTCTCGAGAAATAGCGAGTTTTTGACCGTTTTTCGATAAGTCAAAGTTTGGGCTATATATATATTGAAAGTGATGCTTCCAGAATATTAGCGTATTTAGCTCTAATTGATATGTATATGAATGCAGTTGGGAGAAATAGTAGAAATACTGACCGAGCTACACGAGTTAGTCGGAAATCCGAAGCGAAGGTATGTAAAGCTAATTCCTTCAGCAAGTTAGTTATCTAGTACAGTAGATAGCGTGACGTATAGAATAAAGAATTCAGAAGTCGAGAATTGAGTCCAGTATGAGTTTAGCAAGTGTGTTTTGAATCTAGCAAGCATGTTTATAATGTTGTTATATATATATTCAGAATAAAAGTTAGTAAGGCAATATCAGACAGTCAGATGATACCTCAGTTACAGTATAATCAGACAGTCAGATAATATCTCAGATATAGTATAGTCAGTATGAGAATCAGTATAACACAGAAAAGAATTCAGAATGAGAAATCAGAGTATAGATAGTATTTTTCAGTTTAAACATGCTTGCTATATGTGATTATTGTTTGTTGAGACCTATTTGTTTTATGAGGGCACCCTTTTAAGCGTCCTCGCCGCCCCTGGGTTGTTAACTCTGTCGACCCACTATGAGGGTGGGGATACGCCACTCCAAGGAGTGGTATGCCGTTCGCAGTACGACGAAGATGGGATGAAGCATTCCCCATATCAGGCTGATCAGCATAGTAGTATAGCTTACCCTGTTGTGTGCTTGCACCCAGGGGGTAGATTACATATACAAATACAGATACAGATTACAGTTTATAGTACAGGAGTCCTCCAGGCTTAGACACAGTTATTTATATCAGAGGCCATAGCCCGAGCTGGAGCCCCAGGGGGCCGGAAGAGGTGATCGTAGTTAGTTGATGAGTGGAGTGATTTATTTTTTGATGGTTTTGACCCGGGTAAGGGTATATAGATTGTGTGTTGGTTGGCACCTTCCGACTTATGGGGGTTGGTATAGGTTCTTGTGTGTTATATATATGTATATACATGATATCTATTAGTTGGTAGACAGCAGGTCGCCATGACGACAGGTATGATTATACCTTACCTTCAGTACAGGTAAGCCTATTCCAGATCCTGCTAGTTTAGACAGTTTTAGATAGTTCCTGCTATTCAGAATTTACAAGAATTGTTGCTTATATTCAATAATGTTAAGTTTGCTTTGCATACTCGGTACCAGTGGTACTGACGCCCGTCTGGGGCGCTGCATTACTTGCCTGCAGATACTCGTAGACGAGGAGCCGATCCCTCGTGATCCTAGCCAGCGCAGAGTCATCAGCTCCTGTCATCTAGAGCTCGATATTTAGAGGTGTATTTCATTTTCTTTTGTTCTATAGTACTGGTAGGTCAGGGCCTTGTCCCGGCCATCTTATAAGTATTCCTAGAAGCTTGCAGTCTGTATATATTTTCCCTGTGGTTAGTTGTGCCGGTCGTGTGGGGCCGTGCGTATGCTCAGCTGTTTAGTGTTGTTGATTGTGTTGGTTGTGTGGGGCCTTAATCAGATAGTAGTGGTGACCTTGCCGGTCATGTAGATGTTCAGTATTCATTATATTGAGTTAGAGATAACTGGATAGCATGGTGGCCTTGTCGGCCCGCATAGGTTTCCCTATATGAGAATGATTCTGGTTAGCTGATGATACAATATAGGTGGCTATAGGCCCAGTCGGCCGGAGGCTGTATTTACAGCCGTTATATAGCTCGTTGATTCCTTGAATATTAGTTAGAGCAAGCCAAGCACCAGGTGTGCTTAGGCTCAATAGTCTAGAAGTTTAGGTCCTAATAGGGCACCAGGTGCCAGTCATACCCCTCAAGGCAGGGCGTGACAGGGACAACACCCCAACTAGCTCACTAGAAGTCTGAAACTGAAAATAACATAGCTCAACTAACTGAAAGTCCTCGAAAGATGAGGACTCAACAACTGGAGAATTGAACTCAAGCTCAGGAGACTAACTAGTGGTGAAACTGAGTCTTAACATGTAAACCTGTATCATAAAATGATACAGCATAGAGTATGCGGTCAGTACTTTGAATGCGCTTAGTATGCAAGGTAAGTAAAACATGCTAAGTTAGTATAAACTGAAATCATGCATATCTTAAATCATAACATCATAACATTCTGAGAATAAAATCCACATGCTGATTTCTAAATAATGAATAGACATAAACTGATGTATGTTCATATGTAAAAGCTGGTTAACTAATTCTTGGATCAAACCTGCTGAAAAAATGATATAATATCTTATAGTATAGGCATTACCGAAATCATGAGGAACAATGGGAGACTTATCCTAATAGAAAACCACCATGTATGAGTCCATGATGATCCTACATCTTGCCCACGTGGAGGAGGGCCATCCTATACCTTGCCAGGGAAAAGGATTAAATAAGGAGTGATATCACGGTGGGCCCTTGGGCCGAGAAAATGATCTCTTTAGAGGCCCAAAGTATACCTACATTGACACATAGTTTATGAAACTGGGGAACCTTGAAATACCTAGCCTACTCAATGCTATACACTACTCCCAAAACATATATAATGCTCATCTAATCATATATAAAAACATAACCTAAATCTTAACACATGGGGAGTCTTGACACCAAAACATGAGATAACTAAATTTATTAGCCTTGGCTAAATCATGAGATCATGCTTAACTTGAGTGGGCTTGCCCAAATTATAATATCATGCTTGCATGAAATAGACATCATAAGTAAAATCATATATGTATTCATGGGTAATTTGTTCATACATGCTAGATATTTTATCATACTTGTAATTCTAAATCATAAACTACACTTTTTCATAAACTTGCAAAATTGGGCAAAATCTTCTAAAATTTATACTCATGAATTTGTAATTAAAAACATTCATAAAACTTGCCAATTAATCATGAAACATACTTTAAAATACATATGGAATCAACCCATAAACAGTTTGACTCCTTAGCCCGCTATGCTCCAGCTTTTGTGGACACTATGCCATCCAGAGTCCACCGGTTCATCATGGGTGTGAACCCATAATACGTAGACGCATGCATGACAGCTACATTACGGGAAGATATGGACATTGCCCGGGTGCAGGCCTTTGCCCAGACTATTGAAGGCCTTAGACAATGACAACAGGACAGTATACAGAAGATATTAAGAGGGAAATTCAGAGAGGACCCAGGCCCCGGTTGTAAGACAGGCCCCCTAGACCCCCACCTCTACCATAACAGCAGAGGGGTAGATCTAATCGTCGAGGGCAGTCAGAGTTTGGTGGCAGTTCTCGAACGCTGGATTCACCTCAACAAAGAAGGGTAGAGTAGAGCAAATACACACCCCCACCCTGTCCTATTTGCAGCCGACCTCACATCGGAGATTGTAGATATTGCTCATCAGGATGTTATATATGCGGGCAGGAGGGGAACTTGTTGAGGGATTGTCCGGCCAGGGGGCAAGGTAGCCAAGATAGCCAGGACAGGGGATCCGCAGGGCCACGAGCTCTAGCAGCCTCGGCAGGGCGTAGGCCCTCAGGTTCAGCAGGTAGAGGCTGAAGTAGATCGGGAGCCTCTAGTTCAGGTACAGGCTCAAGCCGTACCTATACGTTACCAGGGAGACAGGACTCAGAGGCGTCTCCAGATGTGGTAACAGGTATGATGACTATTTTCTCATACCCTGTTTATGTATTGATTGATCCAGGGTCTACTTTGTCCTATGTTACCCTATTTGTGGCTCGAAAGTTCAGTGTTGCGCCAGAACTGCTACAACAACCCTTTTCAGTAGCTACACCCGTCGGTGACTCCATTATAGCTTGCAGAATTTATCGAGGGTGTACAGTAGAGGTTGCTGATCGTCAGACTACAGTAGATCTGGTAGAACTAGAGATGATTGATTTCGATGCCATTATGGGTATGGATTGGTTGGTGCCATGCTATGCTAACATAGAATGTTGGACCAAGACAGTTCAATTCCACTTTCCAAGGGAGGCAGTGCGAGAGTGGAAGGGAAGCACAGCTCCGCCAAGAGGTAGGTTTATTTCCTACCTTCAGGCTAGGAAATTGATAGCTAAGGGATGTATTTACCACCTAGTTAGGGTTCAGGATGTTCGGGTAGAATCTCCGACACTCCAGTTTGTTCTAGTGGTGAATGAATATCCTGATGTATTTCCAGATGAGCTACCTGGTATTCTCCCAGAAAGGGAAATAGATTTTGCAATCGACTTACTACTAGGCACTCAGCCTATATCAATTCCTCTGTATCGTATGGCTCCTACTGAACTCAGAAAATTAAAGGAGCAGCTGAAGGACCTGCTAGATAAGGGTTTTATCAGGCCGAGTACTTCACCGTGGGGTGCGCTAGTTTTATTTGTGATAAAGAAGGATGGCTCGCTCCGCATGTGTGTAGATTACCGGCAGCTGAATAAAGTTACAGTAAAGAATAAGTATCCGCTTCCCAGAATAGATGATTTATTTGATCAGCTACAGGGGGCCAAATATTTCTCCAAGATTGACTTACGGTCTAGCTATCATCAAGTTTGAGTTCGTGAAAGAGACATTCCTAAAACGGCCTTCAGGACCAGATATGGCCACTTTGAATTCTTAGTTATGTTCTTTGGGTTGACGAATGCCCCAGAAGTATTTATGGACCTGATGAACAATACCTTCAGACCATACCTGGACCTGTTCGTGATAGTATTTATCGATGATATTCTGGTGTATTCTCGCTCAGAGGCAGACCACCAGGCCCATTTACGAACAGTGCTACAGATTCTCAGGGACCGTCAGTTGTATGCTAAATTCTCCAAATGTGAATTCTGGATGAACTCAATAGCTTTCTTGGGGCATATTATGTCGGATGCTGGTATACAGGTTGACACAAAGAAAATAGAAGCAGTCAAAACATGGCCTAGACCTACCACTCCGACTAAAGTCCGCAGTTTTCTAGGATTAGCGGGATATTACAGAACATTTGTTGAGGGATTCTCCACCATAGCGGCACCTCTGACTAAGCTGACGTAGAAAGCAGTAAAGTTTCAGTGGACAGAGGCATGTGAGCAGAGTTTCCAAGAATTAAAGGACAAATTAACCTCCGCTCCAGTGTTAGCATTACCAGAAGGTACAGAGGGTTATTCAGTGTATTGTGACGCATCAGGTATTGGGTTGGGTTGTGTGTTGATGCAGCAAGGTAAAGTGATTGTGTATGCTTCTAGACGGTTGAGGAAACACGAAAAGAATTATCCTACCCACGACCTGGAATTAGCCGCAGTGATCCATGCCTTAAAAATATGGAGACATGACTTGTATGGCGTCCATGTGGATATTTTCACAAATTATAAGAGCCTACAGTATATCTTCATTCAGAGGGAGTTGAATTTGCGACAGCGTCGCTGGTTGCATTTATTGAAAGATTATGACGTTAACATTCTGTATCATCCGGGAAAAGCCAATGTAGTAGCAGATGCTCTCAGCCGTAAATCAATGGGAAGTTTGGCGTATTTGCAGCCCAAGAAGCGGGAGTTGGTCAGGGAAATACATCAATTAGCCAGCCTAACCGTTCGTGTAGCTGAAACAGAGGACAACAGAGTGGTAATTCAAAACACTACTATGTCGTCATTAGTTGTGGAGGTAAAAGAACAGCAAAATGAAGATCCTGACTTGGTCCAGCTTAAGGACAGAATTCAGCAAGGAAAAGCGCCAGATTTTCAGATAATTGAGGGTGAAGTGTTGCGATGTAAGGGCCACCTCTGTGTTCCAGACATTTCAGGGCTCCGTCAGTAGATTATGAATGGGGTACATTACGCCCGCTATTCTCTCCACCCAGGCGCGACAAAAATGTACCACGATATCAAGGAAATCTACTGGTGGCCAGGTATGAAAAGGGAAATAGCAGAATTTGTAGCCCAATGTCCTAACTACCAACAGGTAAAAGCGGAACACTAGAAACCAGGAGGATTGACTCAGGCCATAGCTGTGCCTCTCTGGAAATGGGAAGCAGTGAACATGGACTTTGTAGCAAGATTACCCCGTACCAGACATAGACATGACTCCATTTGGGTAATAGTCGACAGTCTGACGAAATCAGCCCACTTCCTACCAGTGAGAGCTACTTTCTCTACCGAGGATTACGCCGAATTGTATATAAGAGAAATAGTTAGATTACATGGTGTTCTAGTATCTATTGTCTCTGAGAGTGGAGCACAATTTACAGCTAGATTTTTGCAGTCATTTCAAAGAGGTCTGGGAACGTAGATTAATTTAAGCACGACATTCCACCCTCAGACAGATGGACAGGATGAATGCACTATTTAGACGATCGAGGATATGCTACGGGCATGTGTGCTAGATTTTGGAGGTAGTTGGGATGAGCATTTGCCGCTAATGGAGTTTTCTTATAATAATAGTTATCACTCAGCTATCCAGATGGCGCCCTTTGAGGCACTGTATGGGCGAAAATGTAGGTCGCCAGTTGGCTGGTTTGGAGTGGGAGACTCAGGTTGATTGGGCCAGATATTATTTAACAGTCAGAGGAGAAGGTAAAGCTTATCAGAGAACGCCTACTGACTGTACAGAGCCGCCAGAAATCATATGCTGATGTGCGGCGTAGAGACCTAGAATTTGATGTGAATGACTGGGTATTTTTAAAAGTATCTCCGATGAAAGGGGTGATGAGATTCGGTAAGAAAGGTAAGCTTAGTCCGAGATTCGTTGGGCCTTATCAGATCCGGCGGAGAGTAGGCCGAGTGGCATATGAATTGAACTTGCCTCCAGAATTAGAATCTGTTCATCCAGTTTTCCACGTATCTATGCTAAGGAAGTACATGGGAGACCCTCGCAGAGTTGTCCCAGTCCAGGATGTCAAGGTTACAGAAAAGCTGGCCTATGAAGAGGTTCCAATAGCTATCTTAGACAGACAGATTCGTAGATTGAGAACGAAAGTGTCGATACCAGATTTAGATACCGCCACCAGCTGGGCGATGTCGTCCGCCTAGAGGACGATGATGGCCGACCACCATGATAATACTGTCCAGATTACCCTTCTTGCAGGGGTAGTTCAGTTTACTCTGCGCAGAGCCAGATTACCCTATTTACAGGGGCAGATTACTCTGTGTGCGCTTGTGGCCGGGGGTAGTTTCAGATACAGATTATTATAAAATTACCCTGTTGTGTGCTTGCACCCAGGGGCAGTTTGAGTTACAGATACAGCAACAGATTACCCCGTATGCACTTGCGCCCAGAGGTAGGAGTCTTCGAACTCAGACATAATTTATTGTCAGAGGCCAAGGCCTGAGCTAGGTACCCAAGGGGGCCAGTAGGAGGAGCTTACAGTTATCAGATGAGTGGAGTGACTTATTTTTGGTTGGTTTAGACCCGGGTAGGGGTAAATAGATTGTTCTGTTGGTTGGCACCTTCCGGCTTATAGGGGTCGGTCAGGTATTATGTGTATTTATATGTATATCTATATGTGCTGTTAGATACTGATAGACAATAGGACGACATGTCGTCAGGTACGCCAGTTTAGTTTCAGAATAGGTAAACTCTCCCTAGTTAGCCTCAGCCAGATAGACTCAGCTACTCCCTGCTTATATGTCATGTTATTGTTGTTATTCATTTCAGTTGTATATTTCAGTTGCTTTACATGCTCAGTACCTATGGTACTGATGCCCGTGGGGTGCTGCATTGCTTGCCTGCAGGTACTCACAGACGAGGAGCCGATCCCTCGTGATCCTAGCTAGCGCAGAGTTATCAACTCCTATCATCCGGAGTTTGATATTCAGAGGTGTATTTCATTTTCTTTTGTTGTATAGTTCGGGTAGGTCGGGGCCCTGTCCCGACCATTCTATTATTACTTCCTAGAGGCTTGCAGTCTGATGTTTTGTGGTGGTAGAGCCGGTCGTATGGGGCCGTGCATGTATATATGTGTTTTGTTGTTGATGTTGGCCGTGTGGGCCCTTCTTCTGGTTATAGTTAGTGATCTTGTCGGTCACAAATGTGAATAGTAGTTGCTTCAAATTATAGTGTCATTGTTCTGGTTAGATGTGCTTTGCAGGTGGCTATAGGCCTAATCGGCCGGGGGCTGTATTTACAGCCGCTATATAGCCGGTTTGTTTCTTGAAATAAGAGCCATAGTCTAGCAGACACCAGGTGCCCGTCATACCCCCCAAGGTGGCGTGTGACATAACGGCTGCGATAACGTATGGCTTGGGTAAGGAGGTAAAAACCAATTCCCTACCAATGCTTCTTCTCTTTGTGATAATATCAACCGCTTTAGGTATGTTCTCTGTATCGTTTCCATGTAAGATTACAATGTTTATGATCTATGGGTATGTGTTTGATTTATGCAATAAATTAAAGTTACATGGATTATCAATTCAAACAACTCACGCTATGATACCACATGCAAGTTTAATTAAGTGCATAAACCAAACACATGCCCATAGATCTTTAACATGGTAATCTTACATAGAAACACTACAAAGAACATACCTGTAGTAGTTGACATTATCATAGAGACAAGCGAAAGCTTTGGTAGAGAATTGGTTTCTACCTCCTTGCCCTAGACTTATGTTACCACAACCATTAGCGATGAAAAAAGTGTAGAGAATATGTGCTAACCTGAACGGATAGTGGGAGGAACAATTTATAGAGCTTAATTAATTAGGACTTAATCCGGTACCATCAAATAACCGATGTACGAACAATATCTATTATTCATTAAATATTAGTTATGACCTTTATATTTATTGGGCCAAAAATAAAATAATAATAATTCTTAAACTTTAGACATAAAAAATTAAAATTTATCAACTTAACATAAAATTCATTCTCCCTTGAAACAATAGTAAGCCTCCCAACAACTAAGTAATATTCACATTATGTCTATTATTTCATGACTAGACCTTCCTATAAACTAAATTTTAAAAGCAAAATCAACAAAGTGTATACCAAATATTTTTTATAATTCTTTAAACGAGAAATAGTTGAGAAAGTTAACAACCTGGAGTAAATTTCAAGTTTTTTGTTATTATTTTTCATGAATATCATGAAAATTTTTTATAAAGAGTTGTTCAAGTAAAATATTTTCTAAATTCATCCTATATAGTTTTATTCTAAATCTACTCTGGATATTTTCTGGAAAAGAAATTAACAAAGTTTTTTGTGTGAAAAGATTGAACACATGCGTTAAGAAGTATGAAGCCTAATATAATTAATGGCTCCTCAACAAAAAGTAAGAAATACACGTAATCTTGTTCTAAAGTTGTTGATATCGTGATTTGACAATCACAAGCAAGGAGATGCTCTCATTATGCATACACATATCTCCTTACTTGCAATTTTCATCTCTCAATACCAGCAACATTAGAACAATAATTGTGCCTTTTCCCTATTTCTTTTTGAGAAGCCGCTATTTATAACATGTTTCAGGATTTTTAAGATAGATTTTTATCTTTCACACATTAGTGCTCTAATTATTTTTCCTAAAGTAGTTCAAAGCATATTTAAAATAAACTTGTATAAGATGAATTCAGGAACATCTATACTTGATCAACATTATTGACGGTTTTTTTTATTGTCAAGATTTATTACAAGGAAAAAAACTTTAAATTGATTTTCAGATTTTCAATTTTTATCTCATTCAAAGAATTACTTATTTCCTATCCTCTTTGTAGATTTTAATTTTATTATTTTTAACTTCGATCTTGGAAGAATTACATAATATTTTTCACTTAAAGGGAGAATATATTTTAGGATAAGATGATAAATTTAAATTTAGTGGTCCAAAGCTATAATTTTAGGACTCCATGGCTCTTAGACAGTGTGTTCCATGAATCATGGTCACTAACCATGACTCGTTAGGTCCCTCGAGGTGACCTTGAGTGTGCCCCAGGCAGTGTAGTCGACAAGTGTGACCATGAGTCATGGTCACTGACCACGACCCGTTAGGTCACCCGTGAGGACTGACACTATGTTTTTCCCTATGAGTTTTTAAGGATCTTTTAGCAATTTCCTACCCTCCAAAACTTTAAAATACATCTTTTTAGTCATAATTTCAGACTTATTAGCAGGGTAAATGGTTTTTTTCCTCATTCCCTACTCAGACCTTTAGAAAATAGATCGTAGAATTCTCTATGGGACTCTAAGAACAAGGACTAGGGTAGTCTACTTTTCCTCAAACTCTCAAGGCAATTTTGTCGGATTTCTTTATCAGGTATATGGGAATTCAGCAAAGGGATAGTTCTTCCCTTGTGTCCCCTAAAATCCTTCTCTAGTTTCTCTATAAAATCCTAGCCCCAAGCTTTCGAATGTGAAGAGAATATATGTTAGTTTTCTTTGAATTCACATAGAATGATATCCATGATTATTTCAGATATGGTTTCCATCAGTTCATGTTTAAATTGATGTTATTCTCGTAAAAGTGAATTCTAGCCCTGCAGACTTTCGAATGTTAAGAAACTCTTGGTAATGCTTCGTTTAATCCATATGGAATTATTATGAATGGATACTTTTCCACCAGTTAGTGAAAATATTGATGCTTATCCATGTACATTAAATTTAGCCCTAGTCCATAAGAGTAGAAAATACTAGAATCTTGCTAAAGTGTTTAAATCTTAAAACTTCCTTGATTATATCGGTGTGGTGAATTCCCAGATTATTTTATATTTTAGATTCTTAGTTAGATACATGGTTTCCTAACCTTAGTTAAAAGTGTTAAAAATACTCAGTTTTAATCAAAAATGTCAGCTGATCAGTTTGACTACAGAATTTTCTTGAGGTGTCAGTATTACCTCCCAGTTATCAGAATCAGATTCAGAATTCAGTTTATTGGTCCACTAGGTGGTCATGACACTTTAGATATATAGCTCTAACTAGATTTAGTACTCCATTTCAGATTACAGTTTGTTCTTAAACGGTTATGATGCTTTTAGATAAACAGCTCTGACTAGTCTAGAACCCAGTTTCAGAATCTGTTCTTATAAGACTCTCAAGGTACTCTCAGATATGTATTATTGACTTGTATTAGGCCCCAGTTTTGAGCTATCAGCTTAGTATTCAATCTAGGATTATCTAGTGGGAGTAGGACGTAGCACCGAGCGGACTAGGGTTCCAGTGCACCCAGGTTCCCAAAACTATGTTGCTAGCGTAGGTTTCAATATTTATTGGCCTGATTGGCCCCAGACTTTTGTGATCACCGAGTTCATGCCTTTATACCCTAGCAAGGTATATTGGGTCCTACTGGTGGGGTGTATACATCGTACTCCACGTCTAGCTCACGTGGTTACATGTCGGTTATATACTCTTCCACTAGTCAGTTTAGTCTAGTCTCAGTGCAGTTCAGTTTAGATCAGTATTCCAAACTTAGAACATGATTTTACCATTAGGTAGGGTCTTCTAGACCACCTTAGTATTTTAGTTATTCAGATCAGTAACGTTAGTTAGTCATTGCATGTCTTTCAGTTTAGCATTTTCTTACTATTCATTCTATTTTGTTATATTCCTCTCACTTACTCAATACATTCAAAGTAATGATGCATACTTTTATGTTGTTTCATTTTATGATAAAACTGTAGGATCTCAGCCTTAGCTTCTTTAGCTGAGCGCTTATCGAAGACCTCAGCTTTACCAGTTGGTGAGTCCTCATCCATTGAGGATGGAGATTTATTCATATCAATTATACTTTCATTTCCTTCTATTTAAATTTGGAGTTGGCTGGGGGCTTGTCCCAGCAACTCACCAGTCATAGTGGCTTTCAAACTCATATTGGTATTTAAGACTTGTAATGTTATTTTAATATTTTCATTCACTATAATTCAACTTTATTTCTTTCATGAAATTACATTTTTCCTTTAAAATTCCATTGTATGTATTTTTATATTACTTAGAATGCAAGTGTATGATAGACTAGGGGTTGACTTGGGGTCACTTTTGACTTCAAGTACTGTGTTTCATCCAAGGTGTAAACTCGAGGCATGAAAAACATGGTATCAGAGCACAAGGTTAAGAGTATGCTCAGATGTCTGAAAGCCATATCGAGTAGAGTCGTCTTCATGGGTGTGAAGCATCCCACACTTATGTAACACCCCAAAAGTTTCCAAGATTTAACACCTGATGTTGAAATGAGTTTGGCAGTAAAATCTGCAAAATGGCCTCAGAACGACTTGTCTAACGAGTTGTTAGTCTCTTTAATGGATTGTGGAAGCAATAGTTAGATGGGGAAAAGGGTTCCTAGTCAGTGGCAATGGGTGGTCGTAACGGGTCGTTGGAGCTGGTAACGAGCCGTGGTGTCGATTGTTGGAAGGGATATAAGGTTGGTCCAGTGGGGGTGACGAGTGGACTGACAAGTCGTTGGATCAAGTAACGACTCATCATGTCAGTCCTTGGATGGTGGGCCACTTGAGGAGCCAGAGTAGTTGACGGAAGGATGTAATGAGTAGTTAGGTGTGGCAACGACTCGTCATGTCAGTAGTTGTTTGGGCCACCAGTTAAGTAACTAGTGCATCTAATAGATGGGTGTGCTGAGTCGTTAGAGGAACTAATGGCTAATCCTTTTGATTGTTGTTTTGAGAAACATAGACCATGAAGGAAATTCTAGTGTACCTGACGAGTAGGTCCAATGAATTGTTAGGGCAAGTAACGACTCGTTATGTTGGTCGTGGATTGAAGGAGCTGAAGTTGAGTATTATTTTTCTAGTGTAATAAAAACTCGTTATGTTGGTCGTGGGTTGAAGGAGCTGAAGTTGTGTAACTTTTTTCCAGTGTACCTAACGGGCATGATGATGAGTCGTTTGAGGAGATAACGACTCGTCACGTGAGTCGTGGTTCTAGTTCGGGCAATTTTTTCAGTTTTCTCCAGGGGCATTTTCATAAACTCATATGCTTTTAACTCCTAAACTATGTTGTTCTGAGTATTATTTAGGACATTTTAAGGGTTTCTTTAAGTCTAAAATCTCATTCTCTCAAGATAACTCTCAAAGCCTTCTTCCTCCTCTCGTCTAAAGATTCAAGGATTTCACCAAGGTGTCCATCAAAGCTTCAAGGGGAAATATACAGCGAGGTTTCTTCTACTCGGTATGCGGGTCATCAAAAAGGATATTCTTCCATCCTTGTGCCCCAAAATGTTTTTATCAAAATACAAATTTCAACTAATCTAGCAAAAGCCTGATCTAGGGTTTGTATGACGGGTAATTTCTTCTACATTTTCTTAAATGCTAACTCTACCGCGATTATGAATTGAATTGGGGATATAAATTAATGGGTTGTCTTGAATTGTGGGTTAGATGATAGAAATGCATGGGTGTGGAATGTTCTTCATAAATTGGCTTGAGCATTGAATGGAACTTTTTTATTATTCACTCAATTATCGTAGTAATTCATGTCCATGTTCAAATTAGGTAAATATCATATGGTTATTCCTAATAACCTGATTATTCCATTGATACTTATATGGAGATGAGTCAATTTACTTCATTCTTGTATATTTGTATATTTTAGTTTATTTATGCTTCCTGCATACTCAGTACATTTCAAGTACTGACCGCACGCCCTTATATGATATATCATTTCATGATATAGATTCAGGTCTCTAGAGTCAGCCCCGTGGCTAGATACGCTTTGTCCTCTCTCAGCTGCTAGTGGTGAGTCCTCATCTTTTGAGGACATGATTTATGTACATATTTTCTTATGTTTCAGTTTTTAGATTCTTGGAGTTAGCTGGGGGCTTGTCCCATCAACTCATCAGTTTAATAGAAGGGTTTCAGACTAGTCTAGATAGATTAAGCATTGTATCTAAGTGTTCTTAGAATTGCTCTTATTGTTTCTATTACATTTTTTCTATTAGTTTCCGCTTATTGATGTTGTTGGTTGTTCTATTGTTAAGAATATTCTATGATCATTCCATGGGTCAACTTTGAGCCTTTTGGAGTTCCTTGTCCCGTGTTACGACTAGGGTGTGAAATTGGGTCGTGACAAACTTGGTATTGGAGCAAAGGTTTAGAGTGTCCTAGGGTGTGTGTAAAAGTTGTGTTAAGTAGAGTCTTCTTCATTGGTGTGAAGTGCGTCACACTTGTGATGATGAGGCTATAAGACATTTTAGGAATGTTCTCTTTTCTTCAAGATTCTTAGCTTGCGTAGAGTATGAAGCTGTAAATACTTCCTTCCCTAACTCGTGCTATACGAGCTCGTAGATAATGCCTCTCAAATAAGAAAATGGAAGAAGACGTGGTAACGGCCGTCAGCAGGGTCCACCAGCCCAAGCTAACCCAATGGATGATCATGTTACTCACGCCGAGTTCCGAGCAGCCTTTCACATGTTGGCGCAGGCCCTGACCGCTCAGATTAACCAGCAGGCGATGGCTTGTGTTCCTCAAAATGAAAATGAAGTGGTTGTAAGGATAAGAGATTTTCTTCGGATGAACCCACCCGAATTCTTATGGTCAAATGTGGATTAGGAAACATATGAGTTCTTGGAAGAGATTCAGAAGATTACTCACATCATGGGAGTGATGGGGAATGAGAGTGCAAACTTAGCCTTCTACCAGTCAAAGTGAGTTGCTTATATCTGGTATTGTTAGTGGGGGGACAGTCGGGGAGTTGGAGCGGGTCCTGTAGGTTGGGATGAATTTATGATAGCATTGTTGGACAGGTTTTTCCCTAGGGAGTTGAGGGAGGCAAAGGCAGCAGAGTTCATTAATTCGAAACGGAATGACATGACTATCCAGGATTATGCGTTGGAATTCATTCGGTTATCCAAGTATGCACCGGAGATGGTAGCCGACCAGAGGGCCCGAGTGAGCAGGTCCATGAACAGAGTGTCTGACTCCTTGGTTAAAGAGTGACTGCTATGTTACATTAGGACATAGACTTCCCACGCTTGGTGATATTTGCTCAATAGAAGGAGAAAGAACATGTTAAAGAAAAAGAGAGAGAGAGGCCAAGAAACTAGGACTGGAGATCTAGAGTTCTCCCAGTAGAGGTCGAGTGGCAGACATCGCTCACATTACCAGTAGAAATCATCAACCCTATCAACTTCGACAGCGAGTGTTCCGTACAAGCCCGGAGTAAGAGAGATTACGTATCCACTGTGTATCAGTTGTGGGAAGCATCCTTTGGGAGTATGCATGGCCGACTCAGATATTTGTTTTTGGTGCGGCAAGGAAGGCAATAAGCACCGCGATTGCACAGCATCTAAGCAAGGTGAGAGTAGATTCTCAGCCACCTCTTCAGTAGCTCCTGTAGCTCATCCAGTTTAGCAGGGTACATCCTCTAACCCAGGAGGCTGACATCGTCAAGACTGCTTTTATGCCGTAGCAATACATCAGAATAAGGGCAAGGCGTTGGTAGTGGCCCCAGGTATGTTGTGAATCTTGTGTTACCCCTTATATGTTGCTAACCTCTATATTGAGTATGAAACTCTATTGTGATTATTTGGAAGAGATTGTCGATGTGTGATGTAAATAGTTGTTAGTTAGAGGCTTGTATGAAAGTTAGCGGTGGAAGAGAAGTTAGGAGCTTGTAAATTGGCCTAACCTTTAGGAACATTTAGGAGCCTTAGAATGATAACTCTAATCTACGGGGGAGATGGTGAGTATGTGATGTCAGTCTTTCTCTAAAAATCCTTTAGGCTCATCTTCTTGTAAAGAATCAGTTATGTGTGTTAATTCACGTTTTCCAATGTGGTCAGTTCGAACTCAGTCTATAGCTGTTGCGTAATTGCTCGGTAGAACAAGGTTATCTCATGTATGTGCTCATTATTAGATGTCGAGAATGACTCGTGCTCATGAATTCTTTACCCTCTGTTAGATTATATATCGTGAATTCTAGCTTAGTATCAAGAAGCGATTTGAGAATGAAGGTTTAGTCCATATCAGTTAAGTGATGGATAAAGGGGGGAAGAATCCTTTTCAGTGTTCTATCTAGTTCTATGTTGGTTTCATGTCCCTCGGTTTCTCTTGTGCCATGGTATGCATATTCAACATGGATATTCAGTTTTGGTTTATAAGGTTAGTTTGGAGTCAGATACTCTGTTGGTGTTAGCTGTGATTGATTGATTTTGGATTTTAGTTCCGTCCATATCCTTTCACTATGTTCAGCCAACATTCGAGGATGAATGTTCCCAAGGGGGAGATATTGTAACACCCCAAAAGTTCCTAAGATATAAAACACAAAGTTGAAATGAGTTCGGTAGTAAAATTTGTAAAATGGCCTCAGAACGACTCGTTACTCCCTTTAGCGGGTCATGGAAGTAGATGTTAGATGGGAAAAGGGTTTTTAGTCCATGGAAACAGGTGGTCGTTATGGGTCGTTGGAGTTGGTAATGACCCATGGTGTCGATCGTTGGAAGGGATATAAGGTTGGTCTAGTGGGGGTGATGAATGTACTGACGATTCGTTGGATCAAGTAACAACTCATCATGTCAGTCGTTGGATGGTGGGCTAGTTGAGGAGCCAACGTAGTTGACGAATGGACGTAACGAGTCGTTAGGTGTGGCAACGACTCATCATGTCAATCATTGTTTGGGCCACCAGTTAAGTAACCAGTGCATCTAACGGATGGGTGTGGTGAGTCGTTAAAGGAACAAATGACTCTTCCTATCGATCATTGTTTGGAGAAATGGAGAGTATGAAGGAAATTTCAGTGTACCTGAGTTGTGGGTCTAACGAGTCGTTAGGCAGGTAATGACTCATTACGTTGGTCGTGGGTTGAAGTAGCTGAAGCTTTGTATTATTTTTTCCAGTGTACCTAACGGGCGTGAGATGAGTCATTTGAGGAGAGAATGACTCGTAATGTGAGTCGTGGTTTTAGTTCGGGAAATTTTTCCAGTTTTCTCCAGGGGCATTTTCATAAACTCCTATGCTTTTAACTCCTAAACTACGTCATTTTGAGTATTATTTTGGACGTTTTTAAGGTTTTCTTCATGTCTAAACTCTCATTCTCTCAAGATACCTCTCAAAGCCCTTCTTCCTACTCTCCTCTAAAGATTCAATGGTTTCACCAAGATGTTCATCAAAGCTTCAAGGGGAAATATCGAGCAAGGTTTCTTCTACCAAGTATGCGAGTTTTCAACAAGGAAATTCTTCCATCCTTGTGCCTCAAAATGTTTTTATCAAAATCCCAATTTCAACTAATCTAGCAAAAGCATGATCTAGGCATTATTGATTAGATGGGTAATTTCTTCTATATTTTCTTAAATGCCAAATCTATTGCGATTATGAAGTAAATTGGGATATAAATTAATGGGTCGTCTTGAATTATTGATTAGATGATGGAAATACATGGATGTGGAATGTTCTTCATGAATTGTCTTGAGCATTCAATGGGACTTTGTTATTATTCCCTCAATTATCGTAGTAATTCATGTCCATGTTTAAATTAGGTGAATATCATATGATTATTCCCAATAACCCGATTATGCCATTGATAATTATATTGAGATGAGTTTGGAGTTTGTGGGCTTGATCAATTGAATGTAAATTATATATTATCACTATGTTTTTGGTTAATTTGATTGGGTATGAAGTGAATCTATGATAATAACCTAATTATTGCAGCTTTCTCATGAATTGGAGTAAATTATGAAATGGATCTTATGAAAAGGAAATGAATGCTCCTCCCATGGTTTTGTTGTAAATGATGAGGTATGAGTTAAATGTACGGGTTGTCTGTAAATCTATATAAATGAAGCCATGTATCTTTGATAAAGTATGAATTGAACCTATAGATCACTCATGACCCTATGCTACATGTTGACTGTGATGAATTCGAAATTGGAATATTGTGGTAGTATAGTGCATAATGTGAACCTATAGCATGCTCGTTAGTGTAAGATGTTTAAAGCTATTATTGAATTGGTTCCATGATGATGTGAATTATGATGATAAAGCATGTGAATAATATGTCAGACTATTGAGCCTGTGTGTATTAGAAGGTAGCTCTAATCGTTTCAAAACGAATATTGGATGATTAAAGTGGTGAATGTGCTTGTCTCTGATTAGCTATAGTAATTTAGACTAGCTCTTGCCTGTCGGGACTCCCATCTCTAGTCACCAGCTGAGAATGTTTTCTTTTAGTCTATTGGATCATATCCCTAGTTACTAGTTGAGCATATTTCCCCTTAGTCGGTGGGGACTCACATCCTTAGTGAGTCAGTGACTCTCTATATATCAGAGCATGCTCTTCCTTCGACAGTCAGGGATTTTCTCTAGCCGAGACATCTCCCTTTGATAGTCAGGGACTCGGTATCTACCACAGAATTTAGGGCAGCCATTCAACTGCTCGCCCAAACTGTGACCTACCAGATGAACCAACAGGTGGTTCCAATCAACCACAATGATTCCGCAGCAGCTGCCTAAGTGCGGTATTTCACCAGGATGAACCCTTTGTACTTTCATGGATCTAAGGTGGGAGAGGACCCATAGGGATTTGTGGATGATATTAAGAAGATCATTCGAATCATAGGTGTTAGTCCTTAAGAGAGTGCCGACTTGGCTACCTACCAACTAAAAAAGGTATCCTAAGCCTGGTATGAATAGTGGATGGACGGGAGGCCAGTAGAGGCAGGACTAGTAGAATGGGGGGAGATCACTACAGCCTTCCTGGACAGATTTTTCCCTCGAGAACTCAGGGAGGCCAAGCTAGCAACGTTCATGAAACTGTGGCAGGGAAACAGGACCATAGAAGAGTATGCTTTGGAATTCACCAGGTTGTCCAAATACGCTCCAGAGATGGTGGCCGAGCCAAGGGCTATAATGACAAAGTTTGTAAATGGGGTGTCAAATCTGATCCTCAAAGAATCAGGACAGCGATGCTAATTAAGGCTATCGACCTCTCCAGCTTGATTGTCTATGCTCAGCAGATAGAGGCCGAAAACCTGAGGGACATGGAGAGAAAGAATTAGCAGCCAAGAACTGGACAATCAGATTATGGCCACCAGAGGTCTTGTGGTAGCAGCCCTCCATAGCAGTAGCAGCAACTGTAGCAGAGGGCTCCGATGCCCAACTCAGCCAATGCCCCTACCTTTCGGTCCCGCCAGGATCAGAGGGGTGGAGCATTTGGCTCTCAGTATCAGATCTACAGTGCCGAGAACAGGTATCCAACTTTTCCCAAGTGCGGCAAGAATCATCTAGGAGAGTGTCTTTAGGGTCGAGAGGGCTATTTTGGTTGTGGACTGCTTGGGCATCGGCTTAAGGAATGCCCGTCAGCAGGACGGGGGAGATCACAATCCACTACCTCAGCAGCTCCAGCAGGCCGACCTACTTAGCATGCTGATACCAACTGGTATACAGAGAGCTCTGACACCAAATACAGGGTAAGAAAGGGCGAGGAAATGGTAGGCAAGGCTGCGAGATTTCAGGGACAATAGTTGTTCTACGAAGGGGGACTAGGCTTCAACATCCCGAATGACTCCTTGCCATGAAACCCGGCTTCAACTGATCTTGGGCAAATTTATATGCCCAAGTGATACTCAAATGTGTAATTTTAGCCTTGTTTATCTATCAATGTTTATACATTCGCATGTGATTTATAATAAAATGTGAATTTATACTAACCAACATGATTAGCGTTGTTTTGAAGGTGAAATATAATTTTAGGAAGCTAAAATGCGTGTTGGGAGAGATCGGGGTTGGACTCAGATGGTAGCAAAGGACATAGCATTGGACGACATAAATTAAAGGGGCTCTGCGATGGAGCCGTGTCACGCTGCCATCGCGGAGGCCTTCTGCCTGGATAGGGAATTTTTTGCCAAATTCCAGTGTGGGTACGCGTTGGGGCCTTGGCACGTTGGCCTAGCCCCGCGTTACACGTCGTGCCACGTTGGGCCTTATTACCTGGACAGTCAATTTCGAGTGAGGCTCTGCGTCAGTGGCGTGTCACGGAGGCAGTGCTCCGCCATGCACTCCGTGACACGTTGCTTGTTATTCCGGGAAAAATTCCCACTAGTATAAATAGAACACTTAGGTTCATTTTACAATATTCTGACTTGGTGGAGCAAGAACGTGGGTTACTGGCAGTTGAGGGGACGAAATTCTCAGGGTTTTTCTCTATCTCCTTCTTCTTTAATTCAATTGCTTGCATGTTTAACACTCATTTAACGATGTTTAATCCACGAATGAGTGGCTAAATCCTCTTCCTGCTGAGGTTAAGAACAATTGTATTGAAATGTGATTATTGATCAAATTGGGTTTTTCATCTTTTCTTCCATGGTTGTTCTATTGATTCTTGTTCTTACTGCATTAATGTGTGGCCTATGTTAATGTATATCTAAAAAGTCCGGTTTCACTCGAGTAAGCAAGAAATTGGAAAGTTGTGAATCAATAGGATATGATATTTTCTTAGTTTGGGAAAATTGAGAATTGATTTACCTTCAGGATAGAAATATACCTGAAAGTCGTATTAGTTCATTAAGGAACCGGTTTTGTATGGCTAGAACATGAATTTCGTTTAATCACAGAAATGTAGGTGGACGGTTCATGATTCTTAAGTTGGGTTAAATACGAGAGTTTTAATCTATTGGCAATAGTTCTTGACTAGCAACCGGAGGAAAAGTTAACCAAATTATATCGACAATTTATTTCCTTACATGTTCGTTTAACCACAGCATGCTCACATTCATAGTTCAGTCTCAAATTATATAATCTTTGTAGACTTAGGATAAAATTAGAAATCAAAATATCAACTCTTCTTTGCACTTTGTCTTCATTGTTAGAGTTAAAATATAGTACACTTTAGTAGATTGTTACCTTATCCCAGTCCCTGTGGGATCGATACTTGGCTTACTCAAGCCACTTTACTACTTGTTCGACCGCGTGCACTTGCGTGTATTTATACACCCAAATAACAACCCGAACAAGTTTTTGGCGCCGTTGCTGGGGACTGGCAATTGGTGAATTTTTCTTAAGTGTTAATTTACTATATTTTTTTTCTTAGTGTTGACAACTTGGTCTTAGCCTGTATTTTGCAGAAATACTGCTGTAAACTGGAAAGAGACAAGGAGCTGGTGGACTCATATTTAGAGCCTGAAAGACTATTTCATCGTCAGCGGAGAGAAGCTCTAGAGAGAAAGCTGCAGTTGCTCAGACAAACAATTATGGAGCAACAACAGAATCCACCAGTAGTACGGGTAATGTTAGTGCCCAAGGAAGTAGCAGCTAGGCCGGTTCGCGAGGTGGCAATCCCACATGCTAACAATGTCACATTTAGCATCCGCAAACCTAAGCCAGGAGGGAAGTTCGAGCTCAAGCAAAACATGGTGCAATTGCTACACACCAGCGGGAAGTTCATAGGTCTCCCTCATGAGGATCCACAGCAGCATCTCCAAAATTTTTTGGAGATAAGTGACACACACATCCCCGCTGGAGTGTCATCAGATTATGTCAGGCTTACATTGTTCCCATTTTCACTATTGGGAGAAGCCAAGAGGTGGTTGAAAGCTGAGCCACAAAATTCTAGTACTACTTGGGATGATCTTGGAAGGAAATTCTTGATACGATTTTTTCCATCCGGTAAAACAGCAAGACATAGAAGTCAAATTCTAAATTTTAAATAGAGAGAGGGAGAGAATTTATATCAAGCTTGGGAGACATTCAAGTCCATGTTGCGAGATTGTCCTCATCATCATCAATCCAATGATGTGCTGGTCCACACTTTTATAGAGGGTTTGGAACCCCACACAAAAATCTTGCTAGACTCAGCAGCTGGGGGACAAGCATTGGAGAAAACTTATGAGGAGCTGTATACCTTGTTAAACCGTATTTCACAGGGAAATCTGGAGTGGAATGCTAATTTGTCAAGAGGAGGAACAAGGAAAGCAGCAGGAGCTCTAGAAGTTGATTGTTTTACAGCTATTGCTGCACAGATAGCTGCTTTACAGAATCAACTCAACACCCACTTCAGTAACATGACAATGAACCAAACTCAAGCCCCGGTGAATGCAGTGCAGCAGATTTGGTGTGAAGTGTGCGGGAGTAGTGAGCACTCAGTTGAGTGTTGTGGAGAAAATCCTGACTCGGTGAACTTTGTGGGAAATGTACAGAGGAACAACCACCAACAGTATGGCAACAACTACAATTCCAACTGGAGGAATCACCCGAATTTCTCTTGGGGTAGCAACAACCATCAAGGCAAAGTTCGAGTCAGGGGGAGCATAGGAATCAAGGAGGTCATCAGAACTATCAGGCACAATATAGAAACAACAATGCACCTCCTCCACCACCATCATCTAGTATTGAGGAGATGTTCAAGACAATGATAGCTAACCAAGCTCAATTGCAGGCTGACTATGTGAAATTGGCAGCCGAGGTAAAGAACAACCAGTTAGCTACTAAGGCACTTGAATATCAATTTGGGCAATTTGCTGGAGCCCAAAATACCAGGCCTATAGGAGGACTTCTGAGCGACACAGATCCCAATCCCAAGCAGGTGAATGCGGTGACCACAAGGAGTGGTTTGCAGCTGAAAGAGGTGGAACCAGAAAGACCACCTCAACAATCGGGAGCAGCAGAAGTTGAAAGGGAGCAAAGTGATGAGAGGGTGAAGAAAAAGGAAGCTGAATCAGAAAGACCACCACCCACGTTCCCTCAAAGATTAAAGAAACACAAGGAGGAGGCGTGTTTCAAGAAATTCATGGAGGTTCTGAAACAGGTACATATTAACTTACCTCTTGTTGATGTTTTGCAGGGAGTGCCGAAATATGCAAAGTACATTAAGGACATCGTGGCAAACAAAAGTCGGTTGACTGAGTATGCTACGGTAGCTCTCACGGAGGAGTGCACTTCCCGGATACAAAATAGACTGCCCACAAAGCTCAAAGATCCTGGGAGCTTTACTATACAAATTACAATTGGGCAGAGTATCCGAGCTCACGGATTATGTGATTTGGGAGCGAGCATTAATTTGATGCTGTCATCAGTATTCAAGAAGTTGGGTTTAGGGAGTCCTAGACCAACAACAGTGATCTTGCAACTAGCGGATCGGTCCTTAGCCAGACCTGATGGCATTGTGGAGGATGTGCTGGTGCAAGTAGGCTTCCTTATCTTCCCGGTGGATTTCGTTGTGCTGGATTTTGAGCCAGACGCGGAAGTCCCATTTATTTTGGGAGGTCCTTTCTTAGCGACCGGGAAAGCGGTGATTGATGTAGCTGCAGGGAAGCTAACCATGTGAGCACACGACAAGGTGGAAGTGTTCAATGTGTACAAGGCCACCAAGCTCCCGACTGTGTACGATGAACTCTCGGTGATCAACGTGATTGATCGAGGTGATGATAGGCAGATAAGCGATTCACGAGAGTTATTGGGAAAACCACCGAAGCGATGTAAGCACTACTGGGGTGAGGACGGCAGTCGAGAGAAAACATCCTTCACCCTGAAGATGACTGAGCTGAATGAAATCGAGCCGCGACTGTAAACCAGGCGCTGCACAGGAGGCAAGCCGTGAAATTTTTCTTTGTAAATTGTGAATAGATTTGTTTTTCTTTTTCTTGATTAACAACAAAATTTTTAGTTTTTATTTGTGTTTTTATTTTTATTTTGAGTGAAACCTATAATTCTAACCAATTTCTTGCCGTAAGATGAATTTCAGGTTGAACGAAGGATAAATGTGCAAGGGATCGCAAAGGAAAATTTGAGGTATGGAAAATAATTAAAAAAAAGTGGAAAAACAGTGAGCTAGGGCGATGGCTCCGTGTCAGGAGGAGGGCCTCCGCGTTACCCTCCGTGACACGTTGAGGTGTAAATCTGGAATTTTTAAAAATCCAGAACACCCACGCGACAGCTCTGTGTCATGGAGGGCATGCTCCGCGTTACCCTCCGTGACACGTTGAAGTGTATATCGCGACGGGTCACACCGTGTCGCCGGGTGACCCGCGCGAATTTCCCACTTTTAAACCCCGATTCCCCCTCTATTTTCCTCATTTTTCATATCTTCCGCGACCAACCTCCCAAAAACCCCTTCCCCCTCAACGTGACACGGACTTAAGCCAAGAATTTCATCGACTTTTCATCAATTCTTCGAATTCAAGGTATGTTCTTCAATTCGGTCTCATTTCTTGTCGATTTTCTTCGAGATTGAACATGTGATATGAGCTAAACTTGCCCTAAGTAGAAATTAAGCTTAAATTCAATTGAATTATTGTTGATTGATGTTCGGAGTATCATTGTGATTGCTTGAACTCGTTAATTACATAGTTTAATCAAATTTTGTGGATAAAATCATAGCTAGGGTTTGCCTTTGAGTTTGAAATGGAAAAATGTAGTTGAACTAGTGAAATTCATGCTGGGCTGTACATGTTGAGTGAGATGAGTCGATGTGCTAACTGTTACTATGCTAAAAGACCGACGGATTCTCGGGTGAAGGAAATATTGGAATTTGCAAGAATTGGGTGAATTGTAGAGGATCATGTAGTTAAATTTTTCTTTTGTTTTTCCTTGTTAAGTGCTATGGGATAAAATGTTATCGATGGTAATGATTGTGGCTAGCTGTACGAAGTCTGAGTAGTACATAGAATATATACCGTCTAATTCTCTAAATGCACTAAGCATGTTTGTTATGTTTGTTTTTTGTTTGTGTAAGTAAGCACGATCTTGCCTTAATGTTGTAATTTTGGCTAAGGACTAAGTGTGGGGTAGCCTAGCTTAACCCAAACTTAGTCGAAGCAAATTTTAATTGGCTGAGCATTGATCTTGTCTATTTGGGTTGACAGGAAAAATAGCAAGCAAGCAAGACAAGGGAAAAGGCGCATCAACATCTAGCGCCGGAAGAAAAAGAATCAGACTGGGCACAGCGGTCCCAGCAGCACCAGCGGTTCCACGCGGCCAACGTTGTCAATATGGAACCAGGTGGGTGACAGAGAAGAGGAAGAAGTGGTATGGAAAGCACAAGGAGAGCTAGTACTTCCCCGAGGAACACATAGCAAGGGAACCGTTGGCACAGGAGTTCCCCAGGATTGTCCAGAGGATCGAGGCAGCTGGGCTGAACTTCATTTTTGAAGAGCCCAAGGAATGCAACTTGCACTTGATTCGGGAATTCTACGCCAACTGGAACCCAACTCTCAAAAGTCACACCATCAAAATAAGGGGGCAAATAGTCACTTTTGAGCCCCACCACCTCAATGTTATCTTAGGGTCACGGGACACAGACGCCCACGTGCTTCGGCAGCTGAATATCACTCCACCATATGCGGACATCAGACGCACTTTGTGTGGAACCCGATCGATGGCTAGGTGGAGCAGACATATGGAGAGGGGCTACAATCAGATTTTGCCCTACTCACAGATGAATAGGGAAGCTAGGATATGGCTTAAGATCGTGTGCTGCTACCTAATCCCGGGGGTGCATGTGACGGATGTATCCCGGGATCGTGTATGCTTGGTGTACGCCCTAATGAAAGGGCTGGAGGTCCACGTGGGGGCGGTGATTATCTCTGCAATGAAGAGATTCCGGTAGCATCAGGGGAACAGATACGGATTTGGTGGATCACTCACCACATTCCTGAGGGGCCTGGACATTGAAGAAGAGGCCCTTGACTATATCCCGCAGATGGAGCGGCAGGCCTTAGATGTCACCAAAACTAAGCCTCCCGATACCACCCACGAGCCAGTGCTTACACTAGTCGAGCAACATGCTCGGGATAATCAGTACATGGCTCGCATGTATGGTATGCAGATGCTCTAGCTACGGATAGGCGGGAGGCCGGCAACAGAGGAGGAGCTATGGCAGCTCGAGCTAGACTACCCTTTTGGTGAAAATGCCAGGGCTCTATGCCGAGTGGGGCCAGCTTTTGTAGAGCCCACGGATGATGATGTCCCCACAAATGAGGAGACACGTCGTGAGGATTCCGATGTGGAGTCCGATGATGATGATGGGGGTGATTCAGACATGGGAGACGAGGCAGCAGCACCTAATGAAGAAGTGGAGTATTTTGATTGATCAGGGAGTTTTACCACCCAAATTTTTGTACTATTTTAATTTTTATGAACACTGGGGACAGTGTTCGAGATAAGTGTGGGGTGGGAGTAGTTAGGTGCTAGTTGTGTATGTTCTGTTCTGTTGTTGTGCCTGATGAAAAATTTTGTGACCCTATAATTTGTGATTGTGAAGTTTTTGTTCTGTATTGTAATTAAATGTGAAACTGTTGTGTGTTGCTGAATGTTGCTAGCTGATTTTGTACATATTTTTGTTTTATCGAAATGATCGATATTTTTAAAATTTCTTTTTTTCAATTCTTGGGTTTCTCGGCGTTTGTTTTCGGTTCTTTTACCGAGAATGGTCCCATTGAACCGAAGTCTTAGTTAGTGACCGTTCCCTATGATGGATGGATGACAACCGTCTTAAGGGAAATTTAGTCGTTAGGAGTTGAATTTTCATTTATTTTTCAGTTGTTTTCTTTTGTGTGTTGCATCCCAAAACCTGTAGTTACTTTATGGTTGTAGAATTCTGCTTGCGTGTCGTACATGATATTTGAAATGCAAAGGTGATTCGTATGAAAGCATGCAACTTTGTAAATATGTTGAGATACCTAGGCCATAGAGTCGATTCAGTGTGATTGAGGCTTAATGTTTGAATTCGTGTAATTAGCTGATTGAAGAGTCTATGAATAAGTCTTGAATTGAGCATGTGCAATAAGTGTGATGTGAGGTTTTGTTTATTCCATGCCATTTTAAAGTGTCTAGAACTTGCCTGGTGTGTGTACGAAACGAAATGAAGGACGTGTATTGTAGGAAAGGATGTAGGCATTTCTTTGTGTTAACCGAAAGTTTCTCTTTTTCATTATTGTACCCACCTTGAATGTACACCCTAGTTAACCCATTGAGCCTTTAGCCTATTATTTTTTTCTTGTGTCAAAATGTGTAAACCGAGCTTAACCCCTTCTTTTCATTAGCCGTAAATTTGATCCAAAACTCTTAAGCGCTTAAGAAGAGAAAATAATTCTCCCAAAGTGTCAAAGAGTGAGAATGGTGAAAAGAAAAGAAAAGCAGAGTGATGAAAGGAAAGAAAAGGTTGAAGGTGCACTTGTTATAAATAAAATATAATGAAGGTGTCTGAATAATCTTTGTTATCGAGTCAAGTGTGATTAAAGGTATGGGCCAAACTAAAGACAGATTTCAAGAATGGGAGGATGAAGGAAGAACCCATGACCATGAGTTTGATGGGATGTATTGAAAAGGCGCTTAAGGATGCTAGTGGCTATTATTGGCTAGCCCAATATTTACTAGTTCCGTAGCTTACATTACAACCCGTTAAAGTCCTACGTGATCCTACATCACATTTCCTTATATTAGTGGAGTAATACACTAAGGGCAAGCCTATGGTTCATGACATGATGCATGTGAATTCTTTTGGGAGAGAGAGTGAAAGTGTGTTTATATGCCCCTGCATGTAACCGTTAGAGTTCATGTGATTAAAAAGGGAAAATTCTCTTGCATTGTGAGGGCACATGTTTAATGAGAGATTAATTTTCGTGTCAGATATCTTGATTAGCTGATTTGCATGAGTTTGCCAATATCGAGAGTCGATTTTTAAGTCTAGGAGGTCTTGATGTGTTGAAGGTCATTGCATTCATAGGACCATGTGTATTTTCTTGATGATTTGCTGTGTTGAATAATCGGTATGGCCGTAGCCTGATTGGTCGAACCAAAGTAGCCAGGATGGGGTGTAAAGTGCATGAGGTGTAAGATTGTTGTTCGGGGACGAACAAGGATTTAACTGTGGGGTAAGTGATCTTGGGAAAATTTATATGCCCAAGTGATACTCAAATGTGTCATTTTAGCCTTATTTATCTATTAATGTTTATGCATTCTCATGTGATTTATAATAAAATGTTAATTTATACTAACCAAAATGATTAGCGTTGTTTTGCAGGTGAAATATAATTTTAGGAAGCTAAAAGGCGTGTTGGGAGAGATCGGGGTTGGGCTCGGATGGTAGCAAAGAACATAGCATTGGACGGAACAAATTAAAGGGGCTCCGCTATGGAGCCATGTCACGCTGCCATGGCGGAGGCCTTCTGCCTGGATAGGGAATTTTTGGCCAAATTCCAGTGTGGGTACGCGTTGGGGCCGTGCACGTTGGCCTAGCCCCGCTTTGCATGCCGTGCCACGTTGGGCCTTATTACCTGGATAGTCAATTTCCAGTGAGGCTCTGCGTCAGTGGCGTGTCACGGAGGCAGTGCTCTGCGATGCACTCCGTGACACGTTGCTTGTTATTCCGGGAAAAATTCCCACTAGTATAAATAGAACACTTAGGTTCATTTTTCAATATTCTGACTTGGTGGAGCAAGAACGTGGGTTACAGGCAGTTGAGGGGACGATATTGTCAGGGTTTTTCTCTATCTCCTTCTTCTTTAATTCAATTGCTTGTATGTTTAACACTCATTTAATGATGTTTAATCCACGAATAAGTGGCTAAATCCTCTTCTTGCTGAGGTTAAGAACAATTGTATTGAAATGTGATTGTTGATCAAATTGGGTTTTTCATCTTTTCTTCCATGGTTGTTGTTATACCCCGTAAGATTTCCGGCACCTAGATGGCCTATTCGTGCGTTGGTTAAGCATATTTGAAGGCCATACGTGCTAAAGAAAGGCCCGGGAAAAAGATCAGACCAGAAACCTGTCGAACCATCGCGGAAGGAGCCAAGGCAGAGCCCCTCCGCGATGGCAACGTGTCATCGAGGTGGAGCCTCCGTGTTGGCTCCGTGGCACGTTGGCCTTGTCCAGGCCCAAGTATATAAAGCCCCACTTCGGTTTTAATCCATTAAAACTTATAAAAATTTCCAGAGAACATAAGAAAACAGAGAGGGACGAAGGAGGTTAACATATAATCGTTCGATTACGCTGCCAAACGTTGTCCAAACTCAAATTAACCTCAGATACCGAGGTATTTAGCAGCAGAGAGCATTCCTACGAATTTAGTTTCACGAAATACGGCTTACGAATCGTCGAGCTACTGGACTAAGGTAAGTGGAATTGCTCCAAACTAGTGTCTATGTGTTTCTAGCTGTGAAGTGAGTATTTCTCCCATTTGGACTTCTGAAAGATGACGAGTTTTTGACCGTCTTCCGATAAGCCTAAGTTTAGGCTATAATTATATCAAAAGTGATGTCGTCCTTCAGAATAAAGTTGTATTTAGTACTGATTGATATATATATATATATGAATGCAGTTGGGAGGAATAGCTGAAATACTGACCAAGCTACGCCAGTTAGTCGGGGAAATCAGAAGCTAAGGTATGTAAAGCTAGTTTCCTCCGCAAGTAGTGATCTTGGTATAGTAAAGTAGTTCAAAGGCCAGTAGAATGTTCAGAAGTCGTGTGTTATGTTTATTATGAATTTTGTACGATATTAGAAGCATCATGTTATGTATAGCGTGAAACTTGCTAGCACGATATAAATTCTGATACAAGTGTTAGAAACGGTACAACATGTCCAGCATGTGATTTAGCAAAGAATGTTGGGTTATTATCGTATTCAGTTGAAACCTAGTAAGGCAATGTAAATACCTGTAAGGTATCTCAGAAGTAGAATGATAGGTTAAAATGAAGTTTAGAAAGCATGTTAGAAATAGTAAATCATGTTACTATAGAAACTCAGTTATACAACATGATTTCCAGCAGAAGAACTATATCTTGTTCTACACTAGACTCAGTACAGTATGGCGGAAGATTATATTTATGTATATATATACTATTATCAGTCCCAACACGTATTAAATGCGTACAGATCACTATCACTAGTTCAGCATACAGTATGTACAAATACTTTATTATCATTAGCTTTAGTATGTGGGCTATGCAGATAGTATTACTAGTTGAGACCACTGTATTGTCTTGGGGTTGGATTACCTAGCATTCCTGACCACTCCGGGGTTAATAGCTGTATCGATTCATCCCCCAGAGGACGAGGATACGTCGCTCTACGAAGTGGCATGCCGTCCCACAGGGGACGAAGATGGGATGCCAGTTTTCCCCATATTGTGCCTTGGTCGGCCCTTATACACCCCAGTCGAGCCGATACGCCCGGGTGTTGATTCAGGAGTCCTCTGGACTCGGGTACAGTTATAGTCAGGGGCTCAGCGAGCCCAAGTGCATACCCAGGGGACCGGCAGGATGCTTTTAGTTATTATAGGAGATAGGACGACTGGGGTAGGGGTATAGATTGCGTGTTGTTTGTACCTCCCATCTTATGGGGGCCGGGTAAGGTTTGTATGTGCTATGTTATGTTATGTTATGTTATGCCTTGTTGCACTAGATACGAGTAGATCGACAGTAGAACGATACATCTTCAGGTATGACTCCTACTCCCTCCAGTACAGTTAAGAGTAGGCATAGTTTTACATTTCCAGTCAGTTAGTCTATTCCTTCATATTTCAGTTCCATCAGTTGCGTTGTTGCTTTCAGATATTTCTTTCAGTTATTGCTTTACATACTCAGTACCAGTGGTACTGACGCCCGTTTGGGGCGCTGCATTACTTGCCTGCAGGTACTCATAGACGAGGGGCCGATACCTCGTGATTCCAGCCATCTCACAGGGTCATCAGCTCCAGTCATCCGGAGCTAGGTAGCTAGAGGTCTATCCCTTTTCTTTTGTTGTACAGCATGGCTAGGCCGGGGCCCTGTTCCGACCATCTTATCAGTATTCTGAGAGGGTTGCAATCTGTATATATTTTTCCTGTGGTCAGATAAGCCGGTCGTGTGAGGCCGTGCAGTTGTATAACTGTTAGTACTTCTGTTTCTTTTATGTTGGACGTGTGGGGCCATAGCTTGACAGTTGTGGTGACCTTGCCGGTCACGTAGCTTTCCAATATCTCATTATTGAGTTACAGATAACTAGACAGCATGGTGGCCTTGTCGGCCCGCATAGGTTCCCTTATATTGATATATTTCTGATTAGCTGCTAGTACAGGTACAGGTGGCTGTAGGCCTAGTCGGCCGGAGGCTGTATTTACAGCCGTTATATAGCCCGTTGTTTCCCTGAATCTGAGTTAGAGCCAGCCAGGCACCAGATGTGCTCAGGCTTAGTAGTCTAGTAGTTCAGGTCCTAGTAGGGCACCAGGTGCCAGTCATACCCCCCCAAGGCGGGGTGTGACAAACTTGGTATCAGAGCAGGTCGTGTCCCACAGAGTCTACAAGCCGTGCTAAGTAGAGTGTTGTCTATGGATGTGTTGTGCACCACATACTATTGGCAGGAGGCTGCGAGGCATGATAGGATGGTTACCCTTCCTTCTCAGTCAGTCGTGCTTTAGAGCGGTACAGTATAGGGTTGAGTTCCTAAAAGCTTGCCGTATTCTTTGATTACTGATACAAACACAGATCAGCATTACCCTATTACAGGCAGAACATCAGATATAGCAACAGAAGAGGGCATCCCTAATATATGCTCCATTGTTAAAATGCATCCCTAAGAAATCAATTTCTTTTTGAGAAAGGACCATTTTCTTTGCGGAGAGCATTACTCCATTTGCTCTTACTATATCATGAAAATGGTGGAGTAAGGCAAAGTGTTCCTCCAGAGTATCACTAAACAAAAGTATATCGTCAATGTATACTAGTGAGGTGTGTAGGATAAGCTAAAAGATTTTGATCATGGATTTTTGGAATAAAGAGGGTGCAGTTTTTAGCCCAAATGGCATAACCTTCCATTGGAAGTGTTGATTAGGAATGCAAGATCCTGTTTTTGGTCTTTCCTCAGGATGTATCCCCAATTGCCAAAATTAAGATTTGAGATCAAACTTGGAAAAATGTCTAGCTTTAGCTAAGTGTGAAAATAGGGTATAGCCTATTTGGTATATGGAATTTATCATCTTGGAGGGAATGGTAGAGTCGATGGTAATTTATGACTAATCTGAGTTTACCTCCTATCTTCTCAGTTCTCTTGTTCACATAGAAAGCTTCACATGCCCGTAGTCATTTTGCTGCTGTCCAAATCCCCTTTTCATATCATTGAAAAAAAGGACAACCTGTTGTTGCGCGCCTTTCACTCCTTTATACTCAATACCAGGAGTACCAACATGCAAATTTGAATACAACTGAGGTCACCTTGAACGCTGGGACAGTTTTTGTCACGTTATATCCAAATTCCAACATGTCCCTAAGCAACCCATATCTTACAGTAGCCTTAAAGATCCAAGTCCAAATACAGGGAGCTCCACAAGCTAGAGATGCTATCCAGGAAACTCTTCACTACCAAATAGCTTAGCGAGTTCAGAACCATGTTATTGATCATTCATTTCTGGGTAGAGGTGATGCTTTACTGCTACATATAGATGCCCCAAATGGAACTACCACATGTACCCAAATACCTAGTGAAATACCAAAGTAAGAGCTTGTAAAAATTCTTCCTTACTCATGGGTTACAAATTATGAGTGGATGGGAGAACCTCCTGTTGAACCTCTTCGATCCACAGAACCAATCTTTGTCAAAAAATAGGACAAAACTGTATCCATAAGCTTTGACCACTCTCATCTCAAAAAATCAAATAACACAACCTTTTCTCTTCATATGTACCAGCCTACATCTGAACCTATGCCTGAAGATGAGAAGGATCTATTTGATTGGAGCCTTCCAGCTGTCATGAGTGAACACGATTGGATCAAACAATTTAATCATTAAAGTCGTGATGTAATATGGTTCAAATGTTTCAAAGTCGTGACGTAAGTTACAGAAGTACTGAGCAACATCCAACAACTCCAATCCTTCTGATTTGCACTAAAGTGGCTTAAGTTCACCGGGCACTGCCCTTGGGAGATCGAATGTGACTGCCAAGAATGTGTGGAGGATGAAGTTGAATATATAGAGAAGAAGACCAAACCCAAAAAGAAGAATGGGCGAGCGATACGAAGATGGGGATCCATCTATCGGTTCCCTTAGCCGTCCAAGAAAATATGAATTCATTGTCGCCTAAAAAACCCAAGATTGTCCAACTCTACCTACTCCAGCTAAAAACCTCACAACCCTCAAATCTTCATGATGACTTCATCTAGATCTAGCCACACTTCAGAATTCCCATCACAACAACCTTTTGAAAAAGATGGTGTAAGCCATGCACCAAAAATACCAAAGAAAAATGTTGTGTTGCCAACTGGAGAAAAGCCACCTACCAGTTTTATTGAGGCTACCATCAACTGGCAATAGAGAATGCAATCTGCCAAAACAAGGTGCTGACCAACATCGAGACTTCCCTCAAAAACATTGCTTACACACAGACCAAGATGATGAGCAAGGTAGAGAACATTGAGAAGAAAGTTGAATAGATATCCAACCAACATGTCGGTCTTATCCGAGCCCTAGAACTACGACTGTGGAATATGCAGTATGAGATCTGTCTACCAGGCACTTCACTTTTCCACTTCTTTTCACAACAACAAAAGGAAATGGTTGATATAAAAGAACAAATCAAACTACTACCACATGGACCTTTTCAGCCACAAAAAACCCAAAGCTACTCTCCAATATCCTCCTTTTTCCCTATGTCGTCACAAACATACTCACCACCTAAACTGGTCCATCCAGGTACTACCTCTTCTTTCACTCCGTATGAACCCACACCTTATCCTCAATAAACCAAGGAGGAAACTGAGTTTGATATTGCAAAATGGGTTTAGGAAAGGAAAGATGCCCTTGCAGCATAAAAACAGGACAAAAGAAGGAAAGAGGTTGGAGAAAGTTCAAAGGAGCATGATCAAGAAAACTTTATGATCTCAGATCAAGTTTTTCCGAAACTCTATGGCTTAGATGAAAATGATAGCACAGGATCCAGCACTTAAGAGACAATAGATAGCGATCCAACAGATGAAACTGAAGAAACGAATATCAATTCAAGTGAGGATCTCTCACTAGACACCTCCGAGGAAGACAATCCACCGATATACATGAACGGACTAAGAGAACCAGAAGTTTCTGAAGTTGATGATGATCAAGACGGGATAGCAGAAGACCATATTCTGGAAAGGAGACCAGAACAACCAACGCCAAAGTCGGTTGGAACTGCATTCCACACTTTCATTCTCGATGATGTCAAGGTTTAAAAATGCCACAAAGGATCAAAGATTTCCTTACTTGGATGGTAACAAAACACTTGGTAGAGTGAGAGAAATATCTAATCATGTCAGAGTTCACATCAAGGTTCTCCGGCATTCTTAGAGATTGGTGGATCGCACTAGGAATGTACGACAGGAATACTTTCCTCACATCCCAAGACTTTGCTTTCAACATCAGATTCCTGCATGAAGTCTTTTCTGGCGATATAGGACAAAGGTAAGAAAAGCTATAAAGACAATTCTTCGAGATAAAATGCGTATCATTCGACAGAGATGTCATTGATATTCATTTGAAGAAGATGGCAAAAATATACTTTGAACTTGGTGGAGACACCAGATTGAAGCAAGCCTTCGTTTCGTCCTTGCCAAAGATGTTAGCAGGACGAACCATGAAGATTATTAAGGAAAAGTTCCAATCAATGAAAATCCCTCAAGTTGGCTACATAAGGCAAGCAATTTTCATGGCGCTAGAAGATATCTTTACAAAAAGATCTGTTCCGAAACAGATCATGCACAACAATCCAGCCCTTGATAAAGCTTGAAGCAAGACTGACCTAATCACTGGGTCTAGTTGCTCTTGCCATGCTCGAAGGCAAAGTAGATAAAAGCAATAAAAGAAGTTCAAATGGCCAAAGCCTACTGGAAGAAGATCCAAATACACCAGGCGAACAAAATACTTCAGGAGAAAGCATCTAGGCAAGTTCCATAGGAATGACAGATGCTTCATCTGCCAAAAGATCGGACACTTCCCAAAGAACTATCTTAAATCTAAAAAGTCTATCTGGCTTGTCACGGAAATAGAAGAATACACTGATGTCGGGGAAAATGATCTCGAATCAGTCCTTTCTACAGAAGATGAGCCGTCAGAAGACACCCTTTTCTCCATGGAAGTATATGAAGAACATGGGCATGACCATTAGCAGATTTCAGAGGTTGAGGAAATCAACGACATTATCAATATTCCTCAGGTCCAGCTGAACATTTATCCATCCAAATGGGATAAGCCAATTTAGGTCATTGCATTCATGGATACTTGTGCAGCCTCATCAGTGATGAATCCAGCAGTGCTTCCTTATGATCAGTGGATTTCCCATTTCAAGAACTTCAACACCGCATCAAATGGAATTCTGAAAACCACGGTCATCAAAAAACATCTGATAACAATCGAGCTCTTCCCAGGAGTAAAATTCAGAACAAACCTATTCGGATCAGATGTCCCAGGAAAGGATCTCATAAACAAATTTGATATCTTCAGAAAACTCAAGGATCGACTCCACATTGGAGCTGATGGAACAGTGTTCAAAAAGCAGTTCAAGCCATACTAAGAAGTCTCACGCTTATTCCATATCACTAAAGATGAACAGATTAGAGAAATCGAGCAACAGTTGATGGAACATTCATGTATTGAATCTCCTAAGGAGTTCATGAAGAAATGTCGCAACCCACTCTAGTAGAATGAAGAATTCTTCATCAAAGTCCCATTCAAGAAGAATGAAAACATCAAATCAACAAAGGCAAGACACTCTGGCATGAATCTAGAGCACCTTCAACTTGCAAAGAAGGAGTACGCTAAACTCATGGAGTTTGGACTGATCGAGCCGTCTTACTCTCAATGGGCATGTGAAGCTTTCTATGTCAAAAGGGAGTTCAGCAAACAAGAGGTAAACTCATATTAGTCATAAATTACCAGTCACTCAACCATTTCCCCAAGATGATAAATACCTTATGCTTACACTATTTTTACACTTAGCCAAAGCTAGATATTTTTCCAAGTTTAATCTCAAACCTGGATTTTGGCAATTGGGGATACATCCTGAGGAAACACAAAAAATAGGATTTTGCATTCCTCATCAACACTTCCAATGGAAGGTTATGCCATTTGGGCTGTAACCTGCACCCTCTCTTTTCTAAAAAGCCATGATCAAAATCTTTTAGCCTTTCCTCAACACTTCACTTGTATACATTGACGATATCCTATTTTTCAGTGATACTCTAGAGGAACGATTTTCCTTGCTCCGTCATTTTCATGATATAGTAAGAGAAAATAGAGTTATGCTCTCTACAAAGAAAATGGTCCTTGTTCAAAAAGAAATTAATTTCTTAGGGATGCATATTAGCAATGGAGCATATAGTCCAGGTCCGCACATATGTTAGGAATTACTCAGATTTCCAGACACCAACTTCACCAAAAAGCAGCATGAACAATTTTTAGGGATTATATTTCTCCACTTAAAAAGATGCTTAAAAAGAATGCTCAAGCCCAACCATGGGGTAAAGAGCAGGATAAAGCTGTCCAAAGAATCAAGCGAATAACCCAATTGGTGAAGACTGTCCATATTCCTATGAAAAGAAGATACTGCAGACTGATGCCAACAATGAATACTGGAGTGCAGTTCTATTGGAAGAAAAAGATGGCCATAGAAGGATATGCGGATATGTTAGCGGAATATTCAAGGATTCAGAGCAGCACTACCGTTCCACCTTGAAGGAAATTTTAGCTGTGAAGAATGGAATCAAGAAATTCAACTTCTTCCTAATTCACACTGAATTCCTCATCGAGATGGATATGAAGGCATTCCCAAAGATGATCTAGTTAAATCAAAAGATACTTCCTCACCCGCAAATTCTCAGATGGGCACAATGGTTCTCACCCTACAAATTGTGGTGGCATATCAGTTGGACTTGCTTTAGAATTAGCTCAAGTTCATCTCGTGTACCATGTATTGCTGTTGAAAGAGTGTTTGGGTGATTCAGCCTTGGTGGTTCCGATAGACAACATTAGTGTGAAAGAAAGACTCAGTTATGAAGAAATTCCAATTGAAATCTTGGATTGACAAGTTCAAAGGATGAGGAACAATGAAGTAACCTCAGTTAAGGTGTTATGGAGGAATCAGCATGTCGAGGGAGCCACGTGGGAGGCCGAAGCGGATAAGATGTCTAAATACCCCCATTTATTCCCTATCGGCTCAGCTTCAAATTGACGTATTAAATTTTTGCCCTAAACCTCTATTCAGTTTTTCATGTCCTTCATGCGAATAAGTTTGTTTTATGATATGATATGTCTATGTGATGTCAGAACTCTGACCAGCTATGTGGTTCTCTTTGGGAGTAGTCGTTTCTTCAGTTTTCGACTTGAAAATCAATGATTTGCACCTATATATATATAGTGATTGTTGTTTCTGGGTTTTCTGCTTATTTATAACATTCGTGGATGGATGTTCACAACGGGGAGATATTGTAATATCTCGTGAATTCATGAATCGGACCCGGAAGTGAATTAGGAGAAAAACTGAAAAATATTGCAGCAATTGCAGAATAGGTCACTTAACGACTCGTGAGGAGGCCTAACGAGTCGTCAGGTGGCTCGTGGGGAAGGCCTAAGATATTGAAAGACTCGAGGTCCTCATGGGCGATGCAACGACTCGTTGTTAGTTACCACGAGTTGTCATGTCAATCGTGGGGTGGTCTTAGAGAAGGACAGTGAAGCTTATCCAGTGTACTTGACGGATGGCACCCAACGACTCGTCATCAGTCCTAACGACCCGTTAGGTGGGCCGTTACCAAGCCAGTGGAGTTTTGATGAAATATGAGGTAGTGTACTTGTTGGGTGAACCAATAGATCATGAGCCCTAGTAACGAGTAGTCAGGTCGTCCGTTAGGACCCCCCTGACAGTTATTTTCAGCGTTTTCAATAAGGGGTTTTCCATAATTCCTAATTTCTAAGGGCCCATGCTACGTCGTTTTAAGCTCGTAATAGAGGGTTTTAAGTTGATAAAAACCCATCTAGGCCATTTTTCTTCATGCATGCAAGGGTGAGAGCTTGAAAGGAAGAAAGTGAGGAGAATTTCAAGGTTTTCAAGGGAAATCTCAGCTGGGTAATTAGGAGTTAAGATTCTTCCATCCCAGGTATGTAAGGCTATGAGTGGCTGTTTTCTTCCACACCCATGCCCATTCCCTATAAATTTGTGATTAATTCGTGATGATCAAGTATGGTTTTTCAATCAATTGCATGATTCTTACATTTCTACTCATGGGTATGATTAATTGAGTTGTTATTAATGATTTATCGAGCTTGGGAGGATTCTAAATTAATTTATTTTACAAAATTGTTTCCTAAAACATTGAATCTAAAATGCCCATGTGTGGGGAGTTCCTAATAGAATGTCATGATGATGGAATAGATGATGAAAAGCATGTTTCCAAACATACCCATAATTTTTATAATACTTTCAAAGAAGGTTGAATTGACCCCAGTATAATGAGGCTTTGGGTACTGCCCAATGTTGAGTATGATGATGATTTCTCTTGAATTGTTTTTATTACTTGTTTTGGAGTGAAATATGCCAAATTATAATGTTTTCAAATGAATTGAATGGGTCCAAAAATGATAACATTTTGGGCAAGGTCCCTACGTTGATGATAATGATGTGATATTTCTTAAGTAGCCTTACCACATGGTTTTGGAGAAAAGCCTTCCACTATTCTTGATCTTGTGGTATGTGTCGTAGTAAAGCTTCTCATCTACATGAATTCATAATTGAGATGTATGTCGCCGTTAAACTTCATTTCATATGTTGTTGACTTTAAGCATGATTCTACTCTAAGCTTTGTCAAGATGAGATTGTTGAGCTTCATATTTATATGATGTCTAATGCATGCATGATTTCATAATGAGCTTTATCAATAGACAATGTTGAGCTTCGTCACTAGACGATTTTGAGCTTCATATTTATAAGATGTAGAGCATAGCATGTTTTGGGAGAAGAGTCTAGCACCGAGAGGGTTAAGGTCGACTACCCTATGCCCCAGAACTATGCGCCAACGTAGGTTGATTCCATCTTATTATTCGGACCTCCTTTGTGAGCTATCCCTGACCCGATTTGCCCCTTTGAGCTTGATGTCGATATCATGGTATCATCCATTTCCATGGAAAGGTTATGGATGGCTCTACCGACTTGAGTGTGATAGTTAGGACCACATAAGCTCTATCGTGGTATGTCGGTTAAGTGACGAGTCTCCCACTGTCTATATCATTTGAATTTTCATATCCATTACGTATGATGATTATCTTATGCATGCATGTTTGAAAAGCAAGGTTTGATTCGTTGTTTAACTTTTATATAAATGTTATGATTTAGCTTTTAATCATTCGATTTAGTCATGATGTTCTAAAGCCATGCATGACCATGCATTAAATAAGAATGATTTCATAATGAATGCTTGTGATCGTTTCTTATCCTTAAAGGCTATCATATATGTAAGAATTCTTTTAAAAAGGCTATTATTGCTCAAGTTGTTTTACTTACCTTGCATACTAGGTACATTCCACGTACTGACTGCATACCTTCTATGCTGCATCGTTTCATGATGCAGGATCGCGTTCTCAGGTTCAGCCCCGTTCATAGCTGCCTATCAGAGTTAACATTTGCTTTCTTGGTGAGTCCTCATCCTCCAAGGACTAGACTTTCAGTTATTTTGAGCATATTTTCAGTTTCAGTACTTTCGAGCTAGTTGGGGATGTTGTCCCATCAGCTCGACCAGATGAGAGGCTTATCATACTTAGATATGTATTCAGCTTTAGATGTTCATTCTATTGTAATGATAAGTTAGACTTCCGATGAGTTTATATTTATGTTTCCTTCATGTTTATATGAGTTAGTTAATGCTTATGCCATGTGTCGACGTGGGGTCTCTCAAGGTCCGTTGTCCCGTGTCTACGATTCGGATGTACTCTCAAGTCATGATAGCTCCCTTCGACCATCAGGGACTCCCCCTTAGACGTCAGGGACCCTCTTGATATCAGTCATGGCATCATACTCTGTATTATTCCAGATTATTACTTTTTGCACGTCAGCGGTTGATATAGTAATGCATGTCTTTATAATGTGGTAATGTTAATTGAATATGTCAACCTCATTTAGGATTGTTGTACTTCACTTCTATTACGTTGCTATTAATATGTTTTATAGTACTTCCTTCTTGCTAATATTATGAGTTAAACAAGATTGTTGTACTTCACTTCTATTACGTTGCTATTAATATGTTTTTTATTACTTCCTTCTTGCTAATATTATGAGTTAGTTTACTTACACTTCCTGCATACTCTATACATTCCAAGTACTGACCGCACACCTCTTGTGCTATATCATTTTATGATATAAATTCAGGTCTCCAGGCTCCGCCGCGTGGTTAGATACGCTACCCCATTCTCCCAGCTGTTAGTGGTGAGTCCTCATCTTCTGACGACATGAGTAGCATTCTTGTTGTATTTTGTTTCATTTTTCAGTCGCTTGGAGTTAGTTGGGGGCTTGTCCCAGTAACTCATCAATTTATTAGAAGGCTTTCAGACTTGTTAGACAGATTCAACTTTGTATTTAAATGTTATTAAGTTGTCATTTTGATTTATATCAGTTTTTTAGTGAGTTCTTCCGCTTGTTCATGATGTTTGACGTTTCTTATGTTAAGTGTATGCGATGATTTTGCCATGGCTTGACTTGGAGCTTCTCAAGGTTCCTTGTCCTATGTCTACGATCCAGGTGTACTCTCGGGTTGTGATAGAAGGATGCTAAACCAAGGCTAATCAGATGGGTATTTGCTCTTACAAGAATTTGAGTTTGAGGTAAAGGACCAAAAGGGAACTAAGAATTAGGTGGCTGATAACTTATCTAGACTGGTGGTAGAGGCAAAATTTAAATATGAGATCGACATTGATGATGCTTTCCCAGATGAGTAGGTTTGGCTGCATCCAAGATTTTATTCCATGGTTTGCCCACTATGGAAATTATTTGGTGAGTGACATGATCCATGCATATATGACTTTGAAGCAAAGAAAGAAGTTTATGTTTGATGCATGGAGGTATTACTAGAATGAGCCATATTTGTTGTGTACTTCCACGTATGGGCTAATTCTTAGGTGCATTCCAGAGGTTGAGATGCTAAGCATACTTGAGGCCTGCAACTCATCTGTTGTTAGGGGTCATCATAGCGGTACCGGAACTGCACACAAAATTTTGTAGTGTGGGTACTATTGGCCCACAATCCACCAGGATGCATATGATTTAGCCAAGTCCTATGATAATTACCAAAGACAAGGCAGCATCACTCGTAAACATTAACTGCCATTAACCTAAATTAAGGAAGTAAAGCTATTCGATGTATGGGATATTGACTTCATGGGCTCATTTGTGAGCTCATGTGGGATGAAGTATATTTTGGTGGCTATGGATTATTTCTCAAAATGGGTGGAAGCCATTGTATTCCCTAATAATGAAGGGAAAAGTGTCACAATATTTCTACAAAAGCACATATTTGCAAGATTCGGTACTCCCAGAGCCATCATCAGCAATGATAGATCACACTTTTGTAATCGCCTCTTCAAAGCTCTGCTTGAGAAATATGTTGTAAAGCATAAGGTGGCAAAACCATACCATCCCCAGTCAAATGGACAAGTGGAAGTCTCTAACAGGGAGATCAAGAAGATCCTGGCGAAAAAAGTGAAGACCAACCGCACGGACTAGTCTAGGAAACTGGATGATGCACTTTGGGCATATTGGAGAGCTTCTAAGACCCCTATTTGGTACCTTACCCTATTAGCTGGTTTATAATAAGTCATGTCATTTTCCCGTAGATCTGGAGTACAAGGCAACATGGGCACTAAAGAAGTTGAACTTGGATTAGAGTGAAGCAGCCAAGTTAAGGCTAGATCAGCTGAATGATTTGGATGAATTCTGTCACGGAGCTTATTAATGTGAGGCCATCTATAAGTAGAGAATGAAAATCTATCATGACCAAAAGATTGCAAAAAGAGAGTTCAATTTTGGTGATTTAGTACTCCTGCTTAACTCAAGGCTCCGCCTACACCCATGTAAATTGAAGTCCAGATGAATACGACCATATCAAGTGGTGGAAGTGTCCCTATATGGTTTCCATTGAATTAGAGAACAAATATGGCAATAGGGTTAAAGTAAATGGGCAGAGAGTAAAAATGTATCTGGGAAACACCGATGAGGTAAAGGGAATCTAGTCAGTGTGTCTAGACGAGGCCTGAATAGTCAAAAAATTTGCATCGTGTTGTGACATTAAATCAAGCGCTGCGTGGGAGGCAACCCATGAATGATCAGTGAAGTCTGAGTAGCTAACAAAAGTTCTTATGGCACCACAGGTATGTCCCTCTCTTGGTTTTTCATTTTTTACTGCTTTGGGGACAAAGCATGACTTTTGAAAAGGGGGGGTGTACCTGTGTTTTTAGTTTTTGACCGTTTGAGGGTTTTTGTTGTAATGTTTCTTTTCCCTCCAACATGCTATCTAGTAAAACTGACATATTTAGGATTTTACTTTTTTTTAACTAGAAGTAGTTTAGAAATACTTTTCAACCAATAAATGCACATGTGTTTGATGTTTTGGAAATTGCTGAAAAAATTAGCCCTTCTTAAAAATTTTTGTGTTTAGCTGTGTATGTTGACTACAAAGCATCACTACTGTTGATTTTTTTATGGAATTTGCTAGATTAGCATTTTAATTGCAGCTTAGCTGTGCATGACCTAGCTAGGTAGAATAAATGCAAGGTTGTACCATGTGTGAGTGAGGATTATTACATAGTTCAATACTGTGTTGAGGATCTAGAACTTGCCTGATTGGTCTTTACATAGGTTGTAGGATAGTTGGTTAGGTAAGGATCATAGGACATTTTTGGTTTACCCCACTTTTAGCTTATACTGCCCTACAAAATAAAATGAATCACTTGATCCCACGTTTGAGCATAAAAGTCACCTTATCGTTGATTAGCTATAATACCTCGGAAGTGCCTAAGACTAGACTCGGGAATTTGAAATGAGAAACAATAGAAAAATCTGAACGACTCATGGTACGATACGTTGAAGGGTCTAACAACCCATTGAACACACTAGTTTTCAGGTTCTGCAGTAGGAGTTTTGTGGTAATGGTTCTGAGGATAACCCATTTGTTGATCTAACAGATCGTGGTAAGGGGTCATTGTCAGGGTGGTCCTTGTCCAGGGTGGATGGCGCGAGTCATGGAATGACTCTTTGTATAGGGCAATGAGTCATTGTAGGTTTTCATTGGGGGGCCTTCCAGAATATAAGCAGTGGTGGAAACGACCGAAAATAATGAGTCGTTGGGACTACTAACGACTCATCCCTGACTAGTCGTGACTGAAGACCTAAGTGGGAATTTGGCGAAGGAATGGGAGGCAGTGATGGGTCAGTTTAGAGTAACGACCCATCTTTCAAGTCATTGTATAAGGATCAGAGAACTGAAGAATGTAGAAAGGAAGTAACGGGTGGATACCATGAGTTATGGTATCAAAGAACGACCCGTTTAATTAGTCATTGTCACTAGCAGTGCAGAAATTCTAAACTTTTCATTAAGGGTATTTTCATAATTTTTAAGCCCTAAGGTCCTAATGATGTCTTTTTAAGCTCAGTTAGTAGGGTTTTATGTGTGTTAAACCTATTCTAAGCGTACCATTTCATACCTACAAATTAGAGTTCTTCCTTGGAGATTAATCTTGAAGAATTCCCCAATTTCTCTCCAATTTCCTTTAAACTTTCAGGAGGGAGTGTAAATCAGATTTACCCAGGTATGTGAGGCTACGAATGAGAGTTACTTTCACTCTCATGCTCCATATTCTTTTCAATTTCATGAATTTCAATTCTAGATTCAAGTTTCATGATCTTATGGGGTTTAATATTCCAATTCTTGTGATATTTTGTATGAATTATCTATGGGTCAATTCCCTTCATGTATCAAATCATGTTTTATGATATATGACATATTTTATAACTATTGTGATTATTAATTTATAATTTCAAGTTTTAATTAAATTATGCCCAATTAAGTATGCTTCATGAAAAGTGAAGTTTTGATTCCATTATGATCTTGATCTTCTTCAGTTCTAAATTATGATTTATGAATTATGGTATGAGTTCTCTCAAGTACTCATAATGGATTTATGAATATGAAGTATATAAATATTTTACAAGTATGCATGATTTTCATGATTTATGGATTTATGACTCCTGGCCAGGTCATGGACCCTTGTTCATGGTTAATCATGTATTTCAAGTGGGATCCATCATGTTATTATTTTACATAGCCATGAATTTTATGAATGATTTTACGGTTACTATATGAGCCCTCACGTACAGTTTTTGGAGCAGTGTTTACCATTGAGTAGTCCCAGCGTTTTGGTAAACCCGGTGGTCTCAGAACTATGTACCACCATAGATATATACATATATTTATTATTGGATACCTGTGATATCACCATGCACTCACGTCCCTTGGCCTGGCAAGCCTAGGACAGTCCTGACCACTTGGGAATAATGGGGCATCACGTAAGGCTCTATCATGATGGGGTTGGTTAAGACGAGCCCTCCCATTATTCCTTATGATTTATGCATGGATATGTTTACGTTACTTTGGCTCAAGTTATGTTTTATAAAGTTTTGTTTCATTACTATTATTATGATTGGAGTACGAATGGTTTGAAAACCTTGAGCCCTTATATTTACATTATGATATTTACTTTATGATCATGTTGTCCTACTATTATGAACTGTTATGTATTGTTAACTATCCGTTTTTACTTACCTTGTATACTCAGTACATTCCAAGTAGTTACCGCATACTCTATGTTGTATCGTTTCATGATAAAGGCTTGGATATTCAAGTTCAGTCTTGTCGGTAGCCTGATCCTCAGAGTTTGCATTCCTCAGCCATAGTTGTTGAGTCCCTCCTCCTCCTAGGATCCTTTTTCAGCTTAACTTCAGTATTTTCAATTTCAGTCCTTACTGATTAGTTATGGTCTTGTCTTATCAACTCGTTAGTATGCAGAGGCTTATCAGACATAGTATGTAATCAGCTTCAGAATTGTGTTATGTATTCAGACATTCAAATGTTATTATATTCTCAGACTTCAACTATTATGTATGTTATACTTCCACATTATTATGTTGAATTTTAGATGTCATGTTCATGCCATAGGTTGATTTGGAGCCTCTCGGGGTTCTTTGTCCTGTTCTTGGTCTAGGTCTATGTTCGGGTCGTGACATTAGCCCATTCACCATTCCTATTTTATTTACAATGAACCTATTTTTTCCCTGACCCTTAATAACATCAAACTCACACTTCATGGAAATGTATAATAAGGCTTTGTCAATAAAGAACCCAACAAAGGATTGGGATCGAACGCACAGGGAATAAGGTAAGAACTAGACTAGTGATGGTACTTAAACTTATTGGTAAGTCATCTCCAAATTGGTGGGGGTGGGGTGGGGGGTTAAAGAAAAACAATAATACAACAAGATTGCAATTGTGATTGCTATCAATATTTTCAAATAACAAGGGTAAGTATTCCCCATGAATTCATAACTACTTCATGTATACACTCGTTATCAATCCCAATTCTTACTTATAAAACTGAAAACTAGGGTTCATCCAAACAACTAGTTTATACCTATTGGATGACTGCACTCAATCGCAGGGTCAGGTCTCATGAGCGATTTTAAACTAACCGTTATCAATATGTCCCAAATTAACTTTCCAACGACCGCAACTCAAGTCATAAAAAAGATCATAAAAATCAAGGCTTTGTTGTAATTCTCTTTTCCTAATCTCTGCTTCTCTAGGTTCAAGCAAGTAAAAAATTGGCGCAAATCCTAACATTGCACATTGTTAAGAAACATTTAAAGATGACGAGAATACAATACAAGCATTTAGCATAGTCTTTGAATCACTTTGTGTAACCCTAATTTGATAATTCACTATGGTTCTCACAATCCTAGTTATAGAGGTTTTATCCACTCATGATTGTAAGATTGTAACTAGTATTCATAGACAAACATATAATTAAATACTTACAATAATAATTGGAAGAAAACCTGCTTTGAAAATTGATGAATAAAACCAAGAAAAATTGATAAAAGCAAGTGTTGATCTCAAGAATTGCTCTCTAAAATTAATAATAATTCACAAACAATTAACTAAATGTCTTATCTCACTATAATCACACATCTGCTGATATCTCTCTTCTACTAAAAAACATAAAAGGTATTTATACAGACATCAGAAACTTTTTCCTAAGCTAACAGGAAAATTTTCATATCTGGTGCCGACTCGTCCTACAAATGGTCATACGACCCGTAATAGGATTGTACAGGTCGTACCTTGCTATTGGACGTTCCTTGACTGCTGTGGAATTTACTATGTGTTGGAAACTGGTGCAACTCGTACCATGGTCCTACGAGTCGTACAATCCATCCACGACTTGGCCCTGAGAACTTTGACATCTTCTGAAGTTTTCTATGAGTGTTGTGGTACGCCTTGTACCTTACTCCTATGACTCGTAATTGCTTGTTGCATCTGGAGTTCTTCTAAGTCTTTAAGAATCACTGAAGCTCCCCGTGGCTCATGGTATGGGTCGTAAGTAGATGCTACGATCCGTGGGTTCCACCTGTACTAAGAGGCTGCTTGCACAAAGTTTCTCTAAAATTTTCCATGACTCTAGTTACAACTTATAACATCTTGGTATAGCTCGTACTTAGAGTCGTACTTTGCCTTCACATTATTTCAACTTTCTAATTTTTTCCACAAGTCACAGGACGACTCATACAATCTAGGTATGGCTTGTACTTAGATTTGTACATGGCTGATTTTCTGCATTTTTATGCATCTTTTGCACATTTGCTCTAACACCTATTTTCCCTGGAAAAAGTAAAACCACCTCATATCTGTATAAATATATCTAAGTCCATGTTGTTTTTTAGTTTAAAGCATCGAAACTGCTGTAAACTCACAGCACATCAACACCCTCAACTTGAGACTTTTGCAGGTCCTCAGGAAAAATAAACAAAAAAAAAACTAAAAATGATGCTTAACTAAAAAATAAACCTAGGATACTATACCAACATTAATAAAAATTTTCTCCATAAACTCAAATAGCTTTTGACCCTTTCCAGTAAACCAAATCTGCATATGCACATCAAGTAACCACAAACCATGAAAAATAGGGATCAAGATATGTTATCTAAGTATTAGCGGATAGTCAAGTCATCACTAATGCTTTTCACATGGACAACTGGCAGAATAAACATAAAACAAGTAGCCTTATTGTAAATGAAGTCCCCCTCTAACAGATATATAAAAATATGAAACATGGGACAAAAAAAGTAAGACTCTCACCCTCACAAGGAAGTTCCAAATACTGCACATCGGATACCATAGGTTTGCCCTTATTTTTTCTACTTTGGCCTTTTGGATGGTCAAGCTAGGATTATTATAGGACTTGATTCGGCCTTTAAAGTAGGATTTCAGGTTGGGTATGGAAGATATGGAATCTTTTTAGTGATTAAACCCTCCTTGGCACTACATACATGTGGCTCCACTTTTCACTTTTTTCACCCTTTTTTTCGTTTTCAACTTTTTCCTTCATTTTCACCATTTTTATGCAATTGTATAGGTGTGGTGTGTTTTCAAATTTTCATTCATTTTTCTCTTTTTGTATCTTCTTCTCAATTTTTTTCTTTCTTTTGTCTTGTCACACCACACCTCATTTTAAACCCTTTTTCTTTTCTCTTCCTTTTTCACATCCCCAAAATTTATGCACCCCTATTCTAGCCACTCTCAATTAGGAATTTTGCTTAGGTTGGGTTCACAATGTCCAAAGGAAGGAGTAGGACAAAAATAGGTCCATTATAAAAAAAATATATACGGTTAATCAGTTAATCAAAGAAAAATGATTCATTAAAGGCTCGAAAACGGGATGAAGGAATCATATTATTCTGGTAGGGTAATTTAAGCTAAAATGGGCTAAACAAAAATGGCCTATGATCATTTCCTAACCAACCATCCTAAAACCTATGTAAAGACCAACCGGGCACGTTCTAGATCCTCTACGCAGTATTGAACTTGGTATAGACCTCACTCATTCATAGTACATTTTTTGCGTGCATTCTACATGTCCAGTTTATACATGACTAACTATAACTATTCATGCTAATACACTAATTAAAACAAAAAGATCCACAGAAATCATGCTTTGCAATCAACAAGTACATAAATAACCATCTAAATTTTTAAACAGGGCCAATTTTTCAAAACATTAAAGCTGGTGCAATTTATTGGCTAAATAATCCTAAGCTACTTTGTAATTATACAAGAACTTCCTAAACATATCGGTTCTACTAGATAGCATGCTTGAGGAAAAAGAAACACGACAAGAAAAACCCTAGGACGAATCCAAAAATTCCAAAAGTACAAGTACACTCTCCTCCTTTTGCTTCGTCCCCGTAGCATACAATATAAATTAGAAGGAAGGAAATATACCTATGGTTCACTAAGCGCTCCTGTCATCCTGCAGAGGTAGTACCTCCACTGCATTCATGGCACTGGCGGTGGCTGGCAAATTCAGTGGTGTAACAATAGGGGGGATGGTTACCTCCTCAACAATACCAGTTGCTTCTACGACCTCTAGAATCACTAGTGATGAATGTGGCTCGCCTGAAGGGTCATTTCCACCCGCAAACTCAACGTGGACAATGGTGGAGCTACCCACTTCTCTCGCTCTCTCAAGCAGCTCTGACTTATGCTCATTGTATGTTTTCTTGCACTCCAATATCACACGCTTATTGTAATACCCCAGAAGTGCCTAAAATTAGACCCGGGAGTTTAAAAATTAAAACTGCTGAACTGGGGAAAATTGTTGCAGAAGGAGAGGTTCCATGGATTGTTGCATCAACTAACAACCCGTGGGAGTGAGTCGCGAAAGGTGTCTGGTTGTGGGTTAATGGAGACAATGACCGGTCCAACGACTCATTGTAGGGTACAACGAGTCATCGTATGGAACCGTGGTGAGAGTTGGACTTGAGGTTCAGGGATGCCATGGGCCACCTAATGACCCGTCGTGAGGTACCGCGGGTCATGGTGAGTAGCCGTTGATAGCTTAGTGAGGTGGTCAGTGTATCTGAAGAAATAAGACCATGAATTGTGGGTTCTAGTAACGAGTCATGGTAAGGCTCGTCGTTTGAGAAAGTGCCTAGGTTGATGAAGGAAATAACAGGTGATTACACGACCCATTGTAGGATTTAACGACCCTTTGTTTAGGTCGTTGTGTGAGCTGAGTCCTAGCCTGGACTGTGCAAACCACGAGTAGCCACAACGGGTTGTGGCATCCTCCAAAGACCCGCAGGGTTGTGCGTTATTTGGTCCAGTGAGCAGTTTTTTTTGCGATTTCAGTAAGGGTATTTCCATCATTCCTAAGTTCTAGGTGCCCATACTACATCGTTTAAATCTCGTTTCAGCGGGTTTAAGGAGGGGAAGGCCTATTCTAAGTTATTTCATTCCATGCATGCAAATTTGAGAGGTTGTAGAGGTGATTTAGAGCAAGTCTTCAGGGTTTCCATTGGAATCTCATCTTGGGCAATCAGGGAAGTGGTTGATTCATCCCTTCCAGGAATGTAGGGTTATGAGTGGGTGTTTCCTTCCTCACCCATGTCCAATCTCTATCCAAGTATGAGAAATTCTTATGATCAAGTTATGGGGTTTTTACCCAATTGCATAACTCTTCAATTTCTATACATGGGTACGATTAGATCATGTTTCTATTGATAAATTGTGAAGCATAGGCAGGTTTTAATTTGTTTTCAATAAAAATTGTGTTTTCTAGTTTTATGAATTTAAAGGCCCATTGATGAGAAGTTCATGAAAGAGGAGAATGATGTTGAATGTATGATGATTATGAGATTTGATGATGAAAAGCATGTTTCTAAAGCTACCCATGATTATGATATTTTTTTCCAAATGAATTAAGTAGATCAACGCATGATAAAGCTTTGGTAAATGCCCACATGTTAAGTTTAATGATGATTTTCCCGATCTAAGATTACCACATTGTTTTGGAGCAAAGACTACAAAATACGTTTTCATCTTGTGGTGTGTTTCAAAATAAAGCTTCTCATATGCATGAATTCACAATTGAGATTTATGTTATTATTGAGCTTCGTTTTCATACGATGTCAAGCCTATGCATGATATTGAGCTTTGTAAATAGACAATGTTGAGCTTAATTTTTATACGATGTTGAGTTATGCATGTTTTCATCTTTGAGATTGATCAATAGACGATGTTGAGCTTCATTTTATACGATATAGAGCATTGCATGTTTTGGGAGAAGAGTGTAGCACCAAGCAGGCTAAGGTTCGATAACCCTATGCCCCAGAACTATGTGCCAATGTAGGTTGTTACTATTATATTATTGGGACATCCCTTGTGAGATATCCCCGACCCAAATGGACCATGAGCTTGATATCGATATCTTGGCAGCGTCCTTAGCCCTGGCAAGGTTTTGGACGGCTCTGCCCACTTAAGTGTGATAGTCGGGACCACGTAAGCTCTATCATGGTAAGTTAGTTAAGTGACGAGTCTCCCATTGTCTATATGATTTCAAATTTTGCATATTCATTACGCATACTTATATTTTTAATATGCGTTATCCAAAAGCCAGGTTTGACTCATTGTTCAGCTTTTCTTATAAATGCCATATTTCAACTTTGAGTCATTCAAGTCAGCCATGATGTTATGAAGCTACGTATAGCCATGTTTATGAAATGTTATGATTTCTGAAAGAGTGCATGTCAACCCTCCTCTCAAATTTGAAAGCTTATGATATGATATGAATTGTTTTAAATGATTTACTTTCAATTAAGAGGTTTTACTTACCTTGCATATGCGGTACATTCCACGAACTGACTGCATACTTTCGATGATGTATCGTTTCATGATACAAGACCCAGCTCCCAAGCTCAACCTCACTCGTAGTCAATTTTTAGAGTTAGCACCTACTTAGTTGGTGAGTCCTCATACTTTGAGGGCTGGACTTTCAGTTTCCTTGTATATTTTCAGTTTCAAAATTGTTGAGTTTATTGGGGTCTTTTCCCATCAACTCGTTCATATTAGAGGCTTTTTAGACTCATGTATGTATTCAGCTTCCGATGCTTATTCTGATGATATGTTGTGTTAGACTTCCGCTAAGTTTATAATGTTGAATCTTCAGTTTACTAATTGAGTTAGATGTATGTTTGTGCCATGGGTTGACTTGGGGTCTCTCGGGGTCCCTTGTCCCGTGTCTATGATCCGGGCATCCATTCAGGTCGTGACGAATCTGGTATCAGAGAAATACATTTTGAAGTATCCTAGGGTGTCTAAAAGTTGCATTAAGTAGAGTCTTTTTCAAGGGTGTGAAGCGCGCCACACTTATGACGAAGAGGCTTCAAGACATTTAGGAATCGTTCCCTTCTTGCATGATCTATGTTGTGCGATGACAAACCTTTCTATCCTTCTAATTCGTGTTATTCATGATTGTAGAATCATGGCTCCTTGAAGGATAAACAGAAGGAGGAATGAAGGTGGTGAAGGCCACGAGGGTGGAAATGGTTATGGGCATTAGCTAGCCCCACCAGTCCAGGAGCCTACTGCGCATGCTGAGTTCCGGTACGCTATTCCGATGCTTGCGCAGGCCTTGACCGCTTAGGTCAATCAGCAGGCCATTACGTATGTTCTGAAAAATGGAAATGCAGTGGCGGCTCTAGTTAGAGACTTCTTGTGGATGAACCCGCTGGAGTTCACGAGGTTGAAGGTAGGTGAGGACCCACATGATTTCAGGGATGAGGTTGTAAAGATCACCCATGTCATGGGGGTGAGTAGCGTTGAGTGTGCAGAGGGTGCCTCCTACCAGTTGAAAGTGGTTGCACATATCTGGTTTCATCAATAGAAGGATAGTAGGGCTGTAGGAGTAGTTCCGATCACTTGGGAAGAGTTCCAGGTTGCATTCTTAGACCAGTTTTTCCCTCGGGAGATGAGGGAGTTTAAAGCAGCTGAGTTTTTGAATTTGATGCAGGGGAGAATGATTGTACAAGAGTATGACCTCAAGTTCACTTGCTTATCAAAACATACTCCAGAGTTTGTAGCCTATAGGAGGATGCGGGTGAGTAGATTCGTTCATGGAGTCGCAGGTTGTTTTGACAAAGACTGCAAGACAGCCATGCTGCACTAGGATATGTACTTTCCTCAAATAGTGTTGTACGCCCAACAAATGGAGGCAGCCCATTCGAGAGAGAGGGAGGCCAAGAGGGCCAGGACCGAGGACTATAGATTCTCTCAGCAGAGGTCCGATAGTGGGCACCAATAGCAGACCCACTAGAGATAATCAACCCCAACATCTTTGGAATTAAGTGTGGCATCCAGGCCCAGACGTTATCAGAGTGGGCGAGCATCAGTCTCGAGGGGTCATAGCAGTAGGCCCATAGATTCCAGCATCCCAACTTGCCGTAGGTGTGGGTGAGGGCACACAGGCTAGTGTTTGGCAGGTTCAGGAGCTTTTTTTGGATGTGGGTAGCCCATAAACATGCTTAGAGATTATCCTTCTATGACACAGGATCAGGTTGGGGGCCGAGGCCCAGCTTCTAGCTCAACAGCCCCTCTCGCACGCTCTTCTCATTATGGAGCATCTACTAGCATAGTTGGCGGTCAGTGCCAGAACAGATTCTATGCCTTATCATCCCGCTAGGAGAAGGAGGTCTACCCGAATGTGGTCACTGGTATGTTGTGAGTTTTCCATATAGATGTATATGCTTTGTTAGATCCGAGGGATACCTTATCCTTCGTGACACCATATGTGGCGAGTAGCTTTGGAGTCAGTCCCGATGTCTTGTTAGAACCCATCTCAGTTTCCACTCCCGTAGGTGACTCAGTTATATATAGATGGGTGTATAGAGGTTGCCCAGTCTCTATTTGTCATAAGGTCACCTCAGCAGATTTGATAGAATTAGCCATGACCGATATCGATGTTATTCTCAGGATGAATTTTCTATTTGCATGTTATGCTTCAGTTGATTGTAGATCCTGATTAGTAGAATTCAAATTTTTGGGTGAGTCAGTCTTAGAGTGGAATGGTAGTTCAGTTTTGCTTGTAGGTCAAATCATTTCCTACGTTAAGGCCAGGAAGATGATTTCTAAGGGTTGCATGTATCATCTAGTTAGGGTTAAGGATGTGGAGTCCAAAACCCCGACTATCCAGTCAGTTGCAGTAGTACGTGAGTTTCCAATGATCTTTCATGATGATTTTCCGGTAATCCCTCCAGAGCATGATATTGACATCGGTATAGATCTTCTTCCCGCCATGCAGCCTATATATATTTTGCCCCTACAGAATGGCTCTATCTGAGCTAAAAGAGTTGAAATATCAGTGGAAGGACCTATTAGATAAGGGATTTATTAGATCGAGTAAGTCTTTATGGGGTGCACTAGTCTTCTCCGTGCGGAAGAAAGATGGTTCTCTTCTAATGCGTATTGATTATAGGCAGTTGAACAAGGTCACAGTGAAGAACAGGTATCCCTTACCCAGGATTGATGATTTCTTTGACAAGCTTCAGGATGCCAAGTGTTTCTCCAAGGTGGATCTCAGATTCGGGTATCACCAACTTAGGGTTCAGGAGAGCGACATCTCAAAGACCGCTTTCAAGACTCAGTATGGTCACTACGAATTTGTTGTTATGTCGTTTGAACTAATAAATGCCTTGCAACTTTTATGGATCTAATGAACAGGGTGTGCAAGGTATATTTGGACATGTTCGTTATTGTGTTCATTGATGACATCCTTATATACTCTTGGAGCGAGGAGGAGCATGTCGCTAACTTGAGAGTAGTGCTCCAGACCCTCAAGGATCGTCAGTTGTATGCAAAGTTCAGCAAGTGGGAATTTTGGTTGAACTTGGTTGCATTTTTGGGTTATGTGGCATCGAGTGAGGGCATAAAGGTAGATTCTCCTAAGATTGAGGCAGTGATGTATGGGCCCAGACCGGTGAACCCATCAGATATCAGGAGGTTTTTGGGATTAGCGGGTTATTATCGAAGATTTGTTGAGGGTTTTTCATCTATTGCAGAACCTTTGACCAAGTTGACTCAGAAAAAGGTAAAGTTCCAATGGTCGGATGTTTGTGAGAAAAGATTTCTAGAATTGAATACTCGACTCACTTCAACACAAGTGTTGACCCTACCCGAGGGTACTGATGGTTTTTTGGTGTGTTGTGACACTTCGAGAATCATACTTGGATGTATGTTCATGCAGCATGGGAGAGTGATAGCATACGCATCAAGACAATTGAATGTTTATGAGAAAATTAACCAACCCATGATCTTGAGTTGGCCGCGGTGGTGTTTACATTGAAGATATTGTGGCATTACTTGTATGGGGTTTGTATGGATGTATTCACGGATCACAAGGGCTTGCAATATGTGTTTATTCAGAAAGATCTCAATCTTCAGTAAAGGAGGTGGTTGGAGCTACTTAAGGACTACGATATGAGTGTTCTTTACCACACTAGTAAGGCTAATGCAGTAGCAGACATGCTTAGTAGGCTCTCTATGGAGACTGTGTCCCACGTGGATGAAGGAAAGAAGGAGTTGGTGAAAGATGTCCATCGACTTGTGAGGTTGGGAGTTAGATTGGTCAACTCGACCGATGGCAGCGTTGTTGTGCAAAATGGATCAGAATTGTCCTTGGTGACTGATGTGAAGGCTAGACAAGATGAGGATCTGATTTTTGTAAAGCTGAAAGAAGTTGCTCAGAGTTAGAAGGTGGAGGTCTTCTCCCAAGGGGGAGATGGGGTGTCATGGTATAGGGTTGTCTATGTGTTTGAGATATTGACAATTTGAGGGACCAGATATTGCATGAGGTGCATGGATATAGGTATTCTATCCATCCGACTGCCACCAAGATGTATCACGATTTGTGGGAAATATATTGGTGGAACAACATGAAGAAGGATATTGTAGAATTCATAGCTAAGTGCCAGAACTCTCAACAAGTGAAAGTTGAGCATCAAAGGCCGAGAGGCGTACTTCACGATATTACTTCCCACTTTGAAGTGGGAAGAGATTAATATTGATTTGATTATAGAAGTGGCTTGGGACTCAGGTTAAGCTTAGTACAAACTTTCATTTGCAAACGGATGGACAAGCAGAACTAATAATCCAGACTCTTGAGGACATGCTGAGGGCATGTGTGATGGATTTCAAAGGTTGTTGGGATGATCATTTGTCCTTGATCGAGTTTGCTTATAATAAAAGCTACCACTCTAGCATCCAGATGGCACCTTCAGAAGCTCTTTATAGGCGAAGGTGTAGATCGCCCATTGGATGGTTTGAGGTTGGTGAGGCATCTATGATAGGTCCTAATTCGGTTCATGAGGCCATGGTAAAGGTTCAGTTTATAAGGGAAAGGCTGTGAACCGCTCAAAGTCGTCAAAAGTCATATGCTGATGTGAGGAGAAGATATTTGGAGTTTTAGGTAGACCATTGGGTATTTCTAAAGGTATCTCCTATGAAAGGAGTCATGCGATTTGGGAAGAAACGAAAAATCAATCCCTGCTATGTTGGTCCCTACCGGATTATTAGAAGAGTTGGTAAGGTAGCATATGAGTTGGACCTACCCTCAGAGTTATCTTCTGTACATCCCGTGTTACATATGTCATTCTTGCAGAAGTGCTTGGGTGACCCAGCTTTAGTTCTCCCAGTGGAAAATGTTAGTGTGAGAGATAGCCTCAGTTATGAGGAAATTCCAGTTGCAATCTTGGATCGTCAGGTTCAGAGGCTGAGGAAAAAAGAAGTAGCTTCAGTAAAGGTGTTATGGAGAAATCAACATGTTGAAGGAGCTTCGTGGGAAGATGAAGTGGATATGATGGCTAAAAACCCTCACCTTTTCCCTACCGACTCAGTTTCAATTTGAGGTATCAACTTTTGCCCTAATTCTCTAATCAGTTTCCATGTTCAGTTCATGTGCACAAGTTTCTTTTATGAATATGGGTGTGTATGTGATTTGGGAATTCAGTTCATCCATATATTTTGAATCGGAGGTAGTCATTACATTAGTTTTCGATTTAAAAGATTCGTATTTGAATATGATAATTTCATGTTTTTGCTTTCTGCTTGTTTCCTACATTCGGGAACAAATGTTCCCAAGGGAGAGATATGGTAATACCCCGGAAGTGTGTAAGATTAGACCCAGGAGTTTAAAAATTTAAACTACTGAAACTGCGGAAAATTGTTGTAGAACGAGAGGTTCCACGGATCATGGGATCAACCAACGACCCGTGGGAGTGACTCATGAAAGGTGTCTGGTTGTGGGTCAATGGAGACAACGTCCGGTCCAAAAATTCATTGTAGGGTACAACGAGTCATCGTATGGAACCGTGGTGAGAGTTGGACTTGAGGTTCACGCATACCACGGGCCACCCAATGACCCGTTGTGAGGTACCACGGGTCATGGTGGGTAGCCATCATTAGCTTAGTGAGGTGGTCAGTGTATCTGAAGAAATAAGACCATGAATCGTGGGTTCTACTAACGAGTCATGGTAAGGCTCGTCGTTTTATAAAGTGCCTAGGTTGATGAAGGAAATAATGGGTGATTAAACGACCCATTGTAGGATTTAACGACCCTTTGTTTAGGTCGTTGTGTGAGCTGAGGCCTATCCTGGATAGTGCAAAGCACGAGTAGCCACCACAGGTCGTGGTATCCTCCAACGACCCGTAGGGTCGTCTATTGTTTGGTCTATTGAGTAGTTTTTTCTGCATTTTTAGTAAGGGTATTTTCGTCATTCCTATGTTCTAGGGACCTATACTACATTTTTTAAGGCTCGTTTCAGGGGGTTTAAGGAGGGGAAATCCTATTCTAAGTTATTTCAGTCCATGCATGCAAAGTTGAGAGGTTTAAGAGGTTATTTAGAGCAAGTCTTCAAGTTTTCCATTGGAATCTCATCTTGGGCAATCAAGGAAGTGGTAGAATCATCCCTTCCAGGTATGGAGGGTTATGAGTGGGTGTTTCCTTCTTCACCCCTGCCCAATCTCTATCTAAGTATGAGAAATTCTTATGATCAAGTTATGGGGTTTTTACCCAATTGCATAATTCTGCAATTTCTATGCATGGGTACAATTAGATTATGTTTCTATTGATTAATTGTGATGCATGGGCAGGTTTTAAATTGTTTTCAATCAAAATTGTGTTTCTAGTTTTATGAATTTAAAGACCCAATTATGAGAAGTTCATGAAAGAAGAGAATTATGTTGAATGTAGGATAATGATGAGATTTGATGATGAAAAACATGTTTCCAAAGCTACCCATGATTATGATATTATTTTGAAAATGAATTGAGTAGATCCAAGCCTGATAAAGCTTTGGCAATGCCCACATGTTAAGTTCAAATGATGATTTTCCTGATCTAAGCTTACCACATTATTTTGGAGCAAAGACTCCCAAATACGTTTTCAGCTTGTGGTATGTTTTGAAATAAAGCTTCTCATATGCATGAATTAACTATTGATATATATGATATTATTGAGGTTCGCCTTTATACGATGTCGAGTCTATGCATGATTTCATTATTGATCTTTGACGGCTCTGCCCACTTGAGTGTGATAGTCGGGACCACGTAAGCTCTATTGTGGTATGTCGGTTAAGTGATAAGTCTCCCATTGTCTATATGATTTCAGATTTGGCATATCCATTACTCATACTTATATTTAAAATATGCATAATCTAAAAGCCAGGTTTGACTCATTATTCAGCTTTTCTTATAAATGTCATATTTTAGATTTGAATCATTCGAGTCAGCTATGATGTCATGAAGCTATGTATAACCATGTTTATGAAAAGTTACGATTTCTGAAAGAGTGCATATCAACCCTTCACTCAGATTTGAAAGCTTATGATATGATATGACTTGTTTTAAATGAATTACTTTCAATTAGTGGTTTTACTTACCTTGCATACTCGGTACATTCCACGTACTGACTGCATACTTTCTATGATGTATCATTTCATGATACAGGACCCAGCTCCCAGGCTCAACCCTGCTAGTTGTCAGTTGTCAGAGTTAGCACCTACTTTGTTGGTGAGTCCTCATCCTTCGAGGGATAGACTTTCAGTTTCCTTGTGTATGTTCAGTTTTAGTATTGCTGAGTTAGTTGGGGTCTTGTCCCATCATCTCATCCAAATTAGAGGCTTTTCAGACTCATGTATATATTCAGCTTCAAATGCTTATTTGGATGATATGTTGAGTTAGACTTCTGCTGAGTTTATTGTTCGGGGTGTTTCGCAAGTACACGCAAGTGCATGTGGTCGAACAAGTAGTAAAATGGATAAAGTAAGCCAAGTATCGATCCTATAGGGACTGAACCAAGGTAATAGTCGAATTAAGTGTTAATGAACACTAACTCTAAAAAAATGCAGACAACAATTTAAAGAAGATTTTGAGAGTTGGTTTCCTAGTTTTTTACTAATCTAAAACAAAATTATAAAGTGAGTCTAAACTTTAGTAGTGAGCAAGCTGAGGCTAAAGTGAACATGCAGGGAAGTAATTTATCGATGCAATTCGGTTAATCTTTCCTTCGGTTGCTAGTCAAGAATTATTGTCTATGGAGAGAAACTTTCGTATTCTACCCAACTTAAGAATCATGAACCTTCAACCTACATTTCTGTGATAAAAGAATTTCATGTTCTAGCCATACGAAACTGATTCCTTATTTGACTAATATGACTTTCAGATATATTTCTATTATGAAGGTAAATCAATTCTCAATTTTCCCAAACTAAGAAGAGATCATATCCTACCAATTCACAACTTTCCAATTTCTTTCCTTTTCAAGATAAAATTGGATTTTTTAGATATACATTAACATTAGCCAGACATTAATGCAGTAAGAACAAGAATTGATAGAACGACCATGGAAGAAAAGATGAAAAACCAAAATGATCAACAATTACATTCCACTACAAATGTTCTTGACCTCAGCAAGAAGTGAATTTAGACACTCATTTGTGGATTAAACATCATCAAATGAGTATAAATCATACAAACAATTGAAATAAAGGAGAAAGAGATAGAGAAGAACCCTATGATTTCCGTCTCCTCAACTGTCTGTAACCCACGTTCTTGCTCAACTAAGTCAGAATCATTAAAAATAAACCTAAGTATGCTATTTATACTAGTGGGTATTTTTCCCGTAATAACAAGCAACATGTCACGGAGTGCATCGCGGAGCACTCCCTCCGTGATACGGTGCAAACGCGGACCCTCACTGGAATTTTATGTTCCAGGTAAATATAGGCAACGTGCCACGACATGTAATGCGGGGCTTGGCCTACGTACCACGACGCTGTCGCGAACCCTTACTGGAATTTGACAAAATAACTCATCCGAGGCAGACTGCCTCTGTGATGGCAGCGTGACATGGCTCCATCGCAGAGCCCTTTTATTTGCTTCATTTCCTTGACCTCTTCCACTACTCGCTTCCGCGTCCATTCCTGATTTTCACCAACATCCAACTTAGCTTCCTAAAATTACATTTTTCCTGCAAAACAACACTAATCATGTTGGTTAGTATAAATTCACATTTTTACTACAAAGCACATGAGAAAGTACAAATAACAATAGATAAACAAGACAAAATAGATCATTTGAGCATCAATTGGGCATATAATTCTGCCCAAGATAATTTATATTGTTTAATCTTCAGTTTACTAATTGAGTTAGATATATGCTTCTACTATGGGTTTACTTGGGGTCTCTTGGGGTCCCTTGTCCCGTGTCTATGATCCAAGCCTCCGTTTGGGTAATGACACTTGTGGTCGCTACACTTTCACTCTTTCTTTTCCTTCTTTCTCTTCTTCTTTAGGGTCTCGTCTACAACATTCTCAAAGAGCCTCTTTTTCTTTTTTTCTCTTTCAGCTCCTGTCGGATCCTAATATGCCGCCAATTCAATCTCCTCATCTATACCAATGTCAAGGTCAGGAAGAGTGGGGATACTAGAATTGCAAGTAGTCGTGATGATAGCTCGGATGCTTGGCTCTAAAGTGCCCCCAACTCCTCAAAGAGCCTACCAGTGTCCTTTTGCTCAGCTATGTGATCATTAAAGCGGCTCTCAAAGCTATCTAGTATAGCATGTAGGACCCGTGGAACTATCTCAATCTCCACCATCACCCAAGGCTTCACATTTCTCATCATAGACTGTACCTCTTCTATGCTATGGTCAGTCTCTTGGCCATCTTCTGGAAAAATTCCTGAGGCACTAGCATGTATCCAGTTGGATTCTGGCTCATAAAGCCCATAGGTAGTGTGGAGGAGGTGCTGGGAGCTGCATCTGAATGACCGACATCTGTAGCTAGTGTCTTGTCTTGTTCCTATAAGGTGGGGGCCTTCACCTACTCACCCCCAATTGTCCGTGGTACCGGGACTGCAGTAAAATGTCGTGCTCAGATTAGCGGGTTCATTTCATCACAGATTAAGCCAATATCTGCTATTTATTGTCCTCCGATCAATTTCTCCTCACCACAAGACACCTTGATACCTACCTCTGCGCACAACTTGAATATGAGATTTGGGAATAGGATAGTAGTGCTCAATCCTCTAGCCCAATCCATATCTCATCCGCACTGACCCTCGGGATGTTAATAGGGTATCTAGACATGATACACTCCACCAATGCTACTCTGTCTGCACTGAGGGTATTGTCATTAAAGGTCGAGGACAACTAGAGGCGAACTAATGTCAAACAGGCTTTTTCTATGAATTTTAATGAATTCTTAGTGACCTACTTTCCACTACTAACACATTTTGCTTCCTCTTTGTCCTCAGCAATAGCCCCAGACAACCACTGAATCTACCTCTGCCTCTTATCAATGCCTAACTGTTTGATCCTTTTCATGGCATCCACACGATAGTCATACTCCGTTGTAGTGTGTGGTGGTATTAATTGGGGCCCATATAACACCCGAGCAATGGTGCCCTCGGATATATCAATAGTGTAGCCTCATACTATGACGCTCTCCAATTTTGGGATGATCTTTCAACTTTTAACCTTCCTTTGATTTCTGCTCCATGGTCGCCAAATAATTCGCATAGAACTCCTGGACTATCTCTGAACAGTATCAATCCTGGGTTCTAGCAATCAAATCAAGCCCATAATAGCTGAATAGCTGGTTCATCTCCTCCACCACATTCAGTGCATTGGTGAGGATCCGCGGCTCTTCCTGAATACTCCGCATGGGTTTGTTCTTGGCGGTGAGAGCAAGACCCTGTTTATAGATCTCCTGTGCTCACGGTACTCTCCACTGAATAGTACAGTTCTCCCTAGGAGAAGTCTGCTCCTGCTCGACAATAGCTGCCTCCTCCTTAAATCCGGACTCACTGTCTCCATAGCTAGATTAGGCATCCTCGGACCCCTTGATCTTGGGCAAATTTATATGCCCAAGTGATACTCAAATGTGTCGTTTTAGCCTTGTTTAGCTATCAATGTTTATACATTCTCATATGATTGATAATAAAATGTGAATTTATACTAACCAACATGATTAGCGTTGTTTTGCAGGTGAAATATAATTTTGTGAAGCTAAAATGTGTGTTGGGAGAGATCGGGGTTGGACTCGGATGTTAGCAAAGGACAAATCATTGGACGACAGAAATTAAAGGGGCTCCGTGATGGAGTCGTGTCACGCTGCCATCGCGGAGGCCTTCTGCCTGGATAGGGAATTTTTGGCCAAATTCCAGTGTGGGTGCGCGTTGGGGCCGTGGCACGTTGGCCTAGCCCCGCGTTACAGGTCGTGCCACGTTGGGCCTTATTACCTGGACAGTCAATTTCCACTGAGGCTCCGCATCAGTGGCGTGTCACGGAGGCAGTGCTCCGTGATGCACTCCGTGACACGTTGCTTGTTATTCCGGGAAAAATTCCCACTAGAATAAATAGAACACTTAGGTTCATTTTTTAATTATTCTGACTTGGTGGAGCAAGAACGTGGGTTACAGGCAGTTGAGGGGACGAAATTATTAACGTTTTTCTCTATCTCCTTCTTCTTTATTTCAATTGCTTGTATGTTTAACACTCATTTAACGATGTTTAATCCACGAATGGGTGGCTAATTCCTCTTCTTGCTGAGGTTAAGAACAATGGTATTGAAATGTGATTGTTGATTAAGATGGTTTTTCATCTTTTCTTCCATGGTTGTTCTATTGATTCTTGTTCTTCCTGCATTAATGTGCGGCCAATGTTAATGTATATCTAAAAAGTCCGGTTTCACTCGAGAGAGCGAGAAATTGGAAAGTTGTGAATCAATAGGATATGATCTTTTCTTAGTTTGGGAAAATTGAGAATTGATTTACCTTCTGGATAGAAATATACCTGAAAGTCATATTAGTCAATTAAGGAATCGGTTTTGTATAGCTGGAACATGAAGTTCGTTTAATCACAGAAATGTAGGTGGACGGTTCATGATTCTTAAGTTGGGTTAAATACGAGAGTTTTAATCCGTTGGCAATAATTCTTGATTAGCAACCGGAGGAAAAGTTAACCAAATTATATCGATAATTTATTTCCTTACATGTTCGTTTAACCTCAGCATGCTCACATTCATAGTTCAGACTCAAATTATATAATCTTTGTAGACTTAGGATAAAATTAGAAATCAAAATATCAAACTCTTCTTTGCACTATTATCTTCATTTTTAGAGTAAATATAGTAACACTTAAGTAGATTGTTACCTTATCCCAGTCCCTGTGGGATCGATACTTGGCTTACTTGAGCCACTTTTCTACTTGTTCGACCGCGTGCACTTGCGTGTAGTTATACACCCAAATATCAAGTCAAACACCCCTCATCATTATGAGAGCCAGTTCTAGACTCTTAAGCTCTTTCCTCAGCTCCCTCCTCAGTCCGGTGAGCACTAGAAGATGTGGTAGTGGACACCTCAGCCTGGGAGTTAGCTATTGCCCTAGTGGTTCAGGTTCCACTAGTGTCAGATGTATCTACCCTATAAGCCTCCAATGAACCACTAGGTGTGTTGCCTGCATGTTCAGATTTAGAGGTTTCGTCTATCAATGACCTCTGAGCAGTTTCTTTGGATGCTTTCCTCTTCTGAGTCATTGTATTAGGGGAGAAAAAGGGTTAGAATTACAAATCTATTAAAAAGAAAGTAAGAGAAAATTCCTCTGCAATTTTTCACGGGTCTACAGTTTGAGTCGCACCTTGGAGGTAAGACCCATACCGAGACTCATAATGTCTCAAAGAAAATCTATGTGTTACACCCCGTAAGTTCTTGACACTTAGTTGGCCTATTTGCTTGTTGGTTAAGAGTTTTAGAATGCCAAACGTGCGAGAAAAGGGCCCAGAGAGAGACCGGACAAGCGCCAAGTCAGAGCGCCGCAAGGCAAATGCGACTTATAAATCGCATTCGACAAATGCGACTTAAAGGGGGTTCAGGTACAAGTATATAAAGCCCCACTTCGGTTTATTTTTGGTCATTTTCATTCTTCATTTCCAGAGAATTAACAAAAACAGGGGAGGGACAAAGGTTCAACATAAATTTCCTTCCGTTTATGCTGTCAAACATAGTCCAAACTCAAATTAACTTCGGGTAGAGAAGTATAAAGCTGCAGGGAGCATTCCTACGGAGTTAGTTTTGTGAAATTCGGCCGACGAATCGTCGTCTCATAGAGCATCGGTAATAAAACATACCTGTGGACCTACGAGCACATCTTATGACTCATACCATGAAGGTACGACCCATACCATGACTCATAGGTCACTCTTAATAGGAGGTCAATACCTTGCATAGTTCATAATTGCAATGAAAATTGTGACCCATACAATGAAGTCATGAGTCGTACGACAAACAGTACCCTGAACTTATGCACAACGATACATCTCTGCTTCTCACCAAGACTCACTACAACCCTTACAATACTCTTACGAGTCGTACTAAGACCCGTAGCACCAGTCTATTCTGCAATTTTTTTTCCACCTATGTTTGTTTCTCCTGCGCATTGAGCACACATAAGTCAATAAACTTTGGTTTCCTCCAAAGAAGCACTTGATTTAACGTTGCGGCATGACGTAGGTGGTTTGGTTACTCAGAATTCACGAAACCACCTCATGGGTTGCCTCCCAAGAAGCACTTGATTTCACGTAGCGACACTATGCAAGTCTCTTTAGTACTCAGACTTCGTCAAGGAACTCATACTCATCCTCGATTGCTGAGACCACTCTATACTCCTCTGGTTACTTCATTGACTGGCAGACATTGAAGGTGACCTCTTCTTTATTGAGTCTAAATTTTAACTGGCCAGCTCCATATCTACTAAAGCCCTCCCAGTGGCAAGGAATGGTCACTCAAAAATTATAGGGACCTCAAAATCAACCTCGCAATCAATGATCACAAAGTCTGTTGGAAATATGAATCTATCCATTTTAACAAGCACATCAAGCAGGACTCTCACAGGATTTTTCACTGTTCAGTCGGCCATCAATAGCCGCATAGTAGTCGGTGTGAGGGATCCCAAGCCTTATTGTTTAAACACAGCTAAAGGCATCAGAATGACGCTTTCTCCCAAGTCGCAAAGTGCCCTCACAAACTCAATATCACCAATAGTACATAGAATGGTGAAGGCACCTGGATCCTCCTTTCTTTATGCAAGGACCCATGAGGATATAGTGCTACAATGATGCACGTTATCCACCGGCTCATAGCTCACGGACCTTTTCGTAGTAACAAGGTCCTTTATAAACATACCGTATCCCAGCATCTTTTCTAATGCCTCAACCAATCATATGTTTATAGATAATTGTTTTAGCATTGAAAGGAATTTATAAAAACTTAACATTCTTTGCCTTCTTCTTCATTCTTTAAGAGAATGGTAGCGGTGGTCGTGGGATAACCTTATAAATCTATGTGGCCCCTTATTTCTCTCCTTGTTCATCCCCAGGCTACTTCTAAACAACTGGAGACTCAGTCAACTCAACATCTCCATCATGCTTATGCTCAGCAACCTCTTCCTCATCATCAATTATGCTTTTTTTTCTTCCACTAAAGGTCAACTACAAACAACAGAGGGGGGTCAAACATGGTCTTTCTACTCCTAGTCATCACAGCCATGCAGTGACCATCATTCTTCGGCTTTTGGACGGTTTTGCTAGGCAGTATACCCTTTTGCCTAGCGTTCATGGATGCTAACAGTTGACCCAATTGCTGTTCAATCTACTTGACAGTCATGGTATGTGACTCAACTCTCTGACCCATGCTAGATATATCTCCATGGATGTTTTCCAGCTGATCATCTGTGGATCTAACCTTCTTTATCATATCAGCCATCATGCTCTCCAACTTTGACTGTCCAGCCTCTCCCTCACGTGTATTAGGAGGCATGTACAATCCAACTAGGTCATTGCAGTAATCGTCATTCCTTCTTCATTCTCCCTCTCATTCACAACCTCAACTTCTGTCTCTATAGCTATTTCGATTGTAATTGTCTCTGTATTGGTTCTGACCTTGGTTTCCAGAACCTTGGAACCAAGTGTCTTGTCCAGACCCTTGGGCGTTGTCTCGGAAACCTGCCACCTATTTGTCCAAGAAGTTTACCTCTTCCTCAAAATTTGAGTGCTCAAGCCCTGGTTCCTGTCCCTGTGTTCCCAATGCATTAACTTTTCTAGCTCCAGCTCCATGATATGCTTAATGAGAAGGTCCAATGATGTGTGCATATGGGCCAATTCCTGGTCATGTTCTTCCTCCTTCTTTCATTGGTCTACAGTCAAACGAACAACATATGTACCATCATCTTATTTTGCTTCCCGAGTGTTCCATTCTTTGTTTATTTTCGTAACTCTATCTTAAATAGTGGCAGCTTGCTCCGAGGTATGGCTCATCAGTGCTCCTCCCGCCATTGTGTCTTCTATAGCTTTAGTACTATTTTTTAGTGATCTATAGAAATTCTTCAAAAAATTTTCATCAGGAATTTTGTGGTTTGGGCACTTGGTCAACTTCTTCTTGAATTTCAACTAGGTTTCATGAAGTGTCTCTATCTTCAATTGTCAGAAATTATATATTTCATCCTTAAGCTGTAGCATCTTAGAGGGTGGAAAGAATCTTTCTAGAAAGCTTGTTTGAGCTCCCTCCAGTTGGCAATGGAGTCATTGGGAAACTCTAATAACCATATAGTGGCTTCCCTAGACAGAGAGAATGGGAAGAGTCTTAGCCCTATTGCGTCCTGGCTGACTTCGGGCAACCTATACGCCTTGCATATTTCAATGAAGTTCATTAAGTGCAGGTTGGAATTATTAGTTGAATGACAACTAATCACCCCCTTCATGTTCAATAGTTGAATCATGGTGCTAGTGATGTCAAATTTTTCCCCAGTAGGAAATGGTGGTGGTACAATAGCTCTGATTGGCCCAACTTCATTAATGTCAAGGTCATCCTCATCAAAGAATTGAGGGGCATATATCTGGCCTCTATTGCCCCTTCCATGGAGACCAACGTTGACAACCTCATCTCGACAATCATCAGCTTCGTAAAGTGCAGCTTGCCGAGCGAGCATGGCTTGCGTAGCTTCGTCAGCAAGACAGGAATTTTTATGCTCTTTGTTCTCCGTGATTCGCTGTATTCGTTAGAGTTCGATATCCAAAGGAATTAGGGGGTTTCCACTCCGTCGAGTACTTGGCATTCACCAAGAGATAACCTGTGGGTTTCTAAAAACAAAAGGAAAACATAATTAAGGAAATAACAACCAAAAGTTAAATACAAGTAATTAATCTAATATTAGTCGTATTCCCCGACAACAGTGCCCCTTTTTGATAACACTCAAACTCACACTTTCTTGAAAAGTATGAAGCTAACGTTTTCAACAAAGAACCTAATAAACAGGTTGGGATCGAACCCACATGAAATAAGGTAAGAACTAGACTAATGTCGGTACATAAACTTGTTGGTATGTTATCTCAAAATTGGGGGGTGGGGGGGTTTAAAGAAAAACAATAATAAAACAATATTGAAATTTTGGTTGTTATCAAGATTTAAAAATAACTAGGGTAAGTGTTCCCCATGGGTTCATAACTACTTCGAGTATACACGCGTAATCAATCCCAATGCTTACTTGTAGAACTGATAACTAGGGTTCATCCAAATGACTGGTTCATCCCTATTGGATAACCATACTCAATCATCGGGTCAGGTCTCATGAGAAATTTCAAACTAACCATTATCAATATGTCGCAAATGAACTTTCCTGCGACCGCAACTCAAGTTATATAATGATCATAAAAAATCAAGGCTTTGTTGTAATTCTCTTTTCCTAATCTCTACTTCTCTGGGTTCAAGCAAGTAAGGAATTGGGGAAAGTTCTAAAGTTTAGCACCGTAAGGAAATATTGAAAGATGAAGAGAATACAATACAAGTGTTTAGTAATGGTTTTGAATCACTTTATCTAACCCTATTTTGTTAATTCACCATGGTTTCCACAACCCTAGTTGTGGAGGTTTTAGCCACTCATGATTGTAATATTGTAATTAGTATTTATAGACAAACACATAATTAAATACTTACAACAAATAATTGGAAGAAAAATTTCTTTGAATATTGATGAACAAAATTAAGAACAATCGATAAAACCAAGAGTTGATCTTAAGAATTGCTCTCCAAAACTCGATAAGAATTCACAAACAATTAACTAAAAATCTTCTCTCACTATAATCACACATCTGTTGATCTTTCTCCTCTACTAAAATATCATAAAAGGTATTTATACAGACATTAGAATCCTTTTCCTAAGCTAATAGGGAAATTTTCATATCTGGCGCCAACTCGTCCTATGACTGGTCAAATGACCCGTAACAGGATTGTACGGGTTGCACCTTACTTCGTACGTTCCTTGGCTGCTGCAGAATGACCATGTGTTGGAAATTTGTAAGACTCGTACCATGGTCCTATGAGTCGTACAATCTATCAATTGCTTGGCCTTGAGAACTTTGACATCTTCTTATGATTTCTACGAGTGTTGTGGTATGCCTTGTACCTTACTCCTATGACTCATAATTGTTGTTGCATTTGGAGTTTTGCCAAGTCTTTAAGAATCACTAAAGCTCCCCACGTCTCATGGTACGGGTCGTAGGTAGATGCTACGATCTGTGGGTTCCACCCGTACCAAGAGACTGTTTGTGCAAAGTTTCTCTAAAATTTTCCATGACTCTAGTTACGGCTCATACCATCTTGGTACGACTTGTACTGAGATTTGTGCTTTGTCTTCACATTATTTTAGCCTTCTGGGTTTTTCCACGAGTCTCAGTATGACTTGTAAAATCTAGGTACGACTCATACTGAGGTTGGTACTTGGCTGATTTTATGCACTTTTATGTGTCTTTTGCACATTTTTTCTCCAACACCTATTTTCCCTAAAAACAAAGTAAAAGCACCTCATATCCATATAAACATACCTATTTGCATGCTATTTTCCCAGTTTTAAGTGTCAAAAGTGTTGTAAACTCACAACACATCAACCCCTCCTTGGACATTATGAACCTCATCTCAAGCAAAATACCTAAGTTGGGGGTGGCTATTGTAGGGGTGCATAGATGATGTGGGAGTGAAAATAGAAAAGGCTGGTTAGTGAAAGTTTGGATGTGGTGAAGAAAGAGAAATGAAAAAGAAAAAGACAAAAATAAAATAAAAATAAAAAATGCAATAAACAAAGTTGAAAAACAGAGAGAGAAAAGTTCACCACATCCTCAAATGCAGTTCAATGGAGAAAAAGGGAGGAAAAAGATGAAAAAGGAAAAAGGGGTAAAAAGTAAAAAGTGAAGTCAAGCTATGTAGTGCCAAGGAGGGTTAGCCACTATTTTCATATTTACCATACATAACCTGAAGCCTACATTACAAGCCAATAAAAGTCCTATAGGTATCCTAGCCTAACAGTCTGAAAAACCAAAGTGGAGAAAATATGGGCAAGCATATGGTATTTGCTGTGTAGTATTTGAAACTTTTTTGTGAGAGTGAGAGTCTTACTTGTTAGTCCGAAGTTTCATATATATAAAAATCTGCAAGTGTTAGGGACTTTTTGTGAGGGTATATGGTTTGCATTGCATTCTACCAGTTGTCTGTGTAAATAGCATTATTGATGGCTCAATCTTTGTTAATAGTTATATACCATATCTTTATCCTTGTATGTCATGAATTGTAGTTGAATGTATTCATCGCTAACTTGGTTTTGAATGAATAAGGGGTCAATATCTGATAAAGGTCATATGTGCAATTTTTGTGTTCGTTGTAGGTCTTCTACTTTACTTTATAGTTAAGTGTCATGTTTTAGTTTTATTTTATTTGCCTGAGGACATGCAAAAGCTTTAAGCTAAGGGTGTTTATGTGTCATGGGTTTACAACACTTTCGAAGCTTAAAACTGAGGAAAGGTGCTTGGCCTTAGGTGTGTTGATACAAATATGATGCACTTGTTCTTTTTTTAGTGAAATCATGTGTTGGAGTTGAATTCTATAAAAGAAGTGAAAAGAGTGCAAAAAATTGTGAAGTTGCAGGCCTCAGTACAATACGTACCTTGGTTGTACGAGTTGTACTATGCATTCATGATAAAATCTAGAGGAACTACACATGATGATGGACAAGTACGACTTTTGGTACGAGTCTTAGTAGAGCAGTCGTGGAGTATTAAGGAAGTGTGCACTTGTCTAGTCTCCTGGTACGGGTAGCAACCAAGAGTCGTGATAACCACATATGAGTCGTACCAGGGAGCCGTCGTGATTTTCAAAGAAAATATTGATCCGCATATTTCAGGGTAAGAGAGATACCACGAGTCCTAACATAAATGTATGAATTGTACCCAAGGCTCATGGAAATATTCAGAGGATGCCAAACTTCACAGTATCAGACTATGATTGAAATGTATGACTTGTAATAGCATTATACGAGTCGTACTAGCTCCCAGGACTTAACAAATTTCAAGACTACCTAGCATTCTAAAGATGGAAGGTAAGACTCGTAGCTAAAAGCTACGACTCGTAGGATCTGGCATCGATAGTTATAGAAGTTTCGCTGTTATTTTAGGAAAGGTTTATGATTATTTGTATTAATGCTTTTCTAGGCTATTTTTTTGAAGAGAATGACTTTTTGATAGAGAACTGATACTATTGAGATTCTCCTTTAGTTTTCCTATATTCTTAGAGACATAATTCATTTTTCTTGAATTGTTCGAAGTTGAATTGTGCAATAATCAATTGGATTTTATTTCAATAATGATTGTAAGTCTCTAATTACGACTTCTTCAATGAATGCTAATTCATTTATTACAAACATGAGGCTAAAACCTCCTAAACTAGGGTTGAGGGAACCATGGTAGAATAACTAATCAGGGTTTGCACACTGTGATTTGAAACCAATACTTATGTTTGTATTGTCTTCTATTCATCTTAAATGTTTTTAATAGAGTGCAACTTTAGCACTTGCCCGAAATATCTAGTTGCTTAAATCTAGAGAGGTAGAGATTAGAAAAACAGAAGAACAGCAAAGCCTTGAACTTTAAGTTTCATTGAATAACTTGAGTTGCGGTTGCAGGATGGTTAATTTGGAAGAAATTGATAACGGTTAAAGTAAAAACACTAAAGAGACCTAATCCGGTGATTAAGTATAGTTATCCCATAGAGACGAATCAGTCGTTTGGATGAACCTATGTTATTAGTTCTTCAGGCTAAGAATTGAGATAGATCACTAGTGTATTAACCTGAAGTTGTTATGAATCCATGCGAATCACTTCCCTAATTAATTTCATAACTTGCAAACAACATCAATTTATAATTCTCTTACTTGATTACTTCTTTTAAACCCCTTTTTAGGAAATAATTGAAGTAAAAGCCTAAATACTAAGAATTATTCTACATCCTGACCATATTACCTGTGGGAATGACCCCAACCTAGTTGGATTCTTTGTTGATAACTTCCGCTTGATACTATTATAGGAGCGTGTTTTTGAATTATTAGGCAGTGGTAGTATTTTCCTTGACAATTTGGAGGCACTACCTTTATGAGATTCAGGTGGATCCACAAGAGCCTATAGTATGTGTTCAGTGAGAAGGACCTAAACTTGTGTAAGTGGAGATGGCTAGAATTGTTAAAGGATTATGACATGAGTGTGTTGTATCACCCTGGCAAGGATAATGTAATGGATGATGCCCTCAAAAGAATGTCTATGGGAAGTGTTGCTGATGAGTTGGTAATTTACCTACTCATTAGGCTCATAAGCATGATGTTAAGCTTTTTTTCAAGTCATTTAGATGAATTTTATGCCCTTTTGGCCTTTTTATGTGTAGATATCTAATTTGAAGAAAAAGAGCAAGAAGTGGAGAAAAAAGAAGGAAATCAGGTGAAATTCGGTGCTCCACCGGAGAAGATTGGCAAAACGCTGGCCAAACGCAGATGATCACTACCTTGAGAAACTAAAGCAACCGATGGTCCCATACATCAAGCAGCGAGTCTCCGATTAACTTTCCTACTAGAACCTTAACTTGTTGGATCAAAGAGAATGATATCGGCTTAGTGCGGTTTGAGATCGGCATATCGCTGAATGACCCGCCGAAGGATAATGGAAATCACTAAAGGAGCAATAGATGATAGCCAACGCTTCATGGAATGTAACCGGTGAATCGCCAGTACTTTCGCAAGTGCCAAAACTCCTGAGCAAGGGCAAATGCATCCAACCCTGAAAAAGAGGGGATTGGTTGCACTACTTTTAAATATATTCTAGAAGGAAGTACTCTGTACATATCATATCTTAACTTCAGCTTTTTGAACATTCTATTTGTTGAGAATGAAAGTACAATTCTATTAGTGGAAATTGTTTACTATTGTTTTTGTTTTTTTCATCTTCCTTTGTATCAAGGTACCACCATTGTTGAAGACATAACTTTGAAATTTGATTTTTCTACTCGTATTATTGAAATCAATGAGTTAATTGCTGAATATGCTCTTTAGTTTCTTAACAATGAGTTGCTAAATCATCAACTGGAGGTGTGTGGTGATGAGTACTTAATTAGATTGGGTATTGCTAGATTCATCCAAATATTGCTTAACTTGTGTAAATATGTAAAGTTCTCTCCAATTTATAATTGAAGATCCATAGTTGCAGATATGGGTCTCCTTTTCTTACTTGATTTCTGCTTGAAAGAGAATAATTGAGTATTTGGAGAGAATTTGATGGCAGAATGGATGTGATGTTGTGGAGTTGGGCTAGACATAGCCAAATCCCATATTCTCATGCCTAATTAATAGCTAATAGCTAGAGATTAGTGCAACTATTAATCAGAACATGATATGGCTGATTTAATTGTGTCTAGTGGTTCGAAAGAACTCTAGAAAGAGGCATATATGAGGTTGAAAAACATAGAATTCCCACTTGTACAAAGTTATTTACACAATTTGAAATGATGACATGATCTGGCATAGCCTTGTTTAATTAGCACATCATCTGCCCCACACCTCTAGTCCCTCTCATTATTATCTACAACATTGGGTATTTTGCTATTCTAATTATCTGAGTTAGAAACTATTCCGTATTGTTAACATCAAGTCTCCCCCAAAATATTTACCGCCTTGTTTCTTTTTAGTGGTGCGGACTAATTTCAATTTTCCAAACAACAGTTGCGCATATCACTTGTTAGTCTCTGTGGGATTCGACCCCAACATCCATTGGGATATTTGTTTTGGTACAATGAATGTTTATGCTCTTTCGTAATGAAGAGTGTATTTTGGACGCTATCAAAAATGGCGCCGTTGCGGGGGACTAGCGCTTGATATTCTTGTGTTGATTATTAATTTGAATTAGTCTTGCATCTTAGTTTTTGACATAGATCTTGCTGTGATTATTAGGTGAAGTCGTATGAGTCATCACTCACAAGTAGGGGATAGCTTAGTTGAGGGTAATATGGATCATGAAGAAGATAATCAGGTGATGCCCAAAATTACAGGAGCCATCGCCTACCGCCCACAGTAGGAAATGTCGTGTTCCATATCATAAGTTCAATGCTACATTTTCCTATAGATAAAGGGCTCTTTGGGGGCAAACCTAGTGAGGACGCAAATCGCCCCTTGAGGAATTTCTTATAGATCTGCCAGCCTTTCAACATAACAAATATAAGTCAAGAGTCTATCAGGTTAAGGCTTTTTCAATTCTCCCTAACGAGAGAGGAGAATATGTGGTAGGAGGAACTCCCTCCTGGTTGCATTACATCGTCGCAAGAATTAACTGAAGCATTTTTGGATTGTTTCTTCCCTCCGTCAATAATGTTGTAGCTGAGGGATGATATCACAAAATTTAGGCAAGAGCAAGGAGAACTGTTGCATGAAGCATCGCTAAGGTTCAAGAAGAAGGTTTCCCTTTGCCCAAACCATGGTCTCCTTGATGGAGTGCTTCTTCAATGTTTTTATCGAGCTCTAGACTCCATTTACAAATTTGTTGCCAAAAATTTAGCTGGAGGATAAATCATGGATCAAACATGTGGATTAGCTAAGGCCCTTTTGGCAGAATGACAAAGACAAATATGGCATGGTATACGAGAGAAACCAATGTATCAACACGTGATGTTGGTTCTAGAGTGTTAGAAGCTGAGTTGTGAAAAAGAGATAAAGAGCGAGATGAGAATGATACAAAAATAATAATGCAACTTGAACTAATGACAAAACATGTGATGGGAGCAGGGCCCAAGGTTGTGAATGTTGTAGGTATGCAAGGTCCCGTATACATTAAAGGAGAATCACCGCCACCGAGATATCAAGAGGAGTACAAATACATGGAAAATCAAATGGGTGGTTCTCGACCTAAGATTCAAGGGACTAATCAAGTCCTTTGGTGCCCACAAGGAGAGAACCAAGGTTGGAGAAACCGCGACGCACAGGGATGACCCGATAGAAATGAAAGATGGGAACTAGAGAGAAAAATTGAGAAGGGGATCGTTATAATCGAAGTTCAAACCCATATGTTCCCCCTCCTAAAGTTGAGAATGCTGAAAATCAGCCAGGTGTAAGTGATGCAGATAACTCAAAAATTGAAGAGATGTTAGCTAGAATCCTCAAGAAAGTGGAATCAACCGACAACGGGGTCAAAGAATTGAAAAGGGAGGTATCTAACCTTGCCCAAACTGTGAGTTCTCATTCCGCCTCCATGAAGAACTTGGAAGCTTAAATGAATCACTTGTCCTCTCAAATGAACCCTAGAATGAAAGGAGCACTCCCAAGTTATACAATAAAAAACCCAAAGAAAGACAATCAATGCATAGCCATCATCACGAGGAGTGGTAAAATGGTTGGAGATGTAGGTGTTAAGACTAAGGAGGTTGTTGCTCCTGAAACAAATGACGAAAATGAATCTGAAATTGTGCCAAAAGCACCAAGTGGTGGTGAAAATGTTGAAGAAGAAGGTGAGCGAGAGGTTGATGAAGTTCCCTTAAATGTTGATGAAAAACAGGCAGGCATGAAGGCCTCGAATGAAAAAGAATGAGAAAAAAAGAGCTCCACCCCCTTATCAACAATGGTTAGGCAAGAAAAGGAAGGATGACCAGTTCAACAAAGAGACAACGTATCACTGTAGTGCGATGATGATGTGCAATCTTTTCCCAAAGTGAGAAGATACAGGAGGCTCCACGATTGCTTGCACTATTGGGTTATGTGTGCTTGTGAAAGCCCTCTGTGATCTTGGCGTAAGTATAAATCTAATGCCCCTTATTATTTTCAATAATTGGGGCTTTGGAACACCAAACACACATAAATGAGGTTGTTAATGGCTGATCGCTCCATAAAGAAACCTGTGGGTGTGCTAGAGGATGTATTGGTGAGGGTGGATAAAGTTATTCTAGCAGCTAGTTTGGTGGTTCTTGATTGTGAAATGGATTTGGAAGTGTAAATGATTCTAGGGAGACCATTGCTCGCCATGGGTAGATCTTTGGTAGATGTGGAGCTAGGTGAGCTCAAGTTCCGGGTTGGAAGTGAAGAGGTCAACTTTAAGGTGTGTCAATCTGCTGAACCTCCAGATGAATGCAAAGTGATTAGAGTATTGCTTGAAGAGAGCGAGTATAGTGGAGTGGAGATGAAGGAGGCTGAGTTAGAGGATGATCCTTCAAAGAATGAATGCTAAATGAGTAATACGTCATGCCAAGACGTTAACTAAGTCGCTTCTTAAGAGGCAACCCAAGTGTCTTATTTTTAATATTTTCATGTCATTGTTGTTATTGACATTGTAAAACTAATGAGATAAGAAGCAAGGAGAGGAAGAAAAAAATAAAGCAGGCAACACACTATACCGACAAATTACCGATCCAGATGTGCGAATCGCCACGCCCTTAAGCATGCAAGCAGAAACTTGGGAACATGACCGTAGACCAGTGGATGATATGATGTCCCGCCGATGCAAAATCATATACTGCTGTTTAATCGTCGATGCAACCCAGAATACCTGAGCAATGGGTGCCCAAGCGGCGATCCACAAGTGAAATGCTAAACCTAGTTCGTGAACTGCCCATCAATCGCTGGTTGCAAGATAGTGAACTGGTCACAAATTCAAGTATGAGATGGTAAGGCGGCGAATCGCTAAATCGAAACGGCGATCGCCGATGTACTGTCGGTAAAGGTACGGGTTATATTTTAAAAATCTTAAACAAATATGGCCCCACCTGAACCAACCATCTTCTTGAGCCGCCCTACTATGAAAATAATACCCCTTAGACTTCCCGTATTGCTCCTTTTACCACTTTGACACACTCCCTTTTATTTCCTTAACACCCCACCTTTCCATATTCCCACAAGTCCCTCTCTTCCACTTCCCATACAATTAACTCACCATTAACACTCCACCTCCTCCTCAACAAACCACACTCTCACCTTATCACCAACAATTATCCCTCACCCTTTCCACAAAATTTTCACTACACTTACAATCTTCCTCTCTACTAAACAATTCTCAAGAGTTTGCCATTGTTGAGCATCACTAAGCTCCAATAACTCCAGCTAGTCTGTATTAAAATTCACTCAATAGAGGTAATGTGCCTCTAAATTTCTTTTTTTTCCCTTTAATGGTACTCTAGCTGCATATACATGTGATTATGACATACATTCCCCTCCTCTTTACTGCCATTCTCTCTAATATTTTCATGATTGCTGCTCTATTTGAGGTTATATAAATTTTGTGGGATAATAGAGGCTTACTACTGAAATGGGTGTGGGGGAAGTTGCTAATATTACATAGAGCTCAAAGGGGTGAAGTGTGAGTAACCCTAAAGGGATTAAAAAGACATGTTTTTCCCTATTATAGATTTGATGACATCATTCTTAAGGGTAAATCATCATGTTGGTCCTTTTCATTGGTAAATTTAGTGATTTGAAGTGTTGTGAGTAAATGTCTGTGAAATGGTGACATTGACATTCATGGGTATTCATTAGGGACGATGACCATCGACTATATGCCAATCGGGTCCAGTGAAATGCCAATGGAAAGCCGGTTAAAGATAATGTTGGCCTCTGGCCACTGCTTTGATCCAGATTCCATCGGTGGTTCACGGATCGGGACCGATGACTCACTACAATGTCTTCGGTGCAATATCTACTACCCTAGTTTACTGTTTTTCACCATAGGTTCGCAGATACCAACCTGCGGCTCAATGATGGTTCCAGTTCTTTCAATGATAAGTTTTCATCTTTTCTTCTCATTTAAATTTTAGAATAGTGTTAGTTATTTCATTTAAATACATTGCTACTGCTACTAACATCATGTTTGTAGATAATCTCTTCATCCAGGAACACCGATAAGGGCAAGGCGCTAGCCTCATAAACCACCAAAGGAAAAGGTAAATCCAAGGCCTCTGCAACACCTGCAAATTCTAGGGAGGCCATTATGTTTTGTGTGCCCGACATGAAGGGGCACTACGCCATATGCAAGGGCCGGTCCATCACGATCGAAAAGAGGTTTGACTTGGTGAGATTGAGTGGTGGCCTTCCCAACATCACTACTCATTTCACGGACAGGCAATGGCACACTTTCACCAACCCTCTCCCAGACTACTATTCTAGCTTGATGCTAGAGCTCTATGATTCCTACCAGGCAAGGCAGGACAGCATGAACCACAGAGGCAAAGTTGATGACTTCCCCTACCTATCCTTAGTCATGGTACGAGGGGTGGAGGTGGACATAACTCCAACAACTATCAACTATCTATCCTAGAAGGATGAGATTGACACTGGCTCGGACTATATGGCCATGATTGCGGCATGAAGAACAAGTTCACTTGTATAGCCCCTATCATTGTGGCTGATACACCTCTTTGAGCTTCCATGGGTGGCGAAATTTCTCACCATTATATGATGTTTGAGGCCAAATTATGGTTGGATTACATCTGTGTCTGCATCATTCCCTCTAAAAATGAATAACTTAGAGACAACTATTGTCATAGCATGCATTATGTCCAGAGTCCCTATTAAATTTTGGGAGATTGTGGCCCAGAAAATAAAGCAAAAGGCAAGAAAGGCCAACACCTCCATGCCATATGTCGTGGTCATTTCTCAGTTGTGTTTGCAAGTGGGAGTGCCATTTTTGCCTGATAAGACCCCTATTCCTTCCTCAGGAGTGATCACATTAGATGGGAAAAGGGATGTCAATGCACCCACAATTAAGCAGAAGCAAATGAAAGTTTTTGATTTGGTAGAGGGTTCACTATTCCATGGGTTGGAGCAGTTGCCACATGCCCCAAGATTTGATTGTGTCTCACCAAAAAGCTTCGGGTCAAACCTTCGGTTACATACCTATTCGGGGAGCATCACCCCCTCCAACATCCTCCCAACCGACTGATCTCCACAAACTCGTAGAAATAACGAACACTCATGAGAGGCAACTTCAAAAGTTGGTTAGGAGCCTCCTGTACTCATCGCTCAAACAGTAAAAAGGGAGCTGAAATCTATGTATGAGAGTCTTAAAATATTGTGCCAAAGGGTTGATGCAGTGGAGGAGGCTGTCACTACTCTATGGACTGAAGTAAAGGAGTGGAAAAGTCATACATCCATGGAGGTTCCTGACATGAGTGCTCTTGATGCAGCGATAGATGCCCCTTCCACAGTTCGAGGCCCCATTGATGATCTGTTTGAGGGCTTGGGGGATGACACCAAAGATTTAGGAGAGGCATGCTTTGATGGTGCAACAGGAGCAGGTGCAGTTGCTGATGACAATGATGAGGAGTGACCCGATCAGAGAGTCTCTAGCCCCTTTATTTTGCATGCATACATTGGGGGAATTATACTGTTTAAGTTGGCGGTGGGATGAGTGTTTTCTAGGGGGTAATTTGTATTTATTTTTATGATGGTTTCATGTAGCCCTTGTCGGGCTTGTTTTTAATTTTTGGTGAAGAATTGTGAGCCTTTGTTGGGTTCATTTTTAGTACTGTTGATGATTGCCCTTGCCGGGCTAGTTGTATGGATAAAATTTGAATGAATGAAATGGATTAGCTTTTAGATGTTAATGTGCTAGTGATGATAATTGGGTCCTTTTTATTTGAATTGTTAAATACAACTTGATGACCCAAGTCTTTTGTTCGCTTGTGTAAATAATAAAATAGTTATCAAACTCCAAGGGTTCTCTTCAAACCATGATTCTTTCCCAAGGAGCATTTATCCTTTTCTTTTCTCTTTGTTATCGAACCAGATTGGCACTTCCTGATGATAGATTGTGAGGCAACACTATTAAGGGAAAATGCCATGTCGTTATTGAGTCTTTTGTGGATCTTTTTTTAGAGAGGTAACACCAGAAAAATATTGAAATATGGCATGAAAATGAGAAAGGAAGAATGGGCATTTGAAATGAGAATGTAGAACTCTTTTGTGACTCAAGGTGAAATCCAAGATATAGATGCACTTAGAACATGATCTTAGGCTCTCTTTTGTTAAGTCACCTCACCCAAAATGAACACCTTGAATATTAACCGTTGATAGACAACGTTTGAGCCTTGGACCCTTTCTTTGAAAATATATTACAAGCCTAAAGACCATTTAATCCTTTTCCTTGGCACACATCCTCCATAATTGCAAGTGATGAGACAATGAACAATGGGGCTTGAAGCCCAGGAAATGGGGAGCAAAAAGGGATTGAATGTGAAATGAGGCAAATGCCTATGTTTGGGGGTTAGCTGTCACAACCCGAACATAGACCCGGACTGAGACACAGGACAAGGAACCTCGAGGGACTACGAGTCGACTCATGGCATGAACATTCAACTCACTCAATCTATGAAGTGAAAGTTTCAACATGCATAATCTGGCAGAAGTCTAAACATGGCATAAGATCTGAAATACATAACATGCGTTTAAAGCTGAATACACTCTATGTCCGAGAAAGCTTCTATCACTTACGATTTGATACAACAAAACCTCAACTAACTCTCTAAAACTGAAGCTGAAATACTCCAACATATTTGAATCACGAGGGCCCCTCGACAGATAAGGACTCACCAATAGAGACTGATGCTACTTCAAAGACTGGCTAGGGTTGAGGCTGAATTTGAGTATCGGAGCCTGTATCATGAAACAATACAATATAGAATATGCGGTTAGTATGTGAAATGTACCAAGTATGCAAGGTAAGTAAAACCTACATTTAAAATACATAAAAGTTCATACGAGTGGGACAACATGCTCATAACATAAATATCATAATGTAACATAAGGCTCAAGGTTTTCAAATCATTCATAAATCAGTCATAATCATAATAATAGAAAAAAACATTGATTAAACCTAACTTGAGCCAATGTAATATGAACATAACCATGCATAAATCATGAGGAACAATGGGAGATTCTTATAATCGACATACGCCATATGAGAACACATGGAACTCGACCTATAAATCCCTAGTCGGGAGGATGTTCATACCTTGCCAAGGGTAGAACCATGAAAGGGGTGATATTACTCATGAAAGGCCCATTTGGGGAAAAAAGGGGACAGTCTCAAGGGAGGTCCCATCATGACCTATGGTGGCAAGTAGTTTTGAGATTTGGGGCAAAACCTGGGCCCAGAGTCTACTTGGTGTTAAATACTACTCCCAAAATATATATAGTACTCATAGGATAATATGCATGATATTAATGGGCTAGTTAAATCATGATAATCGTAAGCATGCTTGTAAACACATGAACTAGCCATGAAGATAAGGCCCGTGAGTCTGCATAGTCATAAATCGTAAATGATGAGGTTCATGCATACTTGTAAACATATATATATTTGATAAATGATAAATTCATGATGGGAATTTGAATAAATCCATATCATAACTCATAAATCATGATGGGTTGAAGATCATAAAAATCAATGTAACATCATAACTTGAGTTTTCATAGTTCACACATAATTGGGCATAGTTTTATAGAAATCTTGATCCAAATTTACAACTAGATTAATTATAAAATCTGCCCATGATATGTAAATCATGAAATTGTACATGAGGGAAAATACCCATAAATGGATCATGAGAATTTCATAAGAATTGAGATAAAACCCCATAAAATTTCCAACTAAAAATTCATGAATTAGGAGAGATTGGGCATGGGTGTGAATGAATTCACCCACTCGTGACCTTACATACCTGAGAGACTTGAATTATATCACTTACTTACTTGCCCAAGAGGAATTGATGAACAATTGATGAAGAACCTTGCGGTTTAATGCTTGATCACCTTCTACTATCTTAAACTTTCATGCATGAGTTTTGAATAGGTTAGAATGACTTACTTATCTTAATACACTCTAAAAATAGCTTAAAATGACGTAGTATAGGACCCTAGAATATAGGAATGACTGGAATACCCTTACTAATTTTGCAGAAAATAATTGCTCGTCAGTCCCTACGAGTTGTTGCCACCAACCACTGGTCATTACATCGATCATTGGGTACACTATCGATGTTTCACCGGGAACTCATAATGGACCATCATAGAAATTGTTACCGATGACCACAACTCGGGGTCACAAATCGTCATCTCCACTACCTCAAACCTTAGATTATTAGTTACCTACTGACCACGATTCACCCAACGAATCGTGGTGTCCAACCACAACTCGTGGTGACCATCCGTAGGGTACAATGTCTACTCACTATTCCCTTTTAAATTTTCCATGGCCACAGCTGACCTGACGAGGCATGGGGCCTGACCACAACTCATGGTCATGCCAATGGAGATCCCAAAATACAAGTTTCTGAACTCAATACAACCACTCAACACGAGTCACCGCCTATGGTGAAAAAGCTCCATGCCATGTTGCCTACCATGGCCAGGAAGTGACGTGTCATGGAGCCATCACGGCATGTCACTAGAATGGACATCTCGGCATGTCACTGGTATGCGTTGGTGCGAGTCGCAAGGCATGGCACAAAACTAGTCGTGCAGCCAGCATGGTATGACACGCGCCAACGCACAAATGAATTCCTGCATTGCTCTCACGCGTGCATCCCTGGCGTGACATGGCCTTCAACACATAGCATGGCCGGTGTGGCACTCTGGGCATTGTGCACGGCTGAGTTTTCAAGATTCCGACATGTAGCTTCTTAAACTTTATTTTCCCACTTTCTTCTTGTGCATTGAACATCGTATCAAGCCTCTCTTGAGTATATTTCACCTACAAAACATGGGATAATCACTTTAGTTTGTTTATGCACATAAATATACAAAAATAACATGATAGTGTAATTAATTAAATTGACAAACATGACTAAACTAAGTTATAAAATAGCACCTGGGCAAGTAAATATGCCCAAGATTAATACCTCTCCTCCAGGGCTTCCATCTCATAATCCATGGAAGGTAGGCCTCCGATCCTCAGCTGCAAATCTAACATCCCGAACATGCGACCTCTCCAGCTATCATCCCTACCCTGGCGGTCTGCTACAGTGACAATTGGAGCTGTGGAAGTGATGGACTCCTTTACCTACATGAAATCCATAATCTTTCCTGCCATGTGCCCTGCTAGAGGTAAGTGAAGGTTTGCCTCTTCTTCCTCAATGCCAGTGCCTCTCAAAAATTGAGTCAGGAGACTGCCATACCAGTACTTCCACCTACAATTGTCCCTCGATCTCCTCATATTGCCTCTAAGCACTGCACCAAAATTGATTGGTATCTCTTTCATCATCTTGTATGCCAAACGACCCGCTCTATGGTGAATTCTATTATGTGTTTCCCAAGGAAAAGCATGGCAAAACAATCTTCACCCACACTTTCGCCTCCTTATTCAAGTAGGAGAATGGAAGTGTAGAGTGAGTGCCATTATGGTCCCTTTCCTAACGGGCGGATAAGTGCTCACCACAAAGAGTATGGAGAATGTCGCGATATGGAGGCTTCTCTAGCAAATGAATTACACAGATGGGTCTACCGCAGGTGTACCAAGGAAGGTATTAAATGATTTAGTAGTGAAACAAACCACCTGACCCCATATGTTGACCTCATTGTTCTCTCTAAAGGAAGTGTCCAAGATTGCATAAAATTCCCTCACCAAAGTAAGGCTGCACTCCTCCGGCTCGGCAAAGATATAACCCAATCCCAACTCACGTACTTGTCCCCGATGGTGGGAAACCCAAGTGCGAGGGGGCCGTTGTCAATTCAATTATCAGGAGCTTATTTTGCCTCCTTTTGTGTGTTGAACCATATTAGTGCATTAGGCTCCACCACTTTTTCTTTGAATCTTCTAGCAGGGGTTCCCTTGGCCGACGAACTCAATCCTTTTGTTCCTTTTAAAAGATGCTTGAGACCCTTCTTAGCTATCTCTATTTCCTTTCCTGTGTCAGCTTTTGATGCCATGACACCTGCCAATCAACAATCAAGAACTTCACAAGATTAATTCGTGAAACAAATGGCTAGCTAATTAGGTGTAATGAGTGCGAAATGACCCCACACTAAATTCGCTAGCATACTTATGATAATTTTTCAAATAGGGTACTCAAGACTTCCCCCATTATCATACCAAATCTGTCATGATCCAAATGAACGTGATTGGCACCCACACTAATTCGGATGGGCGAACTAATTTTTCCCACTAAATCCCTGACATCAATCATTCAGAAGAGAAATAACACTTTAATAATGAAACAAAATGAGATACTCAAAACGATAACATCCAACTAAAATAAAACAACATTCCTGTGATCTGATTCTCATTGCACCTCAAATGTCTAAGTACAAAGCTAGGGGTGAGAAATATAGAGAATAAAGGAAACTAAAATTTCTATAGGAGAGACATCTTCAATGGCGAGTGGGACTACCTATCATGCAATCTCTCACCTTTCAAAATGAAACTGTTGGGCAAGAAGAGCTTCCTAGATCTAACTCTGCACTCAGAAAAGAAGTGCAGGAGTAGCGTCAGTACGAAACACAGTATTGGTTGGAATCATCATCCAACCTTACATAATAACGGTGAAGAATGGAAAAAACAACATGTAACCAATATAAAACATTATTTAAATACACAGTACATGTTCCAGGAAATTCAACTCAACTCAGGTGCAACCGGCTTGCTCAATAGATTAGGCTCTTCGCTGCAGCGGTACTGCACTGGGTAGTAGCTTTACTTAGTTGCACTTAGTCATTTAACCAACTACTCACAACATCATGTAACATCCTATTCTTCTATAAACATAACAGTAATTACAATATGACACAAAAATGTTATATAATCGCATATATTAGCCGATAAAAATGATAGAACAACACAATTTCTAACTTTCATTCATCTTTCTAAAACATCAACGCCATGAAAATTATCCACATTCAAATTACACACATATTTTCAAACATCAGTTTAGTCTGTTAGCATTATTCCATTCCACTTCTACATATTAATATAACATACCATGAAATTGCATAAATAGTGATTGCCAGGCGCACGCCTCCGTCATATCACTATGAACACTCCAGCGCTAAACCATAGTGTATACACATGCTAAAGGGTCTTATTTATGCCCTTCCAGTCATGACCAACAGGGGACTCTAGAAATTCATGGATTGTACCGGTGTAGTACCCGTTCCCACTCGTATGCTCATCCAAATGCTCCTCTCAGACAAAAGTCACTCAATAAACAATACTCGCTCGGATACTCCCCTTGGGCACGAGCCTCTTATCTTGGGATATTCTTACTATCCTTAACCATTCTCACAGTAGTGATAACATAGCCAAGTTTGTTATTATGACATTCAAGATATCACGACTATTACTTCCACTCATACATTCAATAGTTCATCATTCATTCAATGACAATACAAGAACACAATAAAAGTTCAACACAATTCCACATCGGTTCGATGGCCACAACATATCAAATTTTTTTCAATAGTCGATTTTTAACAAGTTAATCATCATCCCAGATAATGTCCATAGATCAAGCAACACATTATCATTCACAAACATAGAAATCATTATGTAAAATCTAACTCTTCTAAACCATAACCTACCTCAAACTGGGAGAGTTTGGATGGAACTTACTCTGCTGGAGCCTTGCCCTTCCTTTGTGCTTCCGGACGCGTAAAGTATAAAATAGAACTTGATAGAATTTAGTATCCTACTACCCATACAAGGGTTTTAGAAACTCAAACCCTTGCCTTCAGGGAATTTTTAAGTATAAAACCCCAATTTCACCTACTTCTAGATCTCAATTCCCGCATAAAGCACATTCTTTAACAACTAAACATTGGGTAATGATCATTACCCTCGTTAAACTCATAATCCAACCACCCTATTATTTCCCCGTGATCCAGCCCTAGTCTATCATCCTAGGGTGTCATTGCTAGAAATTACCATTAGAGGTTCTCCTTGAATCCCAGTCTTTACATAATCCATCATAGAGGTAGAAATTCTAGAGACTTACCTTTAAAAGGTATTTCAACTGCTCCTAGGGAGAAAATTGTCTTCGGCCCTTGAACCTTCGTGTTTTAGAAATTATGGGGTCTAACCCCAGAAATCCTACTTAAACTCACTTTCTTATTCCCATCGTCTGCTGCAGTGGACACGCTATGACGGTCAGGAATCCGCTACAACGGATTCGGCGATTACTTCCCTAGTCCATTACGGTAGAACTCCGACTATCACAACAGTCTCACTATAGCAAGAATTCTACAACTACAGTGGTCCCCCAAAATCAACAAACTTTCACTATCTCACTCCACAATACTTCCTCTATCCACAATCTATCCCTGTTAGAGTGATCTTTGTTCATTTCCCCTCTACTGACATATGGTTCGTTACATCTGATGCAAATTGATAATGCTTAAACCACACTTCCAACTGAAGTATAAAGAGGGCGTTGCCAATTAAGATCCCAACTAAGAGGTTGGGGTCAAACTCACAGGGAATATGGAAGATCTAGATTACAGCCGGTAGATGAACTTGTATAGTAATTTCTTCACGATGGGGGGGATTCTAATAAAAAGCAATAATAGAAATACACAGCAGTCAAGAATATGTTTGTAAATAATTAATTACAGGATAACTAGGCTTTATGTTCCCCATGGGTTCATAACAGCTTTGGGTATACACTTGTGATCTTTACCAATACTAACTTACAGAACTGATAACATAGGTTCATTTAAACGATCGACCAATCCCTATTGAATGATTATCCTTAATTACTCAACCAAGTCTCGCGAGTATTGCAAACTAACCTTTATCACTAAGTTCAAGATATAACTATCCGACGACCACGACTCAAGTTACTACAATGATAATCAAGGTCAAGGCTCCGTTGTGATTCTCTTTTCCTAATCTCTACCTCTTCGACACAACAAGTAAAGAATTTAGGCACTTTCCTAACGTTGTACACCGCTAGAATCATTAAAGATGAAGAGAATACAATATAAGTATTTAGTATTGGTTTTAGACTCACTTTGTGCAATCCTAACTAGTTAATCCACCATGGTTCCCACAACCCTAGCTATGAAGGTTTTAGCCTCTCATAGTTGCAAGGTTGTGATTTGTGTTCGTTGTTGACAACATATAACAAAACTTACAAAGATGATTGAGTAAAATAATTCCTTCAATTAAACCATGAAATCTTGAATAAGAAGTAGAAAGAACAAGATGAATTCAAGAAAAGGTTGATCACAAGGTTGAACCAAGTCAATTCTCTCTTCCAACGATGTAAAGTTGCTTACTACAATGTTTTCCCACTAGAATTAAGTCTATTCGTCGTCCTCTCTGAAAAATAAAACAAGAAAAAGTATTTATATAGACACAAGAATCCTTTTCCTAAACTAACAGGACTACTTTCCATATTTGTAGCCGACCTCGTCATGGGTCCACCTATGACTCATAGGGGCTTCTCACGGATCGTGACATCAACTCGTGGCTTGGAGTGTTGGCTCAATTTTGGCTAAGTGTTGGTCCAAGGTACGATTAGTAGTAACATGATACAGCTCGTACATTGATACTCGTGGCTTGATCCTAATCCTTTGAACTTTTTCCTTTTTCTGAACTCCACCACGACCGGTATGGTACGACTCGTACGTTCATTTCACGGATCGTAGGGTGCTCTCGTACTAAGAATCATCCTTCTGTGCAATTCTTCTAGATTTCATCACAATTGGCTTACCACGAATCGTACCACCATTGTACGATCTGTAACAAGTCTCATAAGTTCACTCTTCTAGGTTAAACTTTCAGTGTTTGATCAAGGCCCTCAGTACGACTCGTATGTCCATCCTATGGATCGTACTGTGGTATACACTTTTTGCCCTTTTTTGAACAATTTTAGCTTTATTTTGCAATTTATTGTTCCAACACCATTTAGCCTGAAATCAAAGGAAAAGTGCCTTATATCCACATAAATACACCTAATTCCATGTTAGTTTCTTTGTTTTGAGCGTCAATAGTTCTATAAATTCACAGCACATTATAAATTAAAATACCATTCATCCTCGAACAGTCTACAAAGGCAAGAAATAGGACGTATCAGATTACACAAAAATTGAGGGTATTTGATTCGCATATCATCCTCGGTCTCCTATGTTGCTTCCTCTATAGATCAATTCTACCACTTGACCTTTAACATCGTAATCTCTTTTGGTATCAACTTGCGGACTTTCCTAACCAATATTGCCACTGGCTCCTTCTCATATGATAAGTTCTCATCTAGTAACATGGAATTCCATTTGATGATTTATTATCCCTCCCTATGGTATTTCTTCAAAATAGAAACATGGAAGGTTGGCTGCACCCCTACTAGCCCTGATGGTAATGCCCAAAACTGGGGTAGGGCGCCACTGGCACTCGATTCATGATTGATCAAGAAGCTGGCTATATGACATTTGTAACTGTAACACTTTGGTCATCCAGGCCACCTGTCATAATCAACTGGAGTATAAACTGGACCTATAAGGTCTCAAAAATACAACGTAAACAACCGAAATGCAACCAAGGAACTGAGTGTTCTAAATCAAACAACAATAAGCCGAAGAGGCCACAAATTGAATAACACTGTACACACTAAGTCCACAAAGCCTCTAAGAGCAAACTGACTGATGGTCGGGATAGGGCTCTAACCTATCCATAACTGTATCTCAAAACTCAAGCATAAATAACTAAGCCCTATCTCCAGGAAGAAAGGAGCATACAAACCATCCATTGATCTCACCTGCTACTCAATTGGCAATCCTGACCTTTACTTGCACCTGCAGCACGAATGCAGGTCCTGAAGCGAAGGGACGTCAGTACGAATGAAATGTACTTGTATGTAAGGTTGAAACTGTAAACAAGACATAAAAATCTTATAATAACTGACTCATCACATAAACATATAAAGGATAGATATAACCTCGAACTCTGCATCCTATAATTGATAACAACTTACTGTAACATAAGTGAACTCCTAAAGCCTGAACTAGGGATAAGAAATAGTAACATCCTGGAATCCTGGAAACTAAAACCTGATAATAACTCTATAATGATATGAAAATTCAATTAAGAAATGCACAAGAAAGAAACTATAAGTGTAATACCAACAACCGGCCAACTGTAAATCCATATATAAAATTCGTCTAGCCAGTGTACCACACTGGGGTAAAATAAATATATCTCTAGCCGGTGTACCACATCGGGGTAAAATAAAAATATCTCCAGTCGGTGTATTATACCATGGTAAAATAAAAATATCTCCAACTGGTGTACCACACCAGGGTAGAATAAAAATATCTCCAGTCAGTATATCATACCGAGGTAAAATAAAAATAAATCTTAATCACAATCATAAATGGAGCTAATAGGGCTCATACAGACTATCTGAATATTGGAAACAAATAAATATGTGGATCAGTAACTATAATATGTTTAGAATCTTACCACGACCCCTAATACTACAATTATGCCATACACATATAGGTCTTTCATTTAACATTTAAATACATACATATGCTGTGAATGAATTCTAGGAACGTTCCTAGAACTAGAATATCATAAAGACTCTACAGACACACGATCATAATTTTAAACATCTCCTAGAAATTCTAACACGAGGAGAAGAGAGGAATAACTTAACCCAACATTTTCTATTAACAATATTTGCATTCATTTGTGCTTATACTCATTTGACTTTCACACTTTCATATCAAGATTTGTGAGCATACCTCATTCGTCGCACATCATATCACATCTCGTAACTTATTAACAGGAAGACATAACCTGCGTATCTCAAACCTGGAGCTTTTTAACATAAAAATGCTAAGAAATTGTCTAGGGGCTGCCTTAAAATAACTAAAGACCTATAGTCGTGCTTCAGACAACATTGGAAAAGCTCGTGTGAAACTTTGCAATATATGAGGAGCTTAGAAAAGCTTAGCAGCAGTATAAACAGTTTAGAAACTTCCAAGAAAAAAAATCCTTCAAAATTTGAAAAAGTTAATCCAACTCTTAGACAAATAATCAAAGATAATTGTTTAAAAAGGACGACGAAGAACTTCTCCTTAACTTGAGTCACTTTCTCAAAATCTTCGATTCTAATCATTTCTTAAGATGTTAACACTTTACTGGTCTTCCATTACCTTAACACAACTAAACATAACCAACTTTATTTATAACTTTTTTTGCTAAATGTCATTAGAACAGGTGAATCTTGTTGTCTATTTGCCTAACTCATTAACAATCGTAACACTTATAATCTAAAAACAACTTTTAGCTTTACTTTTCATATTCATCATAAATTCTTTTCAAACCACGATTCGTAATCCCTACTTAATTATTTCCTCTCATGTTCATTATTCTAGCAATTCTTATACACACTTACCTTTTTACATAATTGCCAACCTTATCTCTTAATCATCGTATTGTTCATATTTTAACGTCTCTCAAAGGTTCTTGAAATCAATTATGGACAGAGGGCATATAACTCACATATTACCTTAAAATGTCTAACATTTACTCTTATCTCTCCATTGCTACTAGAGGCTCAACTTTTATTCTTAGGTTAATTTCGTTACACATCTACAATTTTCAAAGAACCTGCGACATGTATACTTAAAGCCTTAATCAATTCTCAGGAGGTCAAGATAACTCAAGAGCTCTAATAAACATATAACGACATTTCTAAAGGCAATCCTTGCCGCTTTAGTGCATAATTTGAACGTAAGAATAAACATATATATATATATATATATATATATATATATTATTTTCGTATAACCTGTTAATATTAAGATATTGTGCATAACGTGCCAATAAAGATGGTTCCATAGAAATATCAATACTTTACCCATTCGGGTCCTATTTTCCAAGTTTAACCTATCGATTAATTATGAAATACATTAATTAGTTGCTTAGCTTAAGGGAGAGGGATTGGGGAACCATCACATAGCCCTAGCTGCCCTAAAACGTGAATATAAGAGGGTAGGTAACTGTCATAAGGAAATTCCATTTCGTTACCCTCATTATCCCTTATTGAGTTAAAATCAATTTCAATTATTAGGTTTGTCTACGTCTCATTGTCTTTCCATGTTTAGCAATTTTTTTAGCAACCATAGCATGAAACAACTTTGACACCACAAATACATAACATAGTGTAAAGGAGCATCTCACAGTGCCCACGCTGAGGGGAATTCAGACGCAATTTACAACTATGACCATAATAGAAGGCAATTGCCCTCTCCACTTCTAATTCATGCGTTTCAACTCTTTAGCAAATACACAACTTAAATATCGAGTAATTCTAACAACTGGTAAGAACCATAATATGCTACTACAGAAGCTTGGGTACAGGGGAATGCCAGATTAATCCTCGGCATGAATTCATGCTTGAAAATCAATAGACAATGAACGCCTTACATACCTTTCTCCTATGAACTTTTCTCTAGCGGATTTCCTATCTCAATGATCAGCCTTCTGATAATGCTCAAACCACACCTCTTATTGAAGTGAGAAGTGGATGTTGTCAATAAAGAACCCAACCAGAGGTTGGGGTCGATCCCACGGGGAATAGGGAGACTGGATTATAGCCGGTAATTGAACTTGTGAGGTAGTTACTTCAAAACAGGGGGATTCTAAAGAAAATTAATAGTAAATGCAAATATCAAAATTCTTGATGTTAAGTCAATATCAAAATATAACTAGGGTTTGTGTTCCCCATGGATTCATAACTTCTTCGGGTATACACTCGTGGTTATCACCAATACTTACTTATAGAACTAATAACATAGGTTCATTCAAACGTCTGATCAGTCCCTATTGAATGACTATACTCAATCACTCGACCCAGTATCATTAGCATTTTCAAAACTATCCATTATAACTATGTTCCAGATTTAACTATCCTGCAACCAAAGCTCAAGTTAATACAATGATCATCAAGATCAAGGCTCCGTTGTAATTCTCTTTTCCTAATCTCTACCTCTTCGACCAAAGCAAGTAAAGAATTCGGTAAAGTCCTAACGTTGCGCACTGTTAAGAAACATTTAAGCATGAAGTGAATACAATATAATTATTTGTATTGGTTTTAAGATCACTTTGTGTAACCCTATCTTATTAATCCACCATGGTTCCCACAACCCTAGCTATGGAGGTTTTAGCCTCTCATAGTTGTAAGGTTGTGAATTGCATTCATGATTAAAGACATAAAACAATACTTACAAGCATTGATGAGAAAAAAAACCTCCTTTGGTTACTCCATAAAATATTGAAAAACAAGTAGTAAGAACAAGAAGAATTCAAGAACAACTAGATCACAAGTTAAGACCAACTCAATCCTCTCTTTCTCAAGGTTTCTGCTCTCTAAAACCATCAAAACTGATGTCTCTACAAAAATAAAACATAAAACATATTTATATAGTCACAAGAATCCTTTTCCTAAACCAACAGGGTGAATTTTCATATCTGTCACCACCAGTGCCATGACACGACCTACGATCCGTAGCATCATCTCGTACAATCTCAGTTGGCTAAATTTTGGCTAAATGTTGGATCGGAGTACAACTCATACAATCAAATCAAGACTCGTACAGAGCTCCCGTACTTTGAATCAGAGATTTTATAGTTTCTTTAATGTTCATCATGACCAGAATGGCACGACTCGTACCTTCGTCTCACAGGTCATACTTGCTTCTTGTAGAAGGAGTCAGACTCAGATGCAATTCTTCTAGATTTCATGAAGACTTCCTCATCACGACTCGTACAAGACTGCTACTAATTGTACTAGGACTCATGGGTCACATCTACTCAACCTTAACTTTCAACAATTTCTCCCGGCCATTACTATGACTTGTAGATCCTTCCTACGATCCGTACTGTGGTCTGCACTTTTTGCTCATTTTACATTTTTAAGCTATCTTTTGCAATCTTCAATTGCAATACCTATTTATCCTATAACAAAAGGAAAAGTACCTCATATCCACATAAATACACCTAAATCAATGCTATTTTCTTAGTTTTGAGCATCGAATGTGCTGTAAACCCACAACATATCAACACCCTCAACTTAAGGCTTTTGCATGTCCTCATGCAAAGAAAAGAAACACTAAAACACGACGCTCAACTAGAAAATAGACTTAAGATACTACAGCCAATACTGAAACAAACCTGCGCTTTCTACACAAACTCTATTGACCCTTTCTCATGGAACCACATTAGCTAATGTATTACAAGAATTCTTAAAACATCATAAACAGGGATCAAAAAATGTCATCTGGCTATCATCAGGCAGTCAAGTCATTACCAATGTTTTTCACACAGACCAACAGTAAAAGCAAACATAATCCATGTACCCTCACATAAACGAAGTCCCCACTCAGATGTGAAATGTCAAACATTATATGGGACTAAGCAACTATGGCGCTTACTCTCTCAAAGAAGTTATGAGTATTATGTGTCAGATACCATATGCTTGCCCTTATTTTCTCTGCGTTGGTTTTTCAGATGGTACAATTAAGATCACTATAGGACTTTGTATGGCTTGTAATGTAGGCTCAGGGCTGGACATGATAAAGATGGAATATTTTTTAAGTGACTATTCCTTCCTAGGCAGTACATACATTGGCTACACCATTCACCTAGTTCACCCTTTTATTCTTTCATTCCCCTTTCTCCCTCTTTCTCCTTTTTATTCATATTTGCATGGGTGTGGTGAGTTACCACTTTTCAGCTTTTTCAAAATTTCTTTGAGCTTTATTTTACAACATTTACATCATATGTTTTTTTCTTTTCATCTAATCACACCTCATATTCCACCATTTCATTGTTTTCTTTTCTTTTCCTTTCTTCCACTCCGACCTTTTATGCACCCCTACTCTAGCCACCCTAAACATAAGCATTTTGCTTATGTTGAGGTTCACTATATCCAAGGAAGGATCAGGGCCAAAACATGTTCATTACAAAAAATGGGTACGGTAAATCAAAGATACATGATCTATTAAGGCTCAAACTTGGGATCAAGGGATTCATGCAACTTTTGGTAGGGCAACATAGGCTAAAATATGAGCTAAACAAACAATGGCCTATGTTCATATCCTAACCAACCATCCTTTGCCTTTATTGAGACCAACCAGGCAAGTTCTAGATCTACACCACAATACCGAACTGAATAATATACCTCACTCATACATTGTACATGAACCATTTTCACCTCAACTGTCTAGTTTATACATGGCTTAACAAGACTACTCATTCTTACAAAATAAATGACATCCAAAGATCCACAGCAATCATGCATGTTGTCACAAATAAATAGCTACTATATCAGAAAAATTTTAAGCAGGGCAATTTTTTTTACCAAAAAAGAACAAAACTAGTGCAATTTTCTTGGCTTAGTACTCCTAAACTACTTTCTAATTAAACAAAAATCACAAACTTAAAAAAACAATCCTACACATGCTGGTTCTACTAGATAGCATGTCTGAGGGAAAAGAAACATGGCAAGAAAAACCCTCAGACGGAACAAAAATCCAAAAAATCACAAGTATACCCTCCCCTTTTTTGAAATGTTAGCTTTGTCCCGAAGCATCATCTAGAAGATCATAGGGGAGAGCACATACCTGGGCTACTCAGACATCACCTGCCATGGGTTGTTGTCACGCCCCAAGCCTACACCCTGGACGTAACACGGTACGTGGAGCCACCAATAACACCAATTCAACCCCTGGTCTATGATACACTAACATTCTGAGTAGACATGCACAACGGAAGTTTTAAATATTAAGAAAATATAAAGTTTGAAAGTAGAGAAAGAAATACTACATTTGAAATACAATTTTGAAATACAAGTATGGGCTGAAAGCCAACTACTGAGCAGTTGCTGGGATAGGTTCCTAGCTAACTCTAAGTTTAAACAAAACCATAACTAAATGAAGTAAATAAGCAAGGCCCTCGAATAATGAGGAATCACACTCGGATCTGCTGAAGCAGAACGCTCTGAAACTAGGGTAACTAACTATGCTGAACTTAAGAACCTACAACTGTATCATGAGACGATACAACAGAAAAGCATGCTTCAGTACTTTGAATGTACTGAGTAAGTGGGAGAGACATAATGAAAATAATTTCTGAACTGCAATGACAAGCCATGACCAACAAGTACACTGAACTAAACTACTTATATAATCTGAAATGGTCAAGACGACCCTGTCTGCTAGTTATGGACATGCCAAAAGTCTGAAACACTAATTCTGGGATAATGTACTGAACTGAGCTGCTTAATCTGATACTGGACTGGACTGACTAATGGGAGAGTCTTTAACCGACATTTAACCATGTGATCTAGACGTGGAGTCCGATGTATATACCTACCGGTAGGACCCAATATACCTCACTAGGGTATAAAGCCATGAACTGAGTGATTACAAAAATATACCCCCCCCCCCGTCCAATCAGGCCAAGTAATACTGAAACCTACGCTAGCGTCATAGTTTTGGGAACATGGGTGCACTGGAACCTCGACTCGCTTGGTGCTAAGTTCTACTCCCACTGGAAAAACCTAAATTGAACTACTAGGCTGATAGCTCAAATCTGAGGCCCAAGACTAATCAGGGACGAATAGCTGCTTGTACCCTGATAGCCTTATCGGACCAGAATCTGCAACTAGGTTCTAAGACTGGTCAGAGCTACCTATCTAGAAGCATCGTAACCGTCTATAGAATAACTAATAACTGAACTGGGGTATTGGGGCTGGTCAGAGCTATAACTGAATGTCATGACCGCCTAATCGACCAAATAACTGAAATCTAAATATGAGTATGAAAACTAGGAGGCACTACTGACACCTCAAAAATAAACTGGAGTGAAACTGATCAGCTGGCATTTTCTAGACAACACTATGGTTACTAAAATCTGACTGAAGCTAGCCTGATATGACTCTGACTGAGACTAAACTGATAGAGTTCTGTGTTCTAACTAATTGAATTTCTAAGCAGTTAATAGAGAGCTCATTTATGCCGACAAAACGGAAAATTTCATACCATAAAAAAGTTTTAAGAGTTTGGGAATTTCATTCAACAGAGCCAAAAGTCATTCTAATTCATGGGATATTTACCCAACATATATGCATAGCAAGAAATTCAAAGAATTCAGCCCAAATCAATCTTCATTCACTAGAGGGAATTTAGCAAGAAAAATCATTACTCGAAAAATTAGGGCTTAAACTCACATTTTTTGCATGAACACTGACAATATGATAAGGAATTTATGGGAATCATACCAAAAATATACATGAACATCGTTCTAAGTGAAAACAATGAAAATAAACATAAATACTCTTCCTATTCGAAAGACTTAGGACTTAAAACTGATAGAAGAATTAGAGAAGGATCTTGGGGGGACAAGGAAAGAACAATACCCTTGCTAAAACCCCACATAGCTGGCGAAAAAAAAACCTTGGAGTATCTGCCTGAAATCGAAGATGAAAGTTCATCCCTAGCCTTTGCTCTGAAATACCCTGAGAGAGAATTCTATGATGTTCTTCTAAGGATTAGCTTGAGAATAACGGGAGGAACCACTTATCCCTAACTGGTGACCTAACGACTCGTTACCGTTGGATCCACTCATGAAGTACACTAGTAAATCTCTACTGATTCCTGACGGGCACATGATGAGTTATCATGACTGGGAATGGCTCGTCGTGTCATCCATCAGGTACACTGGTAAGAAAGAAAGGAAGGACTGGAAATGAAGGACCTGACGAGTCCTTACTGCTACAACTCGTGGTGACCTTCCGTCAAGTACACTGTCTACTTCTAAAATTCTAAAACTCCGGCTTGGCAACGGGTAACTTAACAAGTGGTGTGGCCTGATAACGACTCGTGGGGTCGTCCGTTAGGAACACTGGAACATATTCTTGGCATCCTTCTCACGGATGACCTGTTGAGTTGTTGGATCCCTTAAAGTCCCGGATATTATTTTTAAGCTTCCGGGCCATTATAGTTGCCTCCCATGTAGCACCTCATTTAACGTCACGGCACGACATGACTTTTGTGACTCCTCAAGAATCGCCAAGGTATACTTCCTGGCAACGGCGCCACTTTCTGAAAACGCTCAAACCACACCTCTTACTAAAGTGAGAAGCGGACGTTGTCAATAAAGAACCCAACTAAAGGTCAGGGTCGATCCAACAGGGAATAGGGAGACTGGATTATAGCCAGTAATTGAACTTGTGAGGTAGTTACTTCAAAATAGGGGGATTCTAAAGAAAATCAATAATAACAGCAAGTATCAAAATTCTAATATTAAGTCAATATCAAAAGATAACTAGGGTTTGTATTCCCCATGGGCTCATAACTACTTTAGGTATACACTCGTGATTATCACCAATACTTACTTATAGAGCTGATAACTTAGGTTCATTCAAACGATCGTCCAGTCCCTATTGAACGACATACTCAATCACTCGACCAAGTCGCATGAGCTGTTTCAAAACTATCCATTATCACGAAGTTTCATATTTAACTATCCTGCGACCATAACCCTCAACTTAATACAATTATCATCAAGATCAAGGCTCTATTGTATTTCTCTTTTCCTAATCTCTACCTCTTCAACCAAATCAAGTAAAGAATTCGGGCAAGTCCTAACGTTGCGCACCGTTAAGAAACATTTAGGAATGAAGAAAATACCATATAAGTATTTTTATTAGTTTTAAGATCACTTTCTGTAACCCTAGCTTGCTAATCCACCATACTTCCCACAACCCTAGCTATGGAGGTTTTAGCCTCTCATAGTTGTAAGGTTGTGAATTGCATTCATGATTAAAGACATAAAACAATACTTACAAGTATGGATGAGGAAAACACTTCCTTTGATTACTCCATAAAATCTTGAAAAACAGGTAGTAAGAACAAGAAGAATTCAAGAACAGGTTGATCACAAGTTAAGACCAACTCAATCCTCTCTTTCTCAAGGTTTCTGCTCTCTAAAACTATCAAAACTGACGTCTCTATAAAAATAAAACCTAAAACATATTTATACATACACAAGAATCGTTTTCCTAAACCAAGGTGAACTTCCATATCTGTCGCCGCCAGTACCACAACTCGACCTATGATCCGTAGCATACTCCTATGATCCGTAGCTTCCTCTTGTGCAATCTCAGCTGGCTCAATTCTTGCTAAGTATTGGATCTGGGTACGACTCGTACCATCAACTCATGAATCGTACTAAGCTCCCATACTTTTAAACAGAGATTTTGAATTTTTTCTGAAGTTTAGCATGATAGAATGGTACGACTCATACCTTCATCTCATGCATCATATGTCATGACCCGCACGTACACCCGAGTCATACACACAGGACACGGAGCCCCGAAAGACCCCCAAGTCGACCCATGGCATGAGCATACAACTATTTCATTCACATAAGTGGAAGACTTAACATAAGAAAACGTAACCATGTCATAATAACGGAGAAAATGCAGTACATGATCCATACATGATAGTTGAATACAACTTATAGTCTGAAGAGCCTCTAATCATGGAAGATGGGTTGATGGGAAAACACCCCAACTAACCCTACGATTCTAAAACTGAAAGAGAAACAATAGAGTCTGAACATATGGCCCTTGGAACATGAGGACTCACCAAATAAGCTGATAGAAAACTCTGAGAAACTACTGAGGAGGGTGAGCCTGAGAGTCGGGTCTTGTATCATGAAATGATACAGCATAGAAAGTAGGTGGCCAGTACATGGAATGTACTGAGTATGCAAGGTAACTAAGATTGACATTTAAGAAATGTATAAAATTCATAAGTAATCATAGCAATAGGACAACATGCTCATAACATAATTATTGTAATATGACATAGGGCTCAAGGTTTTCAAAACATTCATAACGTAAACATAATCATAATCATAAATAAAAAGCCTTACTTAATCATAACTTGAACCAACATTCATAATTATAAACATGCATAAATCATGAGGAACATTGGAAGAATCTCTTAACCGACATACCCCATATGAGCACACATGAAACCCATTTTATAACCCTAGTGGGGAGGGTGTTCATACCTTGCCAAGGGTAGGAACCATGAAGGGCGTGATCACACATGAAAAGGGCCACTTGGGCCAGGGATAAACATGAAATGGTCGCAACATACCTACGGTGGCACGTAGTTCATAAGATCCGGGGCTTAACATGGGCCCCGAACCTACTCGGTTTTCGATACTACTACAAAAATGTATATAGTGCTCATAATAATACATACATGAGTTCATGGGCTAGTTAAATCATGATAATCATAAACATGCTTGAGCATATAAGAGCTAGCCATGACTTGAGGCCCGTGGGTCGACCAAAAACATAATTCATGATTGATAGAATTCATACTTACTTGTAGATCATGCATGTAGCTTGAAATTCATAAGTTCATAATAGATAACATAATGAATTCATAAGTAAATTCATAATTCATGTTGGGCTTATCAAAAACACCAATGGATCAATGGATCATAAATCGATTCATCATGGGGCATGCATAATCAAGCTAAATTATTTAGAAATTTAAAATCAACAATATTATAATTAATTTAAATCTCAAAAGATGATCAAAATCAGTAGATTATGATAATATTTAAAAATCACAAAACCCATAATTAAATCATTTAAATTTATACAAATCAAATACAAAACCCCATGAGTTTTCAAATAAATTTTGGTTAATTAATATAGAAGGAGCATGGGTGTGGAAGAATCCACCCATTGAAGACCTTACATACCTGGAATTATTGACTCCTAACCCTGCATAAAATCCCAAGAGTGAAATTGAAGAAATTGATGTGAAAGGCTTGAAATCTCCCCTTGAATCCCTTATCAAAGTCTTGCATGTATGAATGAGAGTATAGAATAGGTAATCCTCTTTAAACCCAGCTTTTTCCAAGCTAAAACGACGTAGTTTAGGGCCTTATATCGTGAAAAATTCAAAAATATCCTTAATGGACCTACCCTGAAAACTTTCCAGATCGATCCCATGGGTGGGACTAACAGGTCGCTGGAACCAACGATGACCCGTCCTGTCCCTCGTTGAAACCACTGCTGGTAGCCCATTCTCAGAACCCAAACAACGGAGAGTCTGGACGACCCGTGCCTTCAACCAACAACCCGTCAAATCACCCGTGGTTAACCCCCTAAACCTTGGCATCATATCTCTTACCGGGTTACACCACGACCCATCACAAGAAACAACAGACCGTTGTTATCCCCCATAGCGTCCACTGGAAAAACTAACACCAAAACCACGACCACAACTAAAAACTCGTCGTCTATTCTAACGAGTCGTTGGGACGTCTGTTGAAAGCCACTTGAATAGCCTATCCCCTTGCTACGACTGCTAATGATGACTCGTTGTCTCCCACAATGAGTCATCACATCTCTCGTGGTCTCCACCGCCACCATCCTTTGCCCAACCAACTATACCATACAATGACTCGTGGTTTGATACCACAAGTCATTCTGTGATCCATTCTATGATGTTTTGCTAGTTTTTCTACACATTTTAATTTTTAACTCTTGGGTCTATTCTTAGGCCTTCTCGGGGTATTACATCGTACTTGCTTCTCGTAGCAGAAGTAAGATTCAGATGCAATTCTTCTAGATTTCATCAAAATATGACTTGTACAAACCTTCTACTAATTGTACTGGTACTTTGGGTCATATCTGCTCAACCTTAACTTTCAGCAACTTCTCACGACCATCAGTACGACTCGTAAGTCCTTCCTACGATCCGTACTGTGGTCTGCACTTTTTGCCCATTTTGCATTTTTAAGCTATATTTTGCAATCTTCAGTTTCGACACCTTTTTATCCTGTAACAAAAGGAAAAGTACCTCATATCCACATAAATACACCTAAATTCATGTTATTTTCTTAGTTTTGAGCGTCGAATGTGTTGTAAACCCACAACACATCACCTTCAACCTCCTTAATCCGATGGTTTTATAGGCCAACGACAAGATTAACCTATAGCACAAAATGCAGCCAAAATAACTAACCAAAGGCAGTCACATTAGCAACAACAACACATGGCAACATCAACAACATTTAGCCATTTTCTCAACTAGTTTTCACTAAAATTTGAAGGAGAAATAAGAGGAAATTTTACCCAAGTTTTGCTGTAATTATTCCCCTCAATATGAAATATAATTCAAGCAAAAGAAACAGCCAAAAAGCCTAAGGAAAATGACCAATACTCAGCTCAAAAACAGTCCATCGACAGCTCACTTAGCTGCCAATTTCCAGATTTTCGCTTTACAATTTGAGAGGTTTAAAAGGGGGTGAAATCCTTACCTTTTGCTGGGGATTTGTTCTTGGTTAAAAATAGGAGTAATTGACCTCAAATTCTTTATCAAAAATGCAGCAACCTTGCTGTCCAACACGCAGCAAAAACAGTTCACCAACACACCAAACACACCTCCAACTTCCAGTCTTTTAATCAAGAATTCAAGCAAGGTTAGTAGTAGAATTCTGACCTTTTATACTAGTTTTTAATCCCTACCAAGAGGGAAAATATATGTAGCTTAGAAAAGCTTTAAAAAATCAGAAAATTCACCACAGCAACACAGCCCAATTGCAGCCAAAACAGCCACCAGCACACCACCTTCACCTTATGATAGCTCCCCTTCACATAGCTTTACTTTTAATGGAGTTTAGCTTGGTGCTATCCTTAGTTGTTTGCTGGAAATTTGAGAGAAAATCATAGGATAAGCAAGCACCTCAATTGTGGAAACGTTGAAAATGATTTCATAATACACAACTTAAAATATAAAGGTGGTTGGGCGGTGGCCGTTTTTAGGGCGCTGGCGACCTAACTGCCCGACAGTGTCACGGTAAAATGTCTATAGCTTTTTACTCCCTACTCCGATTGACAAGCGGTTTGATGTTCTGAAAACTAGACTCAAGGACGTTTAATTTTATAGGTCGTGGGCTTCTAATTTATTATATATTAGGGGAGATGGTTATTTAAATTTTACCCTTTCTTATGAACTTTACATACTCTTCGGTTTTCCGTTCGTACACATTTGCCTTGTCATCTATGGCCAATATACAACCCGTACATCAAATAATCACCAAAAAAAATTCGGGGTGTAACATCCTCCCCCTTAGAAAAATTCTTCCTCAAATGTTATAACACCTTTAACTCATCCTTGTCTTCCGTCATAAACATACATTCCATATATTCATAAATATATCCTTTCCAGTCGTTGCTTCATATCAAACTATACTTATTTAACACAATCTGTTTACCTAACATAAGGAAGATGTTCCCTAAAACCACATAATTGATGAACTATTTTAACCATAAGTAAATTTATACACTACCACGATAGATAATTAACTCCATTACCACTTTCCATTCACTACTTAAGATACAAGATCAATGTTAAATCTTAAGTTGTGCTTTTACGAAGGCCTGTTATTGATGGTCCTAATAACAGAAACTAAAGCCTAATCTATGGACAAAAGGAACTAAATCTCCAGGAGAAATTGAACGTCTGGACACCCAGAGCCTTGAAACGCCACATGGGGCCTTAAATAATCTTGTTGGCCTGGTCTCCCCACTTTATTCTACTTCTTTGTTGGTACATGGAAACGGTGAATGAGATTCCCCTATATTCTGAGAAAATGCTTGTATCCAAGCAATAGTCATTCTTATCTGGGTAGACATTACCAAACACTCTCAAATCAGATAGGGTCCCAAACCTAATACAATTGATATACTCTATCCCTCATATTCCGCACCCTATCTGAAGCATATCAGACCAAAGAATTAAACCTGAGACTATATTCGCGAATACTCATGCTTCCCTTCTTTAGGTACAAAAACATACTAACTCGAACTAGTTGAAGTTCCCGTGGTAAGTACTGATCCGTAAAGGCTAGGGGTTTTAGGCTCAAAACCCATGAGCACTAAATCTCTCAAAAGTATTCCACTAGACCCTACCATTAATTTCAACAACTAATTTTTGAAACGTCACTATTCGGGTTAACATATGAAATGCTTTCTAAAATCTCGTCCATTTGATATAGCTGAAGTTGTTGGAGGATAAACAACTCTACCTTCTCCTGGTTCTACTGAAATTGGGACAACATGAGGAGCTGAATCCCTTCCCACGGTAGCTCTGACTGGAACCAAAGGAACTATAAAACGGGGAGTAAAACAAAACTCACTTCGAGCATATAATCTATTTCTCGGATTGACAAGAAGGGCGATTGGGAACCTTTCAAGCATTAGTGTCGATAAATCTCATAGCATGTGCCTTACTCCAGGTGAGTTCTAAAACATAAGCACGATTTAGACTTCAAACAGCTTTATATCTTTTCTCTATAGCACGATCTATTAATGAACAAAGTGAAACAACTCCTAAAATGTATTATAGCCTCCTGATTATAAGTATGGTGCACAACATACCCATAAGAAAGACTCCACTAGACACGTCTTGTGGACTCCTAAGGATACAACTTCTCTCTGATACAAAGTCTGTCACGCCCCAAAACTAGGGAAGGGCACAACTGGCACTCGGTTCATGATTGATCGAGAAGCCGGCTATATGACATCTGTAACTGTAATACTTAGGGCATCCAGGCCACCATTCACAATCAACTAGAGTATAAACTGGATCCATAAGGTCTCAACAATACAAGGTGAACAACCAAAATGCAACCAAGGAACTGAGTCTGCTAAATCAAGAAAAAATTAGCCGACAAAGCCACAAATTGAATAACATTTTACACACTAAATTCACAAACCATCTAAAGAGAAAATTGACAGACAGTCGGAACAGGGATCTGACCTACCCATAACTGCATCTCAAAACTCAAGTATAAATAACTAAGCCTTAGCTCCAGGAAGAAAGAAGCATACCAACCATCCGTTGATCTCACGAACTGCTACTCAACTAGAAATCCTAACCTCTACCTGCACCTACGGCACGAACGCAGGCCCACAAGTGAAGGGACGTCAGTACAAATAAAATGTACTAGTATGTAAGGCTGAAACTGTAAATAGGAGATAACAATGCTCGAATAACTGACTCAGCACATAAACATATAAAGAATAGATATAACCTGGAGGTACAACCTGTAATTGATAAAAACTTAGTATAACATAAGTGAACTCAAGATAACTAAACAAGGAATAAGGAATAGTATAAACCTGGAAACATGGAAACTGAAACCTGATAATAACTCTATAATGAGATGAAAATGCAATTAAATAATGCACAAGAAAGAAACTATAACTGTGATGCCAACGACCGGCCAACTATAAATCCATATAAAAAATTTGTCCAGCCGGTGTACCACATCGGGGTAAAATAAAAATATCTCCAGCCAATGTACCATACCATGGTAAAATAAAAATATCTCCAGCCAGTATACCACATCGGGATAATATAAAAATATCTCCAGCCGGTGTACCACATCGGGGTAAAATAAAAATATCTCTAGCCGGTGTACCACACCGGGGTAAAATAAAAACAAATCTTAATCGCAATCATAAATGGAGCTGCTAGGGCTCATACAATCTATCTGAAAACTGGCAACCATGAAATATGTCGATCAATAACTATAACATGTGTAAGATCTTACCACGACCCCTAATACTACAATTATGCCATACACATATAGGTCTTTCATTTAGCATTTACATACATACATATGCTGTGAATGAATTCTAGGGAAGCTCCTAAAACTGGAATTCATAAAGACTGTCAAGACATGTTCAAGATTTTAAACATCTCCTAGAAATTATAACATGAGGAATAGAGAGGAATAACTTAACCTAACATTTTCTATTAACAATCTTAGCATTCATTTCGTGCGTATACTCGTTTGACTTCATACTTTCATATCACGAATTGTGAGCATACGTCATTCATCGCACATCATATCACATCTCAAGGTAACTGATTAACAGGAAGACATAACTTATGTATCTCAAACCTGGATCTCTTTAACATAAAAATGCTAGGCAACTGTCTAGGGGCTGCCTTAAATAAGTAAAGACTTATAGTTGTGCTTCAGACAACGTAGGAAAAGCTCATATGAAATTTTGCAATATATGAGGAGCTTCGAAAAGCTTAGCAACATTATAAATAGTTTAAAAACTTCCATGAAAAAAATTCTTTAAAACTTGAAAAAGTTAATCCAACTCTTAGAACAAATAATCAAAGATAATTGTTTAAAACGGATGACGAAGAACTTCTCCTTAAGTTGAGTCACTATCTCAAAATCATTGATTCTAATCATTTCTTAAGAAGTTAACACTTTACTAGCTTTCCATTAGCTTAACACAACTAAACATAACCAACTTTATTTATAACTTCTTTTGCTAAATGTTATTAGAACAGGGTAAATCTTGCTGGCTATTTTCGTAACACATTAAAAATCATAACACTTATCATCTAAAGACAACCTTTAGATTTACTTTTCGTATTCATCATAAATTCTTTTCCAATCAGGATTCCTGATTCCCTACTTAATTATTTACTCTCTTGTTCATTATTCCAATAATTCTTATACGCACTTACCTATTTGCCTAATTGCCAACCTTATCTCTTAAACATCGTCTTGTTCATATTTTAATGTCTCTTAAAGGTTCTTGAAATCAACTATGGATAGAGGGCATATAACTCACATATTACCTTAAAAGGTCTAACATTTACTCTTATCTCTCCATTGCTACTACAGCCTCAAATTTTACTCTTAGGTTAATTTCTTTACACATCTACAATTTTCAAAGAACTTGCGACGTGTCTACATAAAATCTTAAGAAATTATCAGGAGGTCAAGATACTTTGAGCAGCCACCAGAGATTCTTCGATTACTTGAACTTTTTCCAAGAATTCCATTAGCAAATTGGTTCCCTAGGGTCTCACCTAAAATACATCAAACCACCCAATAGGAGACTTGCATTTCCTCCCATATAGAGCTTCAAATGGCACCATGCCAATGCTCGAGTGATAGATATTGTTATCCCAATGACCCCCAAAATCTATAACATAGGGCCGGAGCATATCCTCTAAGACCTAGATGGTCCTTTCTGACTGTCTGTCTGTTCGAGGATGCAAGGTTGTGCTCAAATTCAACCTGGTGCCTAGCTCTACTTGAAAGGTTCTCTAATACTGAGAGGTGAATTAAGTTCCCCTGTCAGACTCAATCGACACTGGCACCCTATGAAACCGAATCACTTTCTTCATATATAACTCGGCCAACCTCTCAGCATTGTAAGTCATTTTGACAGGCAAGAAGTGAGTAGACTTGGTCAATCTGTCCACAATGACCCAAATGGAGTTAAACTTCCCCAATGTCTTTGGAAGACCAACTATGAAGTCCATCCCTACTCTATCCCATTTCCAGTCAGTTATAGGCATCCTTTGAAGTACTTCCCCAGAATTTTGGTGGTCGTACTTGACATGCTGATAGTTCAAACACTAGTCGACATACTGAATAATGTCCCTCTTCATTTAACCCCACCAATAGTGTCGCTTCAAGTGATTGTTCATTTTGGTAGCTCCAGAATGAATGGAGTACCTCAGGTTGAGAGCTCTTGTTATACCCCAGAATACAAAAGATCTGACCTAGCAGCTCAAATGGAGATAAGTTAAAATTTGGCAATAGGTCACAGAACGGGTCATGAAGTGACCCATTGGTGCACCCCACGAGTCATGATATGAATCGTGGTGAGGTCCAGGTGAAGAGCTGGGAATTTGGGAAGTTGCCTCCCTATGGACATGACCACGAGTCGTGGTCAGGCCCCACGACTCGTTAGGTCAGTCGTGGGGAGTGATGTGTGAGTAAAGAGGAGAAAAGAGTCAGTGGACATCACGGATGGTGACCACGAATCATGGTCACCAGGTAATGAGTCGTTATGTCTTGCATTATGAGCACAGAAGACTTGAGAAGAAGTGAACCTGACAGACAACTCTATGAGTCGTGGAGCTTGGCGACGAGTCGTTATCTTCCTGATTGGGACCAGTTGGCAGTTATTTTCTGGAAATTTAGTAAGTGTTTTTTCATAAATCCTAAGATCCTAAGGCCTAAACTATGTCGTTTTAAGTATGAATGATGACTTTTAAAGAGGTTAAGTTCATTTTAGACCATATTTATTCATGCATGCAAAGTAGAAGGTGAGAGAGGGTGATCAAGCTTAGTGTTCTTCAATTTCTTCTTGGTTTATCAAAAAAGTGTAGGAATCAGCTACCAACTGGTATGTTGGGTTACGAAAGGGTGAATTCTTTCACACAATTTCCCAATCCCTCACTAATCTATGTCGTTCTATGTCTAATCTATTCGGTTTTAACCCAATGCATTGTATTTCTAATTTCTCTACATGGGTATGATTCAAATATGTTTCTACTATTAAATTATGAAGCATGGACACGTTTAATTTTTTTTTCAATTGAAAAGCATGTTTCTAGTGTTATGAATTAAAAAGCCCATTGATGAGAAGTTCATTAAAGATGAGACTTGAGATGAATGTATGATTATGATGAGATATTATGATGAAAAGCATATTTTCAAGCTACCCATGTTTATAATCATGTTTTCAATGTGAATTGAGTATTTTATAGCATGATAAAGCTTTGGGAAATGCCCACATGTTCAAAGTATGATTTATGATTTTCTGAATTAAGCTTACCACATGGTTTTGGAGTGAAGACTCCTAATTATCCTTCAGCTTGTGGTATGGTTTGAGTTAAAGCTTCTCATATGCATAATATCATATTTGAGCTGTATTTGATTATTGAGCTTCGTCAATAGACGATGTTGAGCTTCGTTGAATAACGATGTATAGCATATGCATGTTTTTGGGAGTACTGTCTAGCACCGAGTGGGCTAAGGGTCGATCACCCGATGCCTTAGAACTATGCGCGAACATAGGTTTATACTTATATATATTATTCGGACCTCCCTTGTGATCTCTCCCCGGCTCTATTTGTCCACGAGCTTAAGATTGATATCATTGTATTACTCTTACCCCTGGCAAGGTTTTAGATGGTTCTACCTACTTGAGTGTGATAGTTGGGACCGTGTAAGCTCTATCGTCGTATGTTTGTTAGAAGACGAGTCTCCAATTGTTTCTCATGATTTCAATTATGCATGTTTATCATTCATGAGATTTCTATATCTATGTATATTCTAAAGCAGGTTTGACTCAGTGTTCATCTTTACTCATGATCATCAGATTTCATCTTTGAGTCAATCGATACCGTTATGATGATATGTTAGGTTATAATGAGATCATGATTTCAAAAAGAATTCATGCAAGACCAACTCTCAAATCCTTATTATTCATGATTTACATTCTGCGTGTCTTTAAGTGATTCTACTTACTTAAGCGGTTTTACTTACCTTGCATACTCGGTATATTCCATGTACCGACTACATACTTTATGTTGTATCGTTTCATGATGCAGGACTCGACTCTCAGTTTGGGCCCCATTCATAGTCAGTATTTGGACCTAGCATCTTACATTGTTGGTGATTCCTCATCCCCTGAGGACTAGATTTATTCAAACTTTTTCTATGTATTATCAGTTTTAGTTTGGCTAAGTTACTTGGGGTCTTTTCCCATCAATTCGTCATGTTTAGATGTTTTTCAGACATATGGATGTATTAAACTTCAAATTGTGTATTCTGATGTTAAGTTAAATCTAGACTTCATCCATGATAATCTTGTTGATCTATTCCATTTTATTGATTGGGTTAGATGTATGCTTATGCCATGGGTCAACTTGGGGTCTCTCGAGGCTCCTTGTCCGTGTTGCGATCCGAGCCTCCATTCAGTTCGTGACAAACTTGGTATCAGAGCAATAGGTTTAAAGTAACCTAGGGTGTTTGAAAGCTATGTTAAGTAGAGTTGTTTTCATGGGTGTGAAGCACGTCACACTTATGACGAAGAGGCTACGAAACGTTTAGGAAATTTTCCCTTCTTTAATGATCTATGTCGTGCGATAAAAAGTCACCCTATCCTTCTAACTAGTGCTATTCGCGATTACAAAATCATATCTCCCCAAAGAGTAAATGGTAGAAGGAATGGGAATGAAGAAGGCCACATGGATTGCAATGGAAACGGGCACCAACGGGACCCACCAGTTGAGGAGCACCAACCAGTGGAGCCAGTTGCCCATGTTGAGTTTCAGGCAGCTATTCAGATGCTTGTGCAGGCCTTGAGCACTAAAGTCAATCAATAGGTAGTTGGGAATGTTCCACAAAATGGCAATGCAGCAACGACTCGAGTCAATGACTTCTTGAGAATGAACCCACTAGAGGTCCTCGGGTCAAAAGTAGATGAGGAATCGCATGAGTTCATAGATGAGATTGTGAAGATCTCCCAAGTCATGGGGGTGAATGGAGTTGAGTGCGCAGAGTTGGCCTCGTACCAATTTAAAGTGGTCATGCACATCTAGTTTCACCAATGGAAAGATGGACGGACCGCCGAAGCATTCCCGGTCAGTTAGGAGGAGTTCCATGTTGCATTCTTGCATCGGTTTTTCCCTCGTGAGATGAGGGAGCTGAAGGAAACTGAGTTCATAAATCTGAAGCAGTTGAGGATGATGGTACAGGAGTATGCTCTTGAGTTCACTCACTTGTCAAATTATTCCCCAGAGTTAGTGGTTGATCAGCGGACGCGGGTGAGCCGATTGGTTCATGGCGTGGCAGGCTATTTGGACAAAGATTGCAGGACCGCCATGCTCCATCAAGACATGGATTTCCCTTGGATAGTTTTGTTCGCCCAGAAGATGGAGGCGGCACATCTAGGAGAGAGGGAGGCCAAGAGGGCAAGGACCGATGACCATATATTCTCACAACTGAGGTCGGGTGGTGGGCACTGACAACAGACCCACCAGAGATCTTTAGCCCTAGCCTCTTTAGCATTGAGTGTGCCGTCCAGGCCTAGGCACGAGCATAGAGGGCGAGCATCAGGCTATAGGAGTCAGAGCAGCAAACCCGCAGATTCTAGTATTCCAGCTTGCCACAGGTGTGGCCGGGGCCACATGGGTCAGTGTTTAGCATGTACAGGTGCTAGTTTTGGGGTGGGATGCCTGAGCACATGCTCAGATATTTCCCAGCGGCGAGGAAGGATCATGATGGGGGCCGAGGCCAAGCTTCTAGTTTAGCAGCCCCACCCGCACGCTCAGCACAACAAGGAGCATCTACTAGCACGGGTGGCGATTAGCGCCAAAACATATTATGTGCTTTAGCATCCCGCTAGGAGCAGGAGGTCTCCCCGGATGTAGTTACTGGTATGTTACGAGTTTTCCATATTGATATTTATGCCTTGTTAGATCCGGGGATACCTTGTCTTTTGTGACAACTTATGTGGCCAGTAGCTTCGGAGCCAGTCCGGAAGTCTTTCCGGAACCCTTCTCAGTTTCTACTCTAGTAGGTGATTCAGTTATAGCTTAATGGGTATATAGAGGTGTTTTGGTCTCAGTCCTTCAGAAAGTCACCTCAGTAGATTTGGTATAGTTAGCCATGATCAATTTTGATATTATCCTTGAGATAGATTGGCTATTTGCATGTTATGCCTTAGTTAATTATATATCTCCGGCAGTAGAGATCAGATTTCTGGGTGAGCCAGTCTTAGAATGGAAGGGTAGTTCAGTTGTGCCTGTAGGTCATTTAATTTCCTACCTTAAGGCCAGAAAGATGATTTCTAAAGGTTGTGTGTACCATCTAGTTAGGGTTAAGGATGTGACGTCCGAGAACCCGACTATCCAGTCTGTCCCAGTAGTATTTGAGTATCCAAAGGTCTTTCCTAATGATTTGCCAAGAGTCGTTCCCGAGCGGGAGATTGATTTTGGTATTGACCTTCTTCTTGACGTGCAACCTATATCTATTCCTCCCTATAGAATGGCTCCAGCCGAGCTAAAAGAGATAAAAGAGCAGTTTGAGGACATGTTAGATAAGGGTTTCATTAGACCGAGCAAGTCCCTATAGGGTGCGCCAGTTATCTTGGTCCGAAAGAAAGATAGTTCTCTTTGAATGTGCATTGATTATCGGTAATTGAACAAAGACACCGTCAAGATCAGGTATCCTCTACCCAGGATTGATTACTTATTTTGCCAGCTTCAGGGTGCCAAGTGTTTCTCAACGATAGACCTCAGATTCGGGTATCATTAGCTCAGATTCCGGAAGAGTGACATCCAAAAGACAGCCTTCAGGATGTGGCATTATGATTTTGTGGTTATGTCTTTTGGACTAACAAATGCTCCTGCATCTTTTATGGACTTGATGAACAGGGTCTTCAAGATGTACCTAGATATGTTCGTGATTGTGTTTATTGATGACATCCTGATATACTCTCGAAGCGAGGAGGAGCATGCTGCTCATTTAAGAGTAGTGTTGCAGATTCTCAAAGATCACCAATTATATGCCAAATTCAGAAAGTATGTGTTTTAGTTGAACACCATGGCATTTTTGGGCCATGTGGTATCAAACGAAGGCATAACGGTGGACTCTCAAAAATAGGGGCGGTGAAGAATTGGTCTAGACAACTGAATCCTTCAAATATTCAGAGCTTCTTGGGTTTAGCTGGCTACTATCAGAGATTTGTTGAATTTTTCTCAGCTATTGACGCACACTTGGCCAAATTGACCGAGAAGAAGGTAAAGTTCGAATGGTCGGAGGCTTGTGAGGAAAGCTTCCAAGAGTTTCAGACCCGACTTATTTTAGACCCGACTCTACCAGAGGGTATCGATGGGTTTGTGGTGTATTGTGATGCTTAAAGGATCATACTTGGTTGTGTATTAATATAGCATGGGAAGGTTATAACATATGACTCTAGACAGCTAAATGTTCATTTGAAGAATTACCCAACCCATAATTGGAATTGTCAGTGGTGGTATTCACCTTGAAGATATGGCAACACTATTTGTACGGGGTCCACGTGGATGTATTTATGGACCATAAGAGCTTACAATATGTGTTCACACAGAAGGATCTCAATTTTCGGCAAAGGAGGTGGTTGGAGCTACTCAAGGACTATGATATGAGTATGCTTTACCATTTGGATAAGGCCAATGTAGTAGCAGACGCACTCAGTAGACTCTCTATGGAAAGTTTGTCCCATGTGGGTGAAGGGAAGAAGGAGTTGGAGAAGGATGTGCATCGACTGGAAAGGTTGGGAGTTAGGTTGGTTGACTTGACTAATGGCGGTTTTGTTTTTAAGAATTGATCAGAATCATCATTGGTGACTAATGTAAAGGCTAGGCAAGATGAAGACCCATTTTGGTAAAGTTAAATGAATCCATTCAGAATCAGAAGGTAGAAATCTTCTCCAAAAGGGGAGATAGTGTGCTTTGGTACCCGGGTCGCTTATGTGTTCCGGATGTCTGTGATTTGAAGATCCGGATGTTGCAAGAGGCTCATGGATCCAGGTATTCTATCCATCCAGGTGCCACCAGGATGTACCGTGACTTATGAGAAGTCTATTGGTGGAATGGTATGAAGAAGGATATCGTGGAATTCGTAGCGAATTGCCCAAACTATGAACAAGTAAATGTTGAGCACCAGAGACCGGGAGGTCTGCTTCAGGATATCAGTTTCCCTACTTTGATGTGTGAGGAAACTAACATGGACTTCATCACAGGGCTACCTCGTACTCATTTACAATATGACTCTATTTGGATTGTGGTAGACAGGTTGACCAAGGCCACTCATTTTCTACAAGTCAAAACCACAGATTTGTCGGAGGACTTTGCCAAACTATATATCCGGGAGCTAGTTCTATTGAATGGAGTGCCCTTGTACATTATATTAGATAAGGTACCGAATTTACCTCTCAGTTTTGGATGTCATTCAAAAAGTGCTTGGTACTCTGGCTAAGCTCAGCACAGCATTTCATCCGCAAACGGATGGTCAAGCGGATCGAACAATCCTGACTCTCGAGGACATGTTGATAGCATGCGTGATGGATTTCAAAGGTAGTTCAGATGATCATTTTCCCCTTATCGAGTTTGCATACAATAACAGTTATCATTCCAGTATTCAGATGGAACCGTTTGAGTCTCTCTATGGGTGGAGATGTAGATAGACCATCGGTTAGTTTGAGGTTGGTGAAGCAGTGATGATAGGGCCAGATTTAGTTCATGAGGCTATGGAGAAGGTTCAGATGATAAGGGATCGGTTGAAAACTGCTCAGAGTCTCCAAAAGTCCTATGCTGACCTGAGAAGGAGAGAATTAGAATTTGAAGTTGATGATTGGGTATTTCTAAAGGTGTCTCCCATGGAGGCAGTGATGAGCTTCGGGAAGAAGGGGAACTCAGTCCCTGCTATGTCGGGCCATATCAGATCGTAAGACTTGTTTGCAAAGTGGCCTATGAGTGGAGTTGCCCTCAAAATTACCTTTCATGCATCCTGTTTTTCATGTATCACTCTTTTAGAAATGTTTGGGTGATCTAGCTCTAGTTGTCCCGGTGGACAGTGTGGGAGTAAAAGACAACCTCAGTTATGAGAAGGTTTCGATAGAAATTTTGGATCTTCAGGTTAGAAGGCTAAGGAACAAGGAAGTAGCTTCAGTTAAAGTGTTATGAAGGAATCAACATGTTGAGGAAGCTACATGGGAAGTCAAATAGGATATGATGGCTAGATACCCACATTTATTCTCTACTAGCTGAGTTCCAACTTCAGGTATTAGTTTTGCACTAAAACTCTATTTGTTTTTCATGTTCAGTTCATGTGTTCAAGTCTCTTTTATGTGTATGGATGTATGTGAGTTTCGTGAATTCAGTTCAGCTATGTAGTTTGAATCGGAGATAGTCATTCTGTCAGTTTTCGGCTTAAATGATCAGTATTTGAATGTGATGATTGCATTTACTGCTTTTCTATTTGTTTTCCAAAATTCGAGGACAAATGTTCCCAAGGGGGAGAAATTGTCATACCCCGAAATCCCAAAGATCATACTAGAGAGTTGAAACATAGAAAAGTTAAAATTTGGCAACAGGTCACAGAACGGGTCGTGAGGTGACCCGTTGGTGCAGTCCACAAGTCCTGATATGACTCATGGTGAGGTCTAGGTGAAGAGTTGGGAATTTGGGAGGTTTCCTCCTCTATGGACATGACCACGAGTCGTGATTAGGCTGCACGACTTGTTAGGTCGGTCGTGGGGAGTGATATGTGAGTAAAGACGAGAAAAGAGTCAGTGGACATCGCAGATGGTGACCACGAATCGTGGTCACCAGGTAATGAGTCGTTATGTCTTCCATTACGAGCACAGAAGACTTGAGAAGAAGTGAACCTGACAGACAACTCTATGAGTCGTGGCCCTTGACAACGAGTCGTTAGCTCCCTCGTTGGGACCAGTTGGCAGTTCTTTTCTACGAATTTAGTAAGGGTTTTTCTGTAATTCTTAAGATGCTAAGGCTAAACTACGTTGTTTTATGTTTTTAATGATGACTTTTAAAAGGGTTAAGTTTATTTCAGGCCATATTCAGTCATGTATGCATGGCACAAGGTGAGAGAGGGTGATCAAACTTAGTGTTCTTCAACTTCTCTTTAATTTCTTCTTGGGCTATCAAAGTAGTGTGAGAATCAGCAACCAATAGGTATGTATGGTTATGAATGGTGAATTATTTCACCCCCATGCCCAATCCCTATATAATCCATTAAGTTTCTATGTCTAATTTATGGGGTTTTAACCCAATGCATGATATTCAAAATTTCTCTACATGGGTAAGACTTAAATATGTTTCTACTATTGAATTATGAAGCATGGCCAGGTTTTATATTGTTTTCAATTGAAAAGCATGTTTCTAGTTTTATGAATTAAAAAGCCCATTGATGAGAAGTTCATGAAAGATGAGATTTGAGATGAATGTATGATTATGATGAGATATTACGATGAAAAGCATGTTTTCAAGCTACCCATGTTTATAATCATGTTTTCAATGTGAATTGAGTATTTTCAAGCATGATAAAGCTTTGGACAATGCCCGTAAGTTCAAAGTATGATTTATGATTTCACTAATTAAGCTTACCACATGGTTTTGGAGTGAACACTCTCAAATATCCTTCAGCTTGTGATATGGTTTGGATTAAAGCTTCTCATATGCATGATATCATATTTGAGATTTATTTAATTATTGAGCCTTGTAAATAGAGGATGTTGAGCTTCATTAAGTAACAATTTAGAGAATATGCATGTTTTTGGGAGTAGTGTCACCGAGTAGGCTAAGAATCGATCACCTTATGCCTCAGAACTACGCGCCAATAGGTTTATACTTATATATATATATATATATATATATATATATATATATATTTACTTTGGGTCCTACATTGTGAGCTATCCCTAGCACTATTGGTCCACGATCTTGATACTGATATCATTGTGTAATCCTTAGCCTTGCGAGGTTTTTGACGGCTCTACCTACTTGAGTGTTATAGTTGGGATCATGTAGGCTCTATCATGGTATGTCGGTTAGAAGACGAGTCTCCCATTGTTCCTCATTATTTAAGTTATGCATGTTTATTATTCATGAGATTTCTATATCTATTTATGTTCTAAAGCAGGTTTGACTCATTGTTCAGCTTTAGTCATGTTCATTAGATTTCAGCTTTGAGTCAATCGATACAGTTATGATGATATGTTATGTTATGATGCGATCCTGATTTCAGAAAAAATGCATGCAAGCCCTACTCTCAGATCCTTATTATTTATGATTTTCATTATGCATGTCTTTGAGTGATTTTACTTAAGCTATTTTACTTACCTTGCATACTCGGTACATTCCATGTACTGGCTGCATACTCTATTCTATATCGTTTCATGAAATAAGACTCGACTCTCAGGTTGAGCCTCGTTCATAGTCAGTCTTCAGAGCTAGCATGTTACGTTGTTGGTGAGTCCTCATCCCCCGAGGACTAGATTTATTCAGACTTTTTCTATGTATTATAAGTTTCAGTTTGGTTGAGTTAGTTGGGGTCTTGTCCCATCAACTCGTCATGTTTAGAGGCTTTTCAGACATACGGATGTATTCAACTTTAGATTGTGTATTCTAATGCTAAGTTAAATCTAGACTTCCGATATGATAATATTGTTGATCTATTCCGTTTTATTGATTGAGTTAAATTTATGTTTATTCCATGGGTCGACTTGGGGACTCTTGGGGCTCCTTGTCCCGTGTTGCGATCCAGGCCTCCATTCGGGTCGTGACAGCTTTGCCGGAGAGTCTTAATTAGCTCACTAAATTGGGTAACACACATGCATCCCTTTATTCTCGAACCCCTTCGCCATCTAACACTACTTCCTTAGCTTCTCCCTATAAAACTTTATCTCGGATCTTACCCAACTTCTCATCCTCAAACTTCTAGCCTTTATTTCATGTAACAACGAAGACTTAGCCTCCATGCTAGCTAGCATCCCACCTTTTTTATCAAGGAGAGACTCATCAAACTATTTGCCAGTGTCTAAACTTACTGTTTTCTGTCTCAACGCATTTGCCACCATATTATCCTTCCCTGGGTGATACTAGATCATAATCCTTGAGTAGCTCCATCCACCTCCTCTACCTCAAATTGAGATCCTTTTGAGAAAACACATATTGTAGGCTGCGATGGTCCGTGAATACCTAACAACAAGCCCCATAAAGGTAGTGCCTCTAGATTTTAGGGCAAAAACCACCGCTGCTAGCTCCAGGTCATTCTTTGGATAATTCTTCTCATGCACCTTCAACTGTCTTGAGGCATAAGCAATGACCTGTCCTTCCCACATTACCACATCACCCAACCTAGAATGTGAGGCATCCCAGTAAGCAACAAAATCATTTCCTTGCACTGGTAATGCCAGGTTAGGTGTCGTGGTTAGCAAGGTATTGAGCTTCTAAAAACCCCTTTTCATATTTCTCAAACCACTAGCAAGGTACATCTGAGTAAACCTGGTTAACACGAAGAAAATTGATGAAAACCACTTCACAAACCGGCGATAGTAGCTGCCCAGCCCCACAAAACTCTAAATCTCTGTCACGTTAGTTGGTCTAGCCTAGTTTCTGACTGCCTCCACCTTCTGTGGATCAACTTTGAATCCCTATTTGAAGACCACATGCCCCAGAAAAGATACCGACTCCAACCAAAACTCACACATCGTAAATTTGGCATACAATTGCATCTCCTTCATCAACCCCAACACGATTCTCAAATGATTCTTATGCTCCTGCTTAGTCTTAGAGTACACCAAAATATCATTAATAAAAATAATCACGAAAGAATCTTACTAGGGTTTGAAGATAACATACATCAAGCACATGAACATAGGTGGGGCATTACTGATTCTGAACGATATGACCGGAAACTCATAATGCCCATACCTGTTTGGAAGGTAGTTTTGGGAATATCCTCAGCCCAAATCTTAAGCTGGTTATTACTCAACCTCAAGTCAATCTTTGAGAACACTGCTACCCGCTGTAGCTGATCAAACAAATCATCTATTCAAGGGAGAGGGTACTTATTTTGAAATAGTTACCTTGTTCAACTAGCGATAATTGATGCACATCTTCATACTACCGTCTTTCTTTTTCACAAACAACACTGGGCACCCCATGGAGAGACACTCGGCTTGATAAACCCCTTACTAAGTAGTTCTTGCAACTACTGCGTTAGTTTCTCACCTCAATTGGTGCCATCCAGTACGGCGGAATAGAAATGAGTCGGGTCCCTGACTATAAATCTATGCTAAAATAAACATCATGGTCTGGCGGCAAACTAGGTAGATATGCAAGGAACACCTCTAAGAACTCACAAACTACCAAGACCGACTCTATGGAAGGACCCTCAAAACTAGTACCCCGAATATGAGCAAGATATGGTGAACAACCCCGCTCTATCAATTTGCGGGCATGAATACAAGAAACGATATTCTTAGGAGAAGGGCTACAATTTTGATTCACTCCAACCTGGACGACCCTTTGCCCGATATAGTGAAAGTCTGAGCATGGTAATCTATAATGGCATGGTAAGGAGATAACTAGGTTATTCCTGGGATCAAAAAATCAACCATGTCCAAGATAACTAAATCCAACTAGAGTGTCAAACCCCATAAAGTCAATAATACAATCCCAACAGACACTATCTACCGCCACAAAATCCCCAATAGGAGTAGACCACATGGATAGGGGTATCATGTATATCACAAGAAAGATCCAATCGCAATGCAAAGTAAGCAGACACGTGAAAAAGTAGAACACGAATAAAATAAAGATATAACAATTTTGTCGAACACAAAGATTGTACCTGTAATAAAAAGGTATGAAGCATCTACCTTGAGCCTACCGCAAAAAGCATAAAAGTTAGTCCAGTTACCTACCTACAAACTACCCTTGTTGGGCTATTCCACCCCTCTGCCGGACTGGGTGACACCCCTACCCATTTGAGTACCTCCTCTATTCGACTGAGTAATGCCTCTGACGGCTAGCTGACTACCTCACCCAAGATGTGGACGATCCCTGCTGAACTCACTGCAACAGGTTCTATGCACTTTCAGCCCGTCAGGAGTTGGAATGCTCACCCGATGTTATCACTAGTATGTTATGAGTTTTCCATCTTGATGTTTACGCATTAATAGACCCAGAGGTTACATTATCCAAGTTCTTCCCTTCTAAATCAAAAAGATTTAAATATGAAAGAGGTTGACCATAAGTTCTTTCAAAATTTACTATTTTCCTCTCTATTAAAGGTGTTCCAGATATGTCTGTAATTGAGTAAATAGCTCTATGAACGAATGGATTGGATCGACTTTGAAAATGGAAAGATTTGTACAAGTTATACATTTCGTAACCACTTTGTGGAAAATCGTTAGGTATGAATATGTAAGATACCTGTAAGATCCCGGAGCTCAAGGAGCTGGGTGTGGAATGATCTGTCCTCCCTGGCAAAACCTAGGACACCATCTGTGAATGTGGCCTTACTCCCCACACTCGTGGAATACCTTCTCGATCACTAGCCTCTAAGCCAAAATAAAGAAATAGAGCGCGCCCCGAAGTCTGAGCAAACAAGTTGTGTACCCCTGACTGTACCTATTGGTCAAGGAGTGTTTCCTGATGGACCTTTGGTTGAGACCTACATAACCGACTAAATAGGACGCCCAAAGAAATCCTACAGTACCGAAATCCTACCAACAGAGCCACTGTAGGAACCCAACTTCCAAGGCTTCTTCTTGACATTCGTTGCGTACCCTTCCTGTTTCACCCCTCTACGTTCTTCATGTATTACACTACCTCCTAAAAGTTCTTACCTGAGGAGACAATTTGAAGAGCTTATAACTGGAGACCCACATTTAGGCCTTTGAAAAATTGCCTAATCCTCTATTTCTCTATGGGTAGTAAGGATAGAGCATACCTGGATAGTGAATAGAACCGAGCCTTGTAGGCTGCAACCAAAGAGCTTCCTCTCTCAATGGTGGTGAACTCATCCTGCTTCCTATATCTTAAGGTATAGGGTATATACTTCTCTAGAAATGTGGAGTAGAACTGGGTCGAGGTCTACGGTGGTGACCCTGCTGGTCTACACTCCGCATAATCCCTTAACTAGAGCTTAGCATCATCCATCAATTGGAAGGTGACAACACCGTACTTCTCCAATGCCCCCATTTTATGGAGCCTCTCATGATAGTCTATGACAAACTCCACAATGTACTTCTCCACCACCCCTATTTTATGGAGCCTCTCGTGATAGTATATAATAAATTCATAGGTGTCCTCCACCTCGGTACCATAAAAAGTGGGAGGCTTCATCTTGGTGAATCTCCAAAACAAGTCATGCTCTTCCTTTGTCATTATAGGCCCAACTATCGGTCACAGAAACATATCCTCCTCAGACATGTTATTAATGCAATGAACCGCTATAGCCACATGTTGTATCATTGATTGCTGTCATGCAAGAGTCGCTGGCACTGCTCTATTACCCATGAGGCCACTCAGGAGATTAAGAACCGGAGCCAAAACCTCAGAGTATACTGGAGCAGGAGGAACCTCTCCTTGCATCGAAACTTCCTCCTCTACAGCCACCCTTTCCTAAATTTTGGGAGGTACTGTAGATGTTGACATCTCTCGTACTGGAGTGGGAGCACAAGCATCTCCTCTGGCAGTGGCAGGCCTTCCCCCGCATCCTCAACCCCATCCTCTGCCGCGAACTATGGTTACTGCTACTGCTTCTAAGTTCCTATCTATATGTATTGTAACCATCTATGAGAAAAATAAAGAAGAGTTTCTAGATACCAATTTGAATCAGTAGATACCAATTAGAGTTAAGTAATCACATAAAAAGCGAGAAGAAGGGACTTTTCCTTAGTTCTGCAGCCTCTCGAAGATGTGTTATGGACGTTGTTGGACCAATTTGCGAGACTCTACTAGACCCTTTTAGTGCAATGAGATCGACGAACCTAAAGCTCTGATACCAACTTTTTCACGACCAAAATGGTCATGATTGGTACCCATACTAACCCCGGTGGGTGAACCAGTGTTTCCCACTAAACCCTGACATCAATCATTCAAAAACGAAATGAAATATTTAAAATGATAACATCCAACTAAAACAAAACAATATTCCCTAGATAAAATTATCATTGCACTTTAGATATCTAAGTACAAAGATAGGGGTAAAATATAGAAAATAAAAGAACTAAAATGTCCAGAGAAGAGACACCTTCAATAGAGTGGGATTGTTCGTCTTGCGATCACTCACTTTTCAAAATGAAACTGCTACTACATTATAGGTGAGGGCGAGAAGAGCTTTCTAAATCAGACTCTGCGCTTAGAAAAGAAGTGTAGGAGTAGCGTCAATATGAAACACAATACTAGTAGGTATCATCAACCGATCTTGCATAATAGCATATACGAATGCCAACAACAACATACCTGGTCATTAGATTAGGCGCTTCGCTACAGAGGGCAGTTGACCACTATAGCGAATCCTGTCTTGCTGTAGCGGTACTGCCCTGGGTAGTAACTCGACTTAGATGCACTTACTCATTTCACCAACTATTCACAACATCGAATAACATCTTACTCTTCTAGAAACATAATAGTTATAACAATACGACACAGGAAATGTTGCATAATCACATACATCATAGATTAACCCATAACAATGATATCACAATGTAATTTCTAACTTTCATTCACCTCTAAAAAACATCAACACTCTAAAACTTTTGCACATTCAAATTACACATATATTTTAGAAAATCATTTCAACCAATTAGCATTATCCATCCCACTTGTATACATTAATATAACACACTATGAAATAGCATAAATAGTGAATGTCGGGCACACGCCTCCATCATATCACTATGAACACTCCAGCGCTAAACCTTAATGTACACACATTTTAGAGGGTTTTCTTTCTGCCCTTCAAGTCTTGACCTGTAGGGGACTCTAGAAATTCATGTAGTATACCGATGTGGTACCTGCTCTCACTCATACGCTTGTCCGGATGCTCCCCTCAGACACATACAAGCCCTCATGTTCCTGTTTTTGGGATCAGTGTCTAGCACCTAGTAGACCGGGAATTTAGGTAAATCTCGTGATCTCAAAACTACGTGCCACCATAGGTATATATATATATATATATATATATTTGTAATTGGATCCCTATGATATCCCCATACCGTAGTTCCCCTTGCCTAGCAAGCTAGGGGCGCTCCAGAACACTTACGCAAAATAGTGGAGCATCATGTAAGTTCTGTCATGATCGTGTGTCTAGGTTTTCCACACCCGAAACAAACATCCGTGCCAATGAGGCATCTCCTGGGATAAGTCATTCCGCACTTCGCACAAATTGGAAAAGTGCGCTCCACCTGCATGCTACCATGATCCCTTGAGCCTGTAGCCCAACTCATTTGGTCTCCCCTGAATCTAGATGGTGTGTTGGTCGATGATGGAGTTGGAGCAATGGACTTGTGCTGGGTCGGCTGATGTGTTCCACCCCCTGACCTGTCTTGAGAAACCCCGTAGCTGTCGGTCCTTGTCCTCTTGGCCTCCCTCTGCCTCCTATAGACCGACTCCATCTACTGCGCATGTAATACAATAAAGGGAAAATCAATGTCCCTATGAAGAATGGCGATCAGAAAATCCTTTTCCAAGTAATCTGCTACTCCATGCACAAAACGGCTCACCTGAGCCCGCTGATCCACCACCAACTCCGGAGAAAATTTCGATAACCAGGTGAATTCCAATGCATACTCCTGGACAGACGTGTTACCCTGCTTCAAATTAATAACTCGACCACCTTAAGCTCCCTTTTTTCCTGAGGGAAGAACCGATTTATGAATGCAGTGTGAAACTCATCCCAACCTATCAGGCCTGCACCCACCACGCTGGCATCACTCCATTTCTTAAACCATATATGTGCTACCCTCTTTAGCTGGTAGGAGGTCAAGTCAACGCATTCCCCATTGTTCACCCCCATAACCTTGGTGATCATTATAATCTCCTCTTTTAAAACGTGTGGATCCTTGTCAACCTTTGACCCCATGAACTCCGGAGGGCTAATCCTCAAGAAATCCTTCACCCTAGCTGCCACTGCATTATCATTCTGAGGGAAATGCGCCACTATCAGATTATGGACCTGGGCAGTCATGGCCTATGCCAACATCGGAATCGCTACCCTAAAATTGGCATGGCAGCTGGCTCTGGTACGTGCTCCTCGTGAACAGGTGGGACTGGCTAATGCTCACCATCATGGGCACCCTCATGGTCATTACCATTTCCGCTTCTCTTGGAATTTACTTGACGTGGAGGCACGATTCTGCAAACGCAAATAGCACAAATAAGAAGAGTAAAGGACGTTCGTCACACGACATAGATAATGAAAGAAGGGAACATTTCCTAATTGTCTAGTAGACTCTTCTTCATAAGTGTGGCACACTTCACACCCATGAAAAAGACTCTACTAAGCATGGATTTTGGACTCCCTAGGACACATAAAGCTATGGCTCTAATACCAAGTTTGTCACGACTCAAACGTACACTCAGATCGTAGATACTGTACAAGGAGACCTGAGAGACCCCAAGTCAACCCATGGCATGCGCATACATCTAATTCAATCACACGAGCGGAAGACTTAACATAAAGAACGTAATCATAAAATACGAGGGAATTCTTAGTGCAAGACTTATATAATACGACAGAATACAACATGTAGTCTGATAAGCCTCTACACATGAAAGGCGTATTGATGGGACATCTCCCCAATGAATCCAACATCCAGAAATTAAAAGAAATGACATAAGGGATGAACATGCGGTCCTCGAAACATTAGGACTCACCAAGAATGCTAAGAGCGAATCTGAAACTATCTACAGGTGAGGATGAGACTGAGAACTACGACCTATATCATGAAACGTACAATATAGAAAGTATACAATCAGTACGTGGAATATACTAAGTATGCAAGGTAAGTAAAACGATAATTTAAAACATGTATAAAGTTTATAAATGATCATAAGAGTAGTACATCTTGCTCATATCGTAAATTATAATAACACATCATATGGCTCAAGGTTTTCAAAACATTCGCAACATACACATAGTCACATTCATAATAGAAGGGGTTTTCTTAACATAACTTTAGCCAACATACATAACCATAACATGCATAAATCATGAGGAACGGTGGGAGATTCTCTTAACTGACATACCCCATATGAGCACAAATGAAGTCTGACTTGTAACCCTAGTCGAGAGGGTGTTCGTACCTTGCCAAGGGTAGAACCAAGAAAGAGTGATATCACCATGAAAAGGGACATTTGGGCCACAGACTAACATGAAAGGGGTTCCAACATACCTACGGTGACATATAATCTGTGAGATCCAGGGTTTAACCTGAGCCCCGAACCTAGTCGGTGTTCGATACTACTCCCCAAAACATATATAGTGCTCATAATAATAAATACATGCATTCATGGTCTAGTTAAATCATGATAATCATAAACATTTTTTAACATATAAGAACTAGAAATGACTTGAGGCCCGTGGGTCGGCCAAAAACATAATTCATGATTGATAAAATTCATACACACTTGTAGATCATGCATATAGCTAAAATTTCATAAAAATCATAATGCGCAACATAATGAATTCATAATTTAAAACATAATTCATGCTGGGCTCATAAAGAACATTGATGGGATAATAGATCATAAATTGATTCATCATGGGGCATGCATAATTAAGCTTAATTGCTTAGAAAATCAAAATCAATAATATTATAATCAATTTAAATCTCAAAATAAGATCAAAATCCACAAATTATGATAATTTTTCAAAATCACAAAAACCATAATTAAATCATTAGATTTTATATAATCAAATACAAAACCCATGAGTTTTTTATAATTTATAAGAAAAATCATAGAGTAGGAGCATGGGTGTGGAAGAATTCACCCATTGATCACCTTACATACTTGGGATTATCTGGTTCTTAACTTCCCTTTCTAGCCTAAGATGGAATTTAGAGGAATTAAGAAAGAACACCTTGAATCACCTTCTAATCTCCCCTCTATAGTCTTTCATGCATGAATGAGGCTTAACCTGAACTTAACCCCCTTAAAAGACCCCATTCAGACCATAAAATGACGTAGTTTGGGTCTTACGAATTTAGAAATTACGATAACACCCTTACAAAAAATGCAGAAATTCTTGGTTGCTAGTCCAAACGAGGGACCTTACGAGTCATTACCATGGGGCAGGACTCGTCGCTGGGATCCGTGATGTCTACTGCCCAAACAAGCTCAGGGTACCACACAACGGACCCCACAAATCGTGGTAGCTGACCACGACTATCTACCTTGCTTACTCAGTACATTCCAAGTACTGATTGCATACTCTATGTTGTATCATTTCATGATTGAGGTCTGAGGGATCAGTCTCAGCCGCATCACTACTCTTGATTTCCCCTCAGGCCTGTCTAGCCAGTGTTGGTGAGTCCTCATCCTTTGAGGACATTCAGTTATCTATTGTTATGCCATTTCAGTTACTGACTTTGTCAAGCTACTTGGGATGTTGTCCCATTAGCTCATCAGTTATGTTAGAGGCTTTTCAGCCATTATGTAGAAGTCAGCTTGTCATTGTTGGCTCTATTTAGATTTATATGTACGAAGACTTCCGCTTAAGAATGTTTTACTTTGTCATTCTCCGCTTGTTGTATGCTTTTAGCTTCTATGTTCATGCCATGGGTCGACTTGGAGTTTGTCGGGATTCCTTGTCCCGTATCTATATCAGGACCTATGTTCGGCTTGTAACAAACTTGGTGTTAGAGAATTAGGTTTTGAAGTTTCCTAGGGTATCTGAAAGCCATTTTAAGTAGAGTCTTTATCATAGGTGTGAAGCATGCCACATTTATGATGAAGAGGCTACGAAATGTTTTGGAAACTTCCCTTCTTTCATGTTCTATGTCATGCGATGAAATATCTCTCTGTCCTTCTAAATCGTGCTATTCGCATTTGCAGAATTATTCCTCTTCGCTGAATAAATGGAAGAAGAAACAAAAATGCAAATAGCCATGAGAATGGCAATGGGGATGGGCACGAACAGGCCCCACCAGCCCTCGAGGATCATGTTCCCGAACAGGTTACCCATATAGAGTTTAGGAAGCCATCTAGATGTTAGCTTAGTGTTTGACCACCCAAGTCAACCAACAGGTGGTAGCGCATGTACCCTAGAATTGGAATGCGGCAGCGGCAAGAGTCAAAGATTTTGTTAGGACCAAAACCCTCTGGAGTTTCTCGGATCGAAGGTGGGTGAGGATCCGCATGAGTTTATTGATTAAATCCTTAAGATCACCCAGATCATGGGGTGACGGGGGAGAAGTGCGCAGATATAGCCTTGTATCAGTTGAAAATGGTTGCGCATATCTAGTTCAGACAGTGGAAAGATGGTTGGGCTGTTGGAGAGGGTCCCATTAGTTGGGATGAGGTTTTTACCTCTTTCATGGATCAGTCCTTTCAACAAGAAATGAGGGAAATCAAAGCAGTGGAATTTATGAACTTGGGGCAGAACTACATGATAGTCCAGGAATATGCTTTGGAATTCACTCGTTTGTCCAAATATGCACCAGAGCTGGTGGCTGATCAGATAACTCAGGTGTGTATGTAATGCCTCGAAATCCCAAAGATTAGACTTGGGAGTTGAAGCGGAGAAAGCTGAAAATGTGGCACCAGGTCATAAAACGAGTCGTTCTGTGACCCTTGGGGTAGACCATGAGTCGTTAGGTAACTCGTGGTGAGGTACTTGCCTTAAGTTTTGGAAGTTGTGATTTGAAGTCACCACAGGCATGACCACAAGTCATGGTCAGACCCTACAACTCGATGAGTCAGTCGTGCTAAGGGTTGGAGGGGAATTAGGGATTTATGGACAATGGAGATCACGAGAGGCAACCACGAGTTATGGTCACCAACACTGATCCGTTAGGTCCCTCATGGGGACCCTAGAAGAGAAAGTGTAAGTTCACTAATGACCGGAGGCCACGAGTCATGGTCCAAGGTGATGACTCGTCTAGTCCCTTGTTGGGATCTGCGGCCAGTTATTTTTGGCGAATTTAATAGGGGATTTTACGTAATTCCTATGATCCTAAGGCCTAAACTATGTTGTTTTAACCTATGAATGATGAGTTTTAATAGGGGTAAGTTCATTTTAGGCCATTCTTACTCATGCATGCAAAGTTAGAGAGTGGTCAAGCTAATTCTTCCTCTAGAAATTAGAGAAGTTATAGAATCAAATCACTTCAGGTATGTTGGGTTATGAATAGGTAATTTCATTCGCACCCATGCCCAATCCCTCTCTAATTCATGAAAAGCTATGAGTTGATTCTATGGGGATCTACCCAACACATGAATTCTCTAAGTCAATGTCATGAGTATGATCTATGTATGTTTTAATTGATAAATTACGATTCATGGGAAATTTTTATCATGTTTTCAATTACTAATCATGTACACTAGTTTTACAAATTATGATGCCCATTTATGGAACCTTATGAGAAGATGAGATTTACGAAGTGTGTTCATGTATGATGAATTGTTGAGGAGAAAAGCATATTTTCAAGCTACCCATGTTGATGATTATTTTTTCAAGTAAATCAAGTAATTTTCAAGCATTGGATAAGCCCATATATTCAGGTATGATGTGTTATGTTGATGAGTTGGTAATTTACCAACTCATTAGGCTCTTAAACTTGAGTTTCTTATTTAGTTTTTGAGTTGATTATATGGATTTTATGCACTTTTTTCTTTTGTTTTGTGAAGATGCCTAAATGTGTAGAAGAGAGCAAAAATGGAGCAAAATGAAGGAAGTGAGAGCAAATCGGCGGTCAACTAATGAAAACCGGCGAAACGTCGGCCAAAGGCCAATTATCACTGCCTCTAAGTAATAATGCCACTAGAGAATCGTGAGTTTTCAATGGCGACTCACCGGCCTAGTTTCCAAAAGACACCTAGTTTTCTGAAAAGCAGCATAAAGATCCGGTGGTTCATGGATTGGCATCGGCTAAACACCGGATAAACCACTGATGTTCACTGGAGCGGAGTGAGGTCTCAGATAAGACACCTGGCGATTCAAGAATAGGGACCGGCGAACCGCTACTGTCTCTGTTGATTTCAGAATGGTGCTCATGGGTATGATTGTCCAACATGGGAAAAGAGATAAAAAAGTGCCCTACTTTTCAGGTTATAAATAGCAGATAAAGTACTGTACACCAAAGTAGGGCAGTACTTATGTTGAGTTAAATTATAATCTCAACATAAGTACTGGGGTGTGAAATGCTCCACACTTATGACGAAGAGGCTACGAAACATTTATGAAATGTTCCCTTCTTCCATGATCTATATCATGCAATAAAATGTCTCTATATCCTCCTAACTCATGCTATTCGCGATTGCAGAATCATGCCTCCCGCCAGAGTTAATGGCAGAAGGAATGGAAATGGAAATGTCCACGAGGATGGCAATGTGGATGGGAACCAAAAATCCCCACGAAGCTAGGAGCACCATGCACGAGAGCCGATTGCCCACGCTAAATTTCGGGCAGCCATTCAGATGCTAGCGCAGACATTGAGCACTTAGATCAACCAGAAGGCAGTGGCACGTCCCGCAAAATTGAAATGTGGCGGCAGCACGAGTAAGAGATTTCCTAAGGATGAACCCACCAGAATTTCTTGTGTCAAAGGTGGATGAGGATCCATATGAGTTTATCGACGAGATTGTGAAGATCACCCATGTCATGGGGGTGAATGGAGTAGAATGTGCTGATTTGGCCTCATATAAGTTTAAGAGGGTTGCACACATTTGGTTTGGATAGTGGAAAGATAGTAGGGAAGCTGGAGCAGGTCCTATTAGTTGGGAGGAGTTCCAAGTTTCTTTTCTAGATCGGTTTTTCCCTTGTGAGATGAGGAAGTTGAAAGTAGTAGAATTCGTGAATCTTAAGCCATGGAAGAGGACGGTGAAGGAGTATTCCCTTGAGTTCACTTGTCTATCAAAGTATGTACTCGAGCTCGCGATCGATCAGAGGGATCGACTGAGCGGGTTTGTACATAGAGTGACTGACTACCTAGATAAAGATTGCAGGAACACTATGCTCCATCAGGATATGGATTTCCCTTGGATAGTCTTTTATGCCCAGCAGATGGAGGCGGCACATCTAAGAGAGAGAGAGGCTAAGAGGGATAGCACAGATAGCTATAGGTTCTCTCAGCCGAGGCCAGGTGGTGGGCACCAACAACAATCCCACAAGAGATCTTCAGCCCCATGATCTTCAGCCATGAGTATGCCATTCAGGCCTAGGCACGACTAGAGAGGGCGAGCATCAGGCTCTAGGGGTTAGAGCAGTAGGCCCGCGGATTCCAATATTCCAGTATATGACCAGTGTGGCCAGAGACACGGGTCAGTGTTTAGAAGGTACAAGTGCTTGCTTCAGCTGTTGGAAGCTCGGACACATGCTTAGAAACTGCCCAGTAGCTAGACAGGGCCATGATAGGGGACAAGGCCCAGCCTTCTACTTTAGCAACTCCACCAGCATGCCTATCTCAGTAGGGCACATCAAGTAGTGTGGGTGGCGGACAATGCCTACCAGATATTGGCCCCTACCAGATTGTGAAGTAGGTTGGCAAGGTGGCATATGAATTGGAGTTGCCTTCTAAATTAGCTTTTGCTCATCCTTTTTTCATGTATCGCTCTTAAAGAAGTGTTTGGGTGATCTCGCTTTAGTTGACCTGGTAGACAAGGTTGGTGTGAAGGACAACCTTAGTTATGAGGAGGTTCCGGTGGAAATATTGGATCGACAGGTTCGAAGGCTGAGAAATAAGGAAGTGGCTTCACTTAATGTTTTATGGAGGAATTAGCATGTTGAGGGAGCTATGTGGGTAGCCGAAGCAGACATGATGGCTAGATACCCACTTTTATTCTCTACAAGCTTAGTTCTAGCTTGACGTATCAGGCCTTTCCCTAAAACTCTATTTAGTTTCATGTGTAGTTCATGTGCTCCAGTTTCTTTCATATGTACGGAAGTATGTATAATTCGTGAATTCAGCTCAATCATGTAGTTTTAACAGGAAGTTAGTCATTCCATCAGTTTTCAGCTTAAATGATCAGTATTTGAGTATGATGATTGCATTTCTCTACTTTTTTGTATGTTTGCCAACATTAGAGAATGAATTTTCCTAAGGGGGAGATATTGTAATGCCCTGGAAGCCCAAAGATCAGACTCGAGGGTTGAAGTGGAAAAATTTGGAAATTTGGCACCAGGTCACTAAACGAGTCATTCTGTAACCTATGGGGTAGAACACGAGTCGTTAGGTGACTTGTGGTGAACTACGGTCCTTAAGTTTTTGAAGGTGTGATTTTAAAGTTACCACGGGCATGACCACCAGTCCTTGTCAGACCCCCGACTCGTTGAACCAGTCGGGGTAAGGATTGGAGACGAATCAAGGATTTCTAGATAGTGGGGATCACGAGAGGTGAACACGAGTCATGGACACCAACGATGATCTATTAGGTCCCTCGTGGGGACCATTGAATAGAAGGTGGCAGTGCACTAGATGACTGGAGGGCACTAGTTGTAGTCCAAGGTGACAACTCGTCCAGTCCCTTATTAGGATTGGCAACCAGTTATTTTTTGTGAATTTATTAAGGTCTTTTCCGTAATTACTATGATCCTAAGGCCTATACTTAGCCGTTTTAATCTATGAATGATGATTTTAAAGAGGGGTAGCATCATTTTAGGCATTCTGACTCATGCATGCAAAGTTAGAGAGCTAGAGAGGTGATCAAGCTAATTCTTCCAGGTTTTCCATCCAATTCTTCTTTGGGCAATTAGAGAAGTTATAGAATCAAATCCCTTCAGGTATGCAGCGTTACGAATGGGTGATTTCATTCACACCCATGCCCAATCCCTCTCTAATTCATTAAAATCTTTGAGTTGATTCATGGGGTTTTAACCCAATGCATGAATTCTCTAAGTCGATGTCACGGGTATGATCTAAGTATGTTTTAATTGATAAATTATGATTCATGGGAAAGTTTTATCCTGTTTTCAATGACTATTTATGTTTACTAGTTTTACAAATTATGATGCCCATTCATAAAAGCTTATGAGAAGATGAAATTTAAGAAGTGTGTTCATGTATGATGAATTATTGAGGAGAAAAGCATATTTCAAGGTACCCATGTTTATGATTATATTTTCAAGTGAATTAAATTATTTTCAAGCATGTTTAAGCATTGGGCAAGCCTATATGTTCAAGTATGATGTGTGATTTCAAGTTAATTAGCTTACCACATGGTTTTGGAGTCAAGACTCCCAATTTTACTTAGTTTGTGGTATGGTTTGAGTGAAGACTCCTCATGTATGATTTAAGATTTACTATGTATATTCATAATTATTCATCTTCATCAACAAATGATGGTCAGCTTCATTGAAAAATGATGGCGAGAATATGCACGTTTTGGGAGTAGTGTCTAGCACCGAGTAGGCTATGGGTCAGTCAACCCTATGCCTCAGAACTACACACCAACGTAGGTATGATCAGATTATTTTGGGACCTACTATGCGAGCTTTCCTCTGCCCCAACGGGCCTTGATCTTGATATCGATATAATGGTAGTGTCTTTAGCCCTAGCAAGGCTTTAGACTGCTCTGCCCACTTGAGTGTAATATTCGGGACCACGTAAGCTCTGTCATGGTAAATTCGGTTATAAGACGAGACTCCTATTGTTCCTCATGATTTCAGTTATGCATGTTTACCATTAATGATACATACATACATACATATATATATATATGTGTGTGTGTGTGTGTTTGTGTGTTATAAAGTAGGTTTGACACAATGTTTAGTTTTACTTATAATTATTAGATTTCAAGTTTGGGTCAGTTGATTTAGTTATGATGTGCACTTATGTTAAGATCATGATTTCAGAAAGTAGCATTCAAGCCCTACTCTCAGATTCTTAACTTGATGTTGTTTTACATTATGCATGTTTTAAATTATTTTACTTATTTAAGCGGTTTTACTTACCTTGCATACTCGTTTCACTCCACGTACTGACCGCATACTCTATGTTGTATCATTTTATGATACAGGCTCTGCTCTTCAGACTCAGCCCCATCCTTAGCCAGTTCCAGAGCTAGCATCCAGTTTCTGTTGGTGAGTCCTCATCTCCCGAGGACCATTCTCTATCCATTATTTTTATGTATTCAATTTCATACTTAGAGAGTTAGTTGGGGTTTTGTCCCATCAACTCATCAGTATCAAAAGCTTTTCAGACATAGAATGTAATCGACTTTAGATTCGTGTGTAGTTTTGATGTTATGCTTAGTTCAGACTTCCGCTAAATTTATCATGATGATATTCTGTTTTTATGATTGAGTTATATGTTATGTTCATGTCATAGGTCGGCTTGGAGTCCCTCAGGGTTCCTGGTCTGTGTCTCGATCCGAGCCTATGTTCGGGTTGTGACAGAGTAGGTTTGTGCATGGAGTAGCAGACTACCTAGTTAAGGATTATAGGACTGCTATGCTTCATCAGGACATCAACTTTCCTCAATTTTTTTTGTACGCCAAGCAGATAGAGGCGGTGTATTTGAGAGAGAGGGAGACCAAGAGGGCCAAGACAAGAAATTATAGGTTCTCCCAATAGAGATCGGGAGGCATACATCGCCAACAGTTTTATCAGAGGTCATTAGCTGCAGCACCATCATCGGCCAGTGTTCTATCTAGATCGTGGTTTGATTAGAGGAGTGGAGAGTCAGGTTCAAGGGGACTAAGGAGCATGAAGACAGAGCGTACCTTCCGGTTCTGTAGAAAGTGTGGCAAAAATCACATAGGGGAGTGCTTGATTGGTCAGATATCTATTTTCAGTGTGGTAGACCCGGGCACAGGCATCGGGTGTGTCCTTTGGCTAGACAGGGTGATGGTATAGGTCGTGCTTAGGTTACCAGCTCAGCAGCAGAACCAGCACACCCAACTCGGCAAGATGCATCCAAAAATGCAAGTGGTGGCTAGCGCTAGAACAAGTTTTATGCCCTTTCATCTTTATTGGACCAGGAGACTTCACCAAATGTGGTCACCGGTATGTTACGAATATTCCACCTTTATGTATATACATTGTTAGATCCATGGGCTACTTTATCTTTTATGACGCATTATGTTGCTAGTAGTTTCGGAATCTATCCCAAAATCCTATCAGAACCCTTCTCAATCTCTACTCCAGTTGGTGATTTAGTTATAGCTCGATAGGTATATAGAAATTGTCCTATCACAGTCCTTCAGATAGCCACCTCAACAGATTTAGTAGAGCTAGACATGACAGATTTTGATGTTATCTTTGGCATGGATTGGCTGCATACATGTTATGCCTCAGTAAATCATAGTACCCATGTGATAGAGTTTCGATTTCCGAGTGAGTTAGTCCTAGAGTGGAAGGGTAGTCCAATTGTGCCTGTAGGTCGCTTCATTTCCTACCTTAAGGTTAAGGATGCTATGTCTGAAAACCCGAGTATCCAGTCAGTTCCTGTAGTGTGTGAATATTTAAAAGTGTTTACAGGTGATTTTGCTGGGAATTCCTCTCGAGCGGGAGATCGATTTTTGTATTACCCTTCTTCCCTATATATAGCTTTTATCGATTCCTCCTTATAGAATGGCTCACGCTAAGCTTAGGGAGTTGAAGGAGCAGTTGAAGGATCTCTTAGATAAGTGTTTCATCGGACCAAGAAAATCCCGTGGAGTGCACCAGTTCTCTTTTTCCAGAAAAAGGATGGTTTCCTTCGGATGAGCATTGATTATTGGTAGTTTAACAAGGTCACCGTCAAGAACAAGTATCCTCTCTCCAGAATTGATGACTTCTTTGACCAACTTTAGGGTGTCAAATGTTTTTTCAAAGATAGACCTCAGATCAGGTTATCATCAACTCAAGGTCGGGGAGTGACATATCGAAGATAGTCTACAGGACTCGGTATTGTCACTATGAGTTTGTAGTTATATCTATTGGACTAACCAATTCTCCAGCATCTTTTATGGACTTGATGAACAGGGTGTTCAAGTCATATTTGGACATGTTCGTCATCGTGTTCATAGTTGACATTCTCATATATTCTCGGAGCGAAGAGGAGCATTCTGCTCATTTGAAGGTGGTGCTACAGACCCTTAAGGATCGTCAGATGTATGCTATATTCAGCAAGTGTGAGTTTTAGTTAAACTTAGTAGCATTTTTTAGGTCATATTATGTCAAGTGAGGGTATACAGCTAGACTCTCAGAAGATAGAAGCTGTGAAGAATTGGCTTAGACCAGTGAGTCCTTTAGATATGAGGAGATTCATGGATTTAGCTTGTTACTACCAGAGGTTTGTTGAAGGGTTTTCATCCTTTGCAGCACCCTTGAATAAGTTGACCTAGAAGAAAGTGAAGTTTCAATGGTCGTAGGCTTATGAGAAAAGCTTCCAAGAGTTGAAGACTCGACTCACCTCAGATCCAGCGTTGACTCTACCTGAGGGTGCCAATGGGCTTGTGGTATATTGTGACGCCTCAAAGATCGTCCTTGGTTATGTAATAATGCAGCATGGTAAGGTTATATCCTTTGCTCCAGGCAGCTAAAAGTCCATGAGAAGAACTATCCGACTAATGACCTCAAATTGGCAACAGTAATATTTGGGTTGAAGATTTGGAGACACTTCTGTACAGGGTCCACGTGGATATGTTTACAGTCCATAAAAGCCTACAATATGTGTTTATCCAGAAAGATCTAAATCTACATCAAAGAAGGTGATTGAAGCTTCTGAAGGATTGTGATATGAGTGTCCTTTATCATTGGGGCAAGTCAATGTTGTTGCAGACGCTCTTAGCAGTCTTTCTATGGAAAGTGTGTCCCATATAGATGAGGAAAGTAAAGAGTTAGTGAAGGATGTGCATCAGCTTGCATGACTAGGATTTTGTCTTGTTGACTCGGCGGATGGTGGTGTCATTGTTCAAGATAAATCAGAATCTTCTTTGGTAACCAAGGTCAAAGAAAGATAGGACGAGGATCCTATTTTAGTAAAGTTGAAGAAAGCCGATAAAAATCAGAAGGTGGAGGTCTTCTCTCTAGGGGGAGATGGTGTACTATCATATTAGGGTCATTTGTGTGTATTGGGTGTTGATGACTTGAGGGAGTGCATGTTGCATGAGGCTCATGGTTCCAAGTATTCTATATATCTATGTTCCACCAAAATGTATCGTGACCTACGGGGAAGTCTATTGGTGGAATGGCATGAAGAAGAACATAGTGGAGTTGGTGGCTAAGTGTTCGAATTGTCAAAAGGTGAAGGTTGAGCATCAAAGACCTAGACGTGTGCTTCAAGACATTAGTATCCCTACTTGGAAGTAGGAATAAATCAATAAGGACTTCATTACAGGGTTGCCTCATACTCGTCGATAGTATGACTCTATTTGGGTGGTTGTAGATAGGTTAACTAAAGCAGCTTATTTCTTATCGATCAAACTAACGATTTAGCGGAGGATTATGCTAAGCTGTATATTCGGGATTTAGTTTTGTTGCATGGAGTGCCCTTTTTCATCATATAAGATAGAGGTACTCAGTTTACCTCCAAATTATGGAGATCATTCTAAAAGGGACTTGGTACTCAAGTTTAGCTTAGCACAACATTTCACCTGCAAACAGATTGTTAGGCTGAACAAACCATTCAGACTCTTAAGGATATGTTGAGGCTGTGTGTTATTAATTTCAAGGGTAGTTTGGATGATCATTTGCCTCTCATTTAATTTTCATAAAACAATAACTACTATTCCATCATTCATATGGCTCTGTTTGAGACTCTTTATGGGTGCAGATGTAGATCGCATATTCGTTTGTTCGAAGTCGGTGAATCTGCGTTGGTAGGGCTAGATTCAGTCAATGAGGCTATGGAGAAGGTTCATCTTATAAGGAAAAGGTTAAGGATATCCTAGAGTCAAAAAAAGTCCTATGTTGATGTGAGGAGGAGAGAACTTGAGTTTGAAGTTGATGATTGGGTGTTTCAGAAGGTATCTCCCATGAAGGGAGTGGTGAGATTGGGAAAGAAAGGGAAACTTAGTCCCAATTATGTTGGTTCGTACCGAATAGTGAGACGGGTTGGTAAGGTGGCATATGAGTTGGAGTTGCCCTCAGAATTTGCTTCAGCATATTCGATGTCTCATGTGTCACTTTTGAAGAAGTGCATGGGTGATCAAGCTTTGGTTATCTCGGTAAAGAGCGTAGGTGTGAAGGATAGCCTCAGCTATGAAGAGGTTCCAGTAGAAATACTTTATCATTAGCTTCGGAAGCTAATAAATAAGGAAGTAGCTTCAGTAAAGGTTTTTTGATGGAATCAGTATGTTGAGGGAGCTATGTAGGAAGCCGAAGCAGATATGATGGCTAAATACCCGCATCTATTCCCTTCCGGCTTAGTTCTAGTTTGAGGTATTAGTTTCCTCCTTAGTATTCTAATTATTTTCATGTTCATTTTATGTGTCCCAATTTCTTTCTTGTTTATGTATGTATGTGTGCTTCATGAATTCAGTTCTGTTATGTATTCCTATTGGGAGCCAGTCACTTCGTCAGTTTTTAGCTTTAGATGTTTAGTATTGGGTATGGCAGCTGCTTTCCCCAGCTTTTCAGTATGTTTATACACATTCGAAGACAAATATTCCCAAGGGGGAGATATTGTAGTACCCAAGAAGTACCTAAGACTGATCTTCTGAGTTTAAGGGTACTTAGCAGAAAACTTGGAAAAGTGTTATAGGACGACCCATGGTACGAGTCATGGGAAGCTCCCATGAACTGTTGGTCCCTATCATGGTGAAGGTATGGTCGGTAGGTCCAGGACCAACAATCCATGGAAGGACTCATTGGTCAGTGTAACGAGTCGAAATGAGGGTGGTCCTTGTCAAGGTGACTGGCACGAGTCATGGTACAACTCGTTGGATGGGACAACGAGTCATGGTATGTTTCATTGGAGGGACTTCCAGAAGGTGAACATTTGTGTTAATGGCCATAAATGATTAGTCACTGGGACTACCAACGACTCGTCCGGACCAGTCGTGGTTGAAGACCTGAGTTGGAATTTAGGGAAGTAATGGGAGGGAGTAACGGATCGTTGTTTTGAGTAATGACCCATCCGATTGAGTCATGGTATCAAGACCTAATAAGTTAAGAAATTATGGACGAAGCAACAGATGGATACCATGAGTCATGGAATCGAAGGACGACCTGTGGTATCTACCGTTGTCACCTGTAGTGCAGAATTTCCAGACTTTTCATTAAGGGTATTTTAAAAATTTTGAAGCTCTATGTTCCTAAACTACATCATTTAAGCTCTTTTAGTAGGCTTTTAAGAGTGTTAAACCTATCTTATGCCTTACCATTCCATGCATTCAAATTACAGTTCTACCGAGGAGATCATGCTTGATGATTTCCCAAATTTCTATCCAATTTCCTTTAGGCTTGCAAATCAAGAGGAGATTTCCTTGGAGATCAAGAGGGAGTGTAAATCAGATTTACCCAGGTATGTGAGGCTATGAATGAGAGTTCCTTTCACTCTCATCCTCTAAATTCTTCTCAATTCGATGGATATGAATTATAGATTCAAGTTTCATGATCTTATGGGGTTTATTAAAATTCTTGTGAAATTCTCTATGATCTATCTATGAGTCAATTCCTTTCATGTATCAAATCATGTTTTATGGTCTATGTGTAGATTTTATACCTATTTTGATTATTAACTCGTAGTTTCAATTTTTAATTTGATTATGCCCAATTATGTAAGTTTCATGAAAAATAAAGCTATGATTCTATTATGATTTTATCTAAGTCTAAATTATGATTTATGATTAATTTTATGATTTCTCTTCAAGTATCCTTCATGGATTTATAAATATTAGGTATATAAATGTTTTACAAATATGCATGGTTTTCATCATTTATGGATTTATGACTCTTGGCCAACTCATGGGCCCTTATTCATGGCAAACCATGTATTTCAAATCTTATCCATCATGTTATTATTTTATTTGGCCATCAACTTCATGAATGATTTCACGATTACTATACGAGCCCTCAGGTGCATGTTTTTGGAAGTAGTGTCAAGCACCGAGTGGATCTTACATTTAGGTATACCCCGTGGTCTCAGAAGTACGTGCCATTGTAGGTATATATATATATATATATTTTATTAGATCCCTGTGATATAACCATACTTCACACCTTCAGGCCTGGCAAGCCAGGGGCGATCCTGACCACTTGGGCAAAATAGTGAGGTATTATGTAAGCTCTATCATGATGGTATCAGTTAAGATGAGACGTCTCAATGTTCCTCATGACTTATGCATTGTTATGTTTATTTTACTTTGGCTCAAGTTATGTTTTATAAATTTTTCTCTTATGACTATGATTATGATAGGATTGCGAATGGTTTGAAAACCTTGACCCTTCATGCTTATATTTTGATATTTACTTTATGATTATGTTTTCCTACTCTTATAAACTCTTGTGTATTCTAACTGTCTGTTTTTACTTACCTTGCATACTTAGTCCATTCCAAGTACTGACCACATACTCTATGTTGTATTGTTTGATGATTGAGGTCCAAGGGATCAGTCTTAGCGGCATCACTAGTCTTGCTTTCCCGTCAGGCCTATCTAGCCAGTGTTGGTGAGTCCTCATCCTTCGAGGATGTTCATTTATCTATTGTCATGCTCTTTTAGTTACAGACTTTGTCAAGCTAGTTGGGGTTGTTGTCCCATCAGCTTGCTGATGTGCTGTAAGTTTACAACACTTTCGATGCTCAAAACTAAGAAAATAGCCTGGACTTAGGTATGTTTATATCGATATAAGGCACTTTTTCTTTGATTATAGGAAAAATAAGTGTTAGAGCAATAATGTCCAAAAGATAGACCGAAAGTGTAGAAAATGGGCTAAAGTCATTGTGTCAGTACGAGCCATAGGTTGATGGTACGAGTCGAACTGAAGACCGTGAAAAGTTTCAGATGGCTGAATTTTGAAGAGTACACTGGTACGAGCCGTAACACTGCATCATGGAAATATTTAGAAGAATTGATCAAGAGGCAGACTCCTGATGCAGATAGGTAGTACGATTCGTTGCGGAGAAGTACGAGTCGTACCATCACACTCATGACGAACTTCAGAAAAATTAAGCATTCTTAGAGTCAAGCCACAGAAGAATAGTATGACTCATAGTATGCATGTACAAGTCGTACCAAGGCTCAACACTTAGACAAATTTCAGCAAGGCAAGGACATACCAATAGCAGGTAGAACCCGTACAATCCTGCTACAGGTTGTAGGATCTGTCGTGCCTCAAGTGGCACCAATTATGGAAATTTACCCTACTAACATAGGAAAAAGATTCTTATGTATGTATGAATACTTTTTATGTTTTATTTTTAGTAGACAACATAGAGAGGAACGTTGGAAGTAATTAGAGAAGGTTAGGAAGTGAGGAAAAACATAGAATTGATTTGATTGGCTTTTAATCAACCCTTTCTTGATATATTTCTTGATCTTTGTGAATTGTTCTTGTGTTATTTTGGAGATAATCAAAGAAGCTTTTCCTCTCATCTACAAAAGTAAGTATTCAATACATCCTTGCAACTATAAGAGGCTAAAACCTCCATAGATAGGGTGTGGGAACCATGGTGAATTAATGAGCTACGGATACACAAAAGTGATTCAAAACCAATGCAAAATGCTTGTATTGTATTCTCTTCATGCTTAAACATTTCTTAACGGTGTACAATGTTAGGACTTTCCCGAATTCTTTACTGGCTTGAGCCTAGAGAGGCAGAGATTAGGAAAAGTGAATAACAACAAACCCTTGATCTTGATGATCATTTTATTAACTTAAGCTGTGGTTGCAGGATAGTTAAATTTGGGACTAATTGATAATGGTTAAATTTAAGTCGCTTATAAGACTTGACCCGGTGATTGAGTATAGTCATCCAATAGGGACGAACCAGTCGTTTTGATGAACCCTAGTTATGCAGTTCTACAAGTAAGCATTGATATTGATCACATGTGTATACCCAAAGTAGTTATGAACCTATGGGTAACACAAACCTTAGTTTATCTTCAATCTTGATTTATATCATAATTTCAATCATTATTTTAATTGCTATTTTCTTGAAACCCCCAAATTGGAGTAACTAACCAGCAAGTTCACTTACCGGCATTAGTCTAGATCTTCCATATTCCTTGTGGGTTCGACCCCAACCTCTAGTTGGGTTCTTTATTGACAACATTCGCTTCATACTTCAGAAGGAGATGTGAGTTTAAGAATTATCAAAACGTGGCGTCGTTTTCGGGGAATATGGCTAAGACTAGATTAATTACTTGTATATGGCTTTTGGTAGTTATTTCCTTAATTACATTTTCTTTTCGTTTGTGATATCCACATGTTGTTTCCCAATGGATGCTAAGCACTCGGAGTAGTGGAAATCCACTAATTTCGTTGAACCTCAAAATTGAATGAGCACTGCGTAGAATGAAAAACCAGGAGCAGAGAGATGTCCGTATACCTGAAGAAGCTATGAAAGTTGTGCTAGCTTGGCAAGCTGCACTTCTGGATGAAGAGGATACTAGAGAAGAGGTTTTTAATGTCGTACGACATGGGCTGGGCAACAGAGGTCATAGATTTGCCCCTCAGTTCTTCCATTATGAGGACCCAAACATTGATGAAGTTGGCTCAACTGGGGCAATTGGACCACCACCACTGCCTGCTGGGGCCAAATTTGACATCACGAGCACCATGATTCAAGTGTTAAACATGAAAGGGGTGTTTAGTGGTCACGCAACGGATGACGCCAACCTGCACCTAATGAACTTTGTTGGAATATGCAAGGCGTACATGTTGCCTGGAGTTAGCCAAGATGCCATCAGACTCATACTTTTCCCCTTCTCTTTTTCAGGGGAAGCAACCCAAGTGATTCAACTAATATGTGTTTAGTGTGCAAGGAAAAACAAAAACTGGTGGTAGACAAATTTCTTAAAAGCATGGCTATGACTCTCAATACGACTTGTAAGAAGGTTATACGAGTCGTAGCATGAGTTGTGGTGAGAATGAGTGGTGCTTCAGTGAAGGAGTTTAGGGTACGGTTGGTCCTACAACTCATAACTCAAGTGTACAGGTCATAGTACTTACTGTTCCTATGAACCATGCATGTTATGCAAGGCAAAGACCTACGAGTCATCGTACGGACTGTACTCATATGGTACGAGTCGTAAGAAACTCTCATAGGTCCCTACGTAAGTTTTCAAATCTCTAAACTGCAGGTCTGGGGGACGAGTCGTGGGGTCTTTCTATGACTCGTGGTATGAGTCGTAATGGGTAAAAATCATTGAAATAACTCGAGTCGGCCCAGGTTTTTAAATCTTCCCCCTCACTTATTTAAACATCAAACCTAAGCATACCCCTCTCCTACGAGATCAAAACCAAACTCACGAAGCATATTCACAACTCCTTCACACCCGTAACTCAAAAACAAACAACAATCGAGCACTTTCTTGCTCAAGCAAGTTCACCTCGACCCTAATTTTTTGACTAGCAGTCGAAGTAAGCAGCAAAAAGTAAGTGTATTGCTTTGAATATTGAGAAAACTCATGTGCTTGATGTAATGATGCTAAAACCCCTATGTGTCATCATTTTTTCTTGAAAGACTTTAAAGAGACAATGACCAGGGGTGTTATAGGACTATGTGCGACTGGGAAAAATATTTAAATTTGATGAACTTGTGCATTGAAGAATGTAAAAGTGAGTTACGGGTAGTGACTAAAAAGGAGGGATGAGTAGTATAAAATGGATGGAACTACATTCCTAGACCTGGGGAATTCTGAATACCTAAAACATGGTTAAGACTCCCTATAAGCTGGACAAAGGAAAGGATAGGCTTCACAAGCCTTCCTACAACTCGTGGTTTGACACTGCGACTTGTAGGATGGCTCGTTGGGACTGTCCTAAGCTAAAACTAGAAAAGACCTGAGGTATGAGCTATGGACTGTACATGGTTTTCCACTATGAGTCATACCAAGGATTCATACCAAAGATCTAGAAAGGGTCAAGTCCATAAGAGGCAGTAAGATCCTTCCTAAGAATCGTGCAATCGACCTACAGGTCGTACCCTGATTCATGGAAAAATACAGAGAAATTTTCAGTGAAGGGGAATCCTCATATGACTCAAGGAACGAATTGTACCTTCGTGGTACGAGTCATACCTGGGAGTCATAATATGCAACAAAGCTTTCATGGGACTTCATACGAGTCATACCTCAAAGGCACGACCCGTACTGTTGACCTGTGGTAAGATATAGAGAATTTACTTCATGCTTTTATTTCTTAGATATGGAATTCTAACTCTCTTCTCTACAGGTACAATGACAATCAAGTGAAAAGCATCTAAAGCAACTCCCCGAAGGACATTACATGATGAGACCTCTAAATCCAAGCAATCAGGCAGTTCCCCTAGTGGTTCAGTTGAGCAATACAGGGTCGATACATCAGACACTGACGGGACCCAAACCAGTTGGGCAAAAGCCAAAGCCTAAGCTGTCACAGCTACAGCCACATCTGTCGAAGCTCCCTAGTCTGAGAAGGGTGCTAAGGAATGTAATCAGGACTCAGGAAATGGCTCAAACGCAGAAGAAGGGTCTTAGGAGACCTAGTCCAGCGAGGCAAGTTGCTGTTCTGAGTCAAAGGAGGAGGCTCCCAATGCTGAGCAACAGCAGATCCCGCCTAGGGAGAGTCGTACCATTCAGTGGAGAGTGTCAGGAGCACATAAAATATATGAACAAGGCATTGCTCTCACTGCCAAAAACAATCCTAAGCAAAGCATCTCAGAAGAGCTGCAGATCCTCACCAGCACTTTGAATGATGTAGAGGAGATGAAGCAAATATTCAGCTTTTATGGACTCAAATGGATGGCAAGGACTCTGGACCAGTACACTTCAGAGATAGTCTGTGAGTTCTACTCCAACTATTTGGCGACTATAGAGGAAAAGGCAAAAAAGGGGTAGAAAGTGAAAGACCAGCTCAGATTGGAGAGTGTCATGGTTAGAGGATGAGAGGTTGACATCTCCAAGCACACTATCTCTTGGATCCTATACGGGCCACAGTTCATACCTCCACAAGCCACGTTGGAATATGAGTATTGAGTGGAAGCACTATAGCAAATTAGACAGCTTTGATTTGAAGATAGATAGAGGCAGCTATAGTGGTTGGCAGGTATAATAGCTGAGGAAAAAGAGGTACTATACCTTGATGATGCCTAAAGAGTCAGAAGAGTAACATTGTGCCGCGATGTTAAATCAGGTGTTGTATGGGAGGCAACCCATGAATGGTCAGCCTATAGTGCTATAGGTATGTTCTATTATAACACGGAAGCCTAAAGATTTGACTCAAGAGTTCAAATGGAGAAAAGTTTGAAAATTGGCAACAAGTACAGAACGAGTCGTGGGATGACTTGTTGGTGCAGCCCATGAGTCGTGATGTGACTGTAGGGAGGCTAGTGAGGACTTTGGGAAGATTGAGAAAAACAACCCCATGGGCATGACAAAGACTCATGGTCAGACCCCACAAGTCGTTAGGTCAGTCATGGGGTGGGTAAGGAAAGAAAAGAGAAAAAGGGAGGCAGTTCACGTGACGAGAGGACCCCACGCGTCGTGGTCAGCCTCCACTATTCGGGGAGAGTGTTGTGGTAAAGCAAAGTATGTTTTGTTGAAATTTAGGCAGTGTACATAATGGATGGTGACCACGAGTCATGGTCACTAGTGACGAGTCATGAGGTTGCCCATGACGAGCCCTGATGATCAGATGAGCAGTGTACTTTACGGATGACTCCACAAGTCGCGACTCTAAGCAACAAGTCATTAGTTTAGTAAGGGCTTTTGCATAATTCCTAAGATCCTAAGGCCTAAGATACAATGTTTTGAGTAATGAACAATGACTTTTAAAGGGGTTAAGTTCATTTTAGGCCTCATTCATTCATGCCTACCAGGTAGAAGACTTGAGAGGGTAATCAAGCTTCGCATTCATCAATTTCTTTTCAATTTCCTATTGGACATCTAAAGAAGTGTTAGAATCAGCTACCAACTGGTATGTAGGGTTATGAATGGGTGATTCCCTTCACACCCATGTCCAATCCCTCTCTGAAGTATGAAATTCATATGTTTACTCTATGGGGTTTTAAACCAAATGCATGAATCTCCTATTTCTATACATGGGTATGGTTTAATTATGATTCTAATATTGAATTATAAAGCATGAGCAATTTTTATAATGTTTTCAATTTAAAATCATGAGTCTAGTTTTATAAGTTAAAATCCCATTGATGAGATTTTCATGAAAGATGCCATTCATGATGAATATATGATGATGATGAGATATTATGATGAAAAACATATTTTGAAGCTACCCATGTTTACAATTGTGTTTTCAATGAGAATTGAGTATTTCTATGTATGATAAAGCTTCGGGCATTGCCCACATGTTATGTATGAATGATGATTTTCCTGAATTAAGCATACCACATTGTTTTGGAGAGAAGACTCCCAATTATATTTTCATCTTGTGTTATGTTTTGAGTTAAAGGTTTCCTATGCATAGCTTACCACATGGTTTTGGAGCGGAGGCTCCTAATTACTCGATTCAGTTATGATGTTATGAAGTTATGCTATGTTATATTATGAAGATATCATGATTTCAGAAACAATTCATGCAAGCTCTACTCTCAGACTCTTGATATTTATGTTATATTATGCATGTCTTTAAATGATTTTGTTTACTTTAGCGATTTTACTTTCCCTGCATACTCGGTACATTCCACATACTGATTGCATACTCTACTTTGTATCATTTCATTATATAGGATCCAGCTCCCAGGTTCAACCCAGCTCCTAGACATCTTATTAGAGTTAGCATTTGCATTGTTGGTGACTCCCCATCTCTCTAGGACTACACTATTCATATTTCTTACGTGTATTTTAGTTTCAATTTTGTTGAGTTAGTTGGGGTCTTGTCCCATCAACTCATCATGTTTAGAGGCTTTTCAGACATACGTATGTATTTAACTTCGGATTTCGTATTTTGATGTTGTGTTCAAGTTAGTTAGACATGTGCTATGAGTATTTTATTGATTATTCAGTTTCTTGATTGAGATTAGATGTATGCTGATGCCATGGGTCAACTTGGGGTCTCTCGGGGCTCCTTGTCCTGTATTACCATCCGGGCCTCTATTTGAGCTATGACAAACATAGTATTGGAGCCACAAGTTTGAAGTGTCCTATGGTGTATGAAAGCCGTGTTTATTAGAGTCTTTTTCATGGGTGTGAAGCGCACCACACTTATGACGAAGAGGCTACGAGACATTGAGGAAATGTTTCCTTCTTTCATAATCTATGTCATGCAATGAAAAGTCTTTCTATCTTCCTAATTTGTGCTATTCGCGATTACAGAATCATGGATCCCAGAAGAATGAATGGTAGGAGAAATAGGAATGGTGATATCCAAGAGGATGGCAATGGAAATGGGCATCAGCAAGCCCCGCCAATTTAGGAGCATTAGGCACCTGAGCCAGTTGCCCATGCTGAGTTCCGGGCCGCTATTCAGATGCTTGCACAGGCCTTGACTGCTCAGGTCAATCGGCAGGACGTTGCGCCTATTTCACAAAATGGCAATGCAGTGGCAACTCGAGTCAGAGACTTCATGAGGTTGACCTCGTTGGAGTTCTTTGGATCCAAGGTAGATGAGGACCCGCATGAGTTCATGGATGAGATTGTCAAGATCACCCAAGTCATGGGGGTGAATGGGCTTGAGTTTGCAGAATTGGCCTTATACCAGTTGAAAGCGGTCGCGCATATCTGGTTTCGCCAATGGAAAGATTGTAGGGTCGCCAGAGCAGTCCTTGTTACTTGGGAAGAGTTTCATGTTGCATTCTTGGATCTGTTCTTCCCTGGTGAGATGAGGGAGCTGAAGGTAGCTAAGTTCATAAATCTAAAGCAAGGGAGAATGACAGTACAAGAGTATGCCCTTGTGTTCACTCACCTATCAAAATATGCCCTAGAGTTGGTATCCCATCAGAGGGCGCGGGCGAGTAGATTCGTTCATGGAGTAGCGGGCTATTTGGAGAAGGATTATAGGACCTCTACGCTCCACTAGGACATGGATTTCCCAAGGATAGTGTTGTATGCCCAACAGATGGAGGCAGCACATCTGAGATAGAGGGAGGCTAAAAGGGCCAGGACCGATGACCACAAATTCTACCAGCCGAGGTTAGGTGGTGGGCACCGACAGCAGGCTCACCAGAGATCATTAGCTCTAGCATCTTCAGCTTTGAGTGTGCCATCCAGTACTATTCATGATCATAGAGAGCGAGCATCAAGCTCTAGAGGTCAGAGTAGCAAACCCGCAGATTCTAATGTTCCAGTTTACCGTAGGTGTGGTTGGGGTCACACGGGTCAGTGTCTAGCAGGTACAGGTGCTTCTTTAGGGTGTAGGAAACATGGACACATTCTTAGAGATTTCCCAACAGCGAAACATGATCAGCTTGGGGGCCGAGGCCCAGCTTCTAGTTCAGTAGCCCCTCCCGAACGCTCAGCACATCAAGGGACATCTACCAATTCAGCTGGCGGTCAGCGTCAGAATAGATTCTATGCCTTAGCGTCCCGTGAGGAGTAGGAGGTCTCCCCGGATGTGGTTATTGATATGCTAAGAGTTTTCCATATTGATGTTTATGCTTTGTTAGATCCAGGGCCTACCTTGTCTTTTGTGAAACCTTATGTGGCCAGTAGCTTCAGAGTCAGTCTCGAAGTCTTTTCAGAACCCTTCTCAATTATCCTCGGCATGGATTGGTTATCTACATTCTATGCTTCAGTTAATTATAGAATCCAGGCAGTAGAGTTCAGATTTCTAGGTGAGCCAGAATTAGAGTGGAAGGGTAGTTCAGTTGTGCCTGTAGGTCATTTCATTTCCTACCTTAAGGCCAAAAAGATGATTTCTAATGGTTGTGTGTACCATCTAGTTAGGGTTAAGGATGTTTGATCTCGGGAAAAATAGCATGCCGGAGTGATGCTTTAAAACTTAGTTTCGTCTTCTTTATCAACTTAATTATATGCATTCTCATGTAATTTTATGTAAATGTGAATATTAACACTAACCAACATGATTAGTTCTTGTTTTTATAGGTTTAAAATGAATTTGAGGGACTAATCCATGAGTTGGTGAAGTGGAGGCATGGAATTGGAATTAAAACGCGAACCACGGCAGGCATGCTGCACGACCAAGGCCATGACACGCCACCTAGCGCGCTGCACAAGCAGCGTGACACGCTGCCAACGCGGCAAGGGGCTGCCTGGCGACGATTTTGTGAGTTTCCAGTGTGCGTCCGCGATTCCTCCGTGTCACGGAGGTATATTGGCGCGATAACTTCCGTGACATGGAGCTATTCCATGTCGGGCATAATTTTATACATCTCTCATTTACTATAAATAGGTCCCTTAGCTCCTAAAATCATTTTTTCACGATCTTATTCAGAAAAACCACCTGGGAGTGAAGGGAGAAGTGGGAGAACTCACCTAGGATTCATCAATTTCATCTTCTCTTCTACCAATTCTTCTAAGTATGTTACTTTAATAATGTTTTCTTGTAATTTTACCAACATGAGTGGCTAGACCCCTTCCTCTAGGGTTGAAGCCTTGAGTTATGATTGTGTTTTTACGAATTTGTTTTGGAATTAAGTTATTGATTGTTGTTTTGTCTTGCATTTTTAATTATGGTTGTTTTTATGATTGATCACCATGAAAACACACGCGTTAATCTTAGGTACATGCTTGAGAAAGATAACCTAGGCAAGAACAAGAGAATGTAGGGAGCAAGATTGTATCTCACGATATAATTTGTGGTTAGTATAGGAATATACCTAATACCTTGCTTGGTTGATAAAATGGGAAGATAGAAAGATATCAACTTAGAATTATCACATCACCACTCGTAGAAGTAGTTGTGAAGCTAAGTTCGGTTAAATGATTAGAGGTACGAAAGTCCCTAATCAAGAGCAGAAACCCCCTAAACCACATCCACGTAAATGAATTGCCCATGAAATAGAATGCCACATCCCCGCTCAACGATGTAGTTTTGAGTCTAGTTTGTCATGTTTAGAGGCTCGAAAAGCAATGAAAATGCTATTTTAATTATGTGAGATGACAATTGATAGTTTCATACTTAAACCATTGCAAATCGTAGTATCGCATGATTATCCAGCTTTAACTCTAGTTGCTCCTTGAATAAATTCAGAGTATTTCGTTGACCACATCTAGACTTAATTAAATTTCTCGAAAAAGTCTATAATCAACACTTGCGGAATTTAATATCACACTTGAACTTGATAGTTAGCTGAATTGGTCCAGTCCCTGTAGGTTCGATATCTGGCTCTTAAAAAGGGCCACTATATTACTTGTACGACCCGTACACTTGCAGGCACATAAATGTTTAGTCCAAGACCCTGACTATCCAAACAGTTCCAGTAGTATGTGAGTATCGAGAGGTCTTTCTAAATGATTTACTAGGAATCCCTCCCGAGTGAGAGATCGATTTTAGTATTGACCTTCTTCTCGACATGCAGCCTATATCTATCCTTCCTTACAGAATAGTTCTATCCCAGCTAAAAGAGTTGGAGGATCAGTTGAAGGACCTGTAAGATAAGGGTTTCATTAGATCGAGCAAGTCTCCATGCGGTGCACCAGTCTTATTTGTCCGAAAGAAGAATGGTTCCCTTTGAATATGCATTTACTATTGGCAATTGAACAAAGTCACCATCAAGAACAGGTATCCTCTGCCCTGGTTTGATGATTTATTTTACCAGCTTTAGGGTGCCAAGTGTTTCTCAAAGATAGATCTCAGATTCGGGTATCATCATCTCAGAGTTCGGGAGTGCGATATTCGGAAGACAGCCTTTAGGATATGGTATGGTAATTATGAGTTTGTAGTTATGTCTTTTGGACTAGAAAATGCTCCTGCAGCATTTATGGACTTGATGAACAGGTATTTCAACCCAAACTTGGATATGTTTATGATTGTGTTCATCGATGATATCTTGATATACTCTCGGAGTGAGGATGAACATGTAGCTCATTCGAGAATAGTGCTTCAGCCTCTTAAGGATCGCCAATTGTATGCCAAGTTCAGCTAGTGCAAATTCTGGTTATACTCTGTAGCATTTTTTGACCATGTGGTATCATGTGAGGGCATCAAGGTGAATTCTCTCAAAATAGAGGCGATGAAGAATCGGCCTAGACCGGTGAATTGTTTAGATATTCGAAGTATCTTGGGTTTAGCTAGCTACTATCATAGATTTGTTGAGGGTTTTTCATCTATTACAAAACCTTTGACTAAATTGACCCAGAAGAAGGTGAAATTCCAATGGTCGGAGGCTTGTGAGAGGAGCTTCCAAGAGTTAAAGACTCGACTTGCCTCAGCGCCGGTGTTAACTCAACTTGAGGGTACTAATGGGTTCGTCGTGTAATGTGATTCTTCGACAATCGAGCTCGGGTATGTATTGATGCAGCGTGGGAGAGTGATAGCATATTCCTATAGAAAGCTGAAAGTCCATGAGAAGAATTTCCTAACCTATGATCTTGAATTGGCCGCGGTGGTATTCTCCTTGAAGATATGGTGACATTATGTTTATGGGGTCCACATGGATGTATTTACGGACCATAAGAGATTAAAATATGTGTTCATGCTGAAAGATCTCAATCTTCGGCAAAAGAGGTGGTTGGAGCTACTCAAGGACTACGACATGAGTGTCCTTTACCATCCGGGTAAGGCTATTGTGGTAGTGGATGCACTTAGTAGACTGTTTATGGAGAGTGTGTCCCATGTGGATGAGGTGAAGAAGGAGCTGGTGAAAGATGTACATCGACTCGGTAGGTTGGGAGTTAGGTTGGTCGACTCGACCGATGGTAGTGTCATTGTGCAGAACAGATCAGAATCGTTCTTGGTGACTTATGCAAAAGATAGACAAAATGAGGACCGAATTTTTGTTAAGTTGAAGGAAGTCGTTCAAAGTCAGAAGGTGGAGGTCTTCTCCCTAGGGGGAGATGGTGTGCTTCGGTACTAGGGTTGCTTATGTGTTCCAGATGTCGATGATTTAAGGACTTAGATGTTGCACGAGGCTCATGGATCTAGGTATTTCATCCATTCGGGTGCCACCAGGATGTACCGTGACTTATGGGAAATCTATTGGTGGAATGGAATGAAGAAGGATATTGTGGAATTCGTAGCCAAGTGTCTGAACAATCAGCAAGTAAAGGTTGAGCATCAGAGGCTGGGACGCTTACTTCAAGATATCAGCATTCCAACTTGGAAGTGGGAAGAAATTAATATGGATTTAATCACATGTCTGCCTCGTACTCGTCAACAATATGATTTTATTTTGGTTGTGGTAGACAGGTTGACCAAGGTTGCATATTTTCTACCGGTTAAAACTATGGAGTCGGCTGAGGATTATGCCAAACAATACATCCGGGAGTTAGTTCGATTGCATGGAGTGCCCTTATCCATCATTTCAGATCGAGGTACTCAATTTACTTCTTAGTTTTGGAGGTCATTTCAAAAAGAACTTGGTACACATGCTAAACTCAGCACAACATTCCACCCGCAAACGAATGATCAACTGGAGCGGACAATGCAGACCCTCGAGGACATGATGAGAACATGCATAATTGACTTCAGAGGTAGCTAGGATGAGCACTAGGCAGTAATCGAGTTTTACTACAATAACAACTATCACTCCAGTATCCAAATGGCATCGTTCGAGGCTCTCTACGGGCGGAGATGTAGATCACCCATCAGATGGTTTGAAGTTGGTGAGGCGACAATGATAGGGACGGATTCGGTTCATGAAGCAATGGTGAAGATTCAGTTTATAAGATATAGGTTGAAAACAGCCCCAAGTTGCCAAAAGTCTTATGCGGACTTGAGAAGGAGAGAATTAGAATTTGAATTCGATGACTGGGTATTTCTTAGGGTGTCTCCCATGAAGGGAGTGATGCGGTTTGGAAAGAAAGGGAAACTTAGTCCCTGCTATGTTGGCCCCTACCGGATTGTGAGAAGAGTTAGGAAGGTGGTGTATGAATTGGAGTTTCCCTCAGAGTTATCTTTCATGCATATTGTGTTTCATGTATCGCATTTGAAGAAGTGTTTGGTGATTCAGCTCTAGTTGTCCCTGCGGATAGTGTTGGTGTGAGAGACAACCTTACCTATGAGGACGTTCCGGTGGAAATATTGGATATTCATGTTCAAAGGCTAAGGAACAAGGAAGTAGCTTCAATTAAAATGTTATGGAGAAATCCGCATATTGAAGGAGCTACGTGGGAAGCCAAAGCAAATATGATGGCTAGATACTCACATTTATTCTCTACCGGCTCAATTTCAGCTTAAGGTATCAGTTTTGCAATCAGACTCTATTCAGTTTCATGTTCAGTTCATGTGTGCAAGTTTCTTTTATGTATATGGATGTGTGTGATTCATGAAATCAGTTTAGTTAAGTGATTCGAATTGGAGACAGTCATTTCGTCAGTTTTCGGTTTAAATGATCAGTATTTGAATATGATAGTTCCATTTTCTCTACTTTTCTATGTTTTTTCCAACTTCAAGGATGAATTTTCCTAAAGGGGAGATATTGTTATGCCCCGGAAAGCCCAAAGATCATACCCGGGAGCTGAAATGGAGAAAAGTTTAAAAACTGGCACTAGGCACGGAACGAGTCGTGGGATGACTCGTTAGTGCAGCCCATGAGCCGTGATGTAACTCATGGGGAGGCCAGTGAGGAGTTTGAAAAGATTGAGAAAAAGGACCCCACGGGTGTGAGAACGACATGTAGTCAGACCCCACGAGTTGTTAGGTCAGCCATGGGGTGGGTAAGGAAAGAAAAGAGAAGAAGGGAGGCAATGCACTTGAGGGGAGGACCCCAAGAGTCTTGGTCAGCCCCCACGATTCGTCGGGTGAGTCATGGTCAAGAAGATTATGTTTTTGATCAAGTTCAGGCAGTGTACATAATAGATGGTGACCATGAGTCGTGGTCACCAGTGACGAGTCGTGAGGTTTCCCGTGACAAGCCCTGATGATCAAATGAGCAGTGTACTTAACGGATGACTCCATGAGTCGTGACCCTGAGCAACGAGTCGTTAGATCCCTTGTTGGGACAATCTGATAGTTATTTTCTGCAAGTTTAGTAAGGGCTTTTATGTAATTCCTATGATCCTAACACCTAAACTACGACGTTTTGAGCTATGAAAAGTGACTTTTAAAGGGGTTAAGTTCATTTCAAGCCTCATTCGTTCATGCATGCAAGGTAGAAGACTTGAGAGGGTGACCAAGCTTAGCCTTCATCAATTTCTTTTCAATTTCCTATTGGGCATCTAAAAAAGTGTTAGAATCAGCTACCAACAGGTATGGAGGGTTATGAATGGGTGATTCCTTTCACACACATGCCCAATCCCTCTGTAAAGTATGAAATTCCTATGTTTACTCTATGGGGTTTTAACTCAAATGCATGAATATCCTATTTCTATAAATAGGAATGATTTAATTATGATTCTAATATTGAATCATAAACCATGGACAATTTTTATAATGTTTCAATTAAAATCATGCTTCTACTTTTATAAATGAAAAGCCCATTTATGAGATGTTCATGAAATATGACATTCATGATGAATATATAATGTTGATGAGATATTTTGAATATATAAAGCTTTGGGAAATGCCCACATGTTAAGTATAAGTGATGATTTTCCCGGATTACGATTACCACATTATTTTGGAGCGAAGACTCCCAATTATATTTTCAGCTTGTTGTATGTTTTGAGTTAAAGTTTTCCTATACATAGCTTACCACATGGTTTTGGAGTGGAAGCTGCCAATCATATTTTCTGCTTGTGGTATATTTTGAGCTAAAGCTTCTCATATGCATGATTTCATCTTAAGATGTATCTGAGTATTGAGTTCCGTCAATAGGCGATGTATAGCGTCATTATAAAATGATGTAGAGCACATGCATGTTTTGGGAGTAATGTCTAGCATCGAGATTGCTAAGGGTCGATCACCCTAAGACTCAAAACTGTCACGCCCAAAAACTAGGGGGAGGGCACGACTGGCTCCCCATACCTGACTGACTGGGAAGCCGGCTATGCGATATCTGTAACTGTAACACTTAGGCCGTCTAGGCCACTTGTCACAATCAACTAGAGCACAAACTGGACCCATAATGTCTCAACAATATAGGGTAAACAACTGAAATGCAAACAAAGCTATTAGTATGCTAAACTAAACAACAAAAAGCCAACAAGGCCACAAAATGAATACCATTGTACACACTAAGTCCACAAAGCCTCTAAAGAGTAAACTGACTGATGTTCGGAACAGGGCTCCAACATACCCATAACTGCATCTCAAAACTCTAACTGAAACAAAACCACTCTTAGCTCTAGAAAGAAAGGAGCATAACAAAACTTCCACAAATCTCACGAACTGCTACTGCAACTGGCAATCTTGACCTTTACCTACACCCGCGACACGAACGTAGGTCCCCAGGCGAAGGGACATTAGTACAAATGAAATGTACGGGTATGTAAGGCAGAAAATTGTAAACACGTAAGATGACAATGATAACTGAGCCAGAAAGAAGGAATAGTAACAACCTGTTATCCCAGAAACTGAAAACCTGACAATATGTCAATACTAAAGTGCAAATGCAGCCAAGAAATGCACAAGAATAACTATAACTGTAATGCCAGCAACCAGCCAACCATAAATCCATATATAAAATTCGTCCAACTGGTGTATGACACCAGGGTAAAATAAAAATATCTCCAGCCGATGTACCACACCAGGGTAAAATAAAGATATCTCCAATCAATGTACCACACCTTTGTAAATTAAAAATATCTCCAGTCGATGTACCACACCGGGGTAAAATAAAAATATCTTCAGCCGATGTACCACATCATGGTAAAATAAAAATATCTCCAGCTGAAGTACCACACCGGGGTAAAATAATAGTAATTCTCAATCATAATCATAAATAGGGCCGATATGGCTTATATTGAGTCTATTTAACACGTATGGCATATAAATGGCCAATGTTGAATCTGTGGCCGGAATAGGGCTCTTTCGCAACCCATAAATGCAAGTGAGCACCCATATCATGTAAAGCTAGAAAATATGCGTATATATCATGTAAAGCTGTCAAATTATACGTGAACATGTCGATTCAGTTACTCAAAGGACCTTCAACAGTTTGACAACATATGAACTTTTGTTGGATTTCAAACAATGTCCTACAAATAATCCTCCCAATTTAACATATTACTTGGATAGAAACACATAGAGCTCATTTCTACACAATTCTTTAACATTTGGGAACTACAAATGTATACTTCCTACCATGTGGTTCCTTTACCTGTATTGACAACTATACATTGGAATTTCATTGCCAAATTTATCATGTAAATAAGCATATATAGTTCTTAATTCATTTGACGTATTTGCAGGAAAACATGGAAATTATAACTAGGAACTTGGAGTTGTTTTTCATATGCATGGAGTTGAGAACTGAACTACAGACATACAATGTATTAGACTTCGATATAATGTATAACTCGTATTTAGTTAACTGGGTGCCCTCCAGGAGACTTCCTGGTATTCAAAGTTCCGAGCTTAACTGATCATCATCATAGTTTGCACTTATATTTACTTAGACATTAGGAACATTGGTACATGGGAGAATCTCTCCTCTGAATTTAGGAAATTCAATTGATAACTCAATAAGAGCTAAACATAAAGATGCATGACTTGAATATAATTGGAAGAATTCAACTGTTTGTTATAACATGAAAATCATATACATTAAGACTTCTTTCTGGAAATACATATAAAGAATTGAGATTTTAGACTCATATACAACATCAGATACTTGATCGAGACATTAGCATAATTCTCGAAGTATGATCTGTCAAAAACTTCTTAGATCAGCTAGCATATTTCAACATAAATTAGGGATTTAAAGACATAACTTAAGGATCTGAGACTTGGACCTCTATAACTTAGGAACTGTTGAGTAACTCTCTTAGTGATTCCTTTTAGGAAAATAAAGATATGTAGTCGTAATTCGGGTGATGCTGGATTGACTTACATAACTTTGCAATTATCTGCGGAGCTTAAGAAAGCTCACATAATCATAAGTGACTTAGAAGATCCTAGGATTACCCTTTTCAGACATGGTAGAAAATTTCAACACTTAGAATCGATAACTTAACATAATCGTTGAGGGTTATAGCAAAGAGTTTCTCAACTTAAGTTACTATTTTGCAGCCGTTCAACTCTAATTATTTCATAGAAGGCTAACACTTTAGTTGTTATTCATCCACATAACACATATTGAACATAAAAAACTTAATTTATAACTCTTTTGCTAAACGTCTTTAGTACAGGGTTAATCTTCCAAGATGTTGCCTACCTCTTTCACCATCGTAATCCGTATCGTCTAATTTAACAATAGTTAGCTCTACTTTCCTTATTCATCTTAACTTCTTTGCCACAAATTATTCACTCTACACTCAAGTCTTTACCCTCGTGTTCACTATTCCATCAATTCTTATACGCACTTACCACTTTGCCTAATTTACAACTTAGCCACGCTTTCCCCATTAACATGTATCAACTTAGCTTATTCGCTACGTGCTGCTTGATTAGCTTTAAAGAGGTAAAACATAAAATCTACTTTTTACCTTAAGCACTTTAAAACATAAGCATATAGGAGGGAATAACAATATTTATTAAAATGTCATTTTAATAAGCTCGTTTACCCTCAATTGGCTTAGCGTCATCTGCTTAGCTTATATTCAATTACATGTCATCGTCTTAGCATTTCCTACCAATTTTACTAAGTGACCAGATCTTAACATATATTTGATATTGGGTAGATTTATATGACCAAGTGATACTCAAATTCATCATTTTGTCTTGTTTATCTATCGATGTTTGTGCATTCTCATGTGAATTGTAGTCAAATGTGAATTTATACTAACAAACTTGATTAGCGTTGTTTTGCAGGAAAAATATAATTATATGAAGCTAAAATGCATGTTGGGAGAAATCGGGAAGAGACTCGGAAGCGAGCAAGGAAAAGGCCAAGGAAAGCATGAATTAAAGGGGCTCTGCGATGGAGCCGTGTCACGCTGCCATCGCGGATGCATTTTGCCCGGATGCTGAAGATGAGCCAAATTCCAGTGAAGGTGCGCATTGGGGCCGTGGCACATTGGCCAAGCCCCACGTTACAGGCCGTGGCACGTTGGGCATAATTACCTGGAGAACCGGGTTCCAGTGAGGGTCCGCGTTTGTGGCGTGTCACGGAGGCAGTGCTCCACGATGCACTCCGTGACACGTTGCTTGTTATTCCGGAAAAAAATTCCCACTAGTATAAATAGAACACTTAGGTTTATTTTTAATAATTCTTAGTTGGTAGAGAAAGAACGTTTGTATGATTTACACTCATTTGATGATGTTTAATCGACAAATGAGTGGCTAAATTCACTTCTTGCTGAGGTTATGAACATTTGTATTGAAATGTAATTATTGATCAATTGGTTTTTCATCTTGTCTTCCATGGTTGTTCTATTGATTCTTGTTCTTACTGCATTAATGTGTGGCCAATGTTAATGTATTTCTAAAAAGTCCGGTTTCACTCGAGAGAGTAAGAAATTGGAAAGTTGTGAATTGATAGGATATGATCTTTTCTTAGTTTGGGAAAATTGAGAATTGATTTACCTTTAGGATAGAGATATACCTGAAAGTCGTATTAGTCAATTAAGGAATCGATTTTGTATGGCTAGAACATGAATTTCTTTTTATCATAGAGATGTAGTTGGAAGGTTCATGATTCTTAAGTTGGGTTAAATACGAGAGTTTTAATCCATAGGCAATAATTCTTGACTAGCAACCGGAGGAAAGATTAATCAAATTGTATCGATAATTTATTTCTCTACATGTTCATTTTAACCTCAGCATGCTCATACTTATAGTTCAGACTCAAATTGTATATTCGTTTTAGACTTAGTATAAAATTAGGAAACAAAATATCAAAATCTTCTTCACACTGTTGTCTGCAGTTTAGAGTTAAAGTTTATTGACACTTGATTAGATTTATACCTTAGTCCAGTCCCTGTGGGATCTATACTTGGCTTACTTGAGCCACTTTACTACTTGTTTGACCATGTGCACTTGCATGTAGGTAGTTGCGAAACAGATCGAACAAGTTTTTGGCGCCGTTGCCGGGGAACTGGCAATTGGTAAAAATTTTCTTAAGTGTTAGTTTACTATTTCCTCTTAGTGTTGACAACTTGGTCTTAGCCTGTATTTTGCAGATATTAATTTCTGTTAAACACTGGCAAGAGACAAGGAGTTGGTGGACTCATATTTAGAGCCGGAAAGACAATTCCATCATCAAAGGAGAGAAGATCTAGAGAAAAAGCTGCAGTTGCTTAGACAAACAATCCTGGAGCAACAACAGAATCAACCAGTTGTAATGGCAGTGTTAGTGCCCGAGGAAATGACAGCTAGGCCGGTTCGCGAGGTGGCAATCCCACATGCTAACAATGTCACATCTAGCATCCGCAAACATTAGCCAGGAGGGAGGTTCGAGTTTAAACAGAACATGGTGCAATTGCTGCACACCAGCGCGCAGTTCACAGGTCTCCCTCACGAGGATCCACAACAACATCTCTGAAATTTTTTGGAGATAAGTGACACATCCCCGCTGGAGTGTCATCAGATTATGTCCGGCTTACATTGTTCCCATTTGCACTTTTGGGAGAAGCTAAGAGGTGGTTGAAAGTTGAGCCACCTAATTCCATCACCACGTGGGATGATCTTGCAAAGAAATTCTTGATACGGTTCTTTCCATCTAGTAAAACAGCAAGACTTAGAAGTCAAATTCTATGTTTTAAACAGAGAGAGGGAGATAATCTGTATCAAGCCTGGGAAAGATTCAAATCTATGTTGCGGGATTGTCCACATCATCACCAATCCAATGATATGTTGGTGCATACTTTCATAGAGGGTTTGGAACCCCACACAAAAATCTTGCTAGACTCACCAACTGGAGGACAAGCATTAGAGAAGACTTATGAGGAGCTGTATACTTTGTTAAATCATATTTCGCAGGGGAATCCAGAGTGGAATGCGGACTCTTCAAGAGGAGGAATAAGGAAAGCAGCTGGATTCTTGGAAGTGGATGGTTTTACAGCTATCGCTGCACAGATAGCTGCGTTACAGAATCAACTCAACACCCACTTCCGTAACATGAGCATGAACCAATCTCAAGCCCCAGTGAATGTAGTGCAGCAGATCTGGTGTGAAGTGTGCGGGAGTAATGAACACTCAGCTGAGTGTTGTGGAGGAAATCCTGATTCGGTGAACTTTGTTGGTAATGTACAGAGAAATAACCACTTACAATATGGCAATAGCTACAATTCCAACTGGAGGAATCACCTGAATTTCTCTTGGGGTAGCAACAACCATCAAGGGCAGAGTTCGAGTCAGGGGGCTCAGAGAAATCAAGGAGGGCAGCAGAACTATCAGTCGCAATATAGAAGATACAATGCACCTCCTCCACCACCATCACCCAGCATTGAGGAGATGTTAAAGACAATCATAGCTAACCAAACTCAATTGCAGGCTGACTACGTGAAATTGGCAGCCGGTGTAAAGAACAATCAGTTAGCTTCAAAGGCGCTGGAGTACCAGTTTGGGCAATTTGCTGGAGCTCAAAACACCAGGCCGAGAGGAGGACTTCCAAGTGACACTGATCCGAACCCCAAGCAAGTAAATGCAGTGACCACAAGGTGTTGTTTGCAACTCAAGGAGGTGGAACCAGAAAGACCACCATGTCATGGAAAATAGCCATCATGCATCTCTGGAATGTGGCGGGTGCATTGCATAACCCAAACGACATTCGCCTGAAAGCATATGTCCCATAAGGACAGGTGAAAGTAGTCTTCTCTTGATCCTCTGGAGCTATGGCTATTTTGTTATAACCAGAGTACCCATCAAGGAAGCAATAATATTTCTGTCCTGCCAACCTATCCAGTATTTGATCAATTAAAGGGATGGGGTAATGATCTTTCCTCGTGGATTCGTTTAGCTTTCTGTAGTCCATGCAAATCCGCCAGCCTGTGACGGTTCGAGTAGGGATCAACTCATTTTTCTCGTTGATGACTACAGTCATCCCCCCTTTCTTTAGAACACATTGAATGCGGCTGACCCATTCACTGTCTGAAATTGGGTAAACCACACCTGCATCAAGCCACTTGATTATTTCTTTCCTTACCACATCCTTCATTGCTTGATTAAGTCTCCGTTGCGGCTTAACGGTTGGTTTGGCTCCTGTCTCCATGAATATCCTGTGTGTGCAGAAAGCTGCATTGATACCCTGAATGTCTGACATCTGCCAACCCATTGCTTTCTTCCTCTTTCTGAGGGCACCCAATGCTGCCTTTTCCTGTGCCTCTGTCAAGTCGTCAGAGATGATAACTGGTAACGTCTCCCCCTCCACCAAAAAGATATATTTTAAATGGGGAGGCAATTCTTTTATCTCCAGCTTCGGTGCCTCCTCAACGGATGGTTTCGGCAAAGGATCTAGAGATCTCATCAATGATTGAAATTCCTATCTCCTCGGATGATTCTATGCTCCATTCAACAATTGGACCATTCCACACGCCTCTCTATCTCCAAAATGATCGGAGTGCGTCAACACTCTTTCCAATGGATCTTGAGATTCAACAATCTGCCTAATTTCTTCATGTTCAACCACATTGATTGCTGAAAGCTCCTCATTTATAGCTGGCAGCTTCATGGCTTTTAACACATCAAATACCTCTATTTTGTCATTTGCTCGCATTGTGAGTTGCCCCGCAGCTACGTCGATTAATGCTTTCCCGGTTGCCAAGAAGGGTCGTCCCAAAATTAATGGGACTTCCGCGTCTGGTTCAAAATCCAGAACAATAAAATCTACCGGGAAAATTAGGGAGCCAACTTACACTAGAACATCCTCAACAATGCCATCCGGCCTAGCTAAGGATCGATCTGCCAATTGCAATATTACGGTTGTAGGTCTAGGACTCCCTAGACCCAACTTTCTGAATACCGAAGATGGCATCAGATTTATACTTGCCCCCAAGTCACACAATCGATGAGCTCGGATGCTCTGCCCAATAGTAAGCTGGATAGTAAAACTTCCAGGGTCTTTTAACTTTGTGGGCAGTCTATTTTGGATCCGAAAAGTGCACTCCTCAGTTAAAGCCACCGTAGCATACTCAGTCAAACGACTTTTGTTGGCCACGATGTCCTTTATGTATTTTGCATATTTAGGCACTCCCTGCAAGACATCAACAAGAGGTAAGTTAACATTTACCTGCTTAAGCACCTCCATGAATTTCTTGAAACACGCCTCCTCCTTGTGTTTCTTGAGTCGTTGAGGGAACGGCGGTGGAGGTCTTTCTGATTCAGCTTCTTTGGTCTTTCCCCTTTCCGAACTTTGCTCCCCCTCAACTTCTGCTGCTCCCGAGTGTTGAGGTGGTCTTTCTGGTTCCACCTCCTTCAGCTGCAAACCACTCCTTGTGGTCACTCCATTTACCTGCTTCAGATTCGGATCCGTGTCGCTCGGCAGTCCTCCTCTGGGCCTTGTATTTTGGGTACTAGCAAATTGCCCAAATTGATACTCAAGAGCCTTGGTCGCTAATTGGTTATTTTTCACTTCGGCTGCCAATTTAACATTGTCAGCCTGCAATTGCGCTTGGTTAGCGATCATGGTCTTGAACATCTCCTCAATGCTAGGTGATGGTGGGGGAGGAGGTGCATTGTTATTTCTAAATTGAGATTGGTAGTTCTGTTGCCCTCCTTGATTCCACTGCATACCCTGACCCGAACTTTGGCCTTGATGGTTGTTGCTACCCCATGAAAAATTTGGATGGTTCCTCCAATTTGAATTGTAGATACTCCCATACTGCTGGTGATTTCTTTGCGCATTACCCACAAAGTTTACTGAGTCAGGATTTTCTCCACAGCACTCAGCTGAGTGCTCACTGCTTCCACACACTTCACACCACAATTGCTGGACTGCATTAACTGGAGCTGAAGGCTGGTTCAATGCCATGTTGCTGAAGTGGTTGTTCAATTGATTTTGCAAGGCAGCTATCTGTGCAGCGATAGCTGTAAATCCATCCACTTCAAGCACTCCTGCTGCTTTCCTTATTCCACCTCGTGATGAATCCGCATTCCATTCTGGATTGCCCTGTGAAATCCGGTTTAGCAAGGTGTACAGCTCCTCATAAGTTTTTTCCAGCGCTTGCCCTCCAGCTGCTGAATCTAGCAATATTTTGGTGTGGGGTTCCAAACCCTCAATAAATGTGTGCACCAACACCTCATTGGACTGATGATGATGAGGACAGTCCCGCAACATGGATTTAAATCTCTCCCAGGCTTGATATAAATATTCTCCCTCCCTCTGTTTGAAACCTAGAATTTGACTTCTATGTCTTGTTGTTTTGCCAGAGGGAAAAAACTTATCAAGAACTTTCATGCAAGATCATCCCACGTTGAAATAGAATTTGGTGGCTCAGCTTTCAACCACCTCTTGTCTTCACCGAGTAATGAGAACGAAAATAATGTAAGCCGAACATAATCAGGTGACACTCCAACGGGTATATAATTGTCACTTATCTCCAACAAGTTTTGGAGATGCTGTTGTGGGTCTTCATGAGGGAGACCGGTAAATTGCCCGCTTGTGTGCAACAAATGCACCATATTTTGCTTGAGTTCAAATCTCCCTCCAGGCTCTGGTTTGCGGATACTGGATGTAACATTATTGGCATGTGGGATTGCCACCTTGCGAACCGGCGTTGCTGCTACTTCTTCGGGCACTAACACTGCCCTCACAACCGGTGGATTTTGTTGCTCCATAATGGTCTGTCTGAGCAACTGCAGCTTCCTTTGTAGAGCTTCTCTCCGTTTACTATGAAATATACGTTCAGGCTCTATATAAGATTCCACCAGCTCTTTGTCTCTTGCCAGTGTTCACAGCAATTAAGTCTGCAAAATACAGGCTAAGACCAAGTTGTCAACACTTAAGAAAAGAAAATAAAAATACAGTAAAATTAACACTTAAAACAAATTCACCAATTGCCAAGTCACCAGCAACGGCGCAAAAAACTTGCTCGGTGCGTTTGTGGGGGTTATAAAACCGACACGCAAGTGCACGTGGTCGAACAAGTAGTAAGTGGCTTTAGTAAGCCAAATATCGATCCCACAGAGACTTGGGATAAGTGCAATCTGCTCAAGTATACTATATTTTTACTTCTAAATATGCTGACAACTAAATAACCAAAAATAGAATAATTTGTTTTATAAATTTTATACTAAACTACAAACAATTACGTACTTTGAATTTGGACTATGGATAAAAGCATGCCGAGGTTAAAGAACATGTAATGAAACTGATTATCATCATAAATTGGTTAATCTTTTCTTTCAGTTGCTAGCCAAGAACAATTGCCAAGAGATTAAAACTCTCGTATTTAATCTCACTTAAGAATCATGAACCATCCATCTACATTTCTGTGATCAAATGCAATTCATGTTCTAGCCATACAATTCCGGTTCCTAAATTGACTAATACGGCTTTCAAGTATATTTCTATCAGGAAAGCACATCAAAACTCAATTTTCCCAAATCAAGTAAAGAACAATATCCTATTGATTCACAACTTTCCAATTTCGTGCTCTCTCGAGTGAAATCAGACTTTTTAGATGTACATTAATGTAGGCCACACACCAATGCAGTGAGAACAAGAATTAATAGAACAACATGGAAGAAAAAGATGAAAAACCATATAACCAATAATCAAAATTCATCACAAGTGTTCATAACCTCAGCATGGAAGGGAATTAGCCACTCATTTATGGATTAATCATCCCAAAACAAGTGTTAATCATACAAACAATTGAATTAAAGAAGAAAGAAAGAGAGAAAAAACCCTGAACTTTTCGTCCCTCAACTGCCTGTAACCCACGCCCTTGCTCCACCAAGTCTGAATTATGAAAAATACACTTAAGTGTTCTATTTATACTAGTGGGAATTTTTCCCGGAATAATGAGCAACGTGTCACGGAGTGCATCGCGGAGCACTGCCTCCGTGACACGCCGTGAACGCGGACCCTCACTGCAACTGGGGGTTCGGGAAATCAAACACCGAAGTGGCACGGCGTGCAACGCGGAGGCTAGCCACCGTGCCACGGAGCAGTCGCGAACCTCCACTGGAAATTGATGAATTTTCACCCTCCAGGCAGAATGCCTCCGCGATGGCAGCGTGACACGGCTCCATCGCGGAGCCCCTTTAATTTGTGCAGTCCAATGCCTTGTCCCTTGCTCGCATCCAAGTACAACTCCGATATCATCCAACATGCATTTTAGATCCTCGAAATCACATTTTACCTACAAAACAATGCTAATCGTGTTGGTTAGTATAAATTCACAATTAATTACCAATTACATGGAAACGTATACACATGGCTAGATAATCAAGGCGAAAATGGTACTTTTGAGTATCACTTGGGCATATAAATCTGCCCAAGATCACTGTATGAAGTCTGAGTGGTACATAGAATTTATATCGTCGAACCCTCTGAATGCACGAGGCATTTTTGTTATTGTTCTCTTATTTGAAAGTTAGAAAAAGCGGATTGTGCTATAATGTTGTGATTGTGGCTAAAGACTAAGTGTGGGGTGGCCTAGCTTAACCCAACCTTAGTTGATGCAAATTTTAAATTGACTAACATTTGGGACTGTCTGTTTGATATGATAGGAACAATGGCAAGTAGGCAAGACAAAGGGAAGGGCGCATCTACATCGGGCGCCGGAAGGAAAAGAATCAAACTGGGAGCAGAATTCCTAGCAGCACCAGCGGTTCTGCGTGGCCAACACCATCAATACGGAACTTGATGGGTGACAGAGGAAGGGAAGAAATGGTACACAAAGCATAAGGAAAGCAAATACTTCCCCGAGGAGCATATTGCAAGGGAACCGTTGGCACAAGAATTCCCCAGAATTTTCCACAGGATTGATGCAGCCAGGCTGAACCTCATTTTTGAAGAGCGCAAGGAGTGCAATCTTCACCTGATTCAAGAGTTCTACGCCAACTGGAACCCGACACTCCGAAGTCACACTATCAAAATAAGGGGGCAGGTAGTCACTTTTGAGCCCCATCACCTTAATGCCATCTTGGTGGCGCGGGACACAGACGCCCATGTACTCCAGTAGCTGAACATCACTCCACCATATGCGGACATCAGACGCACTCTGTGTGGAGCCCGGTCTACAGCACGGTGGAGCAAGCATAAGGAGAGGGGTTACCATCAGACATTGCCCTACTCACAGATGAACAGGGAAGCCAAGATTTGGCTTAAGATCATGTGTTCCTGCCTGATCCCGGGGGTGCACATGACAGATGTCACCCGGGATCGTGTGTGCTTGGTATACGCCCTGATGAAAGGGCTAGAGATAAATTTTGGGGCGATGATCATCTCTGCCATGAAGGGAGCCCGTTTGCATCAATTGCACAGGTACAGGTTTTGTGGCTTGCTTACCACTTTCCTGAGGGGCCTAGATGTTGAGGAGGAGGCCCTTGACTACATCCCGCAGATGGAGAGGCGGGCCTTAGACGTCACCAAAACTAAGGCACCCGACACCACTCACAGGCCAGTTCTCACATTAGCCGAGCGACATGCTCGGGATGATCAATATATGGATCGCATGTTCGAGATGCAGATGCTACAGTTGCGCATAGGTGGGAGGCCAATAACAGAAGATGAGCAGTGGCAGCTAGAGTTGGACTACCCCTTCGACGAAAATGCCAGGGCTTTATGTCGAGTGGGGCTAGCTTTTATGGAGCCCACTGATGATGATGTCCTCACAGATGAGGAGACGCGCCGGGAGGACTCAGATATTGAGTCAAATGATGATAGCGGAGGTGATTCAGATATGGGGAACGAGGCAACCGCACCTGATGAAGAAGTGGAATACTGCAATTGATTAGGGAGTTTCACCACCTACTCTTGTGCTATGCTGAATTTTGTAAACACTGGGGACAGTGTTCGATTTAAGTGTGGGGTGGAAGTAGTTAGGTGCTGGTTTTTTTGTTGTTGTTTATGTTTATGTTTTGTTGTTGTGCCTGTGCAAAAATTGTGACCCTGTGATTTTGATGTTTATGTTTTGTATTGTAATTTGCTGTTGTAATTAATGTGAAGTTGTTGTGTGCTGTATGGAGTGTTGTTAGCTGGTTGTGTAAATATTTGTGTTTTATCGAAATTATCGATATTTTTAAAAAAAATTCGTGAATTTTTTTATTTTTGGGCTTCTCGACATTTGTTTTCGGTGCTTTTACCGAGAATAGTCCCATTGAACCGAAGTCATAATTAGTGATCGTTCCCTATGATTGGATGACGACCATCTTAAGGGAAATGTAGTCGATAGGAGTAGATTTCTTTTGCTCTTTTTAAATTTTTTTTCTTTTGTTTGTTTGTATCCAAAACGTGTCGTTACTTTATGGTTCAGAATTCAGGTTGCATGTTGTACATGATATTTAAAATGCAAAAGTGATTCATATGAAAGCATACAACATTGTAAACATGTTGAGATACCTAGACCATAGAATTCGATGCGGTATGATTGAGGCTTAATGTTTGAATTCTTGTAATTGGCTGATTGAAGAGTCTGTGAATATGTCTTGAGTTGAGCATGTGCAATGAGTGTGTGGTGAGGTTTCGTTTCTTCCATGCTATTGTGAGGTGTCTAGAACATGCCTGGTGTGTGTGTACGAAACGAAATGAAGGATGTGTATTGTAGGAAAGGATGTAGGCATTTCTTTGAGTTAATCGAAAGTTTTTTTTCTCATTATCATACCTACCTTGAATGTACATCCTAGTTAGCCCATTGAGCCTTTAGCCTATTTTTTTTCTTTTTTCGAAAAGTTGTAAACCGAGCTTAACCCCTTCTTTTCATTATGTGTGAATTTGATCCAAAACTCTTAAGCGCTGAAGAGAAATAATTTTCCCACAGTGTCAAGGAGGGAGAATTGAGAAAAGAAAAGAAAAAGCAAAGTGATGAAAGGAAAGAAAAGGTCAAAGGTGCACTTGCTATAAATTAAATATAATGAAGACGTATAACTAATCTTTGTTATTAAGTCGAGTGTGCTTAAAGACATGGGAACAAAAATAAAGACAGACTTCAAGAATGGGAGGATGAAGGAAGAAACAATGCCCATAAGGTTGATGGGATGTATTGAAAAAGCGCTTAACGATGCTAGTTGCTATTATTGGTTAGCCCGGTATTTACTAGTTTCGTAGCTTACATTACAACCCATTAAGTCCTACGTGATCTTACATCACACGTCCTTATATTAGTGGAGTAATACACTAGAGGCAAGCCTATGGTTCATGACATGATGCATGTGAATTCTTTTGGGAGAGAGAGTGAATTCGTGTTTATATTCCCCTGCATGTAATGTCTTTGAGTTCATGTGATTAAAAAGGGGAAAATTCTCTTGTGTTGTTAGGGCACATGCTCGACGAGAGATTGAATTTTGTGTCGGATATCTTGATCAGCTGATTTGCATGAGTTTGTCGATATCGAGAGTCGATTCTTGAGTCTAGGAGATCTTAATGTGTTGAAGGTCATTATATTGATAACACTATGCATGTTTTCTTGATGAATTGCTGTATTAAATAATCGGTATAACCGTAGCTCGGATTGCCGAGCCAAAGCAGCCTTGATTGGGTGTCAATTGCATGAGGTGTAAGATTATTGTTCGGGGATGAACAAGGCTTTAAGTGTGGGGTAAGTGATCTTGGGTAGATTTATATGCCCAAGTGATACTCAAATGCGTCATTTTGTCTTGTTTATCTATCGATGTTTGTGCATTCTCATGTGAATTGTAGTCAAATGTGAATTTATACTAACAAACATGATTACCGTTGTTTTGTAGGAAAAATATAATTTTATGAAGCTAAGATGCATGTTGGGAGAAATCGGGAAGAGACTCGGAAGCAAGTAAGGAAAAGCCCAAGGAAAGCATGAATTAAAGGGGCTCCGCGATGGAGCCGTGTCACGCTGCCATCGCGGATGCATTCTGCCCGGATGCTGAAGATGAGCCAAATTCCAGTGAAGGTGCGCGTTGGGGTCGTGGCACGTCGGCCAAGCCCTGCGTTGCACGCCGTGGCACGTTGGGCATAATTACCTGGAGGACCGGATTCCAGTGAGGGTCCGCGTTTGTGGCATGTCATAGAGATAGTGCTCTGCGATGCACTCCGTGACACGTTGCTTGTTATTCCGAGAAAAATTCCCACTAGTATAAATAGCACACTTAGGTTTATTTTTAATAATTCTGACTTGGTTGAGAAAGAACGTGGGTTACCTGCAGTTGAGGGGACGAAAATCTTAGGGTTCTTCTCTATCTCTTTCTCCTTTATTTCAATTGTTTGTATGATTTACACTCATTTGATGATGTTTAATCCACAAATGAGTGGCTAAATTCACTTCTTGCTGAAGTTAAGAACATTTGTATTGAAATGTAATTATTGATCAATTGGTTTTTCATCTTGTCTTCCATGGTTGTTCTATTGATTCTTGTTCTTACTGCATTAATGTGTGGCCAATGTTAATGTATATCTAAAAAGTCCGGTTTCACTCGAGAGAGCAAGAAATTGGAAAGTTGTGAATTGATAGGATATGATCTTTTTTTAGTTTGGGAAAATTGAGAATTGATTTACCTTCAGGATAAAGATATACCTAAAAGTCGTATTAGTCAATTAAGGAATCGATTTTGTATGGCTAGAACATGAATTTCTTTTTATCACAGAGATGTAGGTGGAAGGTTCATGATTCTTAAGTTGGGTTAAATACGAGAGTTTTAATCCATAGGCAATAATTCTTTATTAGTAACCGGAGGAAAGATCAATCAAATTGTATCGATTATTTATTTCTCTACATGTTCATTTTAACCTCAGCATGCTTATACTTATAGTTCAGACTCAAATTGTATATTCGTTTTAGACTTAGTATAAAATTAGGAAACAAAATATCAAAATCTTCTTCACACTGTTGTCTGCAGTTTAGAGTTAAAGTTTATTGACACTTGATTAGATTGATACCTTAGTCCAGTCCCTGTGGGATCGATACTTGGCTTACTTGAGCCACTTTACTACTTGTTCCACCACGTGCACTTGCGTGTAGGTAGTTGCGAAACAGATCGAACAATATTCAACATCACCTATACAGTATGCTGCAAAGGACCAGCTCACGGTGCCCACGCTAAGGGGACTTCATACTCGATTTAGAACTACGACAACAATGGTATAAAAATTACGCCTTTCTCTTCACATTTATTCGCTTCAACCATTCGTAACAATTCAAGCTTTATGCCAAGTATTTCCAACCCTTTGTAAAGGATCATACATGCCTCAATATGATTTTAAAATCATAGGAAAATTGATCCTTTCAATAACTTAGTTTCGTGCTTGAAAAACAAGGAAAGGGACGCCTTTACATACCTTGGCTCGTCGACTCTAATTTTGGCGAAAATCTCCCATTCAAGCTTACTCCTTAAGGCGCCTTCCAAGTCCAATTTACAAACCCAACAAGCAGCAGCTTCACTTCACCAAAGTGTTGGAAATATTGGGCAGCAACAAGCCACAAAAACACACAAAGAAACAACAACACAATACTACAACATTTCCAAGTTATAACCTCTTGAACTTTAACAAATCAAAAAGGGAATTACTTACCCTTTCTTGGAGATGTTATCAGCTAAAGTAGGAGTAGACTCCTACTCTTTCCTCTACCCAGAATAATCTAAAAATACAGCAATACCACAATAAACCACAAGACAACAACAAGCCATGACTTTCTTCCATGGTTCTCTTTTCAAAGCTCAAAAGAGTCAAGAGTGAAGTTTCTTACCTGGGATATCTTTTCAACATGTTATAGGGCTTTGAATTCTCTTAATTCTTAAAAAGATCAACTAAAACGAATTATAAATGAGCTTTCTAGCTCAATTTTACTTTATATAGGTGGGCTGGCCATGGTCTGGGCGGCGCCTGTGCAACATGCACTCGCGCGCACGCGTCTGCTGCCTGCCTGTCCCGGCACCCGCGCGCCTGGGCGATTTTCCAGCCGATAGTCCTATCCTCAAATGGGCATAACTTATTTACAAACTTCACATACTCTTCACTTTTCCCTTTGCACATGTTTCCCTGCTCACCTATGGACAACATACAATACATAATTCCCTTAATATGACATATAACCATCAAATAATCATTAAAAAAAATTCGGGGTGTAACATCCTCCCTCTCTTAAAATCATTCGCCCTCGAATGAGGGTTATACCTCGGTATTCATAACTTTAGCCATAACATCTTCAACTTTTCCTTGCCTTGTGTGATAAATATACATTCCATTTTTTTCATAAGCACAACCTCTTTCTATTTCCGCTTCTTATCAACCCGTACTTACTCAACTCCATCTATTTGTATGACGTATGGTAGACATGCATTAGTACCATAAAATTGGTAACTTTTCTAACACTAAGAAAATTAATACACTACCATGGGAGTTATGATTTACTCCAATAACGCCTTTCCATTCATGCAATTAGAAAATATCACAGAAAAAAAAGTGAAAAATCACAACTTAACCACTTAACATATAGAATCAATGTCAAACCTGAAGTTGCTCTTTTACCTTTGCTTTTACCACGACCTTTCACAGCCTATCATGGAAATGGGGGCTAAAATAAATTGTAGTCTAATCTAGGTACAAAGTAGAGACCGAATCTCAAGGAGAAACTAAATGTTTGGCTGGCCAGGGTCCCCAAGCACTACGAGGGTCCTTAAATAGTCTTATTGACCTGGTTTCCTTACTCTGTTCCACTACCTTATCATTACTTGGGATACGGTGAATCAAATCGTTTGTTATTTGAGCAAATACTAGCATCCAAGCAATAGATATTTTTGTTATGGTAGACATTCTTAAACACTCTCGGACCAAAAGGGGTCCCAAACTTAATACAATCTATATATTAAGTTTCCCTCGTATTACGCACCCTATCTAAAACATATTAGGCCGAAGAATTAAACCTGAGACTATATTCGCGAATACTCATGCTGCCCTGCTGTGGGTACAAAACCTTTTTAGCTCGAACCCATCGAAGTTCCCGTGGTAAGTACTGATTCGTGAAGGCTATGGGATATAGGTTAAAAATGGGCACTAGATCTCTCAAAAGTTCCCCTGGACCCTACCATTAATTTTAACTATTTATGTTGAAATGTCACTGCTCAGGCTAACATCTAAAATGCTTTCTCAAAAGCTCATCCCTTTGATATACCGTAAGGTACAACAGTTGAAGAAGGATCAGTAACTCTACATTCTCTTAGCTCTACCGAATATGAAACAATAGGAGGGGCTGAATCCTTTCCCACAGTAATTTCCGACTGGAACTTGGAGAAAATATGGTACGAGGAATGGGAAACACGCTTCGAGCCTCTAATCTATTTCTCGGATCGACAAGAGAGCGACTAGGACCCTTTCAAGCATCAGTGTCAATAAATCTCATAGCCATCTTCCTTACTCCAGTTTAATTCTAAAACATAAGCACGATTTAGATTTCAAATAGCCCTTACATCATTGCTCTATAGCACAATCTATTAATGAACAAAGTGAAACAACCCCTACATGCCCTGTAGCCTCCTGATATAACTATGGTGCACAACATACCTATAAGCAATACTCTACTAGACACCACTTGTGGACTCCCTAGGATACGACTTTGCTCTGATACCAAGTCTATCACGCCCCAAAACTGGGGGGAGGGCGCGACTATCTCCCCATACCTGACTGACTGGGAAGCCAGCTATACGATATCTGTAACTATAACACCTAGGCTATCCAGGCCACCTGTCACAATCAACTGGAGCACAAACTGGATCCATAATGTCTCAACAATATAGGGTAGACAACTGAAATGCAAACAAAGCTATTAGTATGCTAAACTAAACAACAAAAAGCCAACAAGGCCACAAACTAAATACCATTATACACACTAAGTCCACAAAGCCTCTAAAGAGTAAACTAACTGATGGTCGGAACAGGTCTCCGACCTACCCATAACTGTATCTCAAAACTCTAACTGAAACAAAACCAGTATTAGCTCTAGAAAGAAAGGAGCACACCAAAACATCCACAAATCTCACGAACTGCTACTGCAACTGGCAATCCCGACCTTTACCTGCACCTGTGGCACGAACGAAGGTCCCCAAGCGAAGCGACGTCAGTACGAATGAAATGTACTGGTATGTGATCTTGGGCAGAATTGCATGCCCAAGTGATACTCAAACGCTTTATTTCGTCTTGTTTATCGATTGTTATGTGTACATTCTCATGTGTTTTTTAGTAAAAATGTGAATTTATAATAACCAATATGATTAGTGTGTTTTGCAAGTAAAAGGAAATTTTGGAAGCTAATATACATGTTGGTGAAGATCAGGAATGAACTTGGAAACAAGGAGTGGAAAATGACAAGGGAGAGCAGCAAAAATAGAGGCTCCGCGATGGAGTCGTGTCACGTTGCCATCGCAGAGGCACTCTACCTCAGATGAAGTAATTCTGGCAATTTCCAACGAAGGTGCGCGATAGCACCGTGTCATGTTGGCTAGGCTCCGCGATGCAAGTCGTGCCACATTGAGGTGAAATTTCCTGGCGAGCCGACTTTCAGTGAGGGTCCATGATACCTCTGTGGCACGGAGGGAGTGCTCCACATACACTCCGTGCCACGTTGCTTGTTATTCTGGGAAAAATTCTCAAGAGTATAAATAGCACACTTAGGTTTTATTTTAAACATTCTGACTTGGTTGAGCAAGAACGTGGGTTACAGGCAGTTGAGGGGACGAAAATTCTAGGGTTCTTCTCTATCTCTTTGTCTTTTATCTCAATTGTTTGTATGATTTCTACTTATTTGATGATGTTAAATCCACAAATGAGTGGATAAATTCACTTCTTGCTGAGGTTAAGAACAATTGTAGTGGAATGTAATTGTTAATCATTTCAGTTTTCATCTTTTCTTCAATGGTTGTTCTATCAATTCTTGTTTTACTGCATTAATGTTTGGCCAAGTTAATGTATATCTAAAAGTCCACTTTTGATTTTGAAAAGGAAAGAAACTGAAAAGATGTGAATTGGTAGGATATGATCTTTTCTTAGTTTAGAAAATTGAGAATTGATTTACATTCAAAATAGAAATATATCTGAAAGTCTTATTAGTCAATTAAGGAATGGGTTATGTATGGTTAGAGCATGAAATTCTTTTATCACAGAAATGTGGATTAAGGTTCATGATTCTTAAATTGGATAGGAGTCGAATGTTCCGATCCATGTTCCAATCCATAGGCAATAATTCTTGACTAGCAACCGAAGAAAAGATTAGCTGCATTATATTGATAAATTACTTTCCTGCATGTTCGTTTTAACCTCAGCTTGCTCATTACTATTGTTCAGACTCAAATTATAATCTTAACTAAGATTTTTATAAATTAGTAAACTTAAACTCCCAAAATATTATTTATTTGGTTGTCTGCATTCTTAAAGGTACAGTTCACTGACACTTAAGTTAATTAGTACCAAAGCTCAGTCCCTGTGGGATTGATACTTGGCTTTACTTAAGCCACTTTACTACTTTTTTGACCACGTGCACTTGCGTGTAGTCACACCACAAGCCAAACAGTATGTAAGGAAGAAAACTGTAAACATGTACGATAGCAATGATAACTAAACCAGAAAGAAGGAATAGTAACAACCTGGAATCCTAGAAACTGAAACCATACAATATGTCAATACTGAAGTGCAAATGAAACCAAGTAATGCACACGAAAAACTAGAACTGTAATGCCAGCAACCAGACAACCATAAATCCATATATAAAATTCGTCCAGCCGATGTATCACACCGGAGTAAAATAAAAATATCTCCAGCCAATGTACCATACCGGGGTAGAATAAAAATATCTCCAGCCAATGTACCTCACTGGGGTAAATTAAAAATATCTCCAATGGATGTACCACACCGGGGTAAAATAAAAATATCTCCAACCGATGTACCACATCGGGGTAAAATAAAAATATCTCTAGTTGATGTACCACACTGGCGTAAAATAAAAGTAATTCTCAATCATAATCATAAATAGGGCCGATATGGCTTATATTGAGTTATTTTACACGTATGGCTTATAAATGGCCAATGTTAAATCTGTGGCCGGAATAGTCCTCTTTCGTAACCCATAAATGGAAGTGAGCACCCATATCATGTAAATCTAGTAATATGAATATATATCATGTAAAGTTGTCAAATTATACATGAACATGTCCACTCAGTTACTCGAAGGACCTTCAAGATGTTTCAACATAAGAACTTTTATAGGCTTACAAACAATGTCCTACAAATAATGCTCTCAATTTAACATATTACTTGGATAGAAACACATAGAGCTCATTTCTACATAATTCTTTAACATCTGGGAACTACAAATATATACTTCCTACCATGTGGTTCCTTTACATGTATCGACAACTATACATTGGAATTTCATTGAAAAATTTATCATGTTGATAGGCATATATAGTTCTTAATTCATTTGACGTATTTGAAGGAAAAGATGAAAATTATTACTAGGAACTTGGAGTTATTTTTCATATGCATAGAGTTGAGAACTGAACTACAGACATACAATGTATGAGACTTCTATATAATGTATAACTCGTATTTAGTTAACTGGGTGCCCTCCAGGAGACTTCCTGGTATTCAAAGTTTTGAGCTTAACTGATCATTATCATAGCCTGCACTTATATTTACTTAGACATTAGGAACATTGGTACATGGGAGTATATCTCCTCTAAATTTAGGAAATTCAATTGATAACTCAACAAGAGCTAAACATAAAGGTGCATGACTTGAATATAACTGAAAGAATTCAACTGTTTGTTATAACATGAAAATCATATACATTAAGACTTCTTATTAGAAATACATATAAAGACTTGAGTTTTTAGACTCGTATACAACATCAGATACTTGACCGAGACATTAGCATAATTCTTGAAGTATGATCTCTCAAAAACTTCTTAGATCAGCTAGCACATTTCAACATAAATTAGGGACGTAAAGACATAACTTATCGATCTTAGACTTGGAGCTCTATAACTTAGGAACTCTTGAGTAACTCTCTTAGTTATTCCTTTTAGGAAAATAAATATATATAGTCGTAAGTCGGGTGATGCTGGATTGACTTACATAACATTGCAATTATGTGCGGAGCTTAAGAAAAATCACATAATCATAAGTGACTTAGAATATACTAGTATTACCCTTTTCATACATGGTAGAAAATATCAACACATAGAATAGATAACTTATCATAATTGTTGAGGGGTATAGCAGAGAGCTTCTCAACCTAAGTTGCTATTTCGCAGACGTTCAACTCTATTTATTTCGTAGAAGGTTAACACTTTAGTGGTTATTCATCAACGCAGCACATATTGAAGATTAACAACTTAATTTATAACTCTTTTGCTAAACGTCTTTTGAACAGGGTTAATCTTCCTAGTTTTTTCCTATCTTTTCAACATCGTAACCCGTATCGTCTAATTTAACAAGATTTAGCTCTTTTCCTTATTCATCTTTACTTCTTCGCCAAAAATTATTCACTCTACACTCAAGTCTTTACCCTCATGTTCACTATTCCATCAATTCTTATACGCACTTACCTCTTTGCCTAATTGACAACTTAGCCACGCTTTCACCGTTAACATGGTTCAACTTAGCTTATTCGCTACTTGCCGCTTGCTTAGCTCTAAAGAGGAAAAACATAAAATCTACTTTTTACCTTAAGCACTTTTAAACATAAACATATAGGAGGGATTAACAATATTTATTAAAAAATCATTTCAATAAGCTCATTTACCCTCAATCGGTTTAGCGTCATCTTCTAAGCTTAAGATCAATTACATGTCGTCATCTTAGAATTTCCTACCAATTTCACTAAGTGACCAGATCATAACATATTTTCAACATCACATATACAATATACTACAAAGGACTAGCTCTCGGTGCCCACATTAAGGGGACTTCAGACTCGATTTAGAACTACGACAACAATAGTATAAATATTACTCCTTTTGCTTCACATTTGTTCGCTTCAACCATTCCTAACAATTCAAGCTTTACGCCAAGTATTTTCAACCCTTTGGAAAGGATCATACATGCCTCAATATGATTTTAGAATCATAGGAATATTGATCCTTTCAATAACTTAGTTTTGTGCTTGAAAAAGAATGAAAGGGACGCCTTTACATACCTTGGCACGTCGACTCTAATTTTGGCAAAAATCTTCCTTTCAAGATTACTCCTTAAGGATCCTTCAAAGTCCAATTTACAAACCCAACAAGCAGCAACTTCACTAGCAAAGATCTAGAAAAATTGGGCAGCAACATGCCACAAAAACACACAAAGAAACAACAACACAATACTACAACATTCTCCAAGTTATAACCTCATAAACGTGAAGAAATCAAAAAGGGAATTACTTACCCTTTCTTGGAGATGTTATCGGCTAAAGTATGAGTATACTCCTACTCTTTCCTCTGCCTAGAATCATCTAAAAACGCAGCAATACCACAATCAACCACAAGAAAACAACAAGCCACGACTTTCTTCCAAGGTTCTCTTTTCAAAGCCCAAAAGAGACAAGAGTGAAGTTTCTTACCTGGGATATCTTTTCACCATGTTTTAGGACTTTGAATTCTCTGAATTTTTAAAATAAATCAACTAAAACGGAGTAGAAATGAGGTTTCTACCTACATTTTACTTCATATAGGCGGGCTGGCCATGGTCTGGGCAACGCCCGCATGCGGCGCCTGTGAGACATGCCCTCGCGCGCGCCTGTTTCCTGTCTGTCTCGGCGCCCACGCGCCTAGGTGCTTTTCCAGCCGGCAGCGCTATCTTTAAACGGGCACAACTTTTTACTCCAAACTCCGATTGATGAGTGGTTTTTTCACTGTAAACTAGACTCAAATACCTTTCATTTGATAGGTTATGGGATTTCTGGATCAATATATATTTGTAGATATGTCCATTTAAAGTTGATCCTTATTTACAAACTTCACATACTCTTCGCTTTTCCCTTTGCACATGTTTCCCTCCTCACCTACGGACAACATACAACAGACAATTCCCTTAATATGACATATAACCATCAAAGAATAATTAAAACATATTCGGGGTGTAATATTCTCCCCCCCCACCCCTTAAAATCATTCGTCCTAGAATGATGGTTATACCTCGGTATTCATACCCTTAGCCATAACATCTTTAACTTTTGCTCGCCTTGTGTTATAAATATACATTCCATTTTTTTCGTAAGCACATCCTCTTTCTACTGCCACTTCTTATCAAACTGTACTTACTCAACTCCATCTATTTGTCTGACGTATGATCGACATGCTTTAGTACCATAAAATCGGTAACTTTTATAACCCTTAACAAATTAATACACTACCATGAGAGTTATGATTTACTCCAATACCTCCTTTCGATTCATACCATAGAAAATATCACAGAAAAAAAAAGTGAAAATCATAACTTAACCAACTAACATATAGAATCAGTGTCAAACTTGAAGTTGCTCTTTTACCTATGATTTTACCACGACCTGTCACTGCCTATCATGGAAACGGAGGATAAAATAAATTGCAGTCTAATCTAGGGACAAAGTAGAGACTGAATCTCAAGGAGAAACTAAATGTCTGGCTGGCCGGGGTCTCCAAGCACTACGAGGGTCCTTAAATAGTCTTATCGACCTGGTTTCCTTACTCTGTTCCACTACCTTGTCATTACTTGGGAGATGGTGAATCAGATCATCTTTCATTTAAGCAAATACTTATTTTTGTTAGGGTGGACATTCATAAACACTCTCGGTCCAAATGGGGTCCCAAACTTAATACAATCGATATATAAAGTTTCCCTAGTATTTCGCACCCTATCTATAACATATTAGGACAAAGAATTAAACCTGAGACTATATTCGCGAATACTCTTGCTGCCCTGCTCTAGGTACAAAACCTTATTACCACAAACCCATCGAAGTTCCCGTGGTAAGTACTGATTCGTGAAGGCTAGGAGATATAGGTTCAAAATGGGCACTAGAGCTCTCAAAAGTTCCCCTGGACCCTACCATTAATTTTAACTATTTAGTTCGATATGTCACGATCGGGCTAACATCTAAAATGCTTTCTAAAAAGCTCATCCTTTTGATATACCTGAAGGTACAATAGATGATGAAGGATCAATAACTCTACATTCTCTTAGCTCGACCAAATCTGAAACAATAGGAGGGTCTTAATCCCTTCCCACCGTAATTCTTACTGGAACTTCGAGGAACTATGGTGAGAGGAATGGGAAACACGCTTCAAGCCTCTAATGTATTTCTCGGATCGACTTATAGGAACAGCGAAAATATGGTTACAAAACTTATCAATAGAAAGTTTAGAAACACTAAGAAATAATAAGAAAATTAATAACGAACCAGCAACAACATCTATAGATATACTAAATAAATATGAAATGGCAATAAGAAACGAATTTAGTAGTATGACTACCGAAATAGATGAACGACAGAAAGATAAAGAACTAAATAGGAACCTAATGAATAAATTAAGTATATGTAAAATGAGTTATATAGATGAATATGCATGTGCATTTAAAGAATATTATTATAAAGGATTATATACAAATGAAGAAAGTAGAGAAATAAGAAAACTATACTATACAAAATTACCGGAACCATTTAGCTCAAAAGTAACTAAAGAATGGCATGAATCAGGACTAGTAGATACACTAGGATCTAGAATAAAATTTTAAATCTTCGTCCTAAATTTGAGTGTACAATTTTTATCTCTAGTCCTTTTTGACTCATATATTTTTCTTCTTCTAAAGCATATTCTTCTTTGTTCATGGAAGTCCGTGTTGTAGTTTATATTCTAGGTTTTGTAGTTGAATTTCTAAATAAAATATTTCTTTTCTTTGTGTTTTTATTGATATATGACTTACTCCTGCAACTATGTTGTAACTTAATCTTTCCTTTCTAAATTCAATTTCATTTGTTATTTCATTTATTTTATTAAGTAGTTGTTGTCTATATTCTTCGTTGCTATCGATATTGTTTTTCATTTTTGCTTTTTTAGATATTTTATATAGTTATATTCTGTTTTTGAAATTAGGTCTATTAAGTATTCAAGTCTAATGTTGTTTGTTTTATTTGAGCTTAATTGCTTATATTCGGGATATAGTATTTTTAATTGATTCTTTAATCTTTTAACTTTTTTCTGAATATGTCCTTTCTTTGGCTTCTGTAGTTCTTTATTCATTAATCCTGTGTAAACATTTTATTATAATATTCGATTTTTAATGGCTCTAATCTCTGTATTTCTTTTATATTTTCTAGTGCATATTCTAAGTGTCCTAGATCTCTATTTCTCATATAATCTCTTATATTAGTTTTTAATAAAATTGTTGTTAATCTTATTTCTTCTATAGTTTCTAACCAATATTCCATATATTCGTAGTTTATCATTGCTAATCTGAATCTTTATCTAATTTTCTAATTTCTTCTATAGTCATCTCCGTCCATTCTTGGTCTATTAGTTCTATGGTTGCATTTAGTTCTGTTATTTCTTCTAATATCTGAACTAAGATTTTTATCATATATAGGATAAGTAACTCATTTCTACGATCTTTACCTGATAGGTTTGAATTCATTTTATGAATTTTTTCTAAACATAATATTCCCTCTGATCTTCTTAGGTATTATCTGAAATTATCCAGTTATTATAACGTTATTTTGAATAGTCTTTTTCGGTCATTACTATGCGTTTTCAGCTTTGATCAGTTACCCTAACAGCGCCTCAACACTATGTACTTCCCTAAAACGGCTCTCTTGGCCTTACCGATTTCCACCTTAGGATGGCATAGTCTGGGCTTACCTACTCGCAGCTTACTAATCACGTACATAGCAAACCTAATCAAGCTTTCATCATAACGGTATAACAAGAAGATAACATCATATAATACTTAGGAGATTATAAGGAATATAGCAGTTTAGCTATTCATGTTTATGAATTTCCATACCTTAGTTTGTAGATTTGCATCGTTGCTAGATTTCTCCATAGATGAATATTTCTGAATAGATTGTTTTTATTTTTTGTTTTTATAGCTCTGATACCAATTTGGGGGGTTGCGGAATTAGGAAGTAGAAATGAGAGGAAATGTATGGAATGCGGATGCGGATGCCTTTGGCTTCCGTCTGAGTTTCTATTTATAGACAGAATTTACAAATGACTTTTTACAATTGGCTCTTCCTGTTCATGAATGACCCCTACTATTCATGAATAGTTGGCCGACACCTTTACTATTTACTTTGCGACTTTTCTGCTAAAGTAGCCGCCCTCTACTGTTCACTTTAAGACTTTCTATACAAAAACAAAAAACTTTGTCTGTCCATTATTTTGGACGACTCTTTACATAACAAAACAAAAAACTTTAAAAACATATCTGCTGCTTTCTTTATCTGATCTTCTGGTATGTCATTTTCTTCTATCTGAGCCGCTGCTTTTTCTTTTTCGTCCTTATCTCATTCCAGCTGTACGTCTGGTATCTGGTTATCATCTTCACCATGGCATTTTGAGCAATGGTGGTCTGGATATTTTTGACCAATAACTTTGCAGTATCTTGTCAATAATGCTGGAGAGATATAATTCTTCCGTATGGCTCTGGTTGTGGGTAGTTGCTCCGGTTTTAGTAGACTAATTATCCACTGTCTTAATTCCTCCATATCTGCTTCTTTATACTCCTTTGAATTAGCATATATGATTGTTTGGTCTCTCGAGTAGTAGCTCCAGATCGAATTTCCGTTTAAGTAATTGTTGGCTAGTTCGTTTAGTATTGTAGCGAGTCCTATTATTCTTTTGTTCGAATAGAACTCGGGTATCTCTTCATGCGATATCTCGTCCTGTTGTTCTATCTTCTCAGGAATTATCATTTCCTTTGTCAGGCCTATCTTTACAACTTGTATTATTGGTTTTATCTCGTCATATAGTATTTTCGCAGGTGCTGAGTATGTTTTTATATAGAAAAAGGTTCCTTTGGTTATTCTCTTATATATTGTGAATGCTTTATGTATTTCGGGTATAGTTGCTATCTCATCTCCTGTTGCCGTATATACGGTACTAAGTAGTCCGTAATCGTAACAGGTTTTTACTAGGTTGGCGTTTGTTTTGGGTTGTGCTATTAGCTTATTGTATCCTTGGAGGTGCTGGGTTATATAGTCTTCGGCTGGGTTGTTTGTATTGGTAGATTTTGGGTTTTTGTTTAGGAAGGTTTGAATTCTATGGATGTTTTGTATATACCTGTTGGCTATGTGGTTATACGTCTGTTTAACTTGGTTCAGGCTTTCCCTGTAGGTGGTAGTCTGTGGTGTGGGAGCTGTTGGTATATTTCTTTTTGGAGTAAAAGGTTTGTCGAATAGCTGTTTTCTGATAATATCTCTTCTTTCTCCTGTAGGTTTTGAGGTACCTGCAGCTGCACTAGATGGATTGTTAGATTGGGTTTTTAGGTGTTTCCCAACGTCACCTTTTAGCTCTGGATTTTTTACGTCTTCCGATCGACGTAGCTCCGCATTTTTAGAGTCATGCTGCTGACTACTAGTTTTGCTTTTCAGCTGTTGTATCTCTTCCTCCATACTTTCCACTTTTTTACAAAGTGTAGTTAGGAGTCCGAGTATCTGATCCATTCTTCCTTCTTCAGTCTTTGTATCTTGAGATGTAGTCTGCAATTGTATTTTTCTCAGTTTTGATGATCTCAATTGTAAATGAAAAGTTTAATATATTTAAAACCAATCTCCTTATTTCCTTCGTTGTTACCGAATCTTGTACTTTTCTATTTATCCACCATTTTACTTGTGTGTTATCTATTCTGACAATAAATTTGTTATAAACAATATATGGTTCGAATGCCAATAAACATTTATACAAAGCAAATAATTCTTTTCTGTTTATTTCCCATTTTATCTGTGATTCTATATATGATCCTGAGTAGTATCTGCAATGGTGCTCTATCTTTTCGTTCTCATATTTATATTTTAATACTCCTCCATAGCTATGATTACTGGAGTCTGATTCTACTATATAATTAAATTGTCTGCTTTCATCTGGAAAATATAGTTTTGGTAGATTTTTGCACATATCTTTTATTTTCTTTATATGATTTTTATCTTTTTCATCAAAATGGTATTCTATATCCTTTTATTTGTTCAAACATATTATTATCGAATATTATTTTTTGCTCTGTACTTTCACTATTTTGGTATTCTTCTTTACTTATAATTCTTATATCTGTCTCAGTCATTATTTGTTTCGTATTCTCTTATCTCATTTTCACTATCTGTCATCTCATATTCTGTCATCTCATATTCTGTTAGTTTTGGTATTCTAATTTTGCTGATTCTTTTTCTAACATTAAATATAGTTGGTCTCCTATCTTTTTAAATCTTTGTCCTAAATTTGAGTGTACAATTTTTATCTCTAGTCCTTTTTGACTCATATATTTTTCTTCTTCTAAAGCATATTCTTCTTTGTTCATGGAAGTCCGTGTTGTAGTTTATATTCTAGGTTTTGTAGTTGAATTTCTAAATAAAATATTTCTTTTCTTTGTGTTTTTATTGATATATGACTTACTCCTGCAACTATGTTGTAACTTAATCTTTCCTTTCTAAATTCAATTTCATTTGTTATTTCATTTATTTTATTAAGTAGTTGTTGTCTATATTCTTCGTTATTGTTTTTCATTTTTGCTTTTTTAGATATTTTATATAGTTATATTCTGTTTTTGAAATTAGGTCTATTAAATATTCAAGTCTAATGTTGTTTGTTTTATTTGAGATTAATTGCTTATATTCGGGATATAGTATTTTTAATTGATTCTTTAATTTTTTAACTTTTTTCTGAATATGTCCTTTCTTTGGCTTCTGTAGTTCTTTATTCATTAATCCAGTGTAAACATTTTATTATAATATTCGATTTTTAATGGCTCTAATCTCTGTATTTCTTTTATATTTTCTAGTGCATATTCTAAGTGTCCTAGATCTCTATTTCTCATATAATCTCTTATATTAGTTTTTAATAAAATTGTTGTTAATCTTATTTCTTCTATAGTTTCTAACCAATATTCCATATATTCGTAGTTTATCATTGCGAATATGAATCTTTATCTAATTTTCTAATTTCTTCTATAGTCATCTCCGTCCATTCTTGGTCTATTAGTTCTATGGTTGCATTTAGTTCTGTTATTTCTTCTAATATCTGAACTAAGATTTTTATCATATATAGGATAAGTAACTCATTTCTACGATCTTTACCTGATAGGTTTGAATTCATTTTATGAATTTTTTCTAAACATAATATTCCCTCTAATCTTCTTAGGTATTATCTGAAATTATCCAGTTATTATAACGTTATTTTGAATAGTCTTTTTCGGTCATTACTATGCGTTTTCAGCTTTGATCAGTTACCCTAACAGCGCCTCAACACCGTGTACTCCCCTAAAACGACTCTCTTGGCCTTACCGGTTTCCACCTTAGGATGGCATAGTCTGGGCTTACCTACTCGCACCTTACTAATCACGTACATAGCAAACTTAATCAAGCTTTCATCATAACGGTATAATAAGAAGATAACATCATATAATACTTAGGAGATTATAAGGAATATAGCAGTTTAGCTATTCATGTTTATGAATTTCCATACCTTAGTTTGTAGATTTGCATCGTTGCTAGATTTCTCCATAGATGAATATTTCTGAATAGATTGTAAAAATGAAGAAATAGACAGGAAAAAGGAAATAGAAAAAATTAAAAAACAAGCTCAAATAGAAGTTCAGCAAATTAAAGAAGAAAAAGATACAAGAATCCAAGAACTAGAAAAAGAATTAGAAAAACTTAAACAATTATATGAAGCAAAATTAAAAGCCAGAGAAAAGCAACGTGAGGAATTAAAACTCACAGAAGAAATAGAAAAATTTAAAACATTACTAGAAGAAACAAGTACATTAGAAGACCAACCTAGGATAGGAATAGATGAAATAAATGAGCAAAATAACGAAATTTCAGAAGAAGATTTAGATCAATATTCAGAGACTTCAGAAACCTATACTAATCTAATAGAAAAAGAAATTAATGTAGAAGTGTAGATGAAAAGCCTAGTACATCAGGAACTAAAAGCCCAAAAAGGCTAGATACAAGCCCAATTTATTATACTTACGAAAGAGAAAATAGAAATAAAACATTGTGGGATAAAAGATTAAATAGAAACTGGACACCTAGACAAAACATAGAACAATATAACTTCTTAGATCTAGATTGTGTAGCAGATACAAATAAAACAATCCAATTATGGATAGGATATATTTCAAAACAACTAATAGATAATAAAATATTAATAGCAGATTCCCCTGGATACATAGAAAGAACGCTTATAGGAACAGCGAAAATATGGTTACAAAACTTATCAATAGAAAGTTTAGAAACACTAAGAAATAATAAGAAAATTAATAACGAACCAGCAACAACATCTATAGATATACTAAATAAATATGAAATGTCAATAAGAAACGAATTTAGTAGTATGACTACCGAAATAGATGAACGACAGAAAGATAAAGAACTAAATAGGAACCTAATGAATAAATTAAGTATATGTAAAATGAGTTATATAGATGAATATACATGTGCATTTAAAGAATATTATTATAAAGGATTATATACAAATGAAGAAAGTAGAGAAATAAGAAAACTATACTATACAAAATTACCGGAACCATTTAGCTCAAAAGTAACTAAAGAATGGCAAGAATCAGGACTAGTAGATACACTAGGATCTAGAATAAAATTCTTACAAAAATGGTTTACAGAATTATGTGAAAAACATAAGGAAGATATGAAAATGGAAAAAATCTTAATAAAAAACTTAGCATGTTGTACAACTAGAACAGCACCACAATTTGGATGTACAAACAAATATAAATACAAGAAAAGAATCAAAAAATACAGACCATTTAGGACAAAATACAAGTATAAGAAACCAAGAAAAAGATATTATATAAAAAATTATAAACAAAAAAGACCTAATAGAACTAAGAAAAACATAACAGAATGTAAATGCTACAACTGTGGCAAATTAGGACATTTAGCTAGAGATTGTAAAGTACCTAGGAACATAACTAAAAAACAAGTATCAGAAGTAATAATAGAAAATGAAGAATACAAACAAATAGAATACATAGACTACAATTTAAATAGTGATGATAGCATATACGAACTAACAGAATATGAGATGACAGATAGTGAAAATGGGATAAGAGAATACGAAACAAATAATGACTGAGACAGATATAAGAATTATAAGTAAAGAAGAATACCAAAATAGTGAAAGTACAGAGCAAAAAATAATATTCGATAATAATATGTTTGAACAAATAAAAGGAAAAGAATTAGACCTAAGCATAGATAAAATACTAGAAGTACTCAAACTAAGGAATTTCTTTAAGATAAGACAAGAAGAATATTATGTAGTAAGCCAAAAGGAACACATAATAGATTGTAAATATACTCAAGGTAAAGCTAAAATACCCATAATAAATAAAAAGATAATAAACAAAGAAATCCAAGAAATAAAAGCTAAAAATCCGATAAAATACGTACATTTAGGAGGAACAGAAATACAAAATGTAAATGCTACAACTGTGGCAAATTAGGACATTTAGCTAGAGATTGTAAAGTACCTAGGAACATAACTAAAAAACAAGTATCAGAAGTAATAATAGAAAATGAAGAATACAAACAAATAGAATACATAGACTACAATTTAAACAGTGATGATAGCATATACGAACTAACAGAATATGAGATGACAGATAGTGAAAATGAGATAAGAGAATACGAAACAAATAATGACTGAGACAGATATAAGAATTATAAGTAAAGAAGAATACCAAAATAGTGAAAGTACATAGCAAAAAATAATATTCGATAATAATATGTTTGAACAAATAAAAGGAAAAGAATTAGACCTAAGCATAGATAAAATACTAGAAGTACCCAAACTAAGGAATTTCTTTAAGATAAGACAAGAAGAATATTATGTAGTAAGCCAAAAGGAACACATAATAGATTGTAAATATACTCAAGGTAAAGCTAAAATACCCATAATAAATAAAAAGATAATAAACAAAGAAATCCAAGAAATAAAAGCTAAAAATCCGATAAAATACGTACATTTAGGAGGAACAGAAATACTTATAAAAGCATGTTTTAGAGAAGGAATAGATACACCAATTGAAATATATTTAGCAGATGACAGAATAATTCACCCAATAGAAAAAAGTATAATAAGTGCAGTTAAAGGAAATATAATATACCAAAAATTTAAATTCATAATAAGCGCAAATTATTTAGTAGCATTGGACGACAGAAATACAGATAAATCACTACTACTATACTGGAAAATGTCAGGAATAGAGCTAGCACCAGGCAGTAAAATATTTACAGCTAGATGCAAAAACTTATACGTACTGACAACAAAACATAAGATAATGGCTAGAAATAAAATTCAGAGAATTAAGATAGAAAATCCATTTGATAAAATAGTTACTATTATTGATAATAATGATTACAGTTACAAAGAAATGGACATTGAAGAAGATTTAGAAATAGTAAAGGAAAGATTAAGCACATCAAAAAGAATAAACTATGATACACCATCATCATCTAGAAATAGCACTTCAAGAAGGATAGATTATGAAATACAACCAAGATTATTAGAACAAAGAATGGATGAAATACAACCCTATCAATATTATATAACAGGAATATTAAATCAACGAAAGTATTTAATAAAGATAGATACAGGACAAACCGAAAGCTATATCACAAGAGAATTAGTAAAAGAAGAAGAAATCGATAAGAACGAAAATATAAATACAGAATTACCCGGAATACTAACAAATATGGAACAAAGTACAGATCAAGAATTAATTATTGGAGGAATACCAATAAAAATAAAATTCAAAATATACCAAGGAAAAGATAATATTACTTCAGGAATAAAATGGCTGGAAACAGTAAAACCTTATAATATAGATGAAAAACAACTAATAATACATTACGAAAATAAAAAGATAATCATTAAAAGAACTTTAATATGAAATAAATGACAAAAATCTATATATTAGCAAAAATTATAGTAGAAGGATACTATAACAGATACTACACACCTATGATAGATACAGGAGCAGGAGCAAATATATGTAAGTATAACTGCTTACCAGATAGTAAATGGGAAAAATTAAAAACACCATTAATAGTTACTGGATTTAATAATGAAGGAAGTATGATAACACATAAAGCCAAAAATACGAAAGTACAAATATGGGATAAAATATTAATAATAGAAGAGATGTATAATTATGAATTCACTAATAAAGACATACTGTTAGGAATGCCCTTTCTAGAAAAACTATACCCACATACCATAACAAAAACACATTGGTGGTTTACTACCCCATGTAACAAGAAAATAGGAGCAAAAAGAGTTAATAACAAGGTAAGAAAAGATACGCCATGGATAAAAGGAAGTGAAAAAATTACCCAAAAATTAGAAAATATAGCACCAAGTGATAATAAGATAGAAATCATAATATTCGCAATAGATAAAGTACAAGCATTACAAAATAAATTAAATTCATTATATAGTGAAAATCCATTACAAGGATGGGAAAAACATAAAACAAAGGTAAAAATCGAGCTAATAGATAAAAATAGTATAATAACACAGAAATCACTAAGATATAATTTTGAAGATCAAAAAGAATTTCAAATACATATAAGAGAATTACTAGAAAATAATTATATACAAGAAAGTAATAGTAAACATAATAGTCCAGCATTTATAGTAAATAAACATAGTGAACAAAAAAGAGGAAAAAGTAGAATGGTCATAGATTATAGAAATTTAAATGCAAAAACTAAAATATATAACTACCCAATACCAAATAAAATACTAAAGATAAGACAGATACAAGGATACAACTATTTCAGTAAATTTGATTGTAAATCAGGATTTTACCACTTAAAACTAGAAGAAGAATCAAAACAGCTAACAACATTTACTGTACCACAAGGATTCTATGAATGGAATGTACTACCCTTTGGATATAAAAATGCACCAGGTAGATAGCAACATTTTATGGATAACTACTTTAATCAATTAGAAAATTGTATAGTATACATAGATGACATATTACTTTATTCAAAAACAGAAGAAGAACATATAAGATTACTAGAAAAATTTATACACATAGTAGAAATATCAGGGATAAGTTTAAGCAAAAAGAAAGCTGAAATATTAAAAAATCAAATAGAATTCTTAGGGATACAAATAGATAAAAATGGAATAAAAATGCTCGTCCTGTTGTTCTATCTTCTCAGGAATTATCATTTCCTTTGTCAGGCCTATCTTTACAACTTGTATTATTGGTTTTATCTCGTCATATAGTATTTCCGCAGGTGCTGAGTATATTTTTATATAGAAAAAGGTTCCTTTGGTTATTCTCTTGTATATTGTGAATGCTTTATGTATTTCGGGTATAGTTGCTATCTCATCTCCTGTTGCCGTATATACGGTACTAAGTAGTCCGTAATCGTAACAGGTTTTTACTAGGTTGGCGTTTGTTTTGGGTTGTGCTATTAGCTTATTGTATCCTTGGAGGTGCTGGGTTATATAGTCTTCGGTTGGGTTGTTTGTGTTGGTAGATTTTGGGTTTTTGTTTGGGAAGGTTTGAATTCTATGGATGTTTTGTATATACCTGTTGGCTATGTGGTTATACGTCTGTTTAACTTGGTTCAGGCTTTCCCTGTAGGTGGTAGTTTGTGGTGTGGGACCTGTTGGTATATTTCTTTTTGGAGTAAATGGTTTGTTTTGCTCCTATATTCTTGTTACATGGGGTAGTAAACCACCAATGTGTTTTTGTTATGGTATGTGGGTATAGTTTTTCTAGAAAGGGCATTCCTAACAGTATGTCTTTATTAGTGAATTCATAATTATACATCTCTTCTATTATTAATATTTTATCCCATATTTGTACTTTCGTATTTTTGGCTTTATGTGTTATCATACTTCCTTCATTATTAAATCCAGTAACTATTAATGGTGTTTTTAATTTTTCCCATTTACTATCTGGTAAGCAGTTATACTTACATATACGATATGTAATCTTATATGTTCTTAATTTTTAATCTTATATGTTTTTAATTTTTAATCTTATATGTTCTTCTTCTGTTTTTAATTTTTCTACTATCTGTTGTATCTCTTCCTCCATACTTTCCACTTTTTTACAAAGTGTAGTTAGGAGTCCGAGTATGTGATCCATTCTTCCTTCTTCAGTCTTTGTATCTTGAGATGTAGTCTGCAATTGTATTTTTCTTAGTTTTGATGATCGCAATTGTAAATGAAAAGTTTAATATATTTAAAACCAATCTCCTTATTTCCTTCGTTGTTACCGAATCTTGTACTTTTCTAGTTATCCACCATTTTACTTGTGTGTTATCTGTTCTGACAATAAATTTGTTATAAACAATATATGGTTCGAATGCCAATAAACATTTATACAAAGGAAATAATTTTTTTCTGTTTATTTCCCATTTTATCTGTGATTCTGTATATGATCCTGAGTAGTATCTGCAATGGTGCTCTATCTTTTCGTTCTCATATTTATATTTTAATACTCCTCCATAGCTATGATTACTGGAGTCTGATTCTACTATATAATTAAATTGTCTGCTTTCATCTGGAAAATATAGTTTTGGTAGATTTTTGCACATATCTTTTATTTTCTTTATATGATTTTTATCTTTTTCATCAAAATGGTATTCTATATCCTTTTTTAATTTTCTTTGTAACGGTTTTAAGTTTTCTGCTAGTTTTGGTACGTATTCTCGTACTTGGTTGACTAATCCTAAAAAGGATTGTAATTTTTTCTTAGTATCTAGTAATTCTTTAGAATTTATTATTTTCTGTACTATATGCGTTTGCATTTTTATTCCATTTTTATCTATTTGTATCCCTAAGAATTCTATTTGATTTTTTAATATTTCAGCTTTCTTTTTGCTTAAACTTATCCCTGATATTTCTACTATGTGTATAAATTTTTCTAGTAATCTTATATGTTCTTCTTCTGTTTTTGAATAAATGTAATGCCGGCTATACGATATCTTTAAATGTAACACCTAGGCCGTCCAGGCCACCTGTCACAATCAAATGGAGCAAAAACTGGACCCATAATATCTCAACAATATTGGGTAAACAACTAAAATGCAAACAAAGCTATTAGTTTGCTAACTAAACAACAAAAAGCCACAAGGCCACAAACTTAATACCATTGTACACACTAAGTCCACAAAGCCTCTAAAGAGTAAACTGACCGATGGTCAAAACAGGGCTTCGACCTACCCATAACTGCATATCAAAACTCTAACTGAAACAAAACAAATCTTAGCTCCAGAAAGAAAGGAGCATACCAACACATCCACAAATCTCATGAACTGCTACTACAACTGGCAATCCCGACCTTTACCTGCACCTACGATACGAACGTAGGTCCCTAGGTGAAGGGATGTTAGTACGAATGAAATGTACTACTATGTAAGGCAGAAAACTATAAACATGTAAGATAGCAATGAAAACTGAGCCAGAAAGAAGTAATAGTAACAACCTGGAATCGTGGAAACTGAAACCTGACAATATGTCAATACTAAAGTGCAAATGCAACCAAGTTATGCACAAGAAAAACGATAATTGTAATGCGAGCAACCAGCCAACCATAAATCCATATATAAAATTCGTCCGGCCGGTGTATCACACCAGGGTAAATTAAAAATATCTCCAGCCGATGTACCATACTGGGTAAAATAAAAATATCTCCAGTTGATGTACCAAACCAGGGTAAAATAAAAGTAATTCTCAATCATAATCATAAATAGGGCCGATATGGCTCATATTGAGTCAATTTAACACGTATGGCATATAAATGGTCAATGTTAAATCTGTGGCCGGAATTGGCCTCTATCGTAACCCATAAATGCAAGTGAGCACCCATAAAATGTAAAGCTAGAAAATATGCATATATATCATGTAAAGCTGTAAAATAATACGTGAACATGTCGACTCAGTTACTTGAAGGACCTTCAAGAGTTTTAGACAACATAAGAATATTTGGAGGCTTACAAACAATGTCCTACAAATAATCCTTCCAATTTAACATATTACTTCGATAGACACACATTGAGCTCATTTCTACACAATTCTTTAACGTCTGGGCACTACAAATATATACTTCCTACCATATGGTTCCTTTACCTATATCGACAACATTACATTGGAATTTCATTGCCAAATTTATCATATAGATAAGCATATATAGTTCTTAATTCATTTGACGTATTTGAGGAAAACATGGAAATCATAACTAGGAACTTGGATTTATTTGTCATATGCATAGAGTTGAGAACTGAACTACAGACATTCAATGTATGAGACTTGTATATAATGTATAACTCCTATTTAGTTAACTGGGTGCCCTCTAGGAGACTTTCTGGTATTCAAAGTTCTGAGCTTAACTAATCATTATCATAGCCTGCACTTATACTTACTTAGACATTAGGAACATTGGTACATGGGAGAATCTCTCCTCTGAATTTTGGAAATTCAATCGATAACTCAACAAGAGCTAAACATAAAGATGCATGACTTGAATATAATTGAAAGAATTCAAATGTATGTTGTAACATGAAAATCATATTCATTAAGACTTCTTACTAGAAATACATAAAAAGACTTGAGTTTTTAGACTCGTATACAACATCATATACTTGACCGAGACATTAGCATAATTCTCAAAGTATGATCTCTCAAAAACTTCTTAGATCATCTAGCACATTTCAACATGAATTAGGGACGTAAAGACATAACATAAGGATCTGAGACTTGGAGCTCTATAACTTAGGAACTCTTGACTAACTCTCTTAGTGATTCCTTATAGGCAAATAAAGATATATAGATGTAATTCGGGTGATGATGGATTTACTTACATAACTTTGCAATTATCTGCAGAGCTTAAGAAAGATTACACAATCATAAGTGACTTAGAAGATCCTAGGATTACCCTTTTCAGACATGGTAGAAAATTTTAACACTTATAATTGATAACTTAACATAATCATTTAGGGGTATAGCAGAGAGCTTCTCAACTGAAGTTACTATTTTGCAGACATTCAACTCTAATTATTTCGTAAAAGGTTAACACTTTTGTGGTTATTCATCAACGTAACACATATTGAACATAAAAAACTTAATTTATAACTCTTTTGCTAAACGTCTTTAGAACAGGGTTAGTCATCGTTGTTGTTGCCTACCTCTTTCACCATCATAACCCGTATCGTCTAATTTAACAATATTTAGCTCTACTTTCCTTATTCATCTTCACTTATTTGCAAAAAATAATTCAGTCTACATTCAAGTATTTAACCTCGTGTTCACTATTCCATCAATTCTTATACGCACTTACCTCTTTGCCTAATTGACAACTTAGCCACGCTTTCCCTATTAACATGTATCGACTTAGCTTATTCGCTACGTGCCGCTTGCTTAGCTTTAAAGAGGAAAGACATGAAATCTACTTTTTACCTTAAGGACATTAAAACATAAACATATAGGAGGGATTGAAAATATTTATTAAAACATCATTTCAATAAGCTCGTTTACCCTCAATCGACTTAGCGTCATCTTCTTAGCTTAAGTTCAATTACATGTCGTCGTCTTAGCATTTCCTACCAATTTCATTAAGTGACAAGATCTTAACATATATTCAACATCACATATACAGTATACTACAAAGGACTAGCTCACGGTGCCCACGTTAAGGGGACTTCAGACTCGATTTAGAACTACGACAACAATAATATAAAAATTACCCCTTTCGTTTCACATTTGTTCGCTTCAACCATTCCTAACGATTCAAGCTTTATGCCATGTATTTCCAACCCTTTGGGAAGGATCTTACACGCCTCAATTTGATTGTAAAATCGTAGGAATATTGATCCTTTCAATAACTTAGTTTCGTGCTTGAAAAACAAGGAAAGGTATGCGTTTACATATCTTGGCACGTCGACTCTAATTTTTGTGAAAATCTTCCTTTCAAGCTTACTCCTTAAGGCTCCTTCCAAGTCCAATTTACAAACCCAACAAGCAGCAACTTCACTTCACCAAAGTTCTTAAAAAATTGGGCAGCAACATACCACAAAAACACACAAAGAAACAACAACACAATACTACAACATTCTCCAAGTTATAACCTCATAAACTTAAAGAAATCAAAAAGGGAATTACTTACTCTTTCTTGGAGATGTTATCAGCTAAAGTAGGAGTAGACTCCTACTCTTTCCTCTGCCAAGAATCATCTAAAAATGCAGCAATACCACAATTAACACACAAGACAACAATAAGCCATGACTTTCTCCAAAGGTTCTCCTTTCAAATCCCAAAAGAGACAACAACGAAGTTTCTTACCTTGGATATCTTTTCACCATGTTATAGGGCTTTGAATTATTTGAATTCTTAAAAAAATCAACTAAAACGGAGTAGAAATGAGCTTTCTAGCTCAATTTTACTTCATATAGGCGGGCTGGCCATGGTCTTGGCGGCGGCCCCGTGTGGTGCCTATGCGACATGCCCTCGCGCGTGCCTGCTGCCTGCCAGTGTCGGCACCCATGCGCCTAGTCGCTTTTCCAGCCGATAGTGCTATCTTCAAACGGGCATAACTATTTACTCTGAACTCCGATTTACGTCAAATTTTTTCACTGTAAACTAGACTCAAATACCTTTCATTTGATAGGTTATGGGACTTCTGGATCATTATATATTTGTAGACATGTCCATTTAAATTTGATCCTTATTTACAAACTTCACATACTCTTTGCTTTTCCCTTTGCACATGTTTCCATCCTCACCTACGGACAACATTCAACACATAATTCCCTTAATGTGACATATAACCATCAAATAATCATTAAAAAATATTCGGGGTGTAACATTCTCCCCCCCTTAAAATCATTCGTCCTCGAATGAGGGTTATACCTCGGTATTCATAAACTTAGCTATAACATCTTTAAGTTTTCCTTGCTTTGTGTGATAAATATACATTCCATTTTTTTGTAAGCACATCCTCTTTCTATTGCCGCTTCTTATCAAACTGTACTTACTCAACTCCATCTATTTGTCTCACGTATAATAGACATGCTTTAGTACCGTAAAATCGGTAACTTTTCTAACCCTAAGCAAATTAATACACTACCATGAGAGTTATGATTTACTTCAATACCGCCTTTCCATTCATACCGTAGAAAATATCATAGAAAAAAAAGTGAAAATCACAACTTAACCACTTAACATATAGAATTAGTGTCAAACCTTAAGTTTCCCTTTTACCTTTGCTTTTACCACGACCTTTCACTGCCTATCATGGAAACGGGGGCTAAAATAAATTATAGTCTAATCTAGGGACAAAGTAGAGACGGAATCTCAAGGAGAAACTAAATGTTTGGCTGGCCGAGGTCTCCAAGCACTACGAGGGTCCTTAAATAGTCTTATCGACTTGGTTTCCATACTCTGTTCCACTACCTTGTCATTTCTTGGGAGACGGTGAATCAGATAATCTGTCATTTGAGCAAATACTAGCATCCAAGCAATAGATATTTTTGACAGGGTAGACATTCCTAAACACTCAGACCAAATGGGGTCCCAAACTTAATACAATCGATATATTAAGTTTCACTCGTATTCCGCACCCTATCTGAAACATATTAGGCAAAAGAATTAAACCTGAGACTATATTCGCGAATACTGTTGCTGCCAAGCTCTAGGTACAAAACCTTATTAGCTCAAACCCATCAAAGTTCCCATGGTAAGTACTGATTCGTGAAGGCTAGGAGATATAGGTTCAAAATGGGCACTAGAGCTCTCAAAAGTTCCCCTGGACCCTACCATTAATTTTAACTATTTATTTTGAAATGTCACTGCTCGGGCTAACATCTAAAATGCTTTCTCAAAAGCTCATCCCTTTGATATACCATAAGGTACAACAGGTGAAGAAGGATCAGTAGACTCCTACTCTTTCCTCTGCCTAGAATCATCATAAAATGCAGCAATACCACAATCAACCACAAAATAATAAAAAGCCATGACTTTCTTCCAAGGTTCTCTTTTCAAAGCCAAAAAGAGACAAGAGTGAAGTTTCTTACCTGGGATATCTTTTAACCATTTTATAGGACTTTGAATTCTCTGAATTATGAAAAAAATTCAACTAAAACGGAGTACAAATGAGCTTTCTAGCTTAATTTTACTTCATATAGGTGGGCTGGCCATGGTATGGGTGGCGCCCGCGAGCGGCGCCTGTGCGACATGCCCTGGCCCGCGCACCTGCTGCCTGCCTGTCTCAGCGCCCGCGCACCTGGGTGCTTTTCTAGCCGACACTGCTGTCTTTAAACGGGCATAACTTCTTATTCCGAACTCCTATTGACGAGCGGTTTGGTTCACTGTAAACTATACTCAAATACCTTTCATTGGATAGATTATGGGACTTCTAGATCATTATATATTTGTAGATATGTCCATTTAACGTTGATCCTTATTCACATACTCTTCACTTTTCCCTTTTCACTTGTTTCCCTCCTCACCTAAGGACAACATACACACATAATTCCCTTAATATGACTTATAACCATCAAATAATCATTAATAAAATTCGGGTTGTAACATCCTCCCCCCCTTAAAATCATTCGTCCTCAAATAAGGGTTATACCTCAGTATTCATAACTTTAGCCATAACATCTTTAACTTATCCTTGCCTTGTGTTATAAATATACATTCCATTTTTTTCGTAAGCATAACCTCTTTCTATTGCCGCTTCTTATCAAACCGTACTTACTCAACTCCATCTATTTGTCTGACGTATGATAGACATGCTTTACTACCATCAAATCGGTAACTTTTCTAACCCTAAGCAAATTAATACACTACCATGGGAGTTATGATTTACTGCAATACCACCTTTCCATTCACACCATTAGAAAATATCACAGAAAAAAAGTGAAAATCACAACTTAACCACTTAACATATAGAATCAGTGTCAAACCTTAAGTTGCTCTTTTACCTTTGCTTTTACCATGACCTGTCACTACCTATCATTGAAACGGAGGCTAAAATAAATTGTAGTCTAATCTAGGGACAAAGAATAGACTGAATCTCAAGGAGAAACTGAATGTTTGGCTGGTCGGGGTCTCCAAGCACTACGAGGGTCCTTAAATAGTCTTATCAACTTGATTTCCTTACTATGTTCCACTACCTTGTCATTACTTGGGAGACGGTGAATCGGATCATCTGTCATTTGAGCAAATACTAGCATCCAAGCAATAGATATTTTTGTTAGGTTAGACATTCCTAAACACTCTCGGACAAAATGTGGTCCCAAACTTAATAAAATTTATATATTAAATTTCCCTCGTATTTCGCACCCTATCTGAAACATATTTGGCCAAAGAGTTAAACCTAAGACTATATTCGCGAATACTCATGCTGCCCTGCTCTAGGCACAAAACCTTATTAGCTCGAACCCATCGAAGTTCCCGTGGTAAGTACTGATTCGTTAAGTCTAGGGGATTTAGGTTCAAAATGGGCACTAGAGCTCTCAAAAGTTCCCCTAGACCCTACCAATTAATTTTAACTATTTATTTTGGCATGTCACTGCTCGGGCTAACATCTGAAATGTTTTCTCAAAAGCTCATCCCTTTGATATACCTGAAGGTACAACAGGTGATGAAGGATCAATAACTCTACATTCTCTTACCTATATCGAATCTGAAACAATAGGAGGGGCTGAATACCTTCCCACAGTAATTATGACTGGAACTTGGAGGAACTATGGTACGAGGAATGGGAAACACGCTACGAGCCTCTAATCTATTTCTCGGATCGACGGGAGAGCGACTAGGACCCTTTCAAGCATCAGAGTCAATAAATCTCATAGCCATCTTCCTTACTCCAGTTGAATTCTAAAACATAAGCATGATTTAGATTTCAAACAACCCTTACATCATTGCTCTATAGAACAATCTATTAATGAACAAAGTGAAACATTCCCTAAATGCCCTGTAGCCTCCTGATTATAAGTATGGTGCACAACATACCTATAAGCAAGACTCTACTAGACACCGCTTGTGGACTCCCTATGATACGACTTTGCTCTGATACAAAGTATGTCACGCCCAAAAACTTGGGGGAGGGAGCGACTGGCTCCCCAGACCTGACTGACTAGGAAGCCGGCTATATGATATTTGTAACCATAACACTTAGGCCGTCCAGGCGACCAGTCACAATCAATTGGAGCACAAACTGGACCGATAGTGTCTTAATAATATAGGCTAAACAACTGAAATGCAAACAAAGCTATTAGTATGCTAAACTAAACAATAAAAAGCCAACAAGGCCACAAACTGAATACCATTGTACACACTAAGTCCACAAAGCCTCTAAAGAGTAAACTTACTGATGGTCGGAACAGGGCTCCGACCTACCCATAACTGCATCTCAAAACTCTAACTGAATCAAAACCAGTCTTAGCTCCACAAAGAAAGGAGCATACTAGCACATCCACAAGTCTCATGAACTGCTACTGCAACCGGCAATCCCGATCTTTACCTGCACCTGCAGCACAAACGTACGTCCCCGGGCGAAGGGACCTCACTGCGAATGAAATGTACTGGTATGTAAGGCAGAAAACTGTAAACATATAAGATAGCAATGATAACTAAGCCAGAAAGAAGGAATAGTAACAACCTGGAAATCCTGGAAACTTAAACCTGACAATATGTCAATACAGAAGTGCAAATGCAACCAAGTAATGCACAAGGAAAATGATAACTGTAACGCCAGCAACCAGCCAACCATAAATCCATATATAAAATTCATCCAGCCGGTGTATCACACCGGGGTAAAATAAAAATATCTCCAGCCGATGTACCACACCGGGTAAAATAAAAATATCTCCAGCCTATGTACCACATCGGGGTAAAATAAAAATATCTCCAGCTGATATACCACACCAGTGTAAAATAAAAGTAATTCTCAATAATAATCATAAATAGGGAAAATATGGCTTATATTGAGTCAATTTAACACGTATGGCATATAAATGGCCAATGTTAAATCTATGGTCGGAATAGGCCTCTTTCGTAACCCATAAATGCAAGTGAGCACCCATATCATGTAAAGCTAGAAAATATGCATATATATCTTGTAAAGCTGTAAAATAATACATGAACATGTCGACTCAGTTACTTGAAGGACATTCAAGAGGTTTAGACAACATAAGAACTTTTGTAGGCTTACAAACAATGTCCTACAAATAATCCTCCCAATTTAACATATTACTTGGATAGAAACACATAGAGCTCAGTTCTACACAATTCTTTAACATCTGAGAAATACAAATATATACCTCCTACCATGTAGTTCCTTTACCTGTATCGAAAACTATACATTGGAATTTCATTGCCAATTTTATCATGTAGATAAGCATATATAGTTCTTAATTCATTTGACATATTTGTAGTATAACATGGAAATTATAACTAGGAACTTGAAGTTACTTTTCATATGCATAGAGTTGAGAACTGAACTACAGACATACAATGTATGAGACTTCTATATAATGTATAACTCGTATTTAGTTAACTGGGTGCCCTTCAAGAAACTTCTTGGTATTCAAAGTTCTGAGCTTAACTAATCATTATCATAGCCTGCACTTATACTTACTTAGACATTAGGAACATTGGTACATGGGAGAATCTCTCCTCTTAATTTAGGAAATTCAACTGGTAACTCAACAAGAGCTAAACATAAAGATGCATGACTTGAATATAATTGAAAGAATTCAACTGTATGTTATAACATGAAAATCATATACATTAAGACTTCTTACTAGAAAGACATATAAAGACTTGAGTTTTTAGAGACGTATACAACAATCAGATACTTGACCGAGACATTAGTATAGTTCTTGACGTATGATCTCTCAAAAACTTCTTAGATCAGCTAGCACATTTCAACATAAATTAGGGACGTAAAGACATAACTTAAGGATCTGAGACTTGGAGCTCTATAACTTAGGAACACTTGACTAACTCTCTTAGTGATTCCTTATAGGCAAATAAAGATATATAGCCATAATTTGGGTGATGCTGGATTGACTTACATAACTTTGCAATTATCTGTGGACCTTAAGAAAGCTTACATAATCATAAATGACTTAGAATATCCTAGGACTACACTTTTCAGACATGGTAGAAAATTTCAACAGTTAGAATAGATAACTTATCATAATTGTTGAGGGGTATAGCAGAGAGCTTCTCAACTTAAGTTAATATTTTGCAGACGTTCAACTCTAATTATTTCATACAAGGTTAACACTTTAGTGGTTATTCATCAACATAACACATATTGAACATAAACAAGTTAATTTATAACTCTTTATCTAAATGTCTTTAGAACAGGGTTAGTCATCGTAGCTGTTGCCTACCTCTTTAACCATTGTAACCCATATCATCTAATTTAACAATGTGTAGCTCTACTTTCCTTATTCATCTTAACTTCTTTTCCAAAAATTACTCACTCTACACTCAAGTCTTCACTTTCGTGTTCACTATTCCATCAATTCTTATACGCACATACCTCTTTGCCTAATTGAAAACTTAGCCACGCTTTCCTTGTTAACATGTATCGACTTAGCTTATTCGGTACATGTCGCTTGCTTAGCTTTAAAGAGGAAAAACATAAAATCTACTTTTTATTAAACATATCGTAAGGATTAACAATATTTATTAAAACGCCATTTCAATAAGCTCGTTTACCCTCAATCGGCTTAGCGTCATCTACTTAGCTTAAGTTCAATTACATGTCGTCTTAGCATTTCCTACCAATTTTACTAAGTGACCAGATCTTAACAAATATTCAACATCACATATACAGTATACTGCAAAGGACCAGCTCACAGTGCCCATGTTAAGGGTACTTCAGACTCAATTTAGAGCTACGACAACAATAGTACAAAAATATGCCTTTATCTTCACATTTGTTCGCTTAAACCATTCTTAACGATTCAAGCTTTATGCCAAGTATTTCCAACCCTTTGGAAAGGATCATACATGCCTCAATATGGTTTTAAAATCATAGGAATACTGATCCTTTCAATAACATAGTTTCGTGCTTGAAAAACAAGGAAATGGACGCCTTTACATACTTTGGCAGGTCGACTCTAACTTTGGAGAAAATCTTCCTTTCAAGCTTACTCCTTAAGGCTCCTTCCAAGTCCAATTTACAAACCCAACAAGCAGCAACTTCACTACACCAAAGTTCTGGGAAAATTGGGCAGCAACATGCCAGAAAAACACACAAAGAAACAACAACAAAATACTACAACATTCTCAGAGTTATAACCTCATAAATTTAAAGAAATCAAAAAGGGAATTACTTACCCTTTCTTGGAGATGTTATCAGCTAAAGTAGGAGTAGACTCCTACTCTTTCCTTTGCCTAGAATGATCTAAAAATGCAGCAATACCACAATCAACCAGAAGACAACAATAAGCCATGACTTTCTTCCAAGGTTCTCTTTTCAAAGCCAAAAGAGATAAGAGTGAAGTTTCTTACCTGGGATATCTTTTCACAATGTTATAGGGCTTTGAATTCTCTGAATTCTAAATAAAAATCAACTAAAACGGAGTAGAAATGAGCTTTCTAGCTCAATTTTACCTCATATAGGAGGGCTGGCCATGGTCAGGGGGGCGCCCGCACGCGACGCCTGTGCGGCATGCCCTTGCGCGCGTGCCCGCCCTTGCTTCCTTCTTGTCTCGGCGCCCGTGCGCCTGGTAACTTTTCTAGCCAACTGTGCTATCTTCAAACGGGCATAACTTTTTATTCCGAACTCCGATTGACGAGCGGTTGTTTTCACTGTAAACTAGACTCAAATACCTTTTCATTTGATAGGTTATGGGACTTCTGGATCATTATATATTTGTAGACATGTCCATTTAAATTTGATCCTTATTTACAAACTTCACATACTCTTTGCTTTTCCCTTTGTACATGTTTCCCTCCTCACCTACGGACAACATACAACACTTAATTCCCTTAATATGACATATAACCATCAAATAATCATCAAATAAAAAATTTTAGGTTGTAACAAAAACTACACGCCAACATAGGTTTACAATATTTTATATTACTTTGGGACCTCCCTTGTGATCTTCCCCTACCCGAATGGGCCTTTATCTTAATATCAATATCATGGTATCATCCATAGCACTGCAAGGCTTTGGACGGCTCTACCCACTTGAGTGTGATATTTGGGACCACGTAAGCTTTATCGTGGTATTTCAGTTAAAAGAAGAGTCTCCCATTATTCCTCATGATTTAAGATATGTATTTCATTATTCATGATATATATATATATATATATATATATATATATATATATATATGCATGTTCTAAAGAGGGCTTGACTCAATGTTCAGCTTTTCTTGTTTATGTCAGAATTCAGCTTTGAGTCACTCAATTCAGTTATTATGTTATGAAGTTATGCTATGTTATGTTATAAAGAGATCATTATTTCATAAAGAATGCATGCAAGCCCTACTCTTAGAATCTTAATGTTTATGTTATATAATGCTTTAGCTTTAAATAATTTTGTTTACTTTAGCGGTTTTACTTACCCTGCATACTCGGTACATTCCACGTACTGACTACATACTCTATTTTGTATCATTTTATGATACAGGACCCAGCTTCCAGGTTCAGCCCCGTTCGTAGTCAGCTTATCAGAGTTAGCGTTTGCATTGTTGGTGAGTCCTCATCTCTCAAGGACTAGACCATTCAGATCTCTTACGTGTATTTTAATTTCAATTTTGTTGTGTTAGTTGGGGTCTTGTCCCATCAACTCATCATATTTAGAGGCTTTTCAGACATATGTATGTATTCAGCTTCGTATTTCGTATTTTGATGTCGTGCTCATGTTAGACTTCTGCTATGAGTATTTTATTGATTATTCAGTTTCTTGATTAAGATTAGATGTATGCTTATTCCATGGGTCGACTTGGGGTCTCTGGGGCTTCTTGTCCCATGTTACAATCCGTGCCTCTGTTCGGGTCATGACATGTTCCCTGCCCTCTATTCTTGTAGTTCATTCTTCGGGGATGAAGCACAATTTTCAAAAAAGGGAGGGGGTGTACTTGTAATTTTTGTGATTTTTGGATTCGTCCGAGGGTTTTTATTGTCGTGTTTCTTTTCCCTCGGACATGCTATCTAGTAGAACCGACATGTTTAGGATTTTATTTCTTATTTTGTCATTTTTTTTAATTAGTAAATAGCTTAGGAGTACTCAGCCAATGAGAGTGCACTAGTTTTGGATTTATGAAAAAAGTGACCTCGTTTAAAATTTTTTGATGCATTAGCTGTGTACTTGTGACTGCATGCATGACTTCTGTGGATGTTTTGATGTGTTATTGTATTAGCATGGGTAGTCTTATTAAGACATGTGTAAACCAGACAGGTAAAGTGAATATAAATATTGTTCCATGAATGAGTGATGTTTGATACATAGTTTAGTCATGTGTTGAAGATCTAGAACTTTCCTGGTTGGTCTTTGCATAGGCTAAGGATTGTTGGTTAGGATATGATCATAGGACATTATTGGTTAAGCTCAATTTTAGCCTAAATAACCCTACCAAAATCATATGATTCCCTTGATCCCGATTTTGAAACTTTAATAGACCATTTTTCTTTGATTCACCGATTAACCGTACCCATTTTTTTTATAATGAACCTATTTGGGCCCTGGTCCTTCCTTGGACATTATGAATGTCAACATAGGCAAAACTCCTATGTTGTGGGTGGCTAGAGTAGGGGTGCATAAATGGTGGGAACGAGGAAAAAGGAAAAGAAAAGAGAAAAGGTGAAAAATGAGGTATGATGTTACATATGAAAAAGAAAAAAAAAGGAGAAAGGAAGATCAAAAAGTTGAAAACTTTGAAAGAAAAGATTCAAAAGAGAAATAATGCTTGAAAAGGTTGGAAACACACCACACTCATACAAATGCGTACAAAAGAGGTGAAAAGGGAGAAAAAAGAATGAAAAGAAAAGAGGGTGAAATAGGTGAATGGTGAAGCCAATGTATGTAGTTCAAAGGAAGAGTTAATCACTTAAAAATATATCATAGTTATCATGTCTAGTCCTAAAGCCTACATTACATGCCGCAGAAAGTGCTATAGTGATCCTAATCTGACCATGTGACAGACCGAAGCAGAGAAGATAAGGGCAAGCCTATGGTATTCGATACACAGTTTATAAAACTTCTTTGTAAGAGTAAGAGTCTCTCTTGTTTGGTCCCATGCCACATCTTTTTACTACATCTGTGAGTGGGGACATCATTTGCCGTGAGGGTAAATGAGTTGTGTTTACTTTTTCCATCGGTTTATGTGAAAAGCATCGGGGATGACTTGATTGCCTGCTGATAGCTAGATGACATGTCTTGATCCCTGCTTATCATATTTTGCGGTTGCTTGTAGTACATTAGCTAATATTGGTTCTTGGAAGAAGGGTCAAAAGTCGTTGAATGTATAGTACAAATTTTCTTTGGTATTGGCTGTAGCATCCTAGGTTTATTTTCTAGTTGAGTGTCGTGTTTTGTTTTTTACTTTTCTTTGCTTGAGGACATGCAAAAGTCTTAAATTGAGGGTGTTGATGTGCTGTGAGTTTATACCACTTTCAACGCTCAAAACTAAGAAAATAACATGGACTTGGGTGTGTTTATATGGATAGAAGAAACTTTTTCTTTGATTACAAGACAAATATATGTTGGAGAAAGATTGTGCAAAAGATATCCTGAAAGTGCAGAAAATGGGATAAAGTCATAGTCTTAGTACGAACCGTAGGTTGATGGTACGAGCCGTACTGAATACCGTGAAAAGTTTCAGATGGCTGAACTGTGGAGAGTGCAACCTATGACTCTTAGTATGAGTCCTACAATAGTGTACGAGTCATAACACTGAGTCATGGAAATATTCAAAAGAATTGCACAAGAGGCAGACTCCTTACACGGATAGGTAGTACGAGTCATTACAGAAAGGTATGAGTCGTACCATCACATTCATGACAAACTTCAGAAAAATTGAGAATTCTCAGAGTCAAGCCACGAAAGAACAGTACGACTCATAGGATACATGTACGGGTCGTACCAAGGATAAATACTTACCCAAATTTGAGCAAGCCAAGGACATATGAAAAACAGTATAACCCGTACAATCCTGCTAGGGGTCGTAGGATCTTTCGTGGCTCGGGCAACACCTATTATGGAAATTTACCCAGTTAACTTAGGAAAAGGATTCTTATGTCTGTATAAATACATTTTATGTTTTATTTTCAGTAGAAAACATAGAGAGGAACATAGGAAGTAATTAGATAAGGTTAGGAAGTAAGGAAAAACATAGAATTGAGTTGATTGGCTTGTGATCAATCCCTTCTTGATTTCTTTCTTGATCTTTGTGAATTATTCTTGAGTTATTTTTGAGATAATCAAAGAAGATTTTTCTCTTATCTACAATAGTAAGTATTGAATTATGTGTTTAATTATGAATGCATATCACAACCTTGCAACTATGAGAGGGTAAAACCTCCATAGCTAGGGTTATGGGAATCATGCTCAATTAATGAGCTAAGGATACAGAAAAGTGATTCAAAACCAATACAAAACGCTTGTATTGTATTTTCTTTATGCTTAAACGTTTCTGAACGGTGTACAATGTTAGGACTTGCACAATTTTTTACTTTCTTTAGCCTAGAGAGGTAGAGATTAGGAAAAGAGAATTACAACAAAGCCTTAATCTTGATGATCATTGTATTAACTTGAGCTGTGGTTGCAGAAGAATTAAATTTAGGACTAATTGATAACGATTAAATTGAATTCACACATGAGACCTGGCCCGGTGATTGAGTATACTCATCCAATAGGGATGATGTCATGACCCAAATGGAGGCCCGACTCATAACATGGGACAAGGAGCCCAGAGAGACCCCAAGTCGACTCGTGGCATAAGCATATATCTAACTCAATCAAGAAACTGAATAATCAACAATACAATCATAATAGAGTCTAACTTTGAGTATAACATCAGAATGTGAAATCCAAAGCTGTATACAAACATATGTCTGAATAGCCTCTAAACAAGACAAGTTGATAGGACAAGACCCCAACTAACTCAACAAGTTGAAACTGAAATACATAAAGAAAAGTTGAATAGTCTAGTCCTCGGAAGATGAGGACTCATCAACAAAGAAATGCTAACGATGACAAGCTAACTAAGAGTGGGGCTGAAGCTGAGAGCTAGGTCCTATATCATGAAACGGTATAATATAGAAAGTATGTGATCAGTACGTGGAATATATCGAGTATGGAAGGTAAGTAAAACCGCTAAAGTAATAAAAAATCATTTAAAGACAATGCAGTAATTAAAACATAAACATCAGTAAACTGAGAGTAGGGCTTGCATGCATTCTTTATGAAATCATGATCTCTTCATAACGTGACATAACATAACTTCATAACATCATAACTGAATCTACTAACTCAAAGCTGAATTCTTACATTTATTGGTAAAAGCTAAACATTGAGTCAAACCTGCTTTAGAACATGCATTTACATAAATATCATAAGTAATGGATATGCATATCTGAAATTATGATGAACAATGGGAGACTCGTTTTTTAACTGACATACCACGATAGAGCTTGCGTGGTCCTAACTATCATATTCAAGTGGGTAGAGACGTCCAAAGCCTTGCCAGGGCTAGGGACGATATTATCAACATCAACATGAAGGCCTATTCGGGCAAGGGAATCTCACAAGGGAGGTCCCAAGTCATATAATAGTATAAACCTATGTTGGCGCGTAGTTCTAAGGCATAGGGTGATCGGTCCATAGCCTACACGGTGCTAGACAGTACTCCCAAAAATATGCATATGCTCTACATCATTTTATAACGAAGCTCAACATCATCAATTGACGAAGCTTAATAATCGATACATCTCAATATGAAATCATGCATATGAGAAGCTTTAATTCAAACATACCACAGGCTGATAAGTATAATTAGGAGACTTCACTCCAAAATCATGTGGTAAGCTATGCATAATGAACCTTTAACTCAAAACATACCACAAGCTAAAAATATAATTAGGAGATTTCACTCCAAAACAATGTGGTAAGCTTTAATAGGAAAAATCATCATATATACTCAACATGTAGGCATTTCCTAAAGCTTTATCATACTTGATGATGCTAAATTCGTATCAAAACATCAATTATAAACACGGGTAGCTTTAAAACATGCTCTTCATCATAATATCTCATCATTATCACATATCCATCGCACATCTCACTTGTCATGAACATCTCATCTATGGCTTTAAAATTCATAAGGCTAGAAACATGATTTTTCATTGAAATCATTACAAAAATTTCCCATGCTTCATAATTCGATAATAGAATCATAATCAATTCATACCCATGTGTAGAAATAGATAATTCATGTATTTGGATAAAAACCCCATAGATAAATCATGGAATTTCATACTTTTTAGAGAGTGATTGGGCAAGGGTACGGAAGAAACCACCCATTCATAACTCTACATACCTAATGGAGGATGAATCTTACTCTTCCTTGAATGCCCAAAAAGAAATTGAAGATCACTAGTTTGATCACCCTCTCAAATCTCTTCTACTTTGCATGCATGGATGGAAAATGAATAAACTGAACTTAACCCTATAAAAGGCCACTGTTCATACACCAAAAGGTCATATTTTAGGCTTTGGGTACTTAGGAATTATGAAAAGGCCCTTACTAATTTCGCAGGAAATAACTTCCAGGTGGCCTTAATGAGTAACTTGACGACTCGTGGCTAGGGGGGTTTGACTCGTGGTGTCATCCATTATGTTCACTACTTATCAAATCTTCTGGGCTTGTCACGGGTCATCTGACGACTCGACCCATGAAGTAGACTGCCTCACATTTCTTTTTCTTTCTTACTTCCTTCCCCACGGCTGACCCAACGAGTCATGGGGCCTGACCACGAGCCATGGTCTCGCCCGTGGGGTCTGATCTCTTCCAGTTCTTCTCACTGATCCTTGGGCCTTTCCCATGAGTCACCTCATTACTCGTGCACTACTCTCACGAGTCTTTCCATGACTTGTTCTGAGTCTGCTGTAAAATTTTCAACTTTTCTCCGTTTCAACTCCCGCATCTAATCCTTAGGCTTCTGGGGTATAACAATATCCCCCTTGGGAATATTCATCCTCAAATGTTGGAAAACACACAGAAAAGCAGAGATATGCAATTACCATATTCAGATACTAATCATTTAAATCGAAAACTAACAAAATGACTACCTCCGATTCAAAACACATTGCTGAATTGAATTCATCAATCATACACACATTCACATACATAAAAGAAACTTGCGAACATGAACTAAATATGAAACTAAATAGAGTTTTATGGTAAAATTGATACCTCAAGTAGGAATTAAGCCTGTGGGGTATAAATGTGGGTATCTAGCCATCATATCCGCTTCTGCTTCCCACATAGCTCCTTCAATATGCTGATTCCTCCATAATACTTTAACTAAAGCTACTTCCTTGTTCTTTAGCCATTGAACCTATCAATACAATATTTCCACCGGAACCTCCCTATAGGTAAGGCTGTCTTTCACCCCAACACTGTCCACCGGGACCACTAGAGTTGGATCACCCAAACACTTCTTCAATAGTGATACATGAAAGAAAGATGCACAGAAGATAACTCACAGGGCAACTCCAACTCGTATGCTACCTTACCAACCCATTTAAAAATTCGATAGGGGCCAACATAACAAGTGATAAGTTTCCCTTTCTTTCAAAACCACGTCACTCCCTTCATGGGATATACATTCAAAAACACCCAATCATCCACCTCGAACTCAAGTTCCTTCCTCCTTATGTCGACATAGGACTTTTGATGACTCTAGGCAGTTTTCAACCTGTCTCTTACTAAACAAACCTTCTTCATTGCCTCATGAACTGAGTCCGGCCCTATTATTGCTGCCTCACCAACTCAAACCACCCAATGGGCGACCTACATCTCTGCTCGTAAAGAGCCTCGAACGGCGCCATCTAAATACTAGAGTGATAGCTGTTATTGTAGGCAAACTCGATTAGGGGCAAGTGATCATCCCAACCACCTCTAAAGTCAATCACACACCTCAACATGTCCTCAAGGGTCTAAATTCTTTGCTCCGCTTGACCATCCATTTATGAGTGAAATGTTGTGCTAAGTTTAACCTGTGTACCAAGCCCTTTTTGGAACGACCTCCAAAACATAGAGGTAAATTGAGCAGCTCGATCTAAAATGATAGATAAGGGAAATCATCCAATCGGAACAACTCCCAGATATACAGTTTGGCATAATCCTCCGCCAAATTTGTAGTTTTAACCGGTAGAAAATATGCAGCCTTGGTCAACCTGTCTACCACAACCCAAATAGAATCATAGTGTTGACGAGTATGAGGCAGACCTGTTATGAAATCCATGTTAATCTCTTTCCACTTCTAAGTGAGAATGTTGATATCCTGAAGTACGCCTCCTGGTGGCTGATGCTCAACCTTTACTTGCTAACAGCTCGGACACTTGGCTACGAATTCTGCAATATCCTTTTTCGTGCCATTCCACCAATAGATTTCTCATAGGTCACGATACATCATTGTGGCACTTGGATGGATAGAATACCTAGATCCATGAGCCTCGTGCAATCGTACTCCTCAAATCATCGACATCCGGAACACATAGGCGACCCTGGTGACGAAGCACACCATCTCCCCCTTGGGAGAAGACCTTCATCTTCAGACTTTGAACGACTTATTTAAGTTTTACAAAAATTGTGTCCTCATCTAGTCTAGCTTTTACATCAGTAACCAAGGACAATTCTAATCCGTTTTGCAAAACGATGCCGCCATTGGTTAAGTCGATCAACCTAACTCCCAATCTTGCAAGTCGACCGACATCCTTCACCAACTCTTTTTTCTCCTCATCCACATGGGACACATTCTCCATAGGGAGCCTACTAAGTGCATCCGCTATCACATTAGCCTTACCCTGATGGTAAAGGAGACTCATATCGTAGTCCTTGAGTAGCTCCAACCACCTCATTTGCCGAAGATTAAGATCTTTCTGCATGAACACATATTGTAAGCTCTTGTGGTCCATAAATACATCCACGTGGACCCCATACAAGTAATGCCGCCATATCTTCAAGGAGAATACTACCGCGGCCAATTCAAGGTCATGGGTCGACTAATTTTTCTCTTGGACTTTAAACTTTTTGTAGAGGCTTATGCTCTCACTTTCCTATGTTGCATCAACACACACCCAAGTCTGATCCTTGAAGCGTCACAATACACTAAAAACCCATCAGTCCCACAGGTGGGGTTAACACCGGTGCGGAAGTAAGTCGAGTCTTCAACTCTTGGATGCTATGCTCATAAGCCTCCGACCATTGGAACTTCACCTTCTTCTGAGTCAACTTGGTCAAAGTTACTGCAATAGATCAGAAACCCTCAACAAACCTTCGATAGTAGCCAGCTAAACCCAAGAAACTTTGAATATCCGAAGTATTCACCGGTCTAGGCCAATTCCTCACCGTCTCGATTTTATGAGAATCCACCTTGATGCCATCACTTGACATCACATGGCCCAAAAATGCTATAGAATCTGACAAAAATTCACACTTGTTGAACTTGGCATACAATTGGCGATCCTTGAGAGTCTGAAGCACTACTGTTAAATTAGCGGCATGCTCCTCCTCGCTCTGAGTGTATATAAGGATGTCGCTAATAAACATGACCACGAACATGTCCATATATGGCTTGAACACCCTGCTCATCAGGTCCATAAAAGCTGCAGGAGAATTCATTAGTCCAAAAGACATAACTACAAACTCATAATGACCATACCACGTCCTGAAGGCTGTCTTCAGGATATCACATTCCCGAACTCTAAGCTGATGATACCCGAATCTGAGGGCAATCTTCGAGAAACATTTGGCATTGTGAGGTTGGTCAGACAAATCATGAATCCTGGGTAGAGGATACCTGTTCTTAACAGTGACTTTGTTCAATTGTCGATAGTCAATACACATCTGAAGGGAACCATCCTTCCTTCAAAAAAATAGGACTGGTGCACCCTATGGAGACTTGCTCGGTCTAATGAAACCCTTATCTAATAGGTGTTTCAACTACTCTTTTATCTCTTTTAGCTTGGCTGGAGCCATCATGTAGTGAGAAATTGATGTAGGCTTCGCGTCGGGAAGAAGGTCAATACAAAAATTAATCTCCCGCACGGGAAGAATACCTAAAAAATCATCAGGAAAAACCTCTTGATACTCACGTAGTATTGGAACTGACTGGATACTCGGGGTCTTGGACTCAACATCCTTAACCCTAACTAGATGATACATGCAACTATTAGGAATCATCTTCTTGGCCTTAAGTTAGAAAATGAAATGTCCTACGGGCACAACTGAATTACCCTTCCATTCTAAGACTGGCTCACTTGGTAATCTGAACTCTACTGCCCAAGTTCTACAATTAACTGAAGCATATCATGCAAATAGCCAATCCATACCGTAAATAACATCAAAATCAGTCATGGATAACTCTTCCAAATCTTCTGAGGTGACTTTATGAAGGACTGAGTCTGGGCAACCTCTATAAAACCATCTAGCTATAACTAAGTCACCTAATGGAGTAGAAACTGAGAAGGATTCTGACAAGACTTCAGGACTGACTCCGAAGCTACTTGCAACATAAGGTGTCACAAAAGACAAGGTAGCCCCCGAATCTAACAAAGCATAAACATCAATATGGAAAATTCACAAGATACCAGTGACCACATCTGGGAATACCTCTTACTCCTAACGGCATGCTAAAGTATAGAATCTATTCTGGTGTTGAATGCCAGTTGTGATAGTAGATGCCCCCTTATTTGTTGTGCATACGTGAGGGGCTACTGAACTAGAAGCAGGGCCTCGACCCCCAACCTAATCTCGTCTCGCAACTGGACAATCTCTAAGAATGTGGTCATGCTACTCACACCCAAAAAAGCACCTAAACCTGCCAAGCACTAGCCTATCTGCCCTCGAACACATCCGCGACAAGCTGGGAAGCTAGAATCTATGGGTCTACTGCTCTGACCCCTCAAGCCTGATGCTTTCCCTCTCTGATCATGTCTAGGCCTAGATGGCACACTCAATGCGAAAGATGTTGAGGCTGATTATCCCTGGGGGGTCTGCTGTCGGTGCCCACCATTGGACCTCAGCTAACAGAATTTGTGGTCTTTGGTCCTAGCACTCTTGGCCCCTCTCTCTCGAATGTGCCACCTTCATCTACTAGGTGCACAATACTGTCCATGGGAAATCCATATCCTGATGGAGCATCATAGTCCTATAACCTTTGTCCAAATAGCCCACTACTCCATGGATGAATCTTGTTACCGGCATCCTCTAATCAGCTACAAACTCTGGGTCATATTTCGATTGGCAAGTGAACTCAAGGGCATACTCTTGTACAATCATTCTACCTTGATAAAAATTCACGAAATCAGTAGCTCCCTCATCTCATGAGGGAAGAACTGGTCTAGAAATAGAACATGGAACACATGCGGGTCCTCATCTACCTTGGATGCAAGGAACTCCAGCGGGTTCATCCTCAAGAAGTCTCTAACTCGAGTGGCCACTGCATTGCCATTTTGCGAAATATGCGCAATGGCCTACTGATTAACCTGGGCGGTCAAGGCCTGCACAAGCATCTGAATAGTGGCCTGAAACTCAGCATGGGCAACTAGCTTCGGTGCCTAGGGCTCCTAAACTGGTGGGGCTTGATGATGCCCATGATCATTACCATCCTCGTGGCCTTCACCATCTTCATTCCTCCTTCCATTCATTCTTCGAGGAGCCATGATTCCGAAATTGCAAATAGCACGTATTAGAAGGATAGAAAGACTTTTCATCACACGACATAGATCATGAAAGAAGGGAACATTTCCTAAACACCTCATAGCCTCATTTTCATAAGTGTGGTGTGCTTCACACCCATGGAAAAGACTCTACTCAACGCGGCTTTCAGACACCCTAGGACACTTCCAAACCTATTGCTCTAATACCAAGTTTATAACGATTCGAACGGAGGCTCGGGTCATAACATGAGACAAGGAGCCCCGAGAGACCCCAAGTTGACCCATGGCATAAGCATATATCTAACTTAATCAAGAAACTGAATAATCAACAATACAATCATAACGGAAGTCTAACTTGCAATATAACATCAGAATATGAAATTAAAAGTTGAATACATACATATCTCTGAATAGCCTCTAAACATGATGAGTTGATTGGACAAGACCCCAAATAACTTCAGCAAGCTGAAACTGAAATACATAATGAAAAGCTGAATATTCTAGTCCTCAGATTATGAGGACTCACAACCAAAGCAATGTTAACTCTAACAGGCACACTAAGAGCGGGGCTGGAGCTGAGATTCAGGTCCTATATCATGAAACAATAGATCATAGAAAGTATGCGGTTAGTACATGGAATGTACCGAGTATGCAAGGTAAGTAAGACCGCTAAAGTAAGAAAAAATCATTTAAAGATAATGTTGTATTTAAAACATAAACATCAGTAAACTGAGAGTAGGGCTTGCATGCATTCTTTCTTTCATCATGATCTATTCATAACGTGACATAACATAACTTTATAACATCATAACTGAATCAATTTAATCAAAGCTGAATTCTGACATTTTTACCCACTAATGAGATGTTTATAAGTAAAAGCTAACATAGCGTGGGAAATTCATGTTTATAAGTAAAAGCTGACATTTATCACATAAAAATTTCCCACGCTTCATAATTCGATAATAGAATCATAATCAATTCATACCCATGTGTACAAATAGATAATTCATTCATTTGGGTAAAAACCCCATAGATAAATCATGAAATTTCATACTTTTTAGAGAGAGATTGGGCATGGGTGTGGAAGAAACCACCCATTCATAACCCTACATACCTGATGGAGGATTAATCTTACTCTCCCTTGAATGCCCAAAAAGATATTGAATGAAATTAAAGATCACTACTTTGATCACCCTCTCAAATCTCTTCTACTTTGCATGCATGAATGGAAAATGAATAAACTAAATTTAACCCCATAAAAGGCCACTATTCATACACCAAAACATCGTAATTTAGGCTTTATGAACTTAAGAATTATGAAAACATCCTTACTAATTTTGCAGAAAATAACTACCAGGAGGCGCTAACGAGTAACCTGATGACTCGTGGTTAGGGGGTTCGACTCGTGGTTTCATCCATTATGTTCACTGCTTAACAAATCTTCTGGGCTCGTCACGGGTCATCTCATGATTCATTATGGGTTACCACGACTCGTGGTCACCACCCGTGAAGAACACTGCCTCGCTTTTCTTTTCCTTTCTTATTTCCCTCCCCACAGCAGACCCAATGACTCATGGGGCCTGACCACGAGTCGTGGTCTCTCCCATGGGGTCTCATCTCTTCTAATTCTTCTAACTGATCCCTATGCCTTCCCTGTGAGTCACCTCATGATTCGTGGGCTGCTCTCATGAGACTTCCCACGACTCATTTTGAATTTGCTATAAAATTTTCAACTTTTCTCCATTTCAACTCTCAGGTCTAATCCTTAGGATTACAGGGTATAACAGATGAACTAGTCATTTGGATGAACCCATTTATTTGGTTCTACAAGTAAGCATTGGTATTGATCATATATATACACCCGAAGCAGTTACGAACCCATGGGGAACACAAACCTTAGTTAATATTCAATCTTGATTTACATTATAATTTTAATTGTTGTTTTGATTACTATTTTCATTAAACCCCCAAATTGGAGTAACTAACCAACAAGTGCACTTACCGACATTAATCTAGATCTTTCATATTCCCTGGGGGCTCGACCCCAACCATTAGTTGGGTTCTTTATTGACAACATCCACTTCATACTTCAACAAGAGGTGTGAGTTTGAGCGTTATCACTCATCAATTATGTTAGAGGCTGTTCAGACATTATGTAGAAGTCATTTGTCATTATTGGCACTATTTTAGATTGATATGTATGTAGAATTCCACTTAAAAATGTTTTATTTTTTCATGTTCTAGTTTTTGTATGCTCTTATCTTTTATGTTCATGACATGGGTCGACTTGGAGTCTCTCGGGGTTCCTTGTCCCGTATCTCTATTCGGATCAATGTTCGGGTCGTGACACTCCCACTAATACATTCAATAGTTAATCATTCATTCCACGACAATACAAGAACACATTAATAGTTCAACATAATTCATCGTCAGTTCGGGGGCCGTAACATATCAAATTTACTTCAAGAGATGATTTTTAACAAGGCAATTATCATCCCAGATAATGTCCATTGATTAAGAAACACATTATCATTCACAAACATATAGATCATTATGTACAGTCTAACTGCTCTAAACCATAACCTACCTCAAATTGGGAGGGTTCGGATGGAACTCACTCTGCTGGAGCCTTGCCCTTCTTTAGTGCATTCGAACGCGCAAAGTCTAAACAAGAACATGATAGAATTCAGTATCCTACCACCCACACAAGGGTCTTAGAAACTCAAACTCTTCCCTTCAGGGAAATTTTAAGTGTAAAACCCCAATTTCACCTAGTTTTAGGTCTCAATTCCCGCATAAACCACATTCTTTAACTACTAAACCTTGGAGAAAGATCATTAACCCCTTTAAACTCATAATAAAACCACCCCATTAGTTCCCTATGATCCAGCCCTAGTCTATCAACCTAGGATTTATTTGCTAGAAAATCACAGGTAGAGATTCTCCTTGAATCCTAGTCTCTACATAATCCATCATAGAGGTACGAATTCAAGAGACTTACCTTGGGAAGGAATTTCAACTGCTCAAGAGGAGACAATCACCTTCATCCCTTGAACCTTCATGTTTTAGAAATTATGGGGTATAACCCCAGAAATCCCACTTAAACTCACTTTTTGATTTCCGTTGTCCGCTACAACAGTGGTAATGTCCAAATTCACTCCTCGTAAAGAGAGAGTGTAAACCTAAATCGGTAAAACAAATATATCTGACGAGTGTCACGGTTGAACCCCACAAAGAATAATACTTAGATGGCATGGATTTTGTCTATCAAGTCAAACTAAGAAACATCATTGTATTTTAAACAAACAAATAAAATTTGGGGGTTCAAAAGATTTCAATTAAAATGTAAAAAATAACTATTCATCAATCAAAAAGATAACCAACTTGAATTAAAAAAGTGAGGAAGAGATAGGGGTATGCTTTTGAATGGGGTGTCAATTGGATTGGAATTGACTAGGCAATCAAATTATTACTCATAAATATAAATAGCCATGGATGAGGCGGCACCCGATGTTGCTCAACCATTAGGGTTCCTTTTGCCTTGCATTTTCTCAAACCCCAAGGTCCCAAACAATATAGCCATTAAGACTTGGATCAGATTTGAGCAATTTCTAGCCTTAAATCTCTCATGGGTGAATGATTATGCATTTAAGTTATCTCTAGCCTAACCCCATAAAATAAACAACCATTACCCACCATTGCTTTCTCACCCATACTCAATTTCTCTTTTTCAAGCAAAAATTGAGTAAGTAAACATCACCCACACTTGCAACTATGAGTAATTTAATTATAAATTCGAAGAAAACAACATATTTATATAAATGAATAACTCTGTGACTAACAACACCCAATCAAATTTAACCCCAATTCATGCACACAGACCTAGCAAAAAGAATTAGCTACTCATTAATGAGAAATACGAAATTAAATCAATAATTAAAATCCTGAAATTCATCATCAAGAGTTAAATTCAAGCTCACAATTGTCTTTAATGGAGGTTTGTTAACTTGAAAATGAACAAGAAAGAGCTTCTCAATATTCTATCTCTCACTAACTTTCTACTCTCTACAAATATGGAAGGAATGTTATGGTACTTTCTAAATAATGTGCAGAAATAGGTCAAAATGCTCCTAAAATCCCATGCTGGATGATTTTTCCATTCCTGCAGATGGTGTCACTTGCATGTCACCGGTGTTCCGCCGGTGCCCATCCGTGGAATGCTGTTATGTCATAGGTGCGAGGGCAGTGACCCTTGGTCTAACTGGCAATGGCACTGGTGGTTCGCAGGTGCTAACCCACATTCCACCGGTGCACCTTCCACTCTATCCTATAAGCTCCTGCGTTTCAGCCAGTATTTTTCCACTACATCTAGTGAACACCAGTCTCATCCGGTCAAGCTTCAGTCCTATTCTTTAATTTCATGCTTTTGCCCACGTTCTTGATTTCTCTCCTTACATTGAAATACCTGCAAAAACTAAAGAGAAGGAGAATAAAATCCTCTCAAATTACTTGAAAACTAAACAAAATCTCATGTTTAAAAGGCTAATGAGTTGGGAAATTACCAACTCATCAAACCTTCAAACTTGAACCATTGCTTGTCCTCAAGTAATGAAATTCTTTACATCTAAACTTTAGGAATAAGTAGGTCATATGAGATTATGCACAAGGGACCACTATGACCTAGACAACCCAATGATCGCTTACCAACACAAATGAAAACGGGAGACTCAACACTTTATGAAAATGCTTCAAGAGATAACAAAAATTAATTTGGAATTCTTCACACTTAATTCTTTCATTCAAAACAAGGTCATTGTTGGTCACAACAAGCTTATAAAGCATATTAAGTCATTAAAAATTCATATCCAATGTTTTCCTTAAAGCTCAATACAATCTTGTCTCAATCATATCTTTTGGCACGTAAGCATGTCCCCCAAGGAGGTGTTGCTACTCACAACAAGAAGGAATATCATCTAATTATCAATCAATTCATACTCAAGGGATTATAGAATGAAACAAGTACGCTCACTCTCACAATGAAATTATCATGAACATAACTTGACCCATAGGCTTGCCCTTTGTGTACTCGCCACTAATATAAAGTGGCTACACTCAAAATTAATTAGGACTTGGAGGACATGATGTAGGCTAGGAGTAAGGTAGGATGACTTTTAAGTTCTAGGGACTAGAACCTCCCTAATTCCCTTTTGTGAATCTTATTACATGCCCTATTTTCTTCTTAGATTACCCTCACATTATTTCTCCTTGAACATCATTTCCATTTTTTATAAAAGAGTCCTCCATATCTCTATTTAGTAACCACTTTTAATCATATTTAAGCAAGAGGCAGCACCTTTGTTTTTCAATTCAATTCTTTTCACTCAAGCAATTCATTCATTCTTTTCATAATGTGGTGCTACGTCACATTGAAGTTCTCATCATTTTTTTCCCTTCTTACAACCCCCAAACGTAGGCTTTTTCCTCATCTTTCCCTTTTCCATTCCAACACTTTTGGGACTTCGAGCATCATTTATGCATCTTTTTTCATAGCTAGCACTAGAGAGGACGGGTGCCAAAGAGGGATTACAAAATGAGTATTGGGCTTATATTGTGGTTTCCAAGGAAAAGGCTTAAAGGCTCAACATTGGCTGACAAGGACTCATATTCGAGGAGGTCATATGGATAAAGTAGCTATCCAAAAGAAAGCCTAAAATTATCTTCCAAGTGCAATCGCATCTAATATTTCTACTTGAATCACACTTGGGGCATGTTCTGGATAATCATTCATGCAAAAGAATTAAACTGCAACCTTACCCATAAAGCATCACCCTGCAAGGGTTTCACACCATTTTCTTCACCACATCAAGTATCATAAAACAAGATAACATGAGAATCAAGAAGCCAAACAAAGAATGTGTAATTTATGACAAAAATGCACTAACTTCTCAAATAAAAATGCCCCTTTCTTTCTCAAAACTCATTCTTTTTCAATGGCCATGGCTTTTAAGAAAATTTTTCTAGTGGTACCTCTCGGAAGCCATTGCAACCCTTTACATTAAAGAACTTAAACTTGGCATTTTCCTTTAGAAAAGTCTCCTCTCAATCCATCATTGGAAAATGCCATCCAATTTGAAAAGAAAGAAAAGAAAAGAAAACCGCTCCTCGGGAAAGAAACATGGTATAAATAAATACCATAGGAGTTTATTCACTAACTATTATAAATAAAAGGAGATAATCAAAACATGGGTCAACAACATTTTGCACATTAACATGACCCATCATTGGCGCTAACAATTTAAGAACAATTTTTCATTCATTTTTCTCTTTCGTCACATGCCCGACAAGGGCAACAACGTGCACTTCATCTGTGAATTGCAACTTACCCTTAGATTTCTAGAATTTATCCAAGTTCACTAGTTCACACCTTTACTAGAATGGAGGCCCACGGATTGCTCTTGGCATTTGTCTACTACAATATCGGCTTCCACTCTTTCTTTCCCATCTTCTGCTTCTATCTTGCAATAGGGTGGCAACTTGCACCTAGGCGTTGTCATTTCGTTGGTGTCGCATACTGGCTAACCTATTTTCCTTCTCTTTATTTTCCATCCCATCTACCTATAGAACAAAAACATAAAAGTTCCCAAAGTAAAAACACTTGGATTGCCTCCCATGGGGTGCCTTATTTAACGTTGCGGCACGACGGGTATCAACTCATGACGGGTAAAAACACTTGGGTTGCCTCCCATGGGTTGCCTCTCAATACTCTGGAGGATCATCCTATGAATCAACCTCATAAACACAAACTTTGTCTTGTGCTACTTCATCATTCAAAACCCCAACCACCTTGCACTCATTTGGGGGATCAATGGTTTGAAAAACTTTGAAGGTGACTTCCTCACCTTCCGCTCAATGTTTCAGCTCACCAAGCTCCACATCAACCAAAGCTCTGCCCATGGAAAGCAATGGTCTCCCCAAGAACATAGATACTTCAACATTCATATCACAATCAAGCACGACAAAGTCAGCTTGAAGAATGAACTTGTCGACCTGAACCAAGACATCTTCCAATACTCTCACAGGTTTCTTTGTGGATCAATCAGCCATAAACAACCACATTGAGGTAGATTTGGGACTCCCCAACCCTAACTTCTTGAAAATAATGAGAGGCATCAGGTTTGTGCTTGCCCCAAGATCAAATAGGACCTTTTTGAACACAGACAACGCAATGGTGTAGGGAATAGTAAAGGCTCCTAGGTCCTCCCTTTTAGGAGTAAGGTTGCTTTCTTTCATGGAAGTGCAGTAGTGTGTCACCTCCCCTACACCCTACGGTCCTCTTTTTCTTTAACAAATCTTTCATAAACTTGGCATAACCGGGTATTTGAAGAAAAGCATTCACTAGAGGTATATTGATAGACAATTTACTAAATATCTCAATAAATTTTTGGAACTGATTGTCCTCCTTATTCTTGGCTAACCTCTGAGGACACGTAGGTGGAATCCTAGGCTCTTGACCTATGTTGGGTAAAATCCTCTTTGCTTGTTTCGTCTTCAACAACATTATTCACGGGAGTTTATCAACTTTACCCTCATCCAACACTTCTTTATCATTCACAAACTTTGGTGCATTTTGCACCTCACCACTACTTGTTTTTGGGCTAACAACCTCTTTGGGCTTCACACCTATATTTTCCAACACTTTGCCACTTCTAGTCACAATTGTCGTACAATGACCATCCTTCTTTGGGTTGGTTATGGTGTCACTAGGAAGTTTCTCCTTCATTATGGGATTCATTTGGGAAGACAAATGATTCATTTGTGCTTCCAAGTGCTTAATTGATGTTGAATGAGCATTCACCGTTTAGGCAAGGTTCGAAACATCTCCTTTCAATTCCTTGACTCTACTATCAGTGGATTCCACTCTCTTGAGTACTCTAGCCAACATCGCTTCAATCTTGGTGCTTCCTACATTGCTCATACCGGGTTGTACATGGGCATTTTCATCCTATGGAGGGGAACATATAGGTTTGAACTTCGGTGATAACGTTCCCCATCACGATTTTGAACTCGGTTACTCCATCTTTCATTATGATCAACCCAGCCCTGGTTGTCGTGGTTCCTCCAACCTTGATTCTCCTCCCTTGTCGCCAAGGGACTTGATTGGCACCTTGGTACACCGGGCAAGAACCCCCCATTTGATTTTCCATGAATTGGCACTCCTCTTCATACCTGGGTGGCAAAGCTTCTCCTTCATATAGTATTGGACCTTAAGTCCCCATGGTATTAACACTCTTACAACTACTCCCCATAACATGCTTCGTCATCAACTCAAGACGATTCATTATTTTTTCCAAAGTCTCGTCTCGCTCCTCATCCCTCTTTCTCATCTCGGCGGTCACAAAACCTGAACCCATACACTTGGAGGTACTTCATTTTCCCTCGTATGCCAAGCTCCATTAGTTTTAGTCATCTGATACAACGAAGCTCTAGCTATTACATGAGAGATCCATCCATCAAGTTATTTCCCATAGACTTGTTAATGGAGTCTAAGGAATGATAAAAACATTGAAGGAGCACTCTATTTGGAAACCCGTGGTTGGGACATAGGGCAATTTTCTTGTTTTACCTCAGTCATTCCTCATGTAAAGGTTTCCCAAGTATTTTCTTGAAGTTAGTAATATCATCTCATAGCTGCAACATCCTTGATGGAGGGAACAACCTATCTAGCAATGCTTCAGTCAAATCTTGCCATAAAGTGATACATCGTAGGGTGAGTTCCTCAAGCCACATGGTTCTTCCCTAGTCGAAGAAAATGGGAAGAGCCTCAATATGATCGACTCGTAACTTAAATTTGTGATGTTTAAAGGTTGACATATCTCATGAATATTTTGAAGATGGCTATAATACCCCAAAAGCCATAGGATCAGACCTGGGAGTTGAAATGGAGAAAATAAAATTTTCTGCACTTGGTCAAAGGACGAGTCGTCCAGTGACCCATTGGGTGAACCATGAGTCATTAAGTGACTTGTGGGGAGGAGGTTGGACTTAGTTAGGTTTTGGGATTTGAGGCAGACCACAAGTAAGACCACGAGTCGTGGTCACCACCACGATTCATCAGGTGGTCCGTGGTCAGGGGTTGAATGAAGGATGAAGAGCTTGGACAGTGCATATAACGACCAGTCACCACGAGCTATCCGGCACACCACGAGTCGTGGTGTCCCTCGTGGTGACTCGTGGTTATAAAATAGTAGTGCGGGCAACGAGAAGCAGACCACAAGTCGTCCAGTCCCTCATTGGGACTGGCAGTGAGTATTTTCCAGTAAATTTATTAAGGGCTTTTCCAAAATTCTTATGTTCCTAAGGCCTATACTATATCATTTTAAGCTTTGAATAGTGTTTTTTAAGAGGGGCAAGTTCATTATAAGCCTATTCTCTTCCATGCATGCAAGTCTAGAATCTTCTAAGGGTGATCAAGCTTAGATTTATCAAGTTCTTCCACAAAATCCATTGGGATTTCAAGAGGGTTTGTGAAATCAGACTCTTCCAGGTATGTAGGGTTACGAATGGGTGCATTCACCCACACCCATGCCCAATCCCTCTTTAATTCATGAAATTCTACTTCATGAATCTATGGGGTTTTAACCCAACATGTGAATTCTTTAAGTAACAATCATAGGTATGATCTAATCATGTTTCTAATGTTGAATTATGATTAATGGGCATATTTTATAATGTTTTAAATTTTAAATTATATTTTCATGTTTTACAATCTATAATGTCCATCCATGAATGTTCATTAAAGTTGAGATGTATGATATATGTATTCAAGTATGATGAGTTGTATATAATGAAAGTATGATTTTGAATTACCCGTGTCCATGTTCATGTTCATGTTTTCGAATGATCAAATCTATGTCAAGCATGTTAAGCATTGGGCAAGCCTATATGATTAAGTATGTTTCCTAATTTATATAAACTTCATGTTATTAGCTTACAGCATGGATTTAGAGTCTAGACTCCCACTATTTTCAGCTTGTGGTATGGTTTGAGCCCAAGGCTCCTCGTGTTATGATTTCAAATTTCTGCATGTATGTTTCGAGTGAACTTCATCACCAGATGATGGTCAGCTACATTGAAAAATAACGGAGAGCATATGCGTGTTTTGCGAGTAGTGTCTAGCACCGAATAGGCTAAGGGTAAGTCAACACTATGCCTCAGAACTACATGCAACGTAGGTATGTTCAGATTAGTTGGGAATCAGTGGCATTTTTGGGTATGTTCAGATTAGTCCACCTGTACACCCACACCTTGACGCCACATGACTCAAAAATGCCACTAAGGACCATGTAAGCTCTATCGTGGTAATATCGGTTATATGACAAGTCTCCCATTGTTCCTCATTATTTCAATTATGCATGTTCATCAGTCATGATATTATGTTTTCAGTAGTTTTGACCAAATGTTTAGTTTTACTTATGATTATCAATTTTCAGCTTTGGGTCATTTGATTTAGTTATGATATCCAGTTATGTTCAGATCATGATTTCAGAAAATAGCATGCAAGCCTTACTCTCAGAATCATATCTTGATTATGTTTTATGATATGCATGACTTATGATTTTACTTACTCAATGGTTTTACTTGCCTTACATACTCAGTACATTCCACGTACTGACCACATACTCTATGTTATAGCATTTCATGATATAGGTGCGGATATTCGGTTTAGTCCCGCCAATAGCCAGACTCTCAATATTAGCATCTTCTAGTCTTAGTTGGTGACTCTTCATCTTCCATGGGCCCTATATTAGTTTTATTTAGTATTTTCAGTTTCAGACTATCGAAAGTTAGTTGGGGTCTTGTCCCATCAACTCGTCAGTAGTAGAGGCTTTTCAGACATATCATGTATTAAGTTTCAGCCTTGTGTTATGTATTCAGATGTTATGATATTATCGTACTTCTTCTTTTTTATACACGTTATATTTCCGCTTGATTATGCTAATTTTAGATATTATGTTAATTCCATGGCTCGAATTGGAGCCACTCCGGGTTCTTTGTCCCGTGTCTCGATCCGAGCCTATGCTCGGGTCGTGACAAACTTGGTAATAGAGCATTAGATTTTGAAGTGTACTAGGGTTTCTGAAAGTCGCATTAAGTAGAGTCTTTTTCATGGGTTTGAAGCGCGCCAAACTTATGACGAAGAGGCTACGAGACGTTTAGGAAATGTTTCCGTATTTCATGATCTAAGTCGTGCGATGAAACGTCTCCTATTCTTCTAATACATGGAATACGCGTTTGAAGAATCATGTCTCCTCTCTGAGTCAACAGAAGAAGAAATGGAAATGGAAATGGCCATTAGAATTGCAATGGGGATAGGCACCAATAGGCCCCACTAGCCCATGAGGATCATGTACATAAGAAGGTGGACCACATAGAGTTTAGGGCAGCCATACAGATGCTAGCTCAGGCCTTGACCACCCAAGTTGAACAACAGGCGATAGTGCATGTCCCTTAGAATGGGAATGTGGTGACAGCATGAGTTAGATATTTTTTGAGGATAAACCCTCTGATGTTTCTTGGGTTAAAGGTGGACAAGGATCTACATGAGCGTATCAATGAGGTTCTGAAGATCTCCAAGATCATGTGGATAACGGGAGAGGAGTGCGCCGATCTAGCCTCATATCAGTTTAAATTGGTTGCGCACATTTTTTTCAAGCAATGGAAGGATAGTACGGTAGTTGGAGCAGGCCCTATTGGTTGAGATGAGTTTCATGTTGCATTTATGGACCAGTTCTTCCCTCGTGAGATGAGGGAGATTAAAGTAGTCAAGTTTATGAACATGAAGCAAGGAAAGATGATAGCTCAGGAGTATGCCTTCGAGTTCACTCGTCTATCCATGTATGTACCTAAAATGTTGAAAGATCAAAGACCCCGAGTTAGTAGGTTCGTCCATGGAATAAAAAACTATTTTGGTCAAGGATTGTTGGACAGCGATGCTTCATCAGGACATTTACTTTTCTCGGATAGATCTGTACGCCCAGCAGATGTAGGAAGTATAGGTGAGTGGGTGGGAGAGAGAGGCCAAGAGGGCCAGGACTAATAGCTTTGGATTCTCCTAACAGAGACCTAGTGGGCACCACCAGCAGTCCCACCAGAGATCTTCAGCCCTAGCACCGTTGGCTATGAGTGTGCCTTCCAAATCCAAGCGCGATCAGAGGGGACGAGCATCAAGCTCTAGGGGGAAAGGTAGCAATCCCGTAGAGTGTAGCATTTTAGAGAGTGCCAGATGTGGCCGGAGACACACGAGCCAGTGCTTAGCAGGTTCGGGTGCTTGTTTTTGGTGTGGGAAGCCCGGACATATGCTTAGAGATTGCCCAGCAGCCAGACAGGGCTATGATAGGGGCCGAGTTCTAGCCTACAGTTCAGAAGCTCCACCGGCACACCCAGCTCAGCAGGACACATCTACTAGTGCGGTTGGTGGTCAGTGCTAAAATAGATTCTATACGCTAGCATCTCGTCAAGACCAGGAGGTCTCCCCAAATATAGTCCCTGGTATGTTACGAGTATTCCACCTTGATGTATATGAATTGTTAGATCCAGGGGCTACTTTATCTTTTGTAACGCTCTAATTTTCTAGATTTTTGGAGTCAGTACCAAAATCTTATTAGAACCCCTCTCAGTCTCTACTCCAGTTGGTGATTCAAGTGTAGCTCGACCAGTATATAGAAATTTTCCTTTCACAGTTCTTTAGAAAATCACCTCAACATATTTAGTAGAGTTAGCCATAACAAGTTTTGAAGTTATCTTTAGCATGGATTGGCTACATTAATGTTATGCATCAGTCAATTTTAGAACCCATGCAGCGGAGTTTAGATTTTCGGGTGAGCCAGTCCTAAAGTGGAAGGGTAGTTCAGTTGTGCCTGTAGGTCACTTCATTTCCTGTCTTAAGGTTAGAAAGATGATTTCTAAGGGTTGTGTGTACCATCTATTTAGGGTTAAAGATGCTACATTCGAAACCCCGACTATCCAGTCAGTTCCTTTAGTGTGTGAATACCCAGTAGTATTTCCAAATGTTTTACCGAGAATCCCTCCTGAGTAGCAGATCGATTTTGGTATTGACCTTTTTCCCGATACGCAACCTATATTTATTCCCCCTTATAGAATGGCTCAAGTTCGGCTAAAGAAGTTAAAAGAGCAGTTGAAAGATCTCTTAGACAAGGGTTTCATCTGACCTAGCAAATTCCGATGGGGTGCACCAGTGCTCTTTGTTCGAAAGAAGGATGGTTCCCTTTGGATGTGCATTGATTATCGGAAACTGAACAAAGTTACCATAAAGAACAAGTATCCTCTTCCATGGATTGATGATTTGTTTGACCAGATTCATGGCGCTAAGTGCTTTTCTAAGATAGAACTCTGATCCAGATACCATCAGCTCAGGGTTCGGGAGAGTGACATCCTGAAAGTAGCCTTCAGGACTTGGTATGATCACTATGAGTTTGTAGTTTTGTCTTTTTGAGTAACGAATGCTCCTGCAGCTTTTACAAATTTGATGAATAGGGAATTCAAGCCATACATATATATGTTCGTGATTGTGTTCATAGATGACATCCGTATATACTCTCGGAGCGAAGAGGAGCATGCTGCTCATTTGAGGGTGGTGCTGCAGACTCTTAAGGATCACCATTTGTATGCTACTTCAGTAAATGAGAGTTTTGGTTGAACTCAATGGCATTTTTTTTTCACGTGGTGTCAAGTGAGGGTGTACAGGTGGACTCTCAAAAGATAGAAGCGATGAAGAATTAACCTAGGCCAGTCAGTCCTTCGGATATCAAGAGTTTCTTAGGTTTAGTTGGTTATTACCGGAGATTTGTTGAGGGGTTCTCATCTATTACAGCCCCATCAACTAAATTGACCCATAAGAAAGTGAAGTTTCAATGGTCAGAGGCTTGTGAGAAGAGCTTCTAAGAGTTGAAGACTCGACTCACCTCAGCACCAGTGTTGACACTACCTAAGGGTACCGATGGCTTTGTGGTATATTTTTATGCTTTAAGGATAAGCCTTGGTCGTGTATTAATGAAGCACCAAAAAGTTATAGCCTATGCTTCTAGGGAGCTGAAGGTCCACGAAAAGAATCACCCGATTCACGACCTCGAGTTGGCAGCGGTAGTATTTGCCTTCAAGATTTGGAGACACTACCTGTACAAGGTCTATGTGGATGTGTTTACGGACCACAAAAGACTGTTATATGTGTTTACCAAGAAGGACCTAAACCTATGTCCGAGGAGGTGGTTGGAGCTTCTTAAGATTAAAATATGAGTGTCCTCTATCATTTGGGCAAAGCTAATATGGTGGCAGATACTCTTAGCAGGCTTTTTATGGAGAGTGTGTCCCATGTGGACGAGAAAAGGAAGGAATTACTAAAGGATGTACATCGTCTAGCACGACTAGGATTCTATCTTGTTGACTCGATAGATGGTGGTGTTATTGATCTTAATGGGTCAGAATTATAATACCCCGACAACCCTAAGATAAAACCCTGGAGTTGAAATAGAGAAAACAGAAATTTCTGCACCAGGTCAACAAATGAGTCACCAATGACACGTCAGGAACACGAGCCGTTAAGTGACTCATGGGGAAAGGTTTGACTATGATTGGAAATTTTATGTTTTGGGGTGACCACGGGTGTGACCATGAGTCGTGGTCAGCACCACGATCCGTTAGGTCACCCGTGATCAAGGGTGGTCTGAAGGATGAAGAAATTCGATAGTGTTGGCAACAGGTTGGTCACCACGAGTCATGGTGTCCCTCATGGTGACCCTCAGATGAAAAATGGCAGTGCAGGTAATGAGAGGTGACCACAAGTCATGGTCAGGGACGACGAGTCGTCCAGTCCCTCGTTGGGACTAGCAGTGGGCAATTTCCTATGAAGTTATTAAGGGATTTTCCATAATTCCTAAGTTCCTAAGGCCTAAACTATGTCATTTTAAGCTCAGAATATAGTTTCTTAAGAAGGGTTAACTCATTGTAAGTCTATCCTAGTTCATGCATGCAAGCTTAGAAGTTTAAGAGGTGATCAAGCCTAGCTTCTTCAAAGTTTTTCCTCAATTCTCATTGGGCAATCAAGGATGTTGTAAAATAAGATATATTAAGGTATGTAAGGTTATGAATGGGTGAAATAGTCCTCACCCTTGCCCAATTCTCTCTCAATTCATGAAAATTCTAATTGATGAATTTTGGGGGTTTTACCCAATGTGTGAATTTTCTAAGTTTCTATCATGGGTATGATCTAAGCATGTCATCAAGGTTGAATTATGATTAATGGGCAGATTATAAATGTTTAAAATTATAAATTATGTTTTCAAGTTTTCTAAATTATGATGCCCATCCATGAAAGTTCATGATAGTGGAGATCCATGAGATATATGTTCAAGTATGATGAGATGCTTATGAAGCAAGTATGATTTTGCAATAACCACGTTTATGTACATGTTTTTTTAAGATTAAATCTATAACAAGAATGTTTAAGTATTGGGCAAGCCCATATGATCAAGTATGTTTTATGATTTCATGTATTAGCTAACTACATGGAGTTTGGCGTCTAGACTCCCACTATTTTAAGCTTGTGGTATGGTTTTAGCCAAGGCTCCTCACGTTACGATTCATATTTATGCATGTATGTTATGTGTCAGCTTCATCGATAGAGGATAGTTCAGCTTCATTGAAAAACGATGGAGAGCATATCCATGTTTTTGGGAGTAGTGTGTAGCACCGAGTAAGCTAAGGGTTAGTCAACCCTATGCCTTAGAACTACGCACCAGTGTAGGTATGATCAGATTATTTGGGACCTCCCTTGGAGCTTCCCCTTCAACCAAGGGGCCTTGAGCTTGGTATAAATATCATGGTAGCGTCCTTGGCCCTAGCAAAGCTTTGGACGGCTCTGCCCACTTGAGTGTGATAGTCGGGACCATGTAAGCTCTATCATGGTAATTTCAGTTATATGACGAGTCTCGTATTGTTCCTCATAATTTCAGTTATACATGTTCATCAGTAATGATATTATGTATTCAGCAGGTTTGACCCAATGTACAATTTTACTTATGATTATTAGTTTTCAGCTTTGGGACATTCGATTCAGTTATGATGTTCAGTTATGTCTAGATCGTGATTTCAGAAAATAGCATCCAATCCGTATTCTCAGAATCTTATCCTGATTATGTTTTATATTATGCATGTTTAATGATTTTACTTACATAGCGGTTTTACTTACCTTGCATACTCGGTACATTTCACGTACTGACCGCATGCTCTATGTTGTATCATTTCGTGATACAAGCTCTGATATCAAGACTTAGTCCCCCCGCTAGCCAGATTCCCAATATTAGTACTTCCTGATCGGAGCTGGTGATCCTCCTCTTTCGAGGTCCTTTCTATTCAGATATGTTCCATATTTTCAGTTTTCAGACTATAGAGAATTAGTTGGGGTCTTGTCCCATCAACTCATCGGTATTAGAGGCTTTTCGGAAATAGATTGTATTCAGCTTCATACTTATGTATGTATTCAGATGTTATGTTATGCTCGGACTTCGGCTATGTTATTTATGTTGATCTTCCATTTTACTTGAATGAGTTAGGATTTATCTTCATACCATGGGTCGACTTGGAGCCTCTCGGGGTTCGTTGTCCTGTTTTTCGATCAGGGCCTATATTCGGGTCTTGACAAACTTTGTATTAGAGCATTAGTTTTTTAAATGTCCTAGGTTTTCTGAAAGTCGCGTTAAGTAAAGTCTTTTTCATGGGTGTGAAACGTGCCACACTTATGAAGAAGAGGCTACGGGATGTTTAGCAAATGATCCCTTATAACATGATCTATGTCATGCGATGAAATGTCTCTCTATCATTCTAACTCATGCTATACGCATTGCAGAATCATGCCTCCTCGCAGAGTAAATGGAAGAAGAAATGGAAATGGGAATGGCTATGAGAATGGCAGTGGAGACGGGCACCAACAAGCTCCACTAGTCCATGAGGAGCATATGCCCGAGCCGGTTGCCTATGCTGAGTTCAGGGCAGCCATTCAGATGTTGGCTTAGGCCTTGACTGCCGGGGTCAATCAGCAGGTGGTGGTGCATGTCCCTCAGAATGGGAGTGCAGTGGAGGCAAGGGTTAGAGACTTTCTGAGGATGAACCCTCCAGAGTTCCTTGGGTCAAAGGTAGACGTGGATCCACATGAATTTTATCGATGAGGTTCTGAAGATCACCAAGATTATGAGGGTGACTAGGGAGGAGTGCGCCGATTTAGCCTCATACAGGTTGAAGAAGGTTGCACACATTTGGTTCAAGCAATGGAAGTATAGTAGGGCAGTTGGAGTAGGGCTTATCGTTTGAATGAGTTTCATACTGCATTTATGGATCAAATCTTCCCTCGTGAGATGAGAGAGCTTAAGGAAGCTGGGTTTTTGAACCTAAAACAAGGGAAGATGACAGTTCAGGGTATGCTTTGGAGTTCCCTCGTCTATACAGATATGCACCTGAGATGGGTGCGTATCAAAGAGCTTGAGTGAGCTAGTTCGTGCATGGGGTAGCAGACTAACTAGTAAAGGATTGCCGGACAGCGATGCTTCATTAGGATATTGACTTTGCTTAGATATTACTCTAAGCATAGCAGATGGAGGTGGTACAGATGAATGAGCGGTATGGAGAGGCCAAGAGGGCAAGGACTGATAGCTTCGGATTATCCCAGAAGATTTGGCACCGTCAGCAGTCTCAAAAGAGATATTTAACCCTAGCATCTTCAGCTATGAGTGTGCCTTTCAGATCCAAGAACGATCAGAGGGGATGAGCATCAGGCTCTAGGGGCCAGAGTGGATGTGGTCGGCGAGACGTGGTTAGTTCCTAGCAAGTTCAGGAGCTTGTTTCGGGTGTGGGAAGCCCGGACATATGCTTAGATATTGCCCAGTAGCCAGACAGGGTCATGATAGGGGACGAGGCCCGACCTCCAGCTCAGCAGCTCCACCAGCACACGCAGCTCAACAAGGGGCGGGCATCTACTAGTGCGGTTGGCGGATAGCGCCAAAATAGATTTTATGCCCTAACATCCGGTCAGAAGCAGGAGGTCCCCCCAGATGTAGTCAATGGTATTTTACAAGTATTCCACCTTGATATATATGCATTTTTAGATTCATGGGATACTTTGTCTTTTGTGATGCCTTATGTTGCTAGTAGTTTCGGAGTCATTCTTGACATCCAGCCAGAACGCTTCTCAGTCTCTACCCTATTTGGTGATTCAGTTATAGCTTGATGGGGATATAGAATATGCCCTATCATAGTCCTTCAAAAAGTCACCTCAGCAGATTTAGTAGAGTTTGCCATGACCGATTTTGATGTTATGCTTGGCATAGATTGGTTATTTGCATGTTCTGCCTCAGCCAATTATAGAACCCATGCGGTAGAGTTTAGATTTCCAGGTGAGCTAGTCCTAGAGTGGCAGGATAGTTCATATGTGCCTGTAGGTCGCTTCATTTCCTACCTTAAGGCCAAAAAGATTATTTCTAAGGGTTGCGTGTACCATCTAGTTAGGGTTAAGAATTCTATGTCTGAGACCTCGACTATCCAGTCAGTTCCAGTAGTATGTGAATATCTAGATGTGTTCCTAGATGATCTACTAGGAGTTTCTCTGGTGAGGAAAATCGATTTTTGTTTTGACCTTCTTCCCAATACGCAACCTATATCTAATCCTCCTTACAGAATGGCTCTAGCTGAGCTAAAGGAGTTGAAGGGGCAGTTGAAAGACCTATTAGACAAGGGTTTCATCAGACCAAGAAAATCCCCATGGGGTGCACCAGTTCTCTTTATCCACAAGATGGATGGTTCTTCGCATGTGCATTGATTATCAGTAATTGAATAAGGTCACAATCAAGAACAGATATCCTCTTCCTAGGATAAATGATTTGTTTGACTAGCTTCAGGGTGTTAAGTGCTTTTTTATGATAGACCTTAGGTCTGGATACCATCATCTTAGGGTTTGAGAGAGTGACATCCCAAACACAGCCTTAAGAACTCAATATGGTCATTATGAGTTTGTAGTTATATCTTTTGGACTAATGAATGCTCCTATAGCTTGTATGGATTTGTTGAACAGGGTGTTCAAGCCATATTTGGATATGTTTGTGATTGTGTTCATATATGATATCCTTATATACTCTCGAAGAGAGGAAGAGCATGCCGCTCATCTGAGGGTTGTGCTACAAACTCTAAAGGATCATCAGTTATATACTAAATTTAGTAAATGTGAGTTTTCGTTGAACTTAGTTGTATTTTTGGGTCATGTGGTGTCAAATGAGGGTGTACAAGTGGACTCTCAAAAGGTAGAAGCGGTGAAGAATTGGCCTAGACCACTGAGTCCTTTAGATATCAGGAGTTTCTTAGGTTTAGCTGGATACTATTGAAGATTTGTTAAGGGGTTTTCATATATTGTGACACCATTGACCAAATTGACTCAGAAGAAAGTGAAGTTTCAATGGTCAAAGGCTTGTGAGAAGAGCTTCCAAGAGTTGAAGACTCGACTCACCTTACCTTAGAGTCGGTGTTGACCCTAACTGAGGGTACTGATGGGTTTGTGGTATATTGTGATGCATCAAGGATCAGCTTTGGTTGTGTACTCATGCAGCATGGTAATGTTATAGCCTATTCTTCTAGGCAGCTAAAAGTCCATGAAAAGAATTATCCGACTCATGATCTTGAACTGGGGGCGGTAGTATTTTTTTAAGGATTTTGGGACACTATCTATACGGGGTCCATGTAGATGTGTTTACTCACCACAAAAGCCTACAATATGTGTTTACCTAGAAGGATCAAAATCTACATCAAAGAAGGTGGTTGGAGCTACTCAAAGATTATAATATGAGTGTCCTTTACCATCCGGGTAAGGCTAATATGGTAGCAGATGCTCTTAGTAGACATTCTATGGAGAGTATGTCCCATGTAGGTGAGGAGAAGAAGGAGTTTGTAAAGGATGTGCATCGTCTCGCACGGTTAGGAATTCGTCTGGTGGACTCAGTCGAGGGTAGCTTTATTATTCAGAATGGGTAAGAATCATCTTTAGTGACTGATGTTAAAGCTAGACAAGGCGAGGATCCTATTTTGGTAAAGTTAAAAGAAGTTGTTCAGAATCAGAAGGTGGAGGTCTTATCCAAAGGTTGAGACGGTGTGCTTCCATATTAGGGACGTTTTGTGTGTTTCAGATATTGACGATTTGAGAGATAGGATGTTGTATAAAGCTCATGATTCCAGGTACTCTATACATCTAGGTGCCACCAAGATGTACCGTGACCTACGGGAAATCTATTGGTGAAATGATATGAAGATGGACATAGTGAAATTTGTGGCTAAGTGTCCAAATTGTCAATAGGTGAAGGTTGAGCATCAAAGGCCTGGAGTTATGCTTCAAGATATTATTATCCCTACTTGGAAGTAGGAGGAGATCAATATGGACTTCATCACAGGGTTGCCTTGTACTCACCGATAGTATGACTTTATTTAGGTGGCTGTGGACAGGTTGACTAAGACAACTCATTTTCCATTGGTCAAAACTACCAATCCAGTAGAGGATTATGCTACGTTGTACATTCGGGGGTTAGTTCAGTTGCATGGAGTGCCATTGTTCATTATATCAGATAGAGGTACTCAGTTTACCTCCCAGTTTTGGAAGTCATTTCAAAAGGGACTCGGTACTCAGGTCGAGCTTAGTACAGCATTTCACCCGCAAACAAATGGTCAGGCTGAGTGAACCATTCATACTCTTAAGGATATGTTGGGAGCGTGTGTGATTGAATTCAAGGGTAGTTGGGATGATCATTTGCCTCTCATTGAGTTTGCATATAACAACAACTACCATTCCAGCATTTAGATAGCTCCGTTTGAGTCTCTCTATGGGCGGTGACGTAGATTGCCTATTGGTTGGTTTGAAGTTGGTGAAGCTATGGTGATAGGTCCAGATTCAGTCCATGAGGCTATGGGGAAAGTTTAGCTTACAAGGGACAGATTAAAAACAGCTCAGATTCGTCAAAAGTTCTATGCAGATGTAAGGATGAGGGATCTTGAGTTTAAAGTTGATGATTGGGTGTTTCTAAAGGTGTCTCCCATGAAGGGAGTGATGAGATTAGGAAAGAAATGGAAACTCAGTCCCCATGAGTTGGCCTCAGAATTAGCTTCATTCCATCTAGTTTTCCATGTATAGCTCTTAAAGAAGTGCTTGGGTGATCCAACTCTAGTTGTTCTGGTGGACATTGATGGTGTGAAAGAATACCTTAGTTATGAGGATGTTCCGGTGGGAATACTGGATCGTTAGGTTCGAAATCTAGGAAATAAAGAAGTAGCCTCAGTCAAAGTTTTATTTATGAATCAGAATGTTAAGCGAGCTATGTGGGAACCCAACGCATATATAATATCTAAATAACCACATCTATTCCTTTCCGAGTTGGTTTCATCTTGAGTTATCAGTTTACTCCTTAGTACAATATTCGGTTTCATGTTCACCTTATGTGCCCTAGTTTCCTTCATGTTAATGAATGTATGTGTGATTTAGGAATTCAGTTCAAGTTCAAATCGGAGTCAGTGTCAATTTTTAGATTGAGTGTTCAGTTTTTCAGCATGATGATTGCATTTCCCTACTTTTCAGTGTGTTTTCCCACATTCGAGGATGAATTTTCCCAAGGGGGAGATATTGTAATATCCAAAAAACCCTAAGATTAAGAAATTAAAACAGAGAAAACTAAATTTTTTGTCCTAGGTCATAGGATGAGTCGTCCAGTGATCCGTCAGGAACACCACGAGTCGTTAAGTGACTCATGGGGAGGAGTTTAACTATGACTGGAAATTTTATATTTTTGGGTGACCACGAGTCGTGGTCAACACCACGATTCACTAGGTCACCCGTGGTCAAGGGTGGTCTGAAGGATGAAGAAATTCGACAGTGTTGGTGTCTCCCCCCGAGCTTACACCCTAGATGGAACACAATACTTGGAGTCACAAGTATCCTCAAGTCAACCCCTAGTCTATCATACACTGGCATTATAAGTAAACATAATATATAGTGGAAGCTTAAAGTAACTATAAAACATTTATCAAATAGAGATGGATCATAAAGCAAAAAAAACATCTGAGCAAAACTACAAGTTTGAAAAACCATGTCAGTGTCTGAAAGCCACTACAACTGATGAGTTCGAAGCAAGAATGAATAAAATAGCCTTCGTACTTGAAAGATGAGGACTCACCAAAGAAAACAATTGAAGTCTTCTGAGAGTGATCAGCTAGCGAAGCTGAGACTGATATCTTGCAGTTGTATCATCAAATCATACAGCATAAAAGCATACATCAACACTTTGAATTTACAGAGTACGTGAGAAAAAACCATACACAGGAAATTAAAGTGTTGAACTGAAAAGACATGCAATGACCAATTGAAGCTACTGAACTGAATAACTGAAATAACTGAGATGGTCTAAAAGATCCTGTCTGATGGTCAAAGACATGCTCTGAATCTGAGATACTGGTCTGTAAGACTATACCGAACTCATAAATGTACTGATTAGTCTGAAACTATTCTGAACTAAGCTAAGCTGGGATTGAGCTAAACTGGATTAAACTGATATTGAGTTGGACTGAGCTAAACTGAGATTGAACTAACTAGTGGGAGAGTCTATAACCGACATATAGCAATGTGAGCTAGAGGTGGAGTCTGATGTATACACCCCATCAGTAGGACCCAATATATCTTTCCAGGGTAAAGAGGCATGAACTAGGTGATCACAAAATTCTGGGCCCTTGAGGCCATTAAAACTGTAACCTACTGTAGCAACGTAGTTTTGGGAACCTGGGTGCACTGGAACCCCGGTTTGCTCGGTGCTATGTCCTACTCCCATGGGATAGTCCTAAACTGAATACTAAGCTGATAGCTCAAAATTGGGGCCCAAGACTAGTCAAGGTCACCTATCTAAAATCACCCTGGGAGACTTATCAGACCGAATTCTTGAACTGGGTTCTAAGACTGGTCAGAGGTGCTTATCTGGAAGCGTCACAACCGTCTAAAGAACAAGCTGTAATATGTAACTGGGGTCCTAAGGCTAGTTAGAGATGCTTATCTAAAAGTGTCATGAATGTCTAATGAACCACTAAAACTGAGTTTTGAGTCTGATTCTGATAACTAGGAGTTACTACTAACACCCCGGGAATTTCTGTAAGTAAATATATTATCTGACAATTTTGACTAACACAGAGTATTCTAACATCTTGACTTAAACTAGGCTAACATGTATCTGACTTAGAATTCAGCATATACGAATAATATGAAATCTAAAACACTGATAGAATCAGGAAAATTTCAAGGTTTAATCACTATAGCAAGATTCTAGTCTTTTCTACTATCAAGCACTAGGGCTAAATTTACTATACAGGGATAAGCATCACTACTGTCACAAAGTTGTGTAAAATATCTATAATTATTGTAAAACAATATTCCACATGAATTAAACGAAGCATGACTTAAAATTTCTTATCATTCGATAATCTACAGGGCTAAAACTATCAAGAAAATAGGGACAAATCTTTAGGGACACAAGGGAAGAACTATTCCCTGTTGAATTCCCACACACCTGGCAAAAATTTCCCTGGAGAAAGAAGCTTGAATAGCTACATTGGATGAGGAACCCTAGACCTTGCTTGAGATTTCTTGAGAGTGAACTGGAATAAACTTTCTAAAAATCTGAGTGGGAATGAGGGGAAAATCGTTTAGCCCCTCTGAATTCCCTTGAAATAACTCAAAACGACGTAGTTTAGAGTCTAGAGAGTTAGGAAATTATGGAAAGACCCTTGATAAACTCGCAGGGAAAATTGGATGTCAAGCCCCCACGGGGGACCTAAGGGGTTGTGCTGAGTGACCACGACTTGTGCTCACAATCGTCGAGTGCCAGTTCCAAAAAACCCCTGTTGGTCACATGACTCATGGTGTACCCAACGGCTCGTGGTGTCCCACTCGTCCACTACACTTCCAAAGACTTCATGGACTCACTACGGGCGACACCACAACTCATGGTGTCCCAAATGAGTCATGGTGAGGACACGTCATGTACATTGCCTGACTTCTCCAACCATCAATCAATTACTGACCACAGGTCACCCCATGACTCGTGGTCACACCCGTGGTAACCCCCTTTTCCAAATTTTTCCTCAATTCCAAAGTCCCAACCACGAGTCACTTAACGAGTTGTGGTCACCTCCCATGGGTCATAAAACAATTGTTCTATGACCTGGTGCAAATTATCAAATTTTTCTCTATTTTAAGTCCTGGGTCTTGTATTTTATTTTCTGGGGCATTACAATATCTCCCCCTTAGGAACATTCATCCTCGAATGTTGGAAAACACGCAGGAAAGCAGAGAATGGCAATCTTTATACACAAATACTGATCATGAAAGTTGAAAACTAAAGGAATGACTACCTCTGAACTGAGCAGTTTGAACTGAGTTCACTAATCATATACATATTTATTTACATGAAAGAAACTGAAACATACAAACTGAAAAAAATTTTGAGGAGAAAATTGGTACCTTACAATGAGTCTGAGCCAGAAGGGAACAAATGGAAGTATTTAGCCATCATATCTTCTTTGGCTTCCCATGTAGCTCCCTCAGATTGATGATTCCTCCACAACAGTTTGACCAAAGCTACCTCCTTGTTCCTCAGCATACGAACCTAATGATCAAGGATATGGACTAGGACCTCTTCGTATGAGAGACTATCTTTTACTCCCACACTGTCCAATGGCACAATTGAAGTTGGATCACCGATGCACTTCTTTATTAGTGACTCATGGAATACTGTATGCACAGATTCCAACTCTGAAGGTAAATCCAGCTCATAAGCTACCTTGTCGATTTGCCTTAGAATTCTATAGGGTCCCACATATCTCGGGCTGAGCTTTCTCTTTTTCCCAAACTCATCACCCCTTTCATGGGTGAAATTTTAAGATAAACCTAGTCATTTATAGAAAACTCTAACTCTCTTATCCTTACATCCGCATAAGATTTCTGATAGCTCTAGGCGTTTTTCAATCTTTCTCGAATGAGCTGTACATTCTGCATAGATTCATAAACTGAGTGTAGCCCGATTAAAGTAGCTTGACCAACCTCAAACCACCCAATAGGAGATCTAAACCTCCTGTCGTACAATGCTTCAAACGGGGCCATTTGAATACTGGAATGGTAGCTGTTGTTGTAAGCAAACTTGATGAGAGGCAAGTGATCATCCCAAATGCCATTGAAATCGATCACACACGATCTCAACATATCTTCTAGGGTATGAATAGTCTACACAACTTGCCTATCTTTCTACGGGTAAAAAGTTATGCTGAGCTTGACCTTGGTACCAAGTCCCTTCTGAAAAGACTTCCAGAAATGAGAGATGAGCTGGGTACCTCATTATGAGATAATGGATAGTGGCACCCCATGAAGTCTGACCAACTCCTAGATATAAAGCCTAACATAGTCCTTAGCTGAATCTATAGTTTTAACTTGGAGGAAGTGTGCTGACTTAGTCATCCAGCCTACTATTACCCAAATAGAATCATGCTACCGACGAGTTCGAGGTAGACCAATAATAAAATACATATTCACTTTTTCCCACTTCCAGGTGGGCATGCTGATATCCTAAGTCATACCTCCCAGTCTCTGGTGTTCTACTTTGACTTGTTAGTAGTTCAGGCACTTAACTATAAATTCAGCAATGTCCCTTTTCATGCCGTTCCACTTGTAAATATCCACAAATCGCGGTACATTTTAGTAGTACAAGGATGGATGGAGTATCTCGAGCTGTGTGCTTTAACTATTAACTGCTGTCTCAAATCACCCACGTTGGGTACACACAATCTGCCCTGGTAACGAAGCACACCGTCTCCCCCTTTGGAGAAAGGCTCAACCTCTTTTCTGAGAACCGCTTCCTTCAGCTTAAATAAGATGGGATCCTCATCCTGTCTCGACTTAACTTCAACAACCAAAGAGGAATCTGACCCACTGTGCATTACCACTCCACCTTCAGCTAAGTCAACCAATTAAACCCCTAACCGAGCTAGTCAGTGAATATCCTTCGCCAGTTCCTTTTTGCCTTCCTCAACATGAGTCACGCTCCCCATAGACACTCTGCTCAGGGCATCAGCCGCCACATTGGCTTTGCTCAAGTGATATAGCAAGCTCATGTCATAGTCCTTTAGGAGCTCTAACCACCTTCTATGATGAATATTTAGATCTTTTTGACTAAATACATAATAAAGGCTTTTGTGGTTGGTTAAAACATCCACGTGAGCCCCGTACAAATAGTACCTCCATATCTTCAAAGCAAACACCTTCGCTACCAACTCCAAGTCATGAGTCGGATAATTCTTTTCATGAAATTTTAGCTGTCTAGTGGCGTAGGCTATCACCTTTGGCCTGCTGCATCAGAATGCAACCGAGTCCAACTCTAGAAGCGTTGCAATATACTACAAATCCAATTGATCCTTCCAGTAGGGTCAACACTGAAGCGGTAGTGAGTTGAGTTTTTAACTCCTGGAAACTCTTCTCACACGCATCTAACCACTGAAATTTCACCTTCTTTTGAGTCAGCCTAGTCAGAGAGGATGCTATAGAAGAAAAGCCTTCCACAAAGCGTCAGTAATAACTCTCTAGACCCAAGAAACTTCTAATTTCGGTTCAGGAGGTAGGCCTGGGCCATTCTTTCACCATTGCTATCTTTTAAAGATCAACCTAAATACCTTCACTTGAGACCACATGAACTAGAAAAGTCACGGAGTTCAACCAGAATTCGCATTTGCTTAACTTGGAAATCAATTGGCAGTATCTAAGTGTTTGAAGCACTATTCTCAGGTGATTAGCTTGCTCTTCCTCATTTTTGGAGTATTCCAGAATGTCATCGATAAATACAATGACGAACATATCCATATACTGCTGGAAGACTCCTCTCATCGGGTCTGTAAAGGTTGTAGGGGCATTTGTTTTTTCGAAGGACATAACTAAAAACTCATAGTGACCATACCGAGTCCTGGAAGCTAGTTTTGGTATTTCACACTCTTTGACTCTTAGCTGATGATACCCTGATCTGAGATCTATGTTGGAGAAACAGCTGGCTTCCTGAAGTTGTTCGAACAAGTTGTCAATTCTATGTAGGGGATACCTGTTCTTGACTATAACCTTGTTCAACTGACGGTAATCAATGCACATTCTGAGGGTACCATGTTTCTTTCGCAAGAATAGTATTGGAGCACCCCAGGGAGAGATACTGGGTCTGATAAAACCCTTATCAAGAAGATCTTCTAGCTGCTCCTTCAACTCCTTGAGCTCAGCTGGAGCCATTCTACAAGAAGGGGTGGAGATGGGCTGAGTATATGGGAGAAGGTCTATATGGAAATCAATTTCCCGTTCAGGGGGAGATCTTCGAGGAACACATCAGGAAATTCGCTGACAACAGGGACTGACTAGATAGTTAGGATCTCAGAGTTGGAATCTTTAACCCGAACAAGATGATAGATACATCCCTTAGAAATAAGCTTCTAGGCCCTAAGTTAGGAAATAAATTGACCCTTAGGTGTTGTACTACTGCCTATCCACTCTAACACTGGCTCATTTAGAGACTGGAATTTGATAATTCTAGTTCTGTAATTGACTAAGGAATAACCGGAGTGTAACCAATCCATGCCAAGGATGAGGTCAAAATTGACCATGTATAATTCTACAAGATCAGCTGGAATGAAATTATTGAAGACTGTGACTGGGTATTTTCTATACACCCGGCTGGCTCTAACTGACTCACCAACTAGGGTGGAGACTAAAAATGGTTCTGAGAGGATATTTTGACTAATATTAAACTAGACTGCTACGTAGGGAGTCACGAATGATAGTGTGGCCCCTGGATCTTGTAGGGCATATACATCTAGGTGGAAAAGACGTAACATACCCGTGACCACATCAGGTGAGCTCTCCTGATCTTGACATGATGATAATACATAAAAACGGTTTTGTCCCTGACCACCATCCATACCTGAAGTATTGGCCTGCTGAGCTGGTCGGCCTGTTGGAGCTGCTGAGGTTGTGGATTGTGACCTTCCCCGTCCTACTGACGGACACTCCTTAAGTCGATGACTAAGCTTTCCACAACCAAAACAACCTTATCGACCCTGAAGACACTCTCCTAGGTGGTTCTTTCAACACTTGGGGCAAGGTGGATACCTGTTGCCGGCATTGTAGCTCTTGTACTGAGAGCCAGATGCTCCACCCCTCTGATCCTGGTGGGACCGAAAGGTAGGGGCACTGGCTAAGCTGGGTTTTGGGGACCTCTATTGCTGCTGCTGCTGTGGGCGGCTGCTACTGCCAGACATCTGGTGGCCATAATCTTATTGGACAATCCTTGCCCGCTTGTTCTTTCGCTCCATGTCCCTAAGTTTTTCTGCCTCAATCTGTTGGTCATAGAAAATAAGGCAGGAGAGGTCAACATCCTTAATCAACATCGCTGTCCTGCACTCTTTGAGAACTAGGTTCAACCCCCCATCAACTAACTTCAGCATGCAATCCCTTGACTCGGCCTCCATCTCTGAAGTGTATTTAGAGAACCTGGTGAACTCCAGAGCATATTCTTCTACTGTCCGATTTCCCTGTCTCAGATTCATGAACTCCACTACTTTTGCCTTCCTAAGCTCCCGAGGGAAGAATCTATCCAAAAAGGATGTAGTGAACTCCTCCCATTCCACCGGTCCTTCTCCCACTGGCCTCCCCTCCTTCCACTATTCGTACCAGACCTAGGGTACCCTTTCAGCTGATAGGCAACCAAGTCATCACTTTTTGAGGGATTGATGCCCATAATCATAGTGATTTTTCTAATCTTATCAACAAACTCCCATGGGTCCCCCCCCCCCACCTTAGATCCGTAGAAATCTAGAGGGTATATGTCACGACCTGAATGGAGGTCTGATTCACAACAGGGACAAGGAGCCCCGAGAGACCCTATGTTGACCCATGGCATAAGCATACATCTAACTCAATCAGTAAAACTAAATAAATCGACACGATAATCATAGGAGAACTCTAGATTTAACTTAACATCATAATACACAATCTGAAGCTGAATATATCCACATGTTTGAAAATCCTCTAAACATGATGAGTTGATGGGACAAGACCCCAACTAACTCAACCAAACTGAAACTAAAAATACATAGAAAAAGTCTGAATAAGTATAGTCCTCGAGGAATGAGGACTCACCAACAACATAAGATGCTAGCTCTTAAGACGACTATGAACGGGGCTGAACCTAAGAGCCGAGTTCTGTATCATGAAATGATACAAGATAGGTTATGCGATCAGTACGTGGAATGTACCAAGTATGCAATGTAAGTAAAACCGCTTAAGTAAGTAAAATCATTTTCAAATATGCATAATGTAAAACATTACAATAAGAATCTGAGAGTAGGTCTTGCATGCATCCTCTTTGAAATCACGATCTCATTATAACATAATCATAACATCATAACTGTATCGGTTGACTCAAAGCTGAAATCTGGTAGTCATGAGTGAAACTGAACATTGAGTAAATTCCGCTTTAGAAATTATATAGATATAGAAATCTCCTGAATGGTAAATATGCATAACTTAAATCATGAGGAAGAATGGGAGACTCGTCTTTTAATCGACATAACATGATAGAGTTTACGTGGTCCCAACTATCACACTCAAGTGGGTAGAGCCATCCAAAGTCTTGCCAGGGCTAGGGACGATACTATGATATCAATATCAAGCTCGTGGGCTAAATAGGGCTGGGGGATAGTTCACAAGGGAGGTCCCCAAGTAATGTATATAATTGTATAAACCTACATTGTCGCGCAGTTCTGAGGCATAGGGTGATCGACCTTAGCTTACTAGGAGCTAGACACTTCTCCAAAAAACATGCATGTGCTCTACATTTTTTTTCAACGAAGCTCAACATCGTCTGTTGAAGAAGCTCATAAATCAAATATATGTCAAATATGAAATCATGCATATGACAAGCATTAACTCAAACCATACCACAAGCTAAAAGATAATTGGGAGTCTTCAATCCAAAACCATATGGTAAGCTTAATTCGGGAAATCATAAATCATACTTTGAACATGTGGGCATTGCCCAAAGCTTTACCATGCTTGAAGATAATCAATTCACATTGAAAAAATGATTACAAACATGGGTAGCTTGAAAACATGCTTTTCATCGTATTATCTCATCATAATCATACATTCATCTCAAATATCTTCTTTCATGAACTTTTCATCAATGGGCTTTTTAATTCATAAAACTTGAGACATGCTTTTCAATTGAAAACAATATAAAACATGCCCATGCTTCATAATTTGATAGTAGAAACATATTTAAATCATACCCATGCGGAAAATTTAGGAAAGTCATGCATTGAGTTAAAACCCCATAGATTTGACATAGAAATCTCATGATTTGGAGAAGGTTTGGGCATGGGTGGTAAAGAATTCACCCATTCATAATCTTACATACCCGTTGGTAGCTGATTCTTACACTTCTTTGATAGCCCAAGAAGAAATTGAAGAGGATTAAAGAACACTAAGCTTGATCACCCTCTCTCACCTTCTACCTTGCATGCATGAATGAATATGGCCTAAAATGAACTTAACCCATTTAAAATTCATCATTCATAACTCATAACGATGTAGATTAGGACTTAGGATCTAAGGAATTATGAAAAAGCCCTTACTAGATTCACAGAAAACAGCTGTTAACAGGTCCCAACGAGGGACCTAACGACTCGTGGAGTGTCCATCTGGTACACTGCCTCTTATGTCTTCAGGGCTCTTCACGTGTGACTTAATGATCCATTACTGGTGGCCACAACTGGTGGTCACCACCTGTTATGTCCATTGTCTCTTTTCTCCTCTTTACTCAAACACCACTCCCTACGACTGACCTAACGAGTCGTGGGGCCTCACCACGACTTGTAGTCATGTTTGTGCGGAGTCAACTTCCTAAATTGTCAACTCTTCACTTGGACCTCACCACGATTCATATCACGATTCGTGGGCTGCACCAACGGGTCACCTCATGACCCGTTCTGTGACATATTGCCAAATTTTAACTTTTCTCTGTTTTAACTCCCGGGTCTGATCTTTGAGCTGTTGAGATATAACAATATCTCCCCCTTGGGAACATTCATCCTCAAATGTTGGAAAACATAGAGAAAATCAAAGAAATGCAATCATCACATTCAAATACTGGTCATTTAAGCTGAAAAACTGACGGAATGACTATGTTCTATTCAAACTACAAAGCTTAATTGAATTCAAGAATCATATATACATCCACATACCAAAAGAAACCTGGGAACATGAACTAAACATGAAAACTAAATAGAGTTTTAGGTCAAAACTTATGCCTTAAGCTTGAACTAAGCTGGCAGAGAATAAATGTGGATATTTAGCCATCATATTCGCTTCGGCTTCCCCCGTAGCTCCCTCAACATATTGATTCCTCCATAACACTTTAACTGCAGCTACTTCCTTGTTCCTTATCCTTCGAACCTGACGATCTAATATTTCTACCGGAACCTCCTCATAACTAAGGTTGTCTCTCACACCAACACTATCCACCGGGACGACTTTAACTGGATCACCCAAACACTTCTACAAGAGCGATACATGGAAAACAGGATGCACAGAAGCTAATTCTAAGGGCAACTCCAATTCATAAGCCACCTTGCCAACATGTCTCACAATCCAGTACAGGCCAAGATAGAAGAGACTAAGTTTTCCCTTCTTTTCGAACCTCATCACTCCCTTCATGGGAGACACCTTCAGGAATACCCAATCATCAACTTCAAACTCAAATTCTCTTCTTCTCACATTGGCATAGGACTTTTAGCGACTCTGAGCAGTTTTCAACTTGTCCTTATCAACTGGACCTTCTCCAAGCTTCATGAATTGAATCTGGTCCTATCATTGCTGCTTCACCTACCTCGAATCAACCAATGGGCGATCTACACCTCCACTCATAAAGAGCCTCAAAAGGCGCCATTTGAATACTTGAATGATAGTTGTTATTGCACGCAAACTCGATAAGAGGCAAATGATCATCCCAACTACCTTTGAAGTCAATCACGCATGCCCTTAACATGTCCTCGAGAGTCTGAATTGTCTGCTCCATTTGACCATCCGTTTGCGGGTGAAATGTTATGCTGAGCTTAACCTGAGTACCAAGCCCTTTTTGAAATGACTTCCAAAACTGGGAGTTAAATTAGGTACCTCTGTCTGATATAATGTAGCCCCCAGATCTAACAAAGCATAAACACCAAGATGGAGAACTCGTAACATACTAGTGACAACATCCGAGGAGACCTCCTGCTCTTGGCTGGATGCTAAGGGATAAAATCTATTCTAGCACTGACCGCCACCTGTGCTGATAGATGACCCTTATATGCTAAGCGTACAGGTGGGGCTGCTGAACTAGAAGCTGGGCCTTGGCCCCCATCATGAACCTGTCTCACTGTTGGGTAATCCCTGATCATGTGTCCGGGCTTCCTACACTCAAAACAAGCACCTGTACTTGCTAAGTAATGGCCTGTGTGGCCCCAACACACATGCACAAGTTGGATATTAGAAACTACGGGTCTGCTGCTCTGACCCCTAGAGCCTGATGCTCGTCCCCTCTGATCGTGCCTCGATCTGGATGGCACACTCAAGATGCTGGAACTGAAGATCTTTGGTGGTTCTGCTGTTGGTGCCCACCGCCTGACTTCGGCTATGAGAATCTATGGTCATCAATCCTAGCCCTCTTGTCCTCCCTCTCTCTCAAATGTGCCACCTCCATCTTCTGGGTTTACAAGACTATCCGAGGGAAATCCATATCCTGATGGAGCATAGCGTTCCTACAATCCTTGTCCAAATAGCCCGCTACTCCATGAACAAACCTACTCACCCACGCCCTATGATCCGCCATTAACTCGAGGCTTACTTCAATAGGCGGGTGAACCCAAGAGCATACTCCTGCACCGTCATCCTCCCTTGCTTCAAATTTATGAACTCTGCTGCCTTTAACTCCCTCATCTCACAAGAGAAGAACCAATCTAAGTGACAGGACCTGCTCCTGCGGCCCTACTATCTTTCCTATGAAGAAAACAAATGTGTGCTACCCCTTTTAGCTGATACTAGGCCAGCTCCACAAACTCGACTCTATTCACCCCCATGACTTGGGTGATCTTCACAATCTCATCTATGAACTCATGTGAGTCCTCATCTATTTCAAACTCGAGAAACTCTGGCGGGTTCATTCTCGAGAAGTCTCTGACTTCAGGCACCGATACATTGCCATTTTCAGAACATTCACAACTGCCTGTGGATTGACCTGAGCAGTCAAGGCCTGTGCAAGCATCTGAATAGCTACTCGAAACATAGCATGGGAAACCGGCTCTGGTGCCTAGTGCTCCTGAACTGGTGGGGCCTGCTGGTGCCCGTTTCCTTTTCCATCCTTGTGACCTTGTCCATTTTCATTCCTTCTACTATTTACTCCCTAGGGAGCCATGATTCTGCAATCGCAAATAGCACGAATTAGAAGGATAGGGACACTTTTCATCACATCACATAGATCAAGATACATTTCCTAAATGTATCATAGCCTCTTCGTCATAAGTGTGGCATGCTTCACACTCATTTAAAAGACTCTACTTAACGCGGCTTTAAGACACCCTAGGACACTTCAAACCTCGCTCTGATACAAAGTTTGTCACGACCCGAACGGAGGTCCGGATCATAACACGGGACACGGAGCCCTAAGAGACCCCAAGTCAACCCATGACATAAGCATACATCTAACTAAATCAGTAAAACTGAATAAATCAACACAATAATCATAGAGGAAGTCGAGATTTAACTTAACATCAAAAGACACAATCTGAAGTTGAATACATCTATATGTCTGAAAAGCCTCTAAACATGATGAGTTAATTAGAAAAGACCCTAATTAACTCAACCAAACTGAAACTGAAAATACATAGAAGAAGTCATAATAAGTCCAGTCCTCGGGGGATGAGGACTCACCAACAACGTAAGATGCTAGCTCTGAAGACTGACTATGAATGGGGCTGAACCTGGCAGCTAAGTCCTGTATCATTAAACGATATAGCATAGAGTATGCGGTTAGCAGGTGGAATGTACTGAGTATGCAAGGTAAGTAAAACCACTGAAGTAAGTAAAATTATTTAAAGACATGCATAATGTAAAACATAACAATAAGAATCTGAGAGTAGGGCTTGTGTGCATTCTTTCTGAAATCATGATCTCATCATAACATAATCATAACATCATAATGGTATTATTTGACTCAAAGCATAATTTTGATAGTCATGAGTGAAACTGAACATTGAGTCAAACCTGCTTTAGAACATATATAGATATAGAAATCTCCTGAATAGTAAACATGCATAATTGAAATCATGAGGAATAATAGGAGACTCATGTTTTAACCAACATACCACGATAGAGCTTACGTGGTCCCAACTATCACACTCAAGTGGGTAGACCTATCCAAAGCCTTGCCAGTGCTAGGGATAATACTATGATATCAATTCAAGCTCGTGGGCTGAATAAGGCTGCGGGATAGTTCACAAGGGAGGTCCCCAAGTAATGTATATAATAGTATAAACCTACGTTTCTGCGTAGTTCTGAGGCATAAGGTGATCGACCCTTAGCCTACTCTATGCTAGACACTACTCCAAAAAATATGCATTTGCTCTATATCGTTTTTCAATGAAGCTCAACATCGTCCATTGACGAAGCTCATATATCAAATACATCTCAAATATGAAATCATGCATATGAGAAGCTTTAACTCAAACCATACTACAAACTGAAAGATAATTGGGAGTCTTCGCTCCAAAACCATGTGGTAAGATTAATTCGGGAAATCATAAATCATACTTTGAACATGTGGGCAATTTCCCAAAGCTTTACCATGCTTGAAGATAATCAATTCACATCGAAAATATGATTATAAACATGGGTAGCTTGAAAACATGTTTTCATCGTAATATGTCATCATAATCATACATTCATCTCAAATTGTTTTCATCAATGGGATTTTTAATTCATAAAACTTGAATCATGCTTTTCAATTGAAAACAATATAAAACCTGTCCATGCTTCATAATTTGATAGTAGAAACATATTTAAATCATACCAATGTAGAGAATTTAGGAAATTCATGCATTGAGTTAAAACCCCATAGATTAGACATATAAATCTCATGATTTAGAGAGGGATTGGGCATGGGTGTGAAAGAATTCACCCATTCATAACTCTACAGAATTGTTTGTAGCTGATTCTTACACTTCTTTGATAGCCCAAGAAGAAATTGAAGAGGAACTGAAGAACACTAAGCTTGATCACCCCCTCTCACCTTCTACCTCGCATGCATGAATGAATATGGCCTAACATGAACTTAACCCCTTTAAAAGTCATCATTCATAACTCACAATGATGTAGTTTAGGCCTTAAGATCTTAAGAATTACAGAAAACTTTTTACTAAATTCATAGAAAATAACTGCGAGGTTGTTCCAATGAGGGACCTAATGACTCATCATCAAGGGCCACAACTTGTGGAGTCGTCCATCAAGTACACTACATGTCAAGTCTTCAAGGCTCCTCACGGGTGACTTAACGATCCGTTACTGGTGGCCACGACTAGTGGTCACCACCCGTTATGTCCATAGTTTCTATTCTCCTCTTTACTGAAACACCACTTCCCACGACTGACCTAACGAGTTGTGGGGCCTAACCACGACTCATGGTCATGTTCGTGGGGAGGGAAATTCCCAAATTCCCAACTCTTCACCTGGACCTCACCACGAGTCATATCATGACTCGTGGGCTGCACCAACGGGTCACCTCATGACTCGTTCTATGATCTGTTGCCAAATTTTAACTTTTCTCTATTTTATTTCTCGAGTCTGTTCTTTAGGATTTCGGGGTATAAAAGTTCATTTGAGTGAAATACCAAACTCGAGCAGCTACTATGGACCCATTATTGTTGATTAGAACCACTTGCTGGTTCACCGGTTGGTAACAGTTTGAGCGAGCAACTGAATGGCTGCCCTGAACTCTGCGGTAGTCACTGAGTCATCCTGAGGGGCTGTCGGGGCGGTAGGGTAGGTTGATGAGCATTACTGGCCCTTCTCCCAATACCACATTGTGGAGGCATAATTAACTAAAATAAAACAAAGCACAAGTTAGGAGAACGTATTCTGAAATTGAATTTCAACGCATGATAAAGACTATGAATAAAAGGGAATTTTCCCAGTAACATCTCATCGTCTCCCCGTCATAACTGTTACGCGCTTCATACCCATGAAAGGGACTCTTTTCGATGTGGCTTTTAGACATCCGAGGATAATCTAAACCTAATTCTCTGATAGAAGTTTGTCACACCCCAAGCTTACACCCTCTACAGAACACGGTACTTAGAGTCTGATGTGTTGTGGATTTACAGCACTTTCGATGCTTAAAACTAAGAAAAGAGCACGGACTTAGGTGTATTTATGTGGATATAAGGTTGTTTTCCTTTGGTTACAGGATAAATTGGTGTTGGAGCTAAAAGAAGCAAAAAATAGCCTGAAGTCTGCAAAATAGGCTCAAAATGCAGTCCACAGAATGAGCCATAGGAAGGTCCTACGAGTCGTACTAGTGGCCGTGAAAAGTTGCAAAAGGCTAATGTTGAAGAGATGCAGTATACGAGTCTCAGTATGAGTCATACCAAACTTGTAAAAGTCGTGGTTATGAAGTCATGAAAAGATTCAGAAGATTTGCATAAGAGGCTGACTCCTGCTATTGAAAGGAAGTACAAAACACGGAATGAAGGTACGAGGCGTACCATGGCGGCCGTGATGAACTTCAAAAATATTTAAAAATCTAAGAGTCAAGCCACAGGAGCTTAGTATGAATCTTATGATGGAGGTACGTGTCGTACCAGGATCCAACACTTAGCTAAAATCCAGCTAGTCATGCAATGCACGAAAGGATGCTACGGACTGTAGGATCTCACTGCGGATCGTAGGTTGACTCGTGATGTGGGCGGAACCCGATATGGAAATTCACCTTGTAAGCCTAGGAAAAGGATTTTGATGTCCGTATAAATACATTTTATGTTTTAATTTTTAGGAGATTTTTTTATCAGAGTAGATTTTTATACGAGACATTATTGGAGATAACATTAGACAATTAAGATAAAGAGAGAATTGAGTTGATTTGACTTGTGGTCAACCTTTTCTTAAATTCTTCATGTTCTTTCAATTTGTTCTTCAAGATTTTGCTGATTAATTAAAGGAAGTGTTTTTCTCATTCATACTTATAAGTATTGATTTATGTTTTTAATCATGAATGCAATTCACAACCTTAAGACTATGAGAGGCTAAAACCTCCATAGCTAGGGTTGTGGGAACCATGGTGAATTAACAAGCTAGGGTTGCACAAAGTGTTTCTAAAACCAATACAAACACTTATATTGTATTGTCTTCATGCTTAAACGTTTCTTAAAAGTGTGTAACATTAGGACATGCCAGAATTCTTTACTTGCTTAGGTATAAGAGGTAGAGATTAGGAAAAGAGAATTACAATGGAGCCTTAATCTTGATGATCATTTTATTAACTCGAGCTGTTGTCACAGGGTATTTAAATCTGGAAATTAGTGATAATGGATAGTTTGAAACAACTCATGTGACTTGGTTGGGGGATTGAGTATAGTCATTCAATAAGGACTGGTCAATCGATTGAATGAACCTAAGTTATCAGTTCTATAAGTAAGTATTGGTGATGATCACGAGTGTATACCCAAAACAGTTATGAACCCATGGGGAACACAAACCCCAGTTATCCTTTAATATTGATTCAAATCGGATTTTTGATAATTTTTTTTATTATTGATTTTGTTTAGAACCCCCCAACTTTGAAGTAACTACCTCATAAGTTCACTTACTTCCGTAATCTAGCTCTTCTATATTCCCTGTGGGATCGACCCCAACCTCTAGTTGGGTTCTTTATTGACAATGTCTGCTTCATACTTTAGTAAGAAATGTGGTTTAAGCATTATCAGAGTCATAAGTAACCCTAAGTCAAACCCTGGTCTATCATACACTAACATTTTGAGTAAACATAAAATATAGCGGAAGCTTAAAGTAACTATAAAACATTTATGAAATAGAGATGGATCATAAAGTTAAAAAAACATTTGAGCAAAACTACAAGTCTAAAAAATCAAGTCAGTGTCTGAAAGCCATTACAACTAATGAGTTGCTGAGACAAGCCCCCAGCTAAATCCAAATCTAAATAGAAGAAATAAAGACTAAATAAAATAGCCTTCATCCTAAAAAAATGAGGACTCACCAAAGGGAACAACTGAAGTCTTCTGAAAGTGAACAACTAGCGAAGCTGAGACTGAGATCCTGCAGCTGTATCATAAAATGATACAGCATAAAAGTATGCATCAGTACTTTAAATATACTGATTAAGTGAGAAAAAACTATACACAAGAAATAAAAGTGCTAAACTAAAAAGACATGCAATGACCAACTGAAGCTACTGAACTGAAATAACTAAAATAACTGCGATGGTCTAAAAGTCATGCTCTGAATCTGAGATACCGGTCTGTAAGACTATACTAAAATCATAACTGTGTTGAGTAGTCTAAAACTGATCTGAGTCTAAAACGGGTACATTCAATGTACTGACTGCCTAATCTAAGCTATATCATTTCATGATACAGGCTCCGTATCCAGACTCAGTCTTGCCGCTAGCCAGATTCCTAGCATTAGTACTTCCTAATTAGATTTGGTGAGTCCTCATCTTTAAAGGACATTTCTATTTAGATATGTTAGATATTTTCAGTTTTCAGACTATAGAGAGTTAGTTAGGGTCTTGCCGCTATGTTATTTATGTTGATCTTTCATTTTACTTGAATGAGTTATATGTTTTGGTCATTCCATGGGTCGACTTGGAGCCTCTCGGGGTTCTTATCCCATGTATCAATCTGGGCCAATGTTCGAGTCTTGATAAGAATAATCAGGCAAGACAAGGATCCTATTTTGATAAAGTTGAAGGAAGCTGTACAGAATCAGAAGGTAGAAGTCTTCTCCAAAGGGGAAGATGGTGTGCTTCAATATCAGGATCGTTTGTTTGTACCAGATGTTGATGACTTAAGAGATTGGATGTTGCTCAAGGCTCATTTTTCATGATATTCTATACATCTAGGTGCAGCAAGATGTACCGGGACCTACGGGAGGTCTATTGGTGGAGTGGTATGAAGAAGGAAATTGCAGCATTTGTGGCTAAGTGTCTGAATTGTCAATTGGTGAAAGTGAAATATCAATGACCTGGAGGTGTACTTCAATACATTTGTCTCCCTACTTGAAAGTGGGAAGATATTAATATGGACTTCATTATAGGGTTGCCTCACACTCATCGACAGTATGACTCTATTTGGGTGGTTGTAGACAAGTTGACTAAGGCAGCTCATTTCCTACCGGTCAAAACAATCGATTCAGCGGAGGATTATGCTAAATTGTACATTCGAGATTAGTTCAGTGGCATGGAGTGCCCTTGTTCAACATATAAGATAGAAGTACTTAGTTTACCTCCCAATTTTTGAGATTATTTTAGAAGGGACTTGGTACTCAAGACAAGCTTAGCACACCATTTCACCTGCAAACAGATGGTCAGGCGAATCAGACTATTTAGAATCTGGAGAATATGTTGAGAGCATGTGTGATCGATTTTAGAGGTATTTGGGATGATCATTTGCCTCTCATTGAGTTTGCATATACTAATAACTACCATTTCAACATTCAGATGGCTCCATTTCAGGCTCTTTATGGGCGGAGATGTAGATCACCTATAGGTTGGTTTGAAGTTGGTGAAGTTGCAATGATAGGAATAGATTCAGTCCATGAGGCTTTGGAGAAGGTTCAGCTTATAAGCGAGAGATTGAAGATAGCTTAGAGTCTCCAAAAGTCCTACGCAGATGTGAGTAGGGGAGAGCTTGAGTTTGAAGTTGATGATTGGGTGAAGGTGTCTCCCATGAAGGGAGTGATGAAATTAAGAAAGAAAGGGAAACTCAGTCCCCGTTATGTTGGCCTATACCAGATTGTGAGACATGTTGTCTAGGTGGCCTATGAGTTGAAGTTGCCCTCAAAATTGACTTCAGTTCATACAATCTTCCATGTATCGCTCTTGAGGAAGTGCATGGGTGATCTAACCTTGGTTGTCCCGGCGGAGAGTGTAGGTGTGAAGGATATTCTTAGCTATGAGGTAATTCCAGTGGAAATACTTGATCATAAGGTTTGGAGGCTAAGAAACACAGAAGTAGCTTCAGTTAAGGTTTTGTTGAAGCATTAGCATGTTGAGGGAGCTATGTGGGAAGCCGAGCAGATATGATGGCTAAATACCTACATCTATTCCCTTCCGACATAGTTTCAGCTTGAGGTACCAGTTTCCTCCCAATTACTCTATTCAGTTTCATGTTCAATTTATGTGTCTCTATTTCTTTCATGACAATGTACGTATGTACGATTCAGAAATTCAGTTCAGACACGTAGTTTAGTTGGAGTCAATCACTCCACCGGTTTTCAGCTTATATGTTCAGTATTTGAGTATGATGATTCCATTTCGCATATTTTTAGTTTGGTTTCCCATATTTGAGGATGAATATTCCCAAGAGGGAGATATTGTAATACCTTGAAAGCCCTAAGATCAGACTCGAGAGTTGAATCGGAGAAAACAAAATTTTTTGCACCAAGTCACAAGACAAGTCATCTAGTGACCTGTTGGGTGCACCATGAGTCGTTAAGTTACTTATTGGGAGGAGGTTGGACTTAGTTGAGTTTTGGGATTTGAGGCGGACCACTGGTAAGACAACGAGTCATCTGGTGGTCTGTGGTCAGAGGTTGACTGAAGGATGAAGAGTTTGGACAGTGCATAAAACATCCAGCCACCACGAGTCGTTGTGTCCTCATGGTCAGCAGTGGTGATGAAATTCCAGTGCAGGAAACGAGAAGCAGACCACGAGTATTGGTGAAAGGAACGAGTCGTCCAGTCCTTCGTTGAGACTGACAATGAGTATTTTCTTGTGAATTTATTAAGGCCTTTTCTGTAATTCCTAAGTTCCTAAGGCCTATACTACGTCATTTTAAGCTCTGATTAGTGTGTTTTAAGAGGGGAAAGTTCATTCTAAGCCTATTCTCTTCCATGCATGCAAGTCTAGAAGCTCCTAAGGGTGATCAAGCCTAGATTCATCATGTTCTTTCTCAAAATCCATTGGGCTTTCAAAAGGGTTTGTGAAATCAGATTTTTGTAGGGTTATGGATGGGTGCATTCATCCACACCCATACCCAATCCCTCTATAATTCATGAAATTCTAATTGATGAATCTATGGGGTTTTAACCCAACATGTAAATTCTTTAAGTATCAATCATGGGTATGATCTAAGCATGTTTCTAATGTTAAATTATGATTAATGGGCACATTTTACAATGTTTCTAGTTTTAAATATTGTTTTTCAAGTCTTACAATCTGTAATGCCCATCCATGAAAGTTCATGAAAGTTGACATCTATGATATATATATTGAAGTATGATGAAAGTATGATTCGAATTACCTATGCCCATGTTCATGTTTTTGAATGATTAAATCTATGTCAAGTATGTTAAGTATTGGGCAATCCCATATGATCATGTATGTTGCACGATTTATCTAAATTTCATATTATTAGCTTCCCACATGGATTTAGAGTCTAGACTCCCACAATTTTCAGCTTGTGGTATGGTTTGATCCTAAGGTTCCTTATGTTATAATTTCAAATTTATGCATCTATGTTATGAGTCAGCATCGTTGTAAAACAATTGAGAGCATATGCATGTTTTTGGGAGTAGTGTCTAGCACCGAGTAGGCTAAGGTTCAGTCAACTCTATGCCTCAGAACTACGGGTCAACATAGGTATATTCAGATTATTTGGGACCTCCCTTGTGAGCTTTCCAGCCACAAGGGACCTTCAGCTTGATATCGACATCATGGTAGCGTCCCTAGCCCTTGCAAGGCTTTGGACATCTCTGTCACTTGAATGTAATAGTCGGGACCACGTAAGCTTTATCGTGGTAATTTCTATTATATGACGAGTCTCCCATTGTCCTTATGATTTTATTTATGCATGTTCATCAGTCATGAGATTATGTTCCAGCAGGTTTGACCAAATGTTCAATTTTACTTATGATTATCAGTTTTTAGATTTGGGTCATTCGATTCAATTATGATATCTAGTTATATTCAGATCATGATTTCAGAAAACAACATGCCAGTCTTACTCTCTGAATCTTATCTTGATTATATTTTATGATATGCATGATTTATGATTTTACTTACTCAGCTGTTTTACTTGCCTTACATACTCAGTACATTTCATGTACTGACCGTATACTCTATATGGTATCGTTTCATGATACAGGCTCAGATATTCAGGCTCAGTTCTTCTAGTAGCCAAAATTTTAGTATTAGCATCTTCCAATATCAGTTTGTAAGTATTTTGATGGACCTTTATCTATTGTATTGAGTATTATTAGTCTCAGACTATAGAGAGTTAGTGGGTGTTGTCCCATCATCTTGTCAATAGTAGAGGCTTTTCAGACGTAGCATGTGTTCAATTTCGACCTTGTGTTATGTATTCAGATGTTATGATATTACCAAACTTCTGCTTTATTATACATTTTAGATTTCCACTTGATTATGTTGATTTTAGATATTATCTTCATGCCATGTGTCTACTTGGTGCTTATCGGGGTTCTTTGTCCCGTGTCTCGATTCGGTCCTATGTTCGGGTCATGACAATGGCGATTTGCATCTTCATTTGGCTGACCTCCGAAGAATCCTTTCATTTGTAGCAAGTGTAACATTGTTCTAGTCACATGGAACACTGCATTTTCTATCGTGGGTGGTAGGCCAATGGCACCTACTATGTCTGGAATCATGAGATCATCATCCTAATTGTCCATATTACCATCTATGGACCCTTCTTAAGATTGTTGGCCAATATCAGTCATCATATAAAGGTACCCAAAAACAATAACAATTGTAAAAACAAAACAAAATATGCTAAATTAATTTAACTCAACAATCAACTAAGGGATATCTAACACCATTTCCCGGCAATGATGTCATTTTTGATAACGTCTAAATTTACTTCTCGTAAAGAGAGAGTGTAAATGGTCGTTAGTAAAACAAATATACCCGATGACTGTCAGGGTCGAATCCTACAAGGAATAGTACTTAGATGGCACGAAAGTTTTCTATCAAGTCAAACTAAAAAGGATCATTATATTTAAAACAAACAAATAAAAATTTGGGGATTCAAAAGATTGCAATTGAAATGCAAAAACGACTATTGATCAATCAACAAGATAACCAACTTAAATTAACAAAAGTGAGCAAGAGTTAGGGGTATGCTTTTGAATGGAGTGTCAATTGTATTGGAATTGACTAGGAAATCGAATTATTACTCAGTATAAATAAATAGCCTTATCAAGGTGGCACCCGATGTTTCTTAAGAGCTAGGGTGCCTTTTGCCTCGGGTTTTCTCAAACCCAAACGTCCCAAACAATATAATCATTAAGACTTGGGTCATATTTGAGCTATTTCTAGCCTCAAGTCTCTCATGGGTGAATGACTACGGGTTTTAGCTATCTCTAGCCTATCCCCACACCAACAACACCTAATTACCCGCCATTGGTTTCTCACCCATACTCAATTTATCTTTTTCAAGAAAATATAGAGTAAGTAAACATCACCCACATTTGCAACTATGAGTAATTTAATTATAAAGAAAACAACATATTTATATTAAATAAGTAACTCTAAGATTAATCTAACAACACCAAATCCAATTTAACCCTAATTGATACACATGCCCCTAGCAAAGAGATTTAGCTACTCATTGATGAGAAATACAAAATTAAATCAATAATTAAAATCATGAAATTCATCATCAAGAGTTCAATTCAAGCTCACAATTGTCTTCAATGGAGATTTGTTACCTTGAAGAAGAAGAAGAAAAAGCTACTTAATATTCTCTCTCTCTCTAACTTTCTACTCTCTCTAGATCTGGAAGGAATGATATGGTAATTTCTAAACAATGTACATAAATAGGTCAAAGTGCTCCTAAAATCCCCTGCTAGATGATTTTGCCCTTCCTGCAGGCGGTATCACTTATTACTCACTGGTGTACTATTGGTGCCCATCCACGGAGCGTTGTTGCATCGCATGTGCTAGGGCAGTGACCCCGGGTCCAACCGGCAGTCCGCAGGTCCTGACCCGCAATGCCGGTGCACCATCCACTCTGGCTAGTAATCTCCTGCGTTTCGGTAGGCGTTTCTCCAGCTCCATCCGGTGGAGTGCTGGTCTCATTCGGTCAAGCTTCAATCCTTTTTTTTAGTTCCATGCTTTTACCAAAGTTTTTTCTTTCTCCCTTAAATTAAGTACTTGCAATAACTAAAGAGAAAGACCATAAAATCCTCTCATATGGCTTGAAAACTAAGCAAAAACTCATGTTTAAAAGCCAAATGAGTTGGTAAATTACCAACTCATCAAGCAGTGACCTTTCCACTGCAGTGGACCCTCTATGGCAGTCAGGAAACCAATATAGAAAATTCGATGGTTACTTCCCTAGGTCATTATTGCGGAACACCGACTATAACCACGGTTTTGCTGTGGAGGGAATTCTACCGCTACAGTGGGCCCGTGAAACCAGTAGCTCCCTAAAATCAACCAAATTTCACTATCTCGCTGCACAACAATTCCTCTATCCTCAGTGTAGCCCCATTAGAGTGATCCAGGTTCATTTTCCCTCGTAATGACATACATCGTTAAAAAATCTCAACATCCAAATTATTTGCTAACTTTACGCTACAACCAAGTTCATGAATTTTATTCACATCTCCTCTTTTCTTTTTTTCCTTTTCATTTTTCAAGAATGCCTCCACTTTGGCCATTCCTTTCACCTTTTCACCATTAATTCATAATTCAAATAACCCACACATGGAAGTAGTTGAAATAAATTCATTCAACAACACGCATGAAATTTACTACAATCCACCATGAATTAACAAGAATTTTCAAAAACTCGAGATTCTTCACGTTCAAGAATTTAAGAACTATGAACGTTCTCTATAATCAATGTTCTACCCACCAAATTCATGAAATTCAATTTATTATCCCCCCTTCATCCTCACAACTTGAAATCGCTACATTCAACAAAAAATAAGCAACCCAACAAGGATAGCACATTATCATGGAATAATTTGTGGGATTAAAGCTAATGAAACCCATATTATGAAATTCAAGGTTTTCACCAAAAATGGTGATTTTGGGTCTTTAACTTGGGGTAGAAGGGTAAGGGGGCATACATTTTACACTAAATAACCATGATAGCAGAGAATTACTTACTTGAGTTGGAGAGATTAGCTTCACCAAGCTACTTGGAGGAGACAACAATGGTGGAACAGGGAGAGGGGAGTTGTCTTATTGAGGGGAGGAGAGAGTAATTTATTTGTTTTTTGCTTTTGACTTTTAGTGAGAGGGAATGAATGGGGATTCTAAATAAAGGTGTTGGGCATGGATTTTTGGTAATTTTAAGGTCCTTGGGTCAAATTTGACCCATTTCACCAAAAACATTTCGAACAGAATACCCCTAGAGAGGAGCACCAATCATCTTGTCACACATATAGAAAAAAAATTTCTTCATGGACTGGGTCTGGCGTGGCGCGGCACACATCGTACCATCCTGGAAAAAAAATTCTGTCTGAGGATAACACCTACTGCCTCACGCCAGCTATCTCACCCTAGACTTTACCTTTTTCAGCTTATTTTCCTCGCTCTTTTTGCCTCCAAAGACCTATTTATCTCTGCAAAACCAATAAACATGTTAGAAAGATGGGTGCCTCCCACCAAGTGTCGTTGTTATAGTCGTGGCGTGACATTCACCGGTTGCCTCCCGCGCAGCGCCTAATTTAATATAGCAGCACGACAAAAGTTACTCTCACTCCTTCATTCGAGTGAGATAGTTAGCATCCTAAAAACCTTCTAAATTCTCATGCAGCATATGCTGCTCAACTATCTACTTACACCCTTTAGGCTCTACCATTGGCTTTACTATGAAATGCTCATAGTGAGGTGGCATCCTTGTCGTTATAAATACATCAAAAACTTCCTCCTAATCATCCATAGTCATCGACGTCTTGCCCGGCTTCATCTTTATAATTGCATAGACGGTTGCTAAGAATTCCCTTCTCAAAATGAGGAGAACTATTGCGTCTACTATGTAATCTAAGATTATAAAGTCCATCAGTAGAATGAAAGGTCCAACCTTGATTAAGACATCCTCTATGATTCCGCCAGGATAAGCAAGAGATCGGTCAGCAAGCTACAAAGTCATCGCATAGTGATGAACCAACTTCCCTTCTTCCAATAGCAACCAGAATAGTTAAGCTCCTAGGGTTTTTTAGCTTCATTGATATTTTCTTCTGCACCTGAGAACTGCACTCTTCTATGAGAGCCACAGTCTCAAACTCCATAAGCCTCCTCTTATTAGCCATAATATCCTTCAAATACTTGGCGTACTTTAGAACTTCCTATAAAAGCTCCACTAGAGGTAAGTTAACATGTGCTTGCTTCAACACATGAAGAAATTTCTGGTAAGCTGTGTCCTCTATCTGCTTGTTAAACATTTACGGAAATGGAGGGGGTGATCTGGCTTTTACCAAATTTGGCTTTGAGTTGCTTGAATCACCAAGCTCCTTTCGGGATGTCACAACCTCCTCCTCATTAACTTTCTTATCTCTGGGGATCACCTCTAAGCTCTTTACCACTGTGCACAGAAATTGCACTACATTTTCCTTGGAGTTCTTCTCGGTGTTACTCAGAAATGCCCCTTGTGGTCTATTAGTCTACTGAAGGCCCAATTTCCCCATTTTTCTTTACAGCTCATGGATGGACTTCTGCATCTCAATAACCACCTGAGTTTGCTAAACCATCCATTGCTTCATTGTTTATTTCACTTAACTGCTCAACTGTTGCCCTTAAGGCCTTGGATAATTGTTTTTGGGCCTTTGGAAATTCTAATTCCCTCCCCATGAGGGATTGGCTGCATTCTTGTACCTGGTTATATCTATTACCTACAAAACCTCCACTATGACCTTGTTGTCCAATATACAGACTCTAGGTTTAGCTGACAACCTAAATCAGCATGGCCTTCTCCACACACCTAACATGATGGCGGTGGTGTTTGGACCTGGTGGACTTACTAAACCTAACTTCCTGTTGGTGTGCTTACGAGCTTGCTGATGACATTCACCAACTGACTGATATCTGCTCGATTACTGCTACACCATCTACCTCAAGCTTTCCTAGAACCTTGGCTACTGTAAATCCTCTACTCGAGTCCTGATATTCTTGACTCCCCATTGACATAAGATTCAAAAGATCTTCTATTTTATCATAGCTCTTGGAAAAAATTTATCCCTGTGCGGTAGCGTCAAGCAAGATTTTGACTCCGGTTTTAGCCCCTGTATAAAATTGTGCCTGATAATCTCCTTCAGCTACATGTGGTGTCGGCAGTCTCTCATATAGCCCTCACGATCTAGGATGGGTGTTGTGTTAATTCAAGAAGTACAGGTCATTTTTTATGCTTCAAAATAGCTGAAGGTGTATGAGAAGAACTACCCGCACATGACCTACAGTTCCTAGAGGTAGTATTCACCCTAAAAATCTAGAGACATTACTTGTATGGGGCCCGTTGTGAGGTGTTTACAGATCACGCAGTGTGCAGTATATGTTCTCCCAGAAAGATCTTAATCTGAGGCAGTGGAGATGGATGGAACTACTTAAGGACTATGAAATTACAATTCTGTATCACCCAGGGAAAGCCAATATGGTGGCAGATGCCTTGAGCTAAAAAGTAGCTAGCATAGGCAGTTTGTCTTTCTTGGAAGCTAACTAGATCCCGATTTCCAAGGAAGTTCAGACACTAGCAAACATCTTGGTGAGACTTACATTGGTAGAGACAAATAGGATATTAGCTAGTGTGGAGGCCAAGTCATCCCTGCTAAAGGAGGTGAAATCCAACCAGTTTGAGGATGCAAGGTTGAGTAAGATTCGGGACTAGTTCTTACGAGGGGAAGCAAAGGAGGCGATAATAGATGATGAAGGAACTTTGAGGATAAGGGGGCATGTATGTGTTCCCCAAGTTGGAGAATTGATCAAAACTATCATCAGAAGCTCATAACTGGAGGTACTCCATCCACCCTTAGGTTACTAAAATTTATCATGATCTGAAATGGAATTATTGGTAGGGCAGAACGTAGAGGGACATTTTCGATCGTGTCGCCTAGTTCCTAAACTATCATCAAGTGAAATATAAGCATTATAAGCCTAGGGGAGTACTCCAGAGGATGCCCATCCCAGAGTGGAAGTGAGAGAGGATAGTGATGGACTTCGTAGTTGGCCTTCCAAAGACGTTGAGATAGTTTGACTAAATTAGGTTCATTATGGAAAGACTGACTAAATATACCTACTTATTACCTATTCAAGTGACTTACAATGCTAATAGACTGGCCAAACTATATGTGAAAGAGGTGATTCCGTTGCATGGGGTCCCAGTTTTGATTGTCTCAGCTAGGTGTACATAGTTCACCTACCACTTTTAGAGGACCTTGCAAGCTAATCAAGGTACCAGGTTGGACTTGGGCACAACTTTCTACCCATGGACAAATAGGTAGTCGGAGAGGAAAATCCAGGCATTAGAAGACATGTTTTAGGCCTATGTGACTGATTTTGGTGGCCATTGGGATAAGTTTTTACCTCTGGAAGAATTTTCTTACATTAACAACAACCACTCGAGCATTGGCATGGTGCGACTCAAAGCTCTATATGAGAGGAAAGGCAGGTCTTTGATTGTTGGTTCAATGCATACGAGGTGATACCTTTGGGTCCTAATTTGCTTAATGAGTCCTTGGAGAAGGTCAAGGTGATTTAGGAGTGACTAGTAGCTGCTCAAAGTAGGCAGAAACAATGTGCAGACAAAAAGATGAAGGATATAAAGCTCATGGTGGGAGAGAAAGTGTTTCTCAACGTTTCCCCCATTAAGGGAGTGATGTGGTTTGGAAAGCGAGGCAAGCTTAGCCCGAGATACATTTGGTTGTTCGAGGCTCTTCAAGTTATGGGGGAGGTAGCTTATGAGCTAGCTTTGCCTCCAGTACTCTTAGGAGTACAATCCGACATTTCATGTCATCATGTTGAAGGAAAGCCATGGGGATGGGTCTTACATAATCTGGTGGAATTCAGTGCTGCTTGATGTGAACCTATCTTGTGAAGAGGAGCCGGTGGCTATATTAGATAGGGAGGTCCGCAAGTTGAGGTCAAAAGAGATAGCAATGGTAAAGGTCCAGCGGAAGACTCGTCCAATATAGGATGCCACTTGGTAGACCGAGGCCAATATACGGGACAAATACCTCCAATAATTTATAGAATCTGGTACGTCTCTTTTCTCACTTTTGTATGTTGTTTGGGGATGAAGAGTACTTTAATTAGTATCTAATATAATGACCCGTCCATCGTTGCGGGGGAAAATAACTCCGGAGCACCCTTTTGGCCTAGTTTGTTGGTGAAATGTGTTGGGTGAGTGTTAGTTAAATTTTTACATTGAGGAATGTGTCACACACCAAAACTAGGGTAGGGCGCAACTAGCCTCAATTCATGATTGATCAAGAAGACAGCCATATAGCATCAATAATTATAACACTAAGACTGACTAAGCCACTTGTCACAACCGACAAAGATAAATACTAGTCCCATAAGGTCTTGGAAATAATGAATAAGTAAATTGGAATGTCGAAAAGGCTACAATAAAGCTAGAAAGAGCAATGGAAAGCTGACACGACTAAACTACTAAAACAAACTATACAAACTAGTCCACATCAACCTCTAAAGAGTATTAAACAGAAATGCATGGGACAGAGGTCCCGCCATACCCATGTTATACACAAAACTCAAAAAATAATCAAAACTAGGACATGGCACCTAGAAGAGAGGAGCATACCACTATTCTACTAAAATCTGGCTCCTACTACGTCTTACTATCTAAACCTAGGCCTGTGCCTGCACCATGATTATAGGAGGGGTCTCTAAACAAAGGGATGTTGGTACGAATGAAATGTACTGGTATTTAAGGCTGAAAACTATAAATATATGAGATAACAATGATAACTAAGCAAGAAATAAGGAATAGTAACATCCCAAAAATTCTGAAATCCGAAACCTGACAATAACTCAATACTAAAGTGTAAGGGCAACCAAGTAATGCACTATAAAAACTGTAATTGAAATGTCGGTGATCGGCCAACCATAAAATACATATAAGATTCGTCCAACTAGTGTACTGCATTGGGGTAAAATAAAAATGCCTCCATCCAGTGTATCACACCGGGGTAAAATAAAATGCCTCCAGCTGGTGTATCATACTGGGGTAAAATAAAAATACCTCCATCCGATGTACCGCATTGAGTTAAAATCAATAAATATTAATCGTAGTCATAAATGGAGCCGATAGGGTTTATACTGAGTCTATTTAACACGTATAGAATAGGAATAACGTATACTTATTTTATGGACTGTATAGGCATCCTTCATAATGTGTGACTGTAGTGAGCATATATAACATGTAAATCTACAAAATAGCACTTAAATGCATGTATTCAAGACTCGTATAAATCACAAGGAACCACAAATGACCTATGAGTTTCAACAAGATTAAAAGATCGTGTTCAAAGTTAAATTAGAGCTCGGAGACTTGCTAGTTTATCATTCAGCATAAGGGAAAGGATTATGAATCCTTCCCTTCACCTATTATATTACATAACATACACATAAGGTAAAGGACAATCATTCCAAGACAATTCTAGTTCAATAATTTAAATTACCCTTAATTGAGTGCAACTTCGATCCCTAGCGTAGATTTGTTTAGCTATCATGGTTTAGTTCTTCTTACTAGATTTCCCTAGCAACCAGCATGCCAAACACATTTAACATCACATATGTAACATAATATAAAGGAATAGATCACAGTTCCCATGTTGAGGTGTCTCCGGACTCAATCTATAGCTACGACAATCATAGTACAATAACAAATGTAAATAAGACTTTTTTGCTTAAAATTTACTTATTCCAATCCACTCCTACTGAATCAAACTTAATGCCAAGCATTTATAACTCTTTGAAAAGAATCATACATGTCCTGACGTGAGTTCAAAATGTTAAATTATAGGTACTTTCAACAGTACAAAGTCATGCTTGAAAAACAAGGGGAATAGCGCCTTTACATACCTTTTTTTTTCAATGAACTTTTCCTACTTCAATGACCAGTCCTTAACCTTCCCAATCCCCTGAATTTATAGGAAAGTATCAACTGTAATTTGTAACACAAAATTCATCCAAAATAATTCACCAAGAAGCAGGCACAACAGTCACAACAACACACAACAACATAAATAATATTTAGTCATTATCTCTACTTTCTTCGATTAACTTTTGAGGGAGGAAAAAGATAGAATTTTGCCTCACTTCTGCTGTACTTCTTCCCCTAATAGTATATTATATTTACAGACAAATAAAATGCCAATAAGCCTAAGAAACAGGGGCAAAAGCTCAGCTCAAAACAGTCCAATCGGCAACTCACTTAGCTGCAAAATTTCAGCCCTTTCTCTTTCAATATAAGAGGTTTAAAGGGGGAAAAACCCTTACTATTCATGTTTCTTTCAATCCCTATTCAAATATGGGTATATATGCAGTCCAAACAGCTTTTGAAACACAGAAAATCACCTTCAAAACCTTGCCAAAATGAGATCCAAAATAGCCCCAGGCTCATTTTCACTTTTGGAAACTATCCTTCTTCTTGTATTGTGTTTAGTTGAGTTGTGCTTGAGGTTTCATCTTCAATTTTTCCTTGTTCCAACTACTGGAAATGAGAGAGCATTAAGTCCCTAAGAAATATGGTCAATCTTAGAATCACCCTGATATAAATTGGAAGCAAATAATTCATTTAAATAAGGGGTGGGTCTGTGAAATAGTTTAAGTCGGTGGGGCCATGTCACTGCTCAATAGTTCCCCTGTAAAATACCTATAACTTTTTACTTTGAATTTCTATTGACAAGAGGTTTAATTTTTTGAAAATTAGACTAAAAAATCTTTAGTTTGATAGGTCGTGTGGCTTCTAGATCATTATATATCAGGAGATATGGTCATTTAAAATTGACCCTTATAAACTTCACATACTCTTTTCTTTTCCCTTCGTACACAATTACCTCCTCACCTACGATCGATATACAACCCATACTTCTCTTAACATAGCATAAACATCAAATAATCACCAAAAACATTTTTTGGGGTGTAACATTCTCTCCCCCCCCCCCCCCAGAACATTCATCCCCAAATGGAAATTAATTTCGCTTGACATGCTTCAAAATACACAATAACATAGATATAAAAAAAAAACCTTAATATCACGCCAACATTGTGAATAGGTGAGGATATTTCCTTTTCATTTCCTTCTTAGCCTCCAAAGTTACTTCATCGATATTATTATTTGCCATAATACCTTGACTGAGGCTACTTTCTTAGTTCAAAGATTCTTGACTTATAGATCAAGAATGGCAACTGGGAACTCTTTATAGGTCATTTCCATAGAAATCTGAACATCATATCAAAGGCATAATACGGGTTGGATCTCTTATACACTTCCACAACATCCATATATGAAATACTAGATGGACTACTGCCAACTCTGGCAGCAATTCCAGCTCATAGGCTACTTTGCTTATCATGTGGATCATTTCGTAAGGCCCAACATATCTAGGACTCAGTTTGCCCTTCTGGCCAAATCGCATGACACCTTTCATAGGCGACACATTCAGGAAGACTCAATCATTAACAACGAACTCTAACGCCCAACAGTGTATGTCAGCATAAGATTTCTATCTACTCAAAACTGTCTGAAATCGATCTCTAATAAGCTATACTTTGTCAATAGCCTACTACACTAGATCTGGCCCCAATAATTCTATTTTACTAAGCTCAAACCAGCTGATTGGCAATCTACACTTTCGTCCATATAAAGCTTCATACAAGGCCATCTAAATGCTTGCCTAATAACTATTATTATAGACAAACTCTATCAAGGGAATATACTCATCCCAACTTTTTCAAAAGTCTAAAATACTGGCACACTACATATCTTCGAGCGTATGAATGGTGCGTTCAACCAGTCCATCTGTTTCGAGATGGAATGTGGTGCTAAGATTTATGCGAGTGCCTAGGCCTTTCTGGAATGACTTCTAGAAGTTTTCCATGAACTGAGTGCGTCTATTTGAAATAATGGATAAGGGAACGCCATGTATGCAAACTATCACAAGGATATATTGGTACTTCTCAATCTCACATTTTCCGGCAAAGTATGCAGTGGATGTTGTCAATAAAGTACCCAATAAAGAGGATGGGGTCGAACCCACAGGGAATAAGGTACGAACTAGACTAATGTCGATACTTAAACTTGTTGGTGAGTTATCTCCAAATTTGGGGATTTAAAGGAAAATAATAATAAAACAAGATTGCAATTGTGGTTGTTATCAAGATTCAAAAATGACTAGGGTAAGTGTTCTCATGGGTTCATAACTACTTCGGGTATACACGCGCGATCAATCCCAATGCTTACTTGCAGAACTGATTATTAGGGTTCATCTAAATCACTGGTTCATCCCTATTGGATGACTATAATCAATCACCGGGTCAGGTCTCATGAGCGATTTCAAACTAACCATTATCAATATATTCCAAATTAACTTTCCTACGGCCGCAGCTCAGGTCATACAATGATCATAAAAAACAACGCTTTTTTGTAATTCTCCTTTCCTAATCTCTACGTCTCTATGTTCAAGAAAGTAAAGAGCTCGGGAAAGTCCTAACGTTGAGCACCATTAAGAAACATTTAAAGATGAAGAGAATACAATAAAAATGCTTAGTATTGGTTTAGAATCACTTTGTGTAACCCTATTTTGTTACTTCACCATGGTTCCCAGAACCCTAGTTGTGGAGGTTTTATCCTCTCATGATTGTAAGATTGTAATTGGTATTCATAGAAAAAAACATAATTAAATACTTACAACAATAATTGGAATAAAACCTACATTGAATATTGTTGAATAAAATCGAGAACAATTGAGAAAACCAAGTGTTGATCTCAAGAATAGCTCTCTAAAATTTGATAATAATTCACAAACAATTAATTAAAAACCTTCTCACAATGTAATCACATGTCTACTAAATCATTTTTTTCTCTAAAAGACACATAAATGATATTTATTTAGATATTAGAAACTTTTTCCTAAGCTAATAGTGTAATTTCCATATCTGGCGCTGACTCATCCAATGACTAGTCATATGACTTGTAACAAGATTGTATGGGTTGTACCTTGCTCTCGTATGTTCCTTTGCTGCTGTAGAATTGATTAAGTGTAGGCAACTCATACAACTCGTACCATGATCCTAAGAGTCGTACAATCCATTTGTGGCTTGGCTCTGAGAACTTTGACATCTTCTGAAGATTTCTACAAGTGTCGTGGTACACCTCGTACCTTGCTCCTACGAATCATATTTTCTTGTTGAATCTTGAGTTCTGCCAAGTCTTTAATAATCACTGAAGCTCCGCAAAGCTTCTAGTATGGGCCGTAGGTAGATACTACAATCTATGGATTCCACCCATACCAGGAGACTTCTTGTGCGAATTTTCTCTAATGTTTCCCACGACTTCAGTTACAGCTCGTACCATCTTCATACGGCTCCTACTGAGAGTCGTACTTTTCCATTGTATTGTTTCAGCCTTCTAAGATTTTCCACGAGTCTCAATACGGCTCGTACAATCAAACTACAACCTATACTAAGATCAGTACTTGGCTGATTTTTTGCTTTTTTCTGCATCGTTTGCATATTTTTGCTCCAACACCTATTTTTCTTATAAACAGAGTAAAAACACCTCATATCTGTATAAACATACCTAAGTCCATACTATTTTCTTAGTTTTAAGCATCGAAAGTGCTATAAACTCACAGCACATCAATGCCCTCAACTTAAGACTTTCGCATGTCCTTAGGCAAAGAAAACTAGAAATGATGCTTAACTAGAAAATAAACCTAGGATGCTACAACCTACATCAATCAAAATCTGCAACATAAACTTAAACAACTTTTGACCCTTTTTCCTGTAATCTAAATCAGCATATGCAAATCAAGTAACCACAAACCATGATAAACAAGGATGAAGATATATCATCTAGTTACTAGCTGATAGTCAAGTCATTACCAGTGCTCTTAACACGGACAACTGGAAGAATAAAACACAAATCATGTACCCTCATAGTAAATAAAGTCCCCACTCAAATATATATAAAAATATGAAACATGGGACTAAATCAGTAATACTCTCAATCTCACAAGGAAGTTCCAAATACTGCACATCGGATACCATAGACTTGCCCTTATTTTTATTACTTCGGCTCTTCGAACAGTCAGGATAGGATCACTATAGGACTTGATTAAGCTTGTAATGTAGGCTTTCGGGATGGGTATGGAAAATATGAACTTTTTAGTGACTAAATCCCCCTTTGCTCTACATACACATGGCTCAACATTTCACTTATTTCACCCTTTTCACGTTTTCAGCTTTTTTCTCCATTTTCTTCATTTTTATGCAATGGTATGGGTGCGGTGTGTTTTCAACTTTTTATTCATTTTTCTCTTTTTGTATCTCCTTTTCAACTTTTTTCTTTTTCAGCTCTCTTTTTTTCTACTTTTGTCACACCACATCTCATTTTAACCCCTTTTTTTTTCCTTTTCCACCTCCCCATGATCTACGCACCCCTAATCTAGCCACCCTCAACTTAGGAATTTTTTCTAGGTTGAGGTTCACAATGTCCAAGGAGGTACCAGGGCCAAAATAGATGCACTCTAAAAAATGGGTAAGGTTAATCAGTTAATCAACGAAAAATGATTCATTTTAGGCTCTAAATCGGGATCAAGGGAATCATATTGTCCTAATAGGGTAATTTAAGCTTAAATAGGCTAAACGAAAACTACCCATGATCCTTTCCTAACAAACCATCCTAAAACCTATATAAAGACCAACAGGAAAGTTCTAGATCCTCTACGAAGCATTGAACTAGGTATAGACCTCACTCACTCATGGTACATGTTTTGCATTCATTCTACCTGTCTGATTTATACATGGCTAACTATAACTACTCATGATAAAACACTGACATAAAAAAATCCAGAAATATCATGTTTTACTATCAACAAATACATAGCTAACCATTAAAAACTTTTAAACTGGGTAAATATTTTTCAGAAGTCAAAACTAGAGCAATTTATTGGCTGAGTAGTTTTAAGCTACTTCCTAATTAACCAAAAACACCATAAATATGCTGGTTCTACTAGATAGCATGCCCAAGAGAAAAGATACATGGCAAGAAAAACCCTCGGACGAATTCAAAAATCCCAAAAACTACAAGTACACGCCCTCCCTTTCTGAAAAGCATGCTTCATTCCTGAAGCATAGAATATAAAACATAAGGAAGGTAAAATACCTATGGTGCACTAAGTGCTCTTGTCATCTTGCGAAGGTGGTACCTTTGCTGCAGTTGTGGTGCTGGCGGTGGCAGGCGCACTCAATGGTGTATCACTGGGGGTAATAGTCACCCCCACAGCAGTAGTTATCACTTCTACGACATCTAGAATCACTGGGGATGAATGTGGCTCGCATAAAGGGTCCTTGCCACTCTCAAGCTCAGCATGGACAGTGGTGGAGCTAGCCGCTCCTCTCGCCCTCTCAAGCATCTCCGACATATAATTGTCGTGAGTCTGCTGTCTCTCCAATCTTGTCCTCTTGCGCTCTTTCTCTTCTTTCTTTCTCTTCTTCTTTAAGGTCTCATTTCCAACAACCTCAGAGGCCTTTTTTTCCTTTTCCTCCCTCAGCTCCTATCGGCTCCCAATATGCTGCCAAATCAAGTTCCTCATCTATCCCCATCTCAAGGTCAGCAAGAGGTGGGTGATCTTGGGCAAATTTATATGCCCAAGTGATACTCAAAGGTGTCATTTTAGCCTTGTTTATCTATCAATGTTTATACATTCTCATGTAATTGGTAATAAAATGTGAATGTATACTAACCAACATGATTAGCATTGTTTTGCAGGTAAAATGTAATTTCGGGAAGCTAAAATGCATGTTGGAAAAAGGTAGTGAACTTCTGAAATTCATGTCTGGTTGTACATGTTTAGTGAGATGAGTCGATGTTCTAATTTTTATGATGTTAAAAGACCGACGGATTCTCAGGTTAGGGGAATAGTGAAATTTGCAAGAATTGGGTGAGTTGTATAAGTTCGTGCAGATAAATTCTTGTTGTTTTCGTTTCTTTGTTTTTCCTTGCTAAGTGCGATGGAATAAAATGTTATCGAGGGTAATGATTGTGGTTAGATGTATGAAGTATGAGTAGTACATAGAATATATACCATCAAATTCTTCGTATGCACTAAGCATGTTTGTAGTTGTTTATTTGTGTAAATAAGCATGATCTTGCTGGAATGTTGTAATTTTGGCTAAGGACTAAGTGTGGGGTAGCCTAGCTTAACCCGACCTTAGTCGAAGCTAATATTCATTGGCTTAACATTGATCTTGTCTACCTGGGTTGACAGATAAAATGGCAAGTAGGCAAGAAAAAGGGAAAGGCGCATCAACATCTGGCGCCGGAAGAAAGCGAATCAGACTGGGCACAGCAGTCCCAGCAACACCAGCGGTTCCACGCGGCCAACACCGCCAATACGGAACCAGGTGGGTGACGGAAGAGGGGAAGAAGTGGTACGCAAAGCACAAAGAAAGCAAGTACTTCCCCGAGGAACACATAGCACGGGAACCGTTGGCACAAGAGTTCCCTAGGATGGTACACCGGATCGAGGCAGCTGGGCTCAAATTCATTTTTGAAAAGCCCAAGGAATGCAACTTGCACCTGATTCGGGAATTCTATGCCAACTGGAACCCGACACTCAGAAGTCACACCAAAAAAATCAGAGGGCAAATAGTCACCTTTGAGCCCCACCACCTCAATGCTATCATAGGGGCGCGGGACATAGACGCCCACGTGCTTCGACAGCTGAACATCACTCCACCATATGCGGACATCAGACGCACCTTGTGTGGGACCCGATCAATAGCTAGATGGAGCAGACACAAGGAGAGGGGCTACCATCAGACTTTTCCCTATTCATAGATGAACAGGGAAGCCAGAATATGGCTAAAGATCGTCTGTTCCTGCCTAATCCCGATTTGTACATATGACGGATGTAACCCGGGATCTTGTATGCCTGGTGTACGCCCTGATGAAAGGGCTGGAGATCAACATGGGGGCGGTGATTATCTCCGCCATGAAGAGAGCTCGGTTGCATCAGGGGCACAGATACGGATTTGGTGGGCTACTCACCACCTTCCTGAGGGGCCTAGATGTTGAGGAAGAGGCCCTTGACTACATCCTGCAGATGGAGCGACGGGCCTTAGATGTCACTAAAACTAAGGCTCCCGACACCACCCATGGGCCAGTGCTTACACTAGGCGAGCGACATGCTCGTGATGATCAGTACATGGCTCGCATGTACGGGATGTAGATGCTCTAGCTGAGGATAGGCGGGAGGCCGGCAATAGAGGAGGAGCTGTGGCAGCTCGAGCTAGACTACCCTTTTGGCGAAAATGCCAGGGATCTATGTCGAGTGGGGCCAGCATTTGTAGAGCCCACGGATGATGATGTCCCCACGGACGAGGAGACATGTCGGGAGGACTCCGATGTGGAGTGCGATGATGACGATGGGGGTGATTAAGATATGGGAGATGAAGCAGTAGCACCTGATGAAGAAGTGGAGTATTTTGATTGATCAGGGAGTTCCACCACCCAATTTTTGTGCTATTTTAATTTTTTTTGTGAACACTGGGGACATTGTCCGAGATAAGTGTGGGGTGGGAGTAGTTAGGTGCTGGTTGTACTGTTTTGTATGTCCTAATCTGTTGTTGTGGTGTAAACACAATTTTCTGACCCTATGATTTGTGATTGTAAGTTGTTGTTCTGTATTGTAAATATATGTGAAACTTTCGTGTGTTCCTGAATGCGCTAGATGAGTTTGTACATATGTTTGTTTATCGAATTGATCGATATTTTTAAAATTGAAATGATCGATATTTTTAAAAAAAAATTCAATTCTTGGGTTTCTCGGTGTTTGTTTTCGATTCTTTTACCGAGAATAGTCCCATTGAACCGAAGTCCTAGTTAGTGACCGTTCCTTATGATGGATGGATGACGATCGTCTTAAGGGAAATGTAGTCATTAGGAGGAGATTTTTTTTTAATTTTTTCCAGTTGATTTTCTTTTGTAGGTTGCATCCCAAAACTTGTAGTTACTTTATGGTTGCGGAATTATGGTTGCGTGTTGTACATGATATTTAAAATGCAAATGTGATTCGTGTGAAAGCATGCAACTTTGTAAATATGTTGAGATACCTAGGCCGTAGAGTTCGATTCAGTGTGATTGAGGCTTAATGTTTGAATTCCTGTAATTAGCTGATTGAAGAGTCTGTGAAGACATCTTTAATTGAGCATGTGCAATAAGTGTGAAGTGAGATTTTGTTATTCCATGCTATTTTGAAGTGTCTAGAACTTGTCTGGTGTGTGTACAAAACGAAATGAAGGAGGTGTATTGTAGGAAAGGATGTAGGCATTTCTTTGTTTTTAACCGTAAGTTTCTATTTTTCATTATCGTACCCACCTTGATCGTATACCCTAGTCAGCCTGTTGAGCCTTTAGCCTATTATTTTTTTCTTTTGTCAAAAAGTGTAAACCGAGCTTAATCCCTTCTTTTCATTAGCCGTAAAGTTGATCCAAAACTCTTAAGCGCTTAAGAAGAGAAAATAATTTTCCCAAAGTGTCAAAAGAGTGAGAATGGTGAAAAGAAAAGTAAAGCAGAGAGATGAAAGGAAAGAAAAGGTTGAAGGTGCACTTGTTATAAATAAACTATAATGAAGGTGTATGAATAATCTTTGTTGTGGTGTCAATGGTGCTTAATAAGATGGGCCAAACTAAAGAAAAAATTCAAGAATGGGAGGATGAAGAAGGAAACAATGTCCATGAGTTTGATGGGATGTGTTGAAAAGGCGCTTAAGAATACTAGTGGCTATTATGGGCTAGCCCAATATTTACTAGTTCCGTAGCTTCCATTACAACCCGTTAAAGTCCTACGTGATCTTACATCATACTTCTTTATATTAGTGGAGTAGTACACTAAAGGCAAGCTTATGGGTCATGACATGATGCATGTGAATTCTTTTGGGAGAGAGAGCAAAATTGTGTTTATATGCCCCTGCTTGAAATTGTGTGAGTTCATATGATCAAAAAGGGGAAAATTCTCTTGTATTGTGAGGGCACATGCTTGATGAGAGATTAATTTTCGTGTCGGATGTCTTGATCAGCTGATTTGCATGAGTTTGCCAATATCGACAGTCGATTCTTAAGTCTAGGAGGTCTTGATGTATTGAAGGTCATTGCATTGATAGTACCATGCATGTTTTCTTGATGATTTGCTATATTGAATAATCGGTATGACCGTAAGCTAAATTGTCGACCCAAAGTAGCGAGGGTGGGATGTAAATTGCATGAGGTGTAAGATTGTTGTTCGAGGACGAACAAGGATTTAAGTGTGGGGTAAGTAATCTTGGGCAAATTTATATGCCCAAGTGATACTCAAAGGTGTCATTTTAGCCTTGTTTATCTATCAATGTTTATACATTCTCATGTAATTGGTAATAAAATGTGAATTTATACTTAACAACATGATTAGAATTGTTTTTCAGGTAAAATGTAATTTCAGGAAGCTAAAATGAATGTTGGAAGAGATCGGGGTTGGACTCGGATGTGAGCAAGTGACAAGGCATTGGAAAGCACAAAATAAAGGGGCTCCGCGATGGAGCCGTGTCACGCTGCCATCGCGGAGGCCTTCTTCCTGGAGAGGGAATTTTCAGCTTATTTCCACTGAGGGTTCACGATGGGTCCGTGGCACGGTGGCCTGGCTCCGCGTTGCACGCCATGCCACGTTGGGCCTTATTCCCTGGACCCCCAGTTTCCAGTGAGGGTCCGTGTCGGTGGCGTGTCACGGAGGCAGTGCTCCGCGATGCACTCTGTGACACGTTGCTTGTTATTCCGAGAAAAATTCCCACAAGTATAAATAGAACACTTAGGTTCATTTTTCAATATTCTGACTTGGTGGAGCAAGAACGTGGGTTACAGGCAGTTGAGGGGACGAAATTATCAGGGTTTTTTCTCTCTTTCCTTCTCCTTGAATTCAATTTCTTGTATGTTTAACACTCATTTAACGATGTTTAATCCACAAATGAGTGCCTAATTCCTCTTCTTGCTGAGGTTAAGAATACTTGTAATGAAATGTGATAATTGATTCTTTGGTTTTTCATCTTTTCTTCCATGGTTGTTCTATTGATTCTTGTTCTTACTTCATTAATGTATGGCCTACGTTAATGTATATCTAAAAAGTCTGGTTTCACTCGAGAGAGCAAGAAATTGGAAAGTTGTGAATTAATAGGATATGATCCTTTCTTAGTTTGGGAAAATTGAGAATTGATTTACCTTCAGTATAGAAATATACCTGAAAGTCGTATTAGTCAATTTAGGAATCGGTTTTGTATGGCTAGAACATGAATTGCATTTAATCACAGAAATGTAGGTGGATGGTTCATGATTTTTAAGTGGGGTTAAATATGAGAGTTTTAATCCCTTGGCAATAATTCTTGACTAGCAACCGGAGGAAAAGGCTAACCAAATTATATCGCCAATTAATTTCATTACATGTTCGTTAACCTCAGCATGCTCACATTCATAGTCAGACTCACATTAGGTAATAGTTTTAGACTTAGCATAATTATTAGAAATCGAAATATTAAACTCTTGGTTACACTGTTGTCTGCATTTTTAGAATTGAAATATAGTACACTTGAGCAGATTGCACTTCATCCCAGTCCCTGTGGGATCGATACTTGGCTTACTTAAGCCACTTTACTACTTGTTCGACCACGTGCACTTGCGTGTATTTATATACCCATATAACAAAAAGACCGAACAGTGGGGCTACTAGAATTGCCGATTGTCAAGATGAAAGCTTGGCAACTTGGCTCTGAAGAGCCTTCAAGTTCTCGCGGAGGCTCTCAGTGTCAGTTTGCTCGGTCATGCGCTCATTGAAGCAACTCTCAAAGCTAACTAGTCAAGCATGTACGACCCATGCAGCCACCTCAATCTCAGCCTTGACCTAAGGCTTCACATTCTCCATCATAGACTCTACCTTTTTCTCAACTACGGTTAGTCTCTTGGCCAATTTTTTAAGAAATTTCTGAGGCACTAGCATGTATCCGACTGAAGTTAGGCTTGAAAGACCCATAGGTGGTGCGTCGGAGGTGCTGGGAGCTACCTTTGAATGACCGACGTTTGTAGCCACTATCTCGTCCTACTCCTATGAGGTGGAGGCATTTACCTTCTTGCCCCCAATTGCCCGTGGTGCCAGGACTGCGGTAGAAAGTCGTGCTCAGCTTACCAGGATCTTTTCATCCCGAATTAAGCCAATATATGTTGTTCGCTATCCTCCAATCAGTCGATCCTCACATAATGCACTTTGATACTTATCTCCAAACACAGCATGAATACGAGACTCAAGAATAGGATGGTAATGCTCAATCCCATAGCCCGATCCCCGATCTCCTTTGCAATGAACCTCAGGATATTGATGGTGTATCTGGACATGATACACGCCACCAATGCTGCCCTGTCTACACTGAGGGTATTTTCATTAACGGTCTGAGCCAACCGGTTGCAAACTAATGTCTAGTAGGCTTTTGCTATGAAGTTTAATGAATTGTTGGTTACCTGCTTTCCGCTAGTGACCCATTTTGCTTCCTCTTTGTCCTCAGATATAACCCCAAACAGTAATTGAATCTACCTTCTCCTCCCATTAATGCCTAACTACTTGATCTTTTTCATAGCATCCACCCGATAGTCATACTTTGTGTAGTGTGTGGTGGTATGAACTGGGGCTCATTTAATACCCGAGAAATAGTGTGCTCGGATATGTCAACAGTTCGGCCTTGTACCATGACGCTCTGATATTTTGGTTGATCTTTAAAACTTTGCCTTTCCTTTGATTTTTGTTGCGTGGTCGCAAATAATTACTATAGATCTCCCGAATTTCTTTGAAGTGTATCAATCCGGGGTCCTATCCATCCAATCGAACCCATAGTTGCTAAATATTTGCTTCATCTCCTCCACCTTATTTAGTGCATTGGTGAGGATCCACAACTATACTTTATTACTTTTCTTGGGTTTTTTCTTGGCGGTGAGAGCGATACCGTGTTCATAGATCTCCTGTGCACCTGGTACTCTCCATCGAATGGTCCAATTCTCTATAGATGGAGTCTTCTCTTGCTCGGCATTGGCTACCTCATTCTTGAATCCAAACTCACTATCTCCATTACTGGATTTGACCTCCTCGGACCCCTCATCATCATTAGATCTACTACTAGACTCTTTGACTCTTTCCTCAACTCCCTCCTCAGATTGGGGAGCACCAACAGATATGGCAGTGGCCGCCTTGACCTAGGTTTTAGCTTTCTCCCTATTGGTTCGGTCCCATCGATGTAAGATATAGACTCTGTATTCCTCCAATGAATGACTAGGTGTGTTTCCAGCATGTTCAGATTCAGAGGATTCATCTAACAATGCCCTCCCAATGGTTGCTTTGGATGCCTTCCTCTTCTAGGTCATTGTACCTATGGAGAAAAGTGGTAAGAATTACAAATCTGAGAAAAAAAAAGTAAGACAAATTCCTCTGTAATTTTTCACGGGTCTACAGTACAGGTCGTACCTTAAGGTATGATCCGTACTAAGACTCGTAATGTCTCAGATCAAAGTCACGACTCTGAGGTATGGCTCATACCATGAAGGTATGATCCGTACCATGAGTCGTATGAGGATGCCCCTTATCTATTTTTTCATGCATTTTGAGGACTCACAGTTGTTGCACAAGTTCACATAAGCACATAGGTCTTTGTAACACCCCTGGAGTTCCTAAGACAAGACTCGGAGTTAGATGGAGTTCAGCAAAAAAACCAGTAGAAATTTTCCTCAAAACTAATCATGGAACGACTCGTTAGGTAACCTAACGGTAGTGGTCAAACCCATGAGGAGCAGTCAAGAAGTGCAGTAGGTCCAGCGACCACGAATGACCTGATGATTCTTCGTTTCTAGTAAATACTCGTCAGGGCAGTCGTGGGAAGGAGAAGCAGCAAATCGTGAGCTTCAATGGAAACGTACAACCCAACGAGTTGTGAGGCAGGCAATGACTCGTTAGGTCAGTTGTCTGGTGGAGGCTAGAGATCTTGGATGGGGTTCTAGTCAGTGGGGATAACGAAAGGTGGTCACGAGTTGTCATGTTAGCTAATGACTTGTGAGGTGAGCCATCGGCTTATTCGAAGGAATTTTGAGAACTCATCTGGTGTACTCCACGACAAGGCCCCTTGAGTCGTTGTCAACCCCATGACTCGTGGAGTGCCTCATGGAGACTGGCAGGAGGAACTTTTCCTGTATTTTTCTAGGGGTGTTTTCATAAAATCCTACACTTTTAACTCCTAAACTATGCCATTTTTAGTACCTAATGGGACATTTTTATGGGGATATCTTGCCTAAACCCTCATTCTATCACCAAAACACTCTCAAACTCTTCTTCCTCCTCCCTTTCTAGATTCAAGGATTCATCAAGGGTTCCTCAAGGCTACAAGGTGCAAGTTCAAGTGGGGGTTTCTTATTGAATCAGGTATGTGGGCTTTTCAACAAGGATATCTTTCCATCCTTGTGCCCCAAAATGTTTTATAAAAACCCGATTTGAAATATTCTAGAAAAGCATTACCTAGGGTTTCGATTGATGGGTGATTTCTCCTATGCCTTCTATGAATTTTAAGACCCATTAGGATTAAAAGATAATTATTCTTATGGGATTATTCTAATATCTTAAATTATGTGTTAAATGGTGAAAATGCATGACTTTAGGATTTCCTTCATATGATAGCTTAAAACTTTGATTGGGATTTTGTTATTGTTCACTTGATTATGCCAAGAACTTTTATTCATGCCTAAAATATGTGAATATCATAAGAATTCCCTTAAAACTAGAACACATGATTTGATAGATATGATGAGATGAGATAAGAACTTATGAGCTTGATCAATGGAAAGTATATATGTGTTTTCGTTATGTTTCGATGTAAATGTCTTGGGCATAAGGTGAACCTATGATAACGGCATAATTATCGTATCCTTTTTATGAATTGGAGTAAGTTTCGAAATGGGTTCCAGGAAATGAATATATTCTTCTATCATGATCTCGTGGTACATGTTTAATGTAAGAGTTAACTACGTGGTCTTTCCATAAATTTAGAATATGTGAATCAATGTCTAATATGTTAAAGTGTGGATTGGACCTATGGATCCTACATGACTCTATGTTATACGTCATATGTTATGAACTCGGAATGTGGATGTTTTGGAAGTGTGTAAAGTATGATTTGAATCTATAGATGTCTGTAAAATGTAAGATGTGAGGATTAAATGATGGTTTGGTACCATGGCAATATAAATTATGATGATAAAGCATGAGAATGATCCATCAGACGTTTGGGCTTGTTGTTAGTGGAAAGAATCCCTAATACTTTCTAAACGAATGTTGTATGATGAAATTAGTAAATGCTCATGTCTCTGATTAATTGTATAAGATTAGACTAGATGAACAATGTTAGATCAATATTCTTCATGTTCTAGTCAGTCAGGGATTCTCATTAGCAGAGAATGTCTCCCTTAGCTCAGTCAGGGATTCTCATTAGTAGAGAATGTCTCCCTTAGTTTAGTTGGGACTCTCCATAGTTGAGAATTTTTCCCTTAGTTCAGTCAGGATTCTCATTAGCAGAGAATGACTCCCTTAGTTTAGTTGGGACCCTCCATAACTGAGGATGTTTCCCTTAGTTTAGTTGGGATTCTCATTATCAGAGAATGACTCCCTTAGTTCAGTTGGGACTCTCCATAGCTGAGGGTATTTTCCTTAGTTCTGTTGGGATTCTCATTAGTAGAGAATGACTCCCTTAGTTCAGTTGGGACTCTCCATAGCTGAGAATGTTTCCCCTAATTCAGTTGGGACTCTCCGTAGCAGAGAATGACTCTCTTAGTTTGTGTTATCAGTTTGGCTCAGTTCCATATAGTTTAAACTTCAAGTTAAATCGAATATAACAGGATGCAGTCTCAGTTATCAGGAGATGGCTAGTACAGTACATGATATCAGTTCAGTTTCATCTTTCAATATAGTATATGTTCAGTACATGACTCTTATATATGTGTTTGATGATGCTTCAGTAGATGAGTTCAAATAAAAGCGTCATGTAGATATATATATATCTTAGACAGAGTTGTGGCATTCTAATTTAGTGATATGTCGATGCACTCAGTTTACTTAATTTCTATACTTGCATGTTTTAGTTTGTTTACATTTCCCGCATGCTCAGTACATTCAAAGTACTGATCGAATACTTTAAGCTCTATATCATTTCATGATATAAATACAAGTTTTCAGACTCAGCCACGTTGTCAGATATGCTCCTTTCCCATCTCAGCTACTTATAGTGAGTCCTCATCTATTGAGGACGCGATTTATGTTTTCTATTTCTTTTATATTTCAGTTTTCAGTCCTTAGCAGTTAGCTATAGACCTGTCCTAACAACTCATCAGTTTAGTAGAGGCTTTCAGACTTGTATAGACAGTTTTAGTGTTGTATCAGAGTTTATGAGAATTACTATTTTGAGGTTTTTAATGAGACTCTTTTAGTTAGCTTCGCTCAGTTATGTTTCGGTTAGCTGTATTTATTGTTAAGTGTTATGCTATGACTATGCCATGAGTCGACTTGGAGCCTTCCAGTGTTCCCTGTCCTGTGTCTCGATCCGGCCCTATATTCGTGTAGTGAAAGTCTTTTACCCAAACTCAAATAATAATCACTTACTTGAAGTTTTTTGTAAATCTGGCTCAACATCGAGTGTTAATCAGTGATTAGGGGTTGAACTTGATTTTAGCAGTGTTAATCAAGCACAATGTTTGCTCAATTCGTTGTGATCTTGAGTTACGGGTGTGAGGGAATCGTAGGTGTGTTCGTGATTTATAGGTTTTGATTGTGTGGCAGACGGGTTGTGTTGATTTTGAAGTTTAAATAGCTTTTATGAAAGATTTAGAAAATCTGGGTCGAGTCAGGTCATTTTAAGTTATTTGGCCCATTACTACTCGTACCATGAGTCGTTGGAAGGTCCTAGGACTCGTCCCTGAGACTAGTAGTAGAGTTGTTATGAAAACTTAAATGTGGACCTACGAGCAAATCATAGGACTCATACCATGAAGGTACGACCTGTACTGCGAATAGTAGGTTGCTTTGAATTGAAGGTCCATACTTTACATAGTTCAACACTACAATGAGTGCTACGACTCGTACAATGGAGTTACGAATCATAAGTATCATGCCCAGAAATCGGGATAGTGTGCAACTGGCACTGGATTCATGATTGATCGAGAAGCGAACTATATGACATCTGTAATTGTAACCCTTAGGCCCTCTAGGCCACCTGTCATAATCAACTGGAGTAAAACCTGGACGCATAAGGTCTCAACAATACAAGGTAAAAATCTAAAATGCAACCAAGGCAATGAGTATGCTAAACCAAGCAACAATAAGCCAACAAGGCCACAAACTAAATAACACTGTACAGACAGTCCACAAAGCCTCTAAAGAGTAAAATTTCTAATGGTAGGAATAGGGATCCGACCTATCCATAACTGCATCTCAAAACTCAAGCATCTAAGCCCTAGCTCCAGGAAGAAAGTACCATATCAACACATCCATTGATCTCATGAACTGCTACTGCAACTGGCAATCCCGACCTCTACCTACCTATGCGGCATAAATGCAGGTCCCCAAGTGAAGGGACGTCCGTACGAATGAAATACACCATTATGTAAGGACGAAACTATAAACATGAGATAACAATCCTTAATTACTGATTCAGCACATAACATATAATGGATAGATATAACCTGTTGCTTTGCAACCTGTAATTGATAACAACCCACTATAACATAAGTGAACTCAAGATAACTGAACCAAGAATAAGGAAGAGTAACAGTCTGGAATCCTGGGTAATCGAACCCTGATAATAACTCTATAATGAGGTGAAAATGTAATTAAGAAATGCATAAGAAAGAAACCATAATTATAATTCTAGCCACCAGGAAACCATAAATCTATATATAAAATTCGTCCAGCCGGTGTAACACACCGAGTTAAAATAGAAATATCTCCAGTCGGTGCACCACGCCGGGGAAAAATTAAAATATCTCCAGCCGGTGTACCACGCTGGGGTAAAATAAAAATATCTCCAGCTGGTGTACCACACCGGAGTAAAATAAAAATATCTCCAGCCAGTGTACTATAGCAGGGTAAAATAAGGATATCTCCAGCCGGTGTATCATACCGGGGTTAAATAAAACTAAATCTCAATCGCAATCATAATTGGAGCTAATGGGGCTCATACAGACTATCAGCATACTGACAACCACGAAATAGGCCGACTTAGTAACTATAACATGTGTACGATCTTACCACAACCCCAAATAATACAATTATTCCATACACATATAGGTCTTTCATTTAGCATTGAAAGACATACATATGATGTGAATGAATTCTAGGGAAGTTCTGTCATGACCCGAGAATACACCCGGATCATAGACACGAGACAAGGAGCCCCGAGAGACCCAAGTCAACCCATGGAATGAGCATATAACTAATTCATTCACATAAGGCGGAAAGCTTAGCTTAATAATCATGAACTAACTGAGAATCATAACATGAGATATAAGAAACAACAATACATGATCCAAACATAAATGGCTGAATACCATAAACAGGTCTGAAAGCCTCTAATCATAACGGAAGGGTTGAAGGGACAAAACCTCCACTAAACCCAACATTTCTGCAAACAAAAAAGTAGACACTATCCGAACATGAAGCCCTCGAATCATGAGGACTCACCAGTAAAAGCTGAGAGAGTAGCTGAGAGCAAGCTAAGAACGATGCTGAACCTGCGAACAAGATCTTGAAAATATGTGGGTCAGTACTTTGAAGGTACTGATTATGTAAGGTGTGCAAAACAGTACTTAAAAACATAAATGTTATAGGAGTGAGGACATCATGATCATAAGACTGAAATCGCAAGTATATCGTAAGGCTCAAGATTTCCAAAATATTCATAAACCTGTCATGATCGTAAAATGTGAGAAAAACATTTCATAAAACATAACTTGATCCAAAATAACATAATCATACATGTAATAAAACCATGAGGAACAATGAGGGATTTCTACAACTGATATACCCCATATGAGTACACATGTAGCCCGACCTATAAACCTAGTCAGGAGGTCATCCATACCTTTCCAAGGGTATGAACCATGAAAGGCGTGATATCACTCATGAAGGCCCCGTAGGGCATAGGGGACAGTCACTGAGGAGGTCCCTAACATAACCTATGGTGGCACGTAGTCTTTAGATTCAAGGCGTAACCTAGGCCCCGAACCTACTCAGTGTTAAGTACTACTCCCAAAACATGCAACGTGCTCATAGAAATTCATACATGACATGCATGGCTAGTTAAATCCTGATAATACATGCTTGAGAATTCATAATACTAGCCATGGAATTGGGCCCGTGAATCGGCTAAAATTGTAGTTCATAAATTATAAGTGACATGTGGGCATTGCCCATAATTTCAATCATGCTTGAAATGCCTAAATTTATGGGAACATGATCTTAATAACATGAATAGTTGAAGACATGCTTAAAATTTCCTAAAAAAACTCGTATTATGCTTGTGAAATCATCATGACCATGAACTTTACAAAAAAATTTCTTATTCTTGGGAATCTATACTTTTAGGGGGGTTAAGTCATAAAAATATTGAATAAACAAGTAAAATCAGCCCAATTAACTCGGAATTCAGAAGTTAGGCATACTACGCCAAGCTCATTACAAATTTTAAAAAGTCATGCAATTTGATAAAGACCCATAAAGTTTTGGTAACTTCAAACATAGAATTTCGGAGAAATTGGGCATGGGTAGGGACTAAACTACCCATTAAAAACCCCACATACCTGGAATTACTTTCTTCTTAACTCCCTTGAAACACCCTAGGTGGAAACTTGAAGAATTTGAGAAGAACCCTTGAATCTCCTCCTACTCCCTTCTCTAATTCTTGCGAATGCCAAATGAGACTTAGCATGAGTTTTTCCTCCTTAAAATATCTTGTCTCGACCTAAAAATGATGTGGTTTAGGGTCCAAAAGCATAGAAAATTCAAATTTTCCCTTAATGAAATTTTCCTGAAAAACAGTTCTGGTCCCGACCACGACTCGTACCACAAAGTCACGACTCGTGGTCACCTCTCGTGGTTACCTCACCACTTATCAATCTTATGAATCTGACCACAACTCATACTAGCATCCTACGGGTCGTACTATCAGTTGTAGTACCATCCACCCATACCAAACACGACTTAACCAAGACTCCCCATCACGACTCGTTGCTACATCCTACGAGACGTACCATGACCTGTGACGACTCACTCTAGCATCACTGAGAATTTCACCATGACTCCTAACCACGAGTCATTCCTACTTGTCACGATTCGTATGACCTCCCGTGATATGATCTTAGGCTCCCGAATTCATCACGACTTGAATCACGAGTCATAGGTCCTCACCATAATTCGTACCTCGAGTCGTCATTCCAGGTTTTCTGCAGTTTTCAACTTCAACTCCTTGGTCTATTCTTAGGCCTCTGCTGGGTTTTACAATATCTCCCACATGGAAGCATTCATCCTCGAATGTAAGAAACATGTAGCAAATAGAACATACAATTACCATATGCAAATACTGATCATTTAAGCCGAAAACCTACGGAATGACTACCGCCGAAAAAAACTACATTGTTGGACTTAATTAAGACATCACATTCATATATCATATCATAAAACAAACTTGCGCACATGAACGGAACATGAAAAACTGATTAGAGGTTTAGGGAAAAAACTGATACCTCAAACTGAAATTGGGCTAGTAGGGAACGAGTGGGGGTATTTAGCCATCATATCCGCTTTAGCTTCCAACATAGCTCACTCAACATGCCAATTTCTCCATAACACCTTTACTGAATCTGACGATCCAAGACTTCAATAGGAATTTCTTCATAATTGAGGTTATCCTTCACGCCAACACTTTCCACCAGAACCACCAAGGTCGGGTCTCCCATGCACTTTTTCAAGAGCGATATATGAAATACGGGATGAACTAAAGCAAACTCTGAAGGTAACTCTAACTCATAGGCAACCTTACCCACTCGTCTCATAATCCAATATGGGCCAATATAGCGGGGGATGATTTTCTCTTTCTTTCCAAATCTCATTACTCCCTTCATGGGAGATACCTTCAGAAATACCTAATTGTCGATCTTGAACTCAAGCTCCCTCCTCCTCACATTTGCATAAGACTTTTGTCAAACTTTTAGCCGTTTTCAGCCTTTCTCTTATTAACTGAACTTTCTCCATAGCCTCATGGACTGAATCTGGACCCACTAACGAAGCCTCACTAACTTCAAACCATCAAAAGGGCGATCTATGTTCGGGTGTTTGCTATATGGGTTAAAAACCGACACGCAAGTGCACATGGTCAAACAAGTAGTAAAGTGGCTAAGTAAGCCAAGTATCGAACCAAGGAGACTCTGGATAAGTAAAAATTGCTCAAGTATACTATATTCTATCTTACTTCTATATATGCTGACAACAACGTAACCAAAAGTTAAATAATTTTGTTTATAAATTATATACTAAAACTATAATCAAATATCTACTTTGAATTGAAACTATGGATATGAGCATGCCAAGGTTAAGAACAAGTAATGAACTTGATTATAATCATAATTTGGTTAATCTTCTTTTCCTGTTGCTAGCCAAGAACTTTAGCCTAGAGATTAAAACTCTCGTATTTAATCTCACTTAAGAATCATAAATCATCCGTCTACATTTCTGTGATCAAATGCAATTTATGACCTAGCAATACAATTCCGGTTCCTAAATTGACTAATACGGCTTTCAAGTATATTTCTATCAGGAAAGCACATCAAAACCCAATTTTCCCAAATCAAGTTAAGAACAATACCCTATTAATTCACAACTTTCCAATTTCGTGCTCTCTCGAGTGAAATCGGACTTTTTAGATGTACATTAATGTCGGCCACACACCAATGCAGTAGAAACAAGAATTAATAGAACAACAAGGGAGGAGAAGATGAAAAACCATATAATTCAATAATCACAATTCATCACCATTGTTCATAACCTCAGCAAGGAAGAGAATTAGCCACTCATTTGTGGATTAATCATCCTAAAACAAGTGTTAATCATACAAACAATTGATTGAAAGAAGAAAGAGAGAGAGAAAAACCCTGAGCTTTTTCGTCCCTCAACTGCCTGTAACCCACGTCCTTGCTCCACCAAGTCTGAATTTTGAAAAAATAAACCTAAGTGTGCTATTTATAGTAGTAGGACTCTTTCCCGGAATAACAAGCAATGTGTCACAAAGTGCATCGCGGAGCACGGCCTCCGTGACACGCTACGGACGCGGAGCCCCTCTGGAAATCACCCGAAATCGGCCCAGGCAGCACCCTGCCGCGTTGGCAGCGTGTCACGCTGCGTGGGCACCGCGTTGGCAGCCCTTGGTCGCGGAGGCCACCTGTCGTGGCACGTTGCCAACGCGCAGGTGGGCTGTTGTGAGCGGCCTGCCTGTCATGGCACGTTGTCGACGCGCCGGTGGGCTTTTTTGTGCCTCCTCTTCGCGTGTTGATTCCGTTTCCAAGCCTCTACCTCACCAACTCATGGATTAGTTGCTCAAAAGTCATCAAAACCTACAAAACAAAGGCTAATCATGTTGGTTAGCACATATCTTTACTTTATCTTAAATTACATGAAAATGTATACAATAATCTTAGATAAACAAGACTAATTTAAGTCGTAAAGTGTATCTTGGGCATATATTTTTGCCCGTGATCATAACCCCACACTTAAAGCCTTGTTCATCCTCGAACAACCTTTTACATATCATGCATATGGAGACTTCAACATAACTAATTTATCAAGAGAATTCAAGTTACGGCTATAATCATTACGTAAGATACAAGCTAAAAATAGAGCATGCATGATTTGATCATTGAAATGAAGTACAACTATGTTAAGACTTCTTAACCTCAAGAATCGACTCTCAATTTTAGCAAACTCATGCAAATCAACTGACTAAGAAATCCCACATGATTTATATCCTTCATTCAACATGTGCCCCTCATAGAAAGAGAGTTACCCAATTTCACATGCAAAAACAATTTTTATATCACAACATGTGTGGGTATATGAATAGAATTAGGCTCACTCTCACAAAGAATTCACATGCATTATGTAATGACCCATAAGCTTGCCCTTAGTGTTTTATTCCACTAATTTAAGGATGTGTGAATGTAAGATCAAGTAGGACTTTTTAGGTTGTAATGTAACTCAGGTGCGGGTAGGTACTATTATGATCAGTAATAGTGACTATCTTTCCTAAGCGCTTTTAATACATCACGCCTTAATTACGAACTTCCCTTCCCTTACTTCACCTTTTTCTCCTTTTAGTTTTCTTTTTCCTCTTTTGTTCCCCCATTTCTTTTGACACTTTTAGCTTATTAGTAAGGAGTACTTAAGCAATATATTTCATTCATTTCTTTTCTTACTCCCTACTAATAACCAACCATTTTCACACAAATGCACCTTTTTCCTTTTCTCAACTATTTACAACTTGCTATTTTTCCTTCTTTTTCATTCTTCTCACTCCTTTACCATTTCGGATTTTTCCCTTAAGCGCTTTGGAGTTTTGGTTCAATTTCAAGGCTACTGAAAGAAAAAGGATTAAGCTTATGTTGCAGCTGTCAAAGAATAGGCTCAAGGCTCAATGGGGTTAACTAGAGTTAATTTTTCAAGGTAGGTATAATGAGGGATAAAAGTTTGGTTCATTCAAAGAAATGCCTAAATCATCTCCTACAATTCACATCCTTCATTTCGTTTTATATACACACCAGGCAAGTTCTAGACATCCACAATAGCACAGAATACTCAAAAACCTTACACTCATGGCACATGCTCAAATCAAGACACAATCAGTAGACCCTTACTCAGCTAATCCCAAGAATTAAGAATTAAGCTTCCATCATATTGAGTCAAACTCAAGAGCCTAAGTGTCTCGAACAAAGTTATACACTTGCATGCTTCACACTGAACATACTTGCCTCTTACAACCATGTATAGCACATAAAAAGAACATCAAGCACCAATTAGTTATGGTTTCAAAAACCCAAAACCTATCGACTAATTTTCCTCAAGACGGTCGTCATCCATCCATCGTCGGAAACAGTCCCTAGCTATGACTAAAAACTTTATATACAGACCAAGGAAAGAAAAAGAAAAATTTTATTCTTCAGTTCAAATAGCCCCCGTCGGAAAAGAACCGAAAAGAAAAACCAACGGGTGATGAAGTCATGCTTAATTCACAAAAATTTTTCAAATTTTTCAAATTTCTCACAAGCATTACATTCACCAAAAATCGTTAAGCACAACAAAAATTTTTGAAATTTCCCTTGAAATTTCCCTCACCCCACACTTAAATCATGCTATGTCCTCATAGCATCAAATTAAAATTTAAAAAGGGTGAGAAATACTCCCTGAGGCCTTTAGGCCTAGCTAGCAACATGCCTTTCTTCAACTTTGCACAAGTGGGTGTTCAACCCCACACTTTTTCTCTTCCATGCTTGTTAGCTTCCTCCTCCACGGGTACTCAGACTTCCCCTCCTTCTGCGCTTAACTTTCCACCAAAACAACACAAGATGAAAATAAACAAAAATTAACTCAATTGCAAGAAATTAAAATGGTACCTGTGGTACCCTTGGGTTGCCTCCCAAGCAGCGCCTAAGTTTACGTCGCGGCACGACGTACCAAGTTTCACCACTTTTTCCTCCACCTTGAGGATATGAATCTCACCCCTAATTTCTTTTCTAATTTCCTCTTATGTTCTAGGGGTGGTGGTGAAAAATTGTAAGGACCAAGCAGTAGATGTTGCCGTTTGCATTTATTGGTCCTTAAGTAAGAGAAGTCATTTTGGCTCTCTGAGTTAGCAAATTTCAAAATATACGGGGCTTGGTCCTCCTCTAGACATTTCTCTATAAGCTTGGAAGACTCTACTTCTATGTTGTCAACCAAACTTAATATCGAAAAATGCGTCGAGTGTGGTCCAATACACCTCAACTCTGAAACTGCATTATGCTTGACCTCCTTACTTGCATACACCTTCTCAGCATCGACATCTATGTCACCATTAAAGTCAACTGGGGGATACTCTATCTCTTCTTCCAAGAATGAATTTTCCATAAGTGTGAGCCCATCACGGGGACACTCAAGAGATTCTAATTGTTGGGCTTCATCCAAAAATTCACCCTTGTCGTCCTCTTGTAGTTCCTCTTAAATATCGGCTAAAGTTGTTACCTGCAATTTATCACAAGCTTCAGCCTCAGCAATCATCTCTGTGAATTTGACGCTCATCCTTTCTAGAGCCTCTGCATTCTCTTCTTGCTGAAATCTCAATACTGCCATCGCCTCCTTCATTGCTTCTGATTGCTCCAAGAGTTGTTTAAGCATGTCTTCTATTCGAGCTTGGTGTTCCAAGTCCTCATTTTCAGCATGCCTATATTCAGGAAAAACAACAGAAGGATCATAGTAGGGGCTTGGGGGAGGGGAATATGCATTCAGACAGCCATCCCAATGGCCATCTTGACCACCACATATATTGCACGTGTTACAGTGTTGCCACGAGTGGTGTCCTCCGCAATTCAGACAAGATTCATTAAAATATGAGTATCCACCATTTATACCATTTGTATTCCAAGATGTCATGTCAACAAGGGTATACGAAAAAGAAAAAAAATATAAAATGAAAAAGAATTAAAACAAACAGTAAGACCAAGTTGTCAGCACTAAGAAAAAAAATATAGTAAATTTACACTTAACACAATTTCACCAATTGCCTAGTCTCCACGGCAACGGCGCCAAAAACTTGTTCGGGTGTTTGCTATATGGGTTAAAAACCGACACGCAAGTGCACGTGGTCAAACAAGTAGTAAAGTGGCTAAGTAAGCCATGTATCGAACCAAGGAGACTCTGGATAAGTAAAAATTGCTCAAGTATACTATATTCTATCTTACTTCTATATATGCTGACAACAACGTAACCAAAAGTTAAATAATTTTGTTTATAAATTATATACTAAAACTATAATCAAATATCTACTTTGAATTGAAACTATGGATATGAGCATGCCAAGGTTAAGAACAAGTAATGAACTTGATTATAATCATAATTTGGTTAATCTTCTCTTCCCGTTGCTAGCCAAGAACTTTAGCCTAGAGATTAAAACTCTCGTATTTAATCTCACTTAAGAATTATAAATCATCCGTCTACATTTCTGTGATCAAATGCAATTTATGACCTAGCAATACAATTCCGGTTCCTAAATTGACTAATACGGCTTTCAAGTATATTTCTATCAGGAAAGCACATCGAAACCCAATTTTCCCAAATCAAGTTAAGAACAATACCCTATTAATTCACAACTTTCCAATTTCGTGCTCTCTCGAGTGAAATCGGACTTTTTAGATGTACATTAATGTCGGCCACACACCAATGCAGTAGAAACAAGAATTAATAGAACAACAAGGGAGGAGAAGATGAAAAACCATATAATTCAATAATCACAATTCATCACCATTGTTCATAACCTCAGCAAGGAAGAGAATTAGCCACTCATTTGTGGATTAATCATCCTAAAACAAGTGTTAATCATACAAACAATTGATTGAAAGAAGAAAGAGAGAGAGAAAAACCCTGAGCTTTTTCGTCCCTCAACTGCCTGTAACCCACGTCCTTGCTCCACCAAGTCTGAATTTTGAAAAATAAACCTAAGTGTGCTATTTATAGTAGTAGGACTCTTTCCTGGAATAACAAGCAACGTGTCACGGAGTGCATCGCGGAGCACGGCCTCTGTGACACGCTACGAACGCGGAGCCCCTCTGGAAATCACCCGAAATCGGCCCGGGCAGCACCCTGCCGCGTTGGCAGCGTGTCACGCTACCTGGGCAGCGCGTTAGCAGCCCTTGGTCGCAGAGGCCACCTGCCGTGGCACGTTGCCAGCGCGCAGGTGGGCTTTTGTGAGCGGCCTGCCTGCCGTGGCACGTTGTCAACGCGCCGGTGGGCTGTTGTGTGCCTCCTCTTCGCCGACGTTCGCGTGTTGATTCCTTTTCCAAGCCTCTACCTCACCAACTCATGGATTAGTTGCTCAAAAGTCATCAAAACCTGTAAAACAAAGGCTAATCATGTTGGTTAGCACATATCTTTACTTTATCTTAAATTACATGAAAATGTATACAATAATCTTAGATAAACAAGACTAATTTAAGTCGTAAAGCGTATCTTGGGCATATATTTTTGCCCGTGATCAATCTACACCTTCGCCCATAAAGAGCCTCGAACGGTGCCATCTTAATTTTTGAGTGCTAGCTGTTGTTGTAGGCAAACTCAATAAGAGGCAAATGCTCATCCCAACTACCCTTGAAGTCAATAAAACAAGCTCTCAACATTTCCTCAAGAGTCTGGATAGTCTGCTACGCCTGACCATCTGCTTGCAGATGAAATGTCATGCTAAGCTTAACCTGGGTGCCAAGTACCATTTGAAAAGATCTCCAGAACCGAGAGGTGAACTAAGTACCTCTATCTGATATAATGGACTAGGGCACTCCATGCAATCTAAACAACTCTCGGATGTATAACTTAGCATAATCTTTTGTTGAATCGGTGGTTTTGATCGGTAGAAAATGTGCAGCCTTAGTCAACCTGTCGACCACAACCCAAATGGAGTCATACTGTGTACGAGTGCGGGGTAAACTTGTTAAAAAGTCCATATTTATTTCTTCCCACTTCCAAGTAGGAATGCTTATATATTGGAGCTCACCCCCCGGTCTTTGATGCTCGACTTTCACTTGTTGGCAATTCAGGCAATTGGCTACGAATTCTGCAATATTCCTCTTCATGCCATTCCACCAGTAGATTTCCCTAAAGGAATGATACATTTTGGTGGCACCTAGATGGATAGATTATCTGGATCCATGAGCCTCATACAACATCCGACTCCTCAGGTCCCCCACGTTCGAAACACATAAGCAATCCTGATACCGAAGCACACCATCTCCCCCTTTGGAGAAGATTTCTACCTTTGATTTTGGACAGCTTCTTTCAACTTTACAAATATTGGATCTTCATCTTATTTATCCTTCACATCGGTTACCAAGGATGACTCTGACCCGTTCTAAACTACTACCCCACCATCAGTTGAACCAACTAATCTAACTCCCAACCGTGCAAGTCGATGTACCTCCTTTACCAGCTCCTTCTTATCTTCACTCACATGTGACACAATTTCCATAAAAAGTCTACTAAGGACATCTGCTACTACGTTGGCCTTACCCGGGTGGTAAAGGACACTCATGTCGTAGTCCTTAAGTAGCTCCAACCACCTCCATTGCTGAAGATTTAGTTCCTTCTATGTAAACACATATTGTAAGCTCTTGTGGTCTATGAATACATCTACATGAACCCCATACAAGTAGTGTCACCATATCTTTAAAGCAAATACCACTGCGGCCAACTCAAGATCATGGGTTGGGTAATTTTTCTCGTGAATTTTTAGCTGTCTTGAAGCATATGCTATGACTTTCCCATGATGCATCAATATAGATCCCAATCCGACTCTCGAAGCATCAAAATATACCACAAAGCCATCGGAACCCTCCAGTAAAGTCAACACCGGTGCTGAAGTGAGTCTGGCCTTCAATTCCTAGAAGCTCTTCTCACAAGCCTCCTAGCATTGGAACTTCACCTTTTTCTGAGTCAATCTAGTCAGTGGGGCCAGAATGGATAAGAAACCTTCCACGAACCTCTGATAGGAACCCGCTAATCCTAAAATGCTCTTGATCTCCAAAGTGTTTACTGGTATGGGCCAGTTCTTTATCGCCTCTATTTTCTGGGAGTCCATCATTATACCTTCGCATGACACTACATGTCCCAAGAATGCAACTGATTTTAGCCAGAACTCACATTTGCTGAACTTGGCGTATAGCTGGTTATCCTTGAGGGTCTGAAGTGCTACCCTCAGGTGTGTAGCATGCTCCTCCTTGCTCCTGGAGTATATTAATATGTCGTCAATGAACACGATCATGAACATGTCAAGATATGCCTCAAATACCCTGTTCGTTAGATCGATAAAAGTTGCAGGGGCATTGGTTAGTCCAAAAGATATAAGAATGAAATCATAATGGCCATACCAGGTTCTAAAAGTAGTCTTTGGGATGTCGCTCTCCCGAATCCTGAGCTGGTGATACCCAGACGTGAGATCTATCTTGGAGAAATATTTGGTACCCTGAAGCTGATCGAATAGGTCATCAGTCCTCGGTAAAGGGTATCTATTCTTGATGGTGTCCTTGTTCAACTGCCTATAGTCAATACATATCCGAAGAGAACTGTCTCTCTTCCGAACGAACAACACCGGGGCACCCCATGGGGAATTACTCGGTCTAATGAAACCCTTATCCAACAAATCCTTCAACTGATTTTTTAACTCTTTCATCTCGGTTGGGGCCATTCGGTAGGGAGGAATTGATATGGGCTGTGTGTCGGGTAAAAGATCAATCTCAAAAGTAATCTCCCTCTCGGGAGGAACACCGGGTAGGTCATCTAGAAATACCTTGGGATATTCACATTCCACAGAGACTGATTGAATGGTCAAGGTCTCAGATGTGACATCCTTAACCCTAACCAAATGGTAAATACAACCCTTGGAAATCATTTTCCTGGCCTTGAGATAGGAGATAAAGAGACTTATAGGTACCGCTGAACCACCCCTCCATTCTAAAACCAGTTCACCTGGAAATCGAAACTCCACCGCGCGAGTTCTACAGTTAACAAAAGCATAACATGCAAACAATCCATGCCCAAGATGATGTCAAAATCAATCATAGCCAATTTTATTAAGTCTGCGAAGGTAACATTATACAATACTATAATGGGGCAACCTCTGTATACCCACCTTGCTACGGCCGAATCACCAACCCGAGTAGATACAGAAAATGCTTCTGACAAAATTTTAGGACTGACTCCAAAGTGACTATATATGTAAGGTGTCCAGAAAGAAAGTGTGCTCCCAGATCTTACAAAGCATAAGAATCAATATGAATTACTCGCAACATACCCGTAACCACATCAGGAGAAATTTCCTACTCCTGTCGAGAGCCAAGTGCATAAAATCGATTCTGGCGCTGGAGGCCAGCTGAACCATTCGAAGCACCCTACTGAGTCTGATGTGTCACTGGAACAGCTAAACTATCTGCTAAGTGCAGGCTCCACCACCCCCTGACCAGGCTGCGGGGCAATCCCTGAGTCTGTGTCTGAGTTTGCCACACCCAAAAATGGCATCTGAGCCCACCAAACATTTCCCTGGGTGATTCTTGCCACAGTTAGCACAAGATGGAAAAGTGCACTCTGTGAACATGCTATTCTGAACCATCAAACCTAAGGCCCTGCTCCTCTGATCGTCTCGAGGCATGGATGGGATACTGGCTGAAGATGGTGCTGATTTAATGGACCTGTGATAGGACTGCTGGTGAAGCTTTCCCCTTGGCCTTGGCTGGGAGAACCTGTGGCTATCAGTTATGGCCTTCTTGGCCTCTCTCTACCTCATATGAGCAGCCTCCATTTGCTGGGCATAGAGGACTATCCGTGGGTAGTACATATCCTGATGAAGCATAGTTGTTCTACTGTCCGTTTCCAGATACTCGGCTACTCCTTGCACGAATTTGCTCACCCGCGCCCTCTGGTCCATCACTGACTCCGGGGAATACATTGTCAAGCGAGTGAGCTCAAGTAAATATTCTAGCACCGTCATATTTCCCTATTTGAGGTTAAAAAATTTGGCTACTTTCAATTTCCTCATCTCCCGAGGGAAGAACCTGTCGAGAGAGGCCATGTGGAACTCATCCCAGCTAATAGGGCCAGCTCCCGCTGCCTTTCTGTCCTTCCATTGTTTGAACCAAATATAAGCGATCTCCTTCAGCTGATAAGAGGCCAAGTCAACGCACTCCTCATTCATCACCCCCATCACCTTAGTAACCTTCAAGATCCCTCCAATGAACTCGTATGGATCCTCGTCCACCTTTGCCATTGTGAACTCGAGAGGGTTCATCCTTAAAAAGTTCTTGATTCGGGCTACTGCTGCATTTCCGTTCTATGGAACATGCGCAACAGCTTGCTGGTTGACCTGAGGGGTCAAGGCCTATGCCAACATTTAAATAGCCGCCCGAAACTCGGCGTGGGCAGCTGACTCTGGTGCTTGGGGCACCTGAACCGGTGGGGCTTGGTGATGCCAATTATCATGGCCACCCTCGTGGCCTTAATCATTTATTTTCCTCCTTCCATTTATCCTTCTAGGAGACATAATTTTCTGCAATCGCAAATAGCGCAAATTAGAAGGATGGAGAGATTTTGACCGCACGATATAGATCATGAAAGAAGGGAACATTTCTGAAAACATTTAGTAGCTTCTTTGTCATAGGTGTGGCACGCTTCACACCCATGAAAAAGACACTACCTAATGCGGCTTTTAGACTCCCTAGGACACATCCGAACCTATTGCTCAGATACGAAGTTTATGACGACCCGAGAGTACACCCAGATTATAGATACAGGACAAGGAGCACTGAGAGACTCCAAGTCAACCCATGGAATTAGCATATAACTAATTCATTCACATAAGGCGGAAAGCTTAGCTTAATAATCATGAACTAACTGAGAATCATAACATAAGATATAAGAAACAACAATACATGATCCAAACATAAATGGCTGAATACTACAAATAGGTCTGAAATCCTCTAATCATAACAGATTGGTAGAAGGGACAAAACCCCCACTAACCCCAACATTTCTTTTAAAAAAAAGATACACATGATCTAAACACGACCGGAAGTGCATACGTGACCCATCTCAAGTTGTTCCAATCGAGGATGTACGAGTTACTGAAGAATTAGCCTACGAAGAGACTCCAGGTTCTATACTAGATAGACATGTTCGTAGACTGAGAACTAAAGACGCAGCCTCCATTAAAGTCTTATGGAGGAACATAATTTCAGAGGAAATGACTTGGGAAGCTGAGGAAGACATGAGGTCTAAATATCCTCACCTATTCCAGATTTGACCTAGGTTATACAGTTGAGGTGAGCTTGTGTTCAGATGCTACCTTATTGTTTATATAACTAGTATTGTTCAGTTTTTCACTTTTATGTTACAGAGTAATTATTTATAGCATCCTGTGAGATGCCAATGTCGAACTTTTCTGCATGTCAGGTTCCCAGATTGTACATATTACAGAGGAGACTCTATTGAAATTTTCTACCAATAGTTAAAAAGGGTAAGTCGTTGGAGCCTAAAACTACATTCGAGGATGAATGTTCCTAAGGGGGGGTGATGTTACACCCCGTAAATTTTCATAGTATGACCATCGTGTATGTAAGTATATTGAGAATTATAGCATACCACACACTTGGGAGAAGGCTCGGGGGGTAAATCTATTAGCGCGTCATTAAACGGACGAGAGGCCGAGATAGGGAGGTCGGGCGCGCTGGGCGCCACATTGGGCAGCCTGCCCTTGCACAAGCACTGGTGCATCAAGCCCCTAGTGTAGTGTAATGGGGACTGCGCCACACACCCCCTTCCAATGGCCAATTGTATATATAAGTCCCTCTTGATGGAATTGATTCATTAGATAAACTTCCCCTCGGCCAAAACAGAGTTCATACATGATTTCAATCCACTTTCCTTCGAATTACACCATCAAACTCTGTCTAAACAAAATTCTCCTTGGATAATGAGTCATAGGCCTACGAGAAGCATCACTGCAGATTTATTTCGTTAAAAGTGTGAGCCAAAACCCCGCTGAGGAAAGGTTGCCGAATTTACTTTAAAATGAGTCCTAATTGGCCACAGGAAATAGGTAAGCAATTCTACCTTATAAAATCTTGAGAATTGCTGAGTTTTTAGCTAAATTATTCAAAGTTGAAGTTATAGTCAATTCTATTGAAAGATATTGTTGTTTGCCGATTATTCATATTGAAACAGCCTCATTTTCTCAGCGTGACGACTACAAATTGGTGAAATTACTGACTTCAGGTTAGAATTGCTCGAGCGCTTAGAAATCGTTGAATAAGGTATGTTAAGGCTATCACTTATCAGCAAGTTATGTTCGTCATAGATTTAATGACCTGTTTATCTATAGTACTTTAGAGTAAACCAATTGTGTTTAGCTAATACAAATAGAACTGAGATGACAGTGATGACATAGTAACCCCCGTTAGAGTTAACTCTAGTTAGCTTAGTCTGTACATAGGGTGTTTTGTTGTCTACGGGACTATGCCCACAGGAGCAACATTATGTCCGAAGGGACCAAATTGAGGCCGTAAGGGGCGTATTGAGGTCTAGTCACCTCTAGACTCCTCTATGCTACAGTGCCATCATGACCCTCAGTCGAGCTTTACAGGAGCCCATACGGCTCAGATATAGTTACAGGATCCCAAACGGCTCAGATACATCCATAGGAGCCCAAATGGCTCAAATATAGTTATAGGAGCCCAGAAGGCTTACATACTGTTACAGGAGCCCGAACGGCTAAGACAAAGACACAGCTACAAGAGCCTAGAAGGCTCAAACCAAAAATAAGAGCCTATCAGGCTCAGATGCAGTTTCACAGGACGAGTACTCCCGAGTTACAGTATGCTTACGAACCTTTACTAGCCCAGATGTTAGGAGTGTGCATTTTTTTGCACTTTTTGGGGATTATGGGGGCCAAAGTAGGTTAGGCTTATGGGGGCCCGGTTAGGTTCTTGTTGTGCTTATACTTGCTAGTTATATTTCATATTGTGAAGCTATTCTAGTTAAATTCTTATTCTCCTTACTGATTACTTTCAGTCCTTCTAATTCCCTTACTCAGTTTTCATTACTGCCTTACATATTCGGTACATATTGTAGTAACACCCATCTTTGGGGCGCTGCATTACTTGCCTCTAGGTATGGTTAGACGTGATCCAGGACCTTCCTAGCTTCCAGTCAGAGTCAACAATCCAGTCAAATCCTTTTTTCCAGAGTTGATAGTTATAGAAGGTTTGTTATTTTATTGTATAGATTTTGGGTAGGTAGGGACCCTGTCCCGACAATTATTCCACTCTTAGAGGCTTGTAGACTATAGCTTCTCAGTTGTTAGTTGTTGTTGGCCATGTGGGGCCTGTGTATATTATTTTCTATATGGTGGCTGTGTGGGGCCTAGTGCAACTAGTTAGTTGGCGGCCTTGTCGGCCATAGTATGAGTATGATCGCCTATTTTTCATTTATATATAACTAGACAGATGGTGGTCTTGTTGGCCCACATAGGATCCCTTTTATCGTCTTGTTGTTGGGTTAGCTGTTTTATTTTGGAGGTATTGTGCGGCCTTGTCGGCCCAAGGCTGTGTTTACAGCTGAGATATAACTCTTTGTTTTATTGATTTTGAGTTGCTGGCAAGAATCAAAGGTGTCTATGCCTAGCCAGGTAAGTCTAGGTCCCACATTGGCAGTAGGTGTCAGTCATGCCTCCCAATGTGGGGTGTGTCAAGCTGTAATTACATGAACAAGGAAATCCATAAATATTAGCCAAAATTCACACTTAGATAATATAGTATACGACCTATAGTCTTGGAGAGTTTGTAACATTGCTCTCAGGTGATCCGCATGCTCGGCCTCTGATTGTGAATAAATCATAGAAGATGACTCAGAGTTTCTTGACGAATTTTGAGTATTCAAGAGACTTGAATCATGCCGCGACATTAAATCAGGCTCTTCTTGGGAGGCAACCCATGAGGAGGTTTAGTGAAATCTGAGTAACCAAACCACCTGCGTCATGCCACGACGTTAAATCGGGCACTTCTTGGGAGGCAACCCAAGTATCTTGACATATGCGTGTTCAGTGTGCAAGGGAAACAAAAAACTGGTTGGTGAAAATTGCAGAGTAGGACTGTACTACAAGCCTCAGTATGAACCATAGGATGATTGTACGTCTCATAGTCTTGTCTGTCGTGAAAAGCAAAGACTTATCCAAGTGCAGTTCATATTATTGTTGGTCATTACGAACCGCACCTCCAGGATATGAGTCATAGTACCCACTATAATGATGAACTAATATGAGTATAGAAGTGCAAAAATGCTAACCTATGAGTCATTGTATAGGTCATAGCACCTCGGTACGTCTCATACCACGCACTCATAGGTCCCTAGGTAAGTTCTTTAGTCTCGAGGTATGAGTCCATGGGATGAGTCATAGGTATGACCTATGACTCATGGTACGAGTCATGATGGACAATTCAAATGAAATAACCCAGCTAGCCCAACTCGACATGAATTTTTTAAAATTCTGCCATATCCTATTTAAATTGAAAATTGCGGATCTAAATTCCCACACAATGACAAACACAACCGACGATCACCTCCCCTCAATATTCAATCACCTGTAACTCACACACACAGTATTTGAGCTCAAATCTGTTCAAATAAAGTTGCACAAACTAGTTGAATTCTTAGCCCAAAACTGAAGCAAGCATATCAAGAACATAGCAAGTAAGTGTTAATGTTTCCAAATTGTGGTTGCTCTTGTGAATAGTAGTCATACCTTCACTATAAACTCTCCACTCATGAAAAGAAGTGGAGGAGAATGATCAGTAGGCCACATGGAATCTTGCATCATGACTGATGAAATTAAAATGCTCAAGGAATTCAAAATGTAAAATACGTAGTGTGTTCTTGGGGAATGATTCCTGTTGAGGATTGATTGGGTAGTTGAAAATTGGCAGATGTTTGATACATTGGGGTGGTTTAAGTCTGAGTACCCACCCCATAAATATGTATGCTTAAAAAAAATTGTATTGGCTTGCATATCTGATACCGCACAGGTTGAGGATAGGCTTCACGAGCCATCCTATGACTCGTGGTTTCATACCACGACTTGTAGGATGATTCATTAGGATTTTCCTAGTGATTAAGTTGGAGAATCATAGTACAGGACCTAGTACAACTCGTGGTATCTCACTATGAGTCATACCTAGGGGTCGTACCATAAAACAGTAAAGGGTCAAGTTGAAAAGCAACAGTACGAGCCTTAGTACAACTCACAGAATCCAACTATGAATTGTGAGAACAAGTCGTACAAAAATATTAAGAGTCTTATTTATTTGACTTTCTCCTACGACCATTAGTACGAATCATACCAACCATGTAGGAGTCATACCAATGATTCATAATATGGTCAATAGATACTACGAGCCTTAGTAGGAGTTGTACATTTTTTGTATACCTCACACTGACAATCCGTGGTAAAATACTGAAGAAGCTTTTCTTGCTTTATTATTCTCATGTCACATGGACTAACATCTTCTTCATAGGGACAATGAAAATCAAGAAGCGAGCAACCAAGAAGGCCTAGGATAACGGGGCCAGAGCTAAGATTACAGGTTGGAGGGCCCTGAGGATGAGGCCTCCGCATCCGAGCAGGAAAAAGATACTCTTAGTGGATTGGTGGAGGACTATCAAGTAGTCATAGATGACATAGATGAGCCACGAACCACTAGAGAACAGGCCAAGCCTTAGGTCATAGTTGCTTCAGCTACACCAGCAGAAGCTCCCTAGTCCGAGGAGAGAGTTGAGGAGTAGCCTCAAGAGTCTAGCAGTGGCTCAAATGAGGAAGAGGGGTCCAAAGAGGCTGACTCTGAGGCGGGGTACGGGAAGATTATGATTACTAGACCCTTGACCTAGAGAGCCGCACAGTTAGGTTGAGTGTGCCTAGTGTTCGGGAGATCTATGAGTAGGGCCTTACTCTCACCTCCAAGTAGCACCCTAGGAAGAATATTCAGGAGGAACAACGGATTATAACTAGTGCTTTGAATGAGGTCGAGGAGATGAAGCAACTCTTCAATTTTTATGGGTTTGAGTGGATAGCTAGAACCCTTGAAACCTATAGTGCTAGCTTGGTTAGGGAGTTCTATGGTAAATATTTGGTGACTATAGAGCAGAAGGATAAGGCTACGCAAAAATTAAGAGAGAACCCCTGGCTTGATAGTGTCATGGTCCGGGGATGAGTGGTCGACGACTCCAAGCGAACCATTTCCCACATGTTGTATGGGCCATATTTCAAGGCTCCATCATCCATAGAAGAATTGACTATAGAGTTGAGGCCCTCAAACATGTTAAGTAGTTGAGTTTGGAGGAGAGACAGAGGAAGGAAAGATTACTAGCTCGGGTAATAGCTGAGGAGAAGGAGGATTTTGAGTGGGTGACTACTGATGGAAGGTTACCAAAGATTCACTTAACTTCATAGAGAAGGCCTGCTGGACACTAGTTCGCCACAGGATGGCACCAACGACGAATTATAACACCTTAAGCACTGACAGAGTAGCGTTTGTGGCATGCATCATCTCCAGATATGCCATCAACATTTTGAGAGTAATAGTAGATGAGACTCGGGATCACACTCGAGGATTGAGCACCACTATCCCATTCCCGAGTCTCATATATAGACTCTGTAGAGAGGCTAGTGTGAGGGTAATAGCTGAGGTTGATACCAGGGTTGGAGGAAATTGAGCTGCTAACGTTGGACTGATTCGAGATGAGATGAACCTGGTGAGATAGGTTAGATTACCAGCAGCGATCCCATCACCACTGCTAGTATAGGGTAAGAAGGTAGATGCCCTAACCTCCATTGAGTAGAACGATACATGAGCCACTAAAGTCGGCCACACAACAGTTGGCCCCAACACTTCCTCCACTAGCCACATTAGGGTAGGTGCATTCAAGTAGGATGTTGGTAGCCCATGACTTCCCACAGAAGCTGGCCAAAAGGTTAACTTTTATGAAGAAAAGGTTAATATGATGATGGAGTGGGTCAAGCCTTGGATCAAGGCTAAGATTGAGAAGGTTGTGAGAGGGCTATATAGCAGGTAGGATAGCTTTGAGCGTTGGCTTAATGAGCGGTTAGTAGGGCAGCCAGATGTGCGGAGCCTAGGAGATAAGATTAAGTCTCTACAAGGCCAGGAAGTTATGTTGTCATGTAAGAAAATGACCATATTGTCAGCCTACACTATATCGCAGTTTGAGGATGAGCTAGATGAGGAGCTTGATCTAGGAGCATTCTGGGCTCCTAAGCCGGCCAGTGCAGATAAAGGGAAGAAAAGAGCCGCAGAGGTAGTTTAGGAGGAGACCTCCAGGAAGAGAAAGAGAGAGAAAGTAAGGAGTGCAAGTGGAAAGTAGCAACCAGCCTGTACACTCATGACTAGCACATATCTAAGCTGCAGGAGAGAGCTAGAGGAGTCAGGAGCTCAGCTATTATACATGGAGAGCTTGGGGGTGGCGAGTACCCATCGGGTGAGCCACATTTAGGCCAGGTTGTTGCGGACGCCGCTGAGGCGACCGTGATAACTGAGGGGGTGACCACAGCCCCCGAGACCACACCATTGAGTGTGCCAACTAGCACTCGTGCCATTATTACAATAGAGGGGAGTGTGCCTTCACCCCTACATCCATAGGATGATAGGAGCACTTAGAGTGCCATAAGTATATTCCTCTCTCTCAATTTTGTATTTCCTTTCTTTAGGGACAAAGCATGCTTTTCAATAGGGGGTGTATTTGTCTTTTGGGTTTTGATTCGTCCGATGGTTTTTGTTGCCTTGTTTCTTTTCCTTCGTACATGCTATCTAGTTGAACTGGCATGTTTAGGTTGTTCTGTTTTTGGTTAAACAGAAGTAGTTTGGGAGTAGTTTATAGCCAATAAATGCCCATTTTTAAATTTTTTGTGATTAGCTATGTTTGTTTACTACAAAGCATGACAATGTAGATCTTTTTCTGTCATTTGATAGATTAGTATGATTAGATGTAGCATAGTTGTGCATGAACCAGATAGGTGGCGTCTAAAGCAAACTTTTACTATAAGTGAGTGAGATTCTTACCTGGTTCAATGTTGTGTAGGTGATCTAGATTTTGTCCGGTTGGTCTTTACTTAGGTTATAGAATAGTTGGTTAGGAGAGAATCATAGGCTTCTTTTGAATTAGCTCACATTTAGCCTAAATTGCCCTACCGAATGAATAAGTATCCTTTGATCCAAATGTTTGAGCCTTAATTCACCATCTTTATTTAATTAGCCTATTCACCTTCCACTTGTTTATAATGAACCTGTTTAGGCCATGGACATCCTTGGACATTGTGAACCTCAATTCAGGCAATATACGTAAGTTGAGGGTGGCTATTATAAGGGTGCATAAGCTGTGGGAGAAATATGAAAGGAGAAAAAGTTAATCAATGAAAAGTGGGTGCGGTGAAAAGAAAAGGAAAAAGAAGAATCAAAGAAAATAATTTTTAAAAAAAGAGAAAAAATTGAAATTAAAAATAGAAACCGAACCCACTAGTTGAAAGATGAATGAAATTGAGAAAGGGAAGAAAAAAATTAAGAAAAGGGGAAAAGGTCAAAAAGTGGAGCCAAAGTTGTGTAGTGCCAAGGAGGGTTAGTCACTATTTCCATATCTACCTTACCCAACCAAAATCCTACATTACAAGACAATAAAATCCCTATAGTGATCCTACCTTAGCTACCTGAAAAGACAGAGTTGAGAAAATAACGGCAAGCATACGGTACTAAATGTGCAGCATTTGAAACTTCTTTAAGAGTGTGATTGAGCTGTGCATGATAGTCCTAATTTGTGTAGATCCTTGACAACACAAAGGAAGTTGGAATAAAGATGGCATAGCTTTGGCGGTCATCACAAGGGTGTCCAACCAATCATATTTTTTGAGAGATAAGACAAATGCAGCCGGATTGCTCGTCATATGATGAGTAACCTCACTGCAACATCAGTGGTATAGTCTTTCCCTTATTATGTGGAAGATAGTTGAATGTCATCTCCAAATCCCTTTGTGTCATGATTTCTAGTTGCATGTATGCATAGTTGATAACGCTCAAACTCACACTCCAGACAAAGTATGAAGTAGACGTTGTTAATAAAGAACCCAATAAAGAGGTTGGGGCCGATCCCATAAAGAATATGTAAGAACTAGACTAGTATCGGTATTTAAGCATTTTTATATGTTATCTCCAAATCAGTAGTTGTGTATCAAGATTTGCAATTAACTAGGGTAAGTGTTCCCCATGGGTTCATAGCTACTTCGGGTTTACACTTGTGATCGATCCCAATGCTTACTTGTAGAACCGATAACTAGGGTTCATCCAAATGAATGGTTCGTTCCTATTGGATGACTATACTCAATCACCGGGTTAGGTCTCATGAGTGATTTCAATTGAACCGTTATCAATTTTTTCCATATTAACTATCTTGCGACCGCAGCTCAAGTTATACAAAGATCATAAAAATCAAGGATTTGTTGTAATTCTCTTTTTCTAATCTCTACTTCTCTAGGTTCAAGCAAGTAAAGAATTTGGGTAATTCCTAATGTTGCGCTTCATTAAGAAACATTAAAGATAAAGAGAATACAATACAAGCGTCTAGCATCGCTTTCAAATCACTTTATGTAATTCTAGTTCATTAATCCACCATGGTTCCCACAAACCTAGTTGTGGAGGTTTTAGCCTCTCATGATTGCAATATTATTGTTAGTATTCATAGACAAACACATAATAAATACTTACAAAGATGATTTAAAGAAAACCTGGTTTGAATATTGCAAGAAAAGATGATGAACAAATTCAAGAACAATTGAGAGAGTCAAGGTTATGATCTCAAGAATTTATCTCCAATGTTGTCAAAAATTAATTACAACTTGATAATCAACTTCTCTAACTAATTCTGACCATCTCTGACCTCTTCTCAACTAAAAGGAATCTAAAAAGTATATATACGGATAATAAAATCCTTTTCCTAAGTTATTCGGAGAATAACCAAATGTGGTGCCGACACATCCTATGACTCCTCATACGACCCATCACAGGATTGTAAGGGTCATGCCTTATCTCGTACATCCCTTGGTTTTCGCAGAATTTGCTTAGTGTTGGCATCTGGTACAACTCGTAACATGATCCCACGAGTCATACAATCCTATCGTGGTTTGGCTCTGAGAACTTTGGCATCTTCAGAAGATTTCTACGAGTGTCTTGGTATGCCTCGTACCTTGCTCCTACAACTCATAACAGCTTCTCGTAACCTGAGATCTGCCAAGTATCAAAAATAATTGAAGCTTTCCACGGCTCTTGGTATTGGTCGTAGGTAGATGCTACAACCCGTAGGTGCAGCCCGTATTAGGAGATTTTAATTTGCAAATTTCTCTGAAGTATTCTACGACTCAAGTTACGCTCGTACTGAGAGTCGTACTTTTGCCTTTGCCTTGTACCAATATTCTAAGCTTTTCCATGAGTCTTAGTATGGCTCATACAATCTTGGTATGGCTATTACTGAGATCAATACTTGGCCTCTTTTCTGCACTTCTCTGCAACTCTTTCACCTTTCCACTCCAACATCTATTTTTCCTAAAAACAAATTCAAAACACCTCATATCCATATAAACATGCCTAAGTCCATGCTATTTTCCCAGTTTTAAGCATCGGAAGTATTGTAAACTCAAAGCACATCAACACCCTCAGCTTAAGACTTTTGCATGTCCTCAGGCAATGAAAACAAAAACTAAAAATGTCGCTTAACTAGAAAATAAACCTAGGATACTACAGCCAACTCATATCAAAACTGGCACTATGAACACAAAAAGCGTTTGATCCTTCTCCATGTAAATCAAATCAGCTATACACATCAACTGACCACAAACCATAATAAACAAGGATCAAGATATGTCATCTAGTTATTAGGAGAGAATCAAGTTATTACTAATGCTTTTTACACAGATAACTGGAAGAATAAAACACAAACCATGCACCCTCATAGAAAATGAAGTTTCCAACTCACAGATATATGAAAATATGAAACTTGGGACTAAACAAGTAAGAGTCTTACTCTCACAAGGAAATTCCAAATACTGTACATCGGATATCATACGCTTTCCCTTATTTTTTCTACTTTGGCTCCTTAGACTATCAGGCTAGGATCACTATAGGACTTTATTCATCTTGTAATGTAGGCTTTGGGTTGGGTATGGTAAATATGGAATTTTAGAGACTAAACTCTCGTTGGAACTACATACATATGGTTTCACTTTTCACTTATTTCACCCTTTTCGCTTTTTCAACTTTTTCCTCCCTTTTGTCCATTTATATGCAATATGTGGGTGTGGTGTGTTTTCAACTTTTTCTTTCATTTTTTTAATTTTCTTTTCAATTTATCTTTTTTAGCTCTTTTTTTCTTTTCTTGTCACAGCACACCTCATTTTAAACCCTTTTTTGTTTCTTTTCCTTTTTCACCTCCCCATGATCTATGCACCCCTACTCTAGCCACCCTCAACATAGGTATTTTTCCTGGGTTGAGGTTCACGATATCAAAGAAGGGATCAGGGCCAAAACATGTTCATTATAAAAAAAATGAGTAAGGTTAATCGGTTAATCAAAGAAAAAAAATGATTCATTTAAGGCTCAAAGTCGGGACCAAGGGAATCATATCATTTTGGTAGGGAAATTTATGCTAAACTAGGCTAAACAAAAATAACCTACGATCCCTTCCTGACCAACCATTCTAAACCTACGTAAAGACCAACCGGGCATGTTCTAGATGCTCTACGCTATATTGACTTAAGTATTGATCCTCACTCACTTATGGTATATGTTTTGCATTCATTCTATCTATCTGGTTCATATATGGCTAACTATAACTACTCATTCTAATACTCAAAATGACACAAAAATATCCATAAAAATCATGTTTTACAATCAACAAGTACCCAGCTAACATCCAAAAAAAAATGTAAACAGGGTCATTTGTTTCAAAACTTCAAAACTAGTGCATTTTACTGGATGATTAAGCCTAAGCTACTTTCCAATTAAACAAAAACAACCTAAACATGTCAGTTCTACTAGATAACATACCCGAGGGAAAAAGAAATACGGCAAGAAAAACTCTCGAACGAATCAAAAATCCCAAAAATACAAGTACACCCCTTCCCCTTTTGAAAAGCATGCTTCATCCCCAAAGCATAGACTATAAAATCACAAGGTAAAGATACATACATGTGGCACACTAAGCGCTCCTATCATTCTGCGGATGTGGTACCTCGACTATATCTGTGGCGCTAGCGGTTGCCGACGCACTCAATGGTACCTCTACGGGGGAAATGGTTACCCCCTCCGCAGTAGTGGTCTCCTTAGCGACCTTGGTAAAACTGGGGCTGAACGTGTCTCTCCTAAAGGGTCCTTTCCACCTGCAAGTTCGGCATGGGATGTGGTGGAGCTACCCGCTCCTCTAGCTCTCTCAAGCAGCTCCGACCTATGCTCGTCATGAATCTGCTGACTCTCTAATCTTGCCCGTTTGTATTCTTTCTTCTCCTTCTTTCTCTTCTTCTTTAGGGTCTCATCTACAACATCCTACGAGACCCTCTTCTTCCCTTTTCCTCCCTCTAATATAGTCAGTCCTAATATGCCGCCATGTCAAGCTCATCGCCTATCCTGATATTGAGGTCAAGAAGTGTGGTGGCTGCTAGAAATGCTGGCTGTCGAAATGATAGCTCAGTCACATGGCTCTGAAGAGCCCCTAACTCCTCATGGAGACTACTGGTGTCAGTCTGCACTACCATGCGCTAATTAAAATAGCAGTCAAAACTATCAAGTCTAGCATGAAAAACCCACGCGGTTGCCTCAATCTAAGCCTTCACCCAAGGCTTCACATTCTTCATCATAGACTGCACCTTTCTTTCAGTCACAGTCAATCTCTTTTCCAACTTTTGGAGAAATTTCTAAGGCACTAGCATGTATCCTTCTAGGTTATGGCTTGGAAGGCCCATAGGTTGTGCAGCCACGGTGCTGGGAGCTATTTTTGAATGATCGGCCTCTGTAGATAGTGTTTTGTCCTAGTTTTGTAAGGTGGGGGCATTAACCCGCTCCCCCATGTAATACCCAAGAAGCCCTACAATCAAACCGAGGAGTTAAAATAGAGAAAATTGGAAAATCTGCACTAGGTCACAGAACAGGTCGTTGTTGAACCAGTGGGGTTGACCGCGAGTCGTTAGGTGACTCGTGGAAAGGTTCTGGTCTTATGTTTTTGAAATGGTTATTAGAAGCCAGCACGAGCTTGACCATAAGTCTTGGTCAGATTCCATGACTCGTTGAGTCAGTCGTGGTCAAGGGATATGGGAAGGAGAAGAAAAACTTGGCAGCGTACCCTACAGTTAGTCATCACAAGTAGTGGTCAGACACCATGATTCATGAGATGGGTTATGGTTAGCCGGTTGCTTATGGTTTGAGAATTTGGGAAGTGAGGATGATGAGTCGTGGTCACCAGTAACGACTCATAGGGTCCCCATGAGGAGCCCCAGATGAATTATTGTATAATGCACTCGACAACTGATTCCATGAGTTGTGGTCTTAGGTAACGACTCGTCCCGTCCCTCGTTGAGACTGGCTGTCAATTTTTAACTGAAAATTTAATAAGGGTATTATCACCATTCCTAAGCCCTAGGGTCCCATACTACGTCATTTTAAGCTATTTTAAGGGTGTATTAAGATAGGTTAAGTCATTCTAGCCTATTCAAAAACTCTTGCATGCAAAGTTCAAGGGTGTAGAGGGTGATCAAGCAAAAAACCCCAAGGTTCTTCATCAATTGTTCTTCAATTCCTCTTGGGCAAGTAAAGAAGAGATAGAATCCAAGCCTCTCAGGTATGTAGGGTTATGAGTAGGTGAATTCATTCACACCCATTCCCAATCTCTCCTAAGTCATGAAAATCTATTTCAAAAATCATATGGGATTTTATCACAAATTCGTATGAAATCCTGATGATCTATCTATGGATTAATATCTCTCATGTATGACATCATATTTTACGAATTATGGGCAGATTTTACAACTAATTCAATTATAAATTCATTGTTTTAAATTTATGTAAAGTTCTGCACAATCATGCATGTTCTATGATAAATTGAATTATGATTTTACCTTGATTTTGATGTTCTTTAACCCATTATGATTTATGATTTATGATTTATGATATGGATTTACTCGAATGCTCATCATGAAATTATGATTACTAAGTATATACATGTTTTATAAGTATGCATGAACCTCATGATTTGTGATTTTGGCCGACTCACGGGCCTTATCTTCATGGCTAGTTCACGTATTACAAGCATACTTATGATAATCATGATTTAACTAGCTCATGAATTTCATATATATTATTCTATGAGCATTATATATGTTTTGGGAGTAGTATTTAACACCGAGTAGGTTTGGGGCGCAGATTTTTCCCCGAATATCAAAACTACGTGCCACCGCAGGTAATGATGGGGCCTCCCTTGAGACTGTGCCTTTTTTCCCCAAATAGGCGTTTTATGAGTGATATCACGCCTTTCATGGTTCTACCCTTGACAAGGTACGAACACCCTCCCGACTAGGGGTTTACAGGTCGGGCTCCATGTGTGCTCATATGGGGTATGTCGTTTATAAGAATCTCCCACTGTTCATCATTATTTATGTATGATTATGATTATATACTTTGGCGCAAGGCATGCTTAATAAAGCTTTTCTCTTATGAGTATGATTATGAATGATCTACGAATATTTTGAAACCTTTAGCCTTATGTTCCATTATGATATTTATGTTATGATCATGTTGTCCTACTGTTATGAAATTTTGTGTATTTTAAATATACTCTTTACTTACCTTGCATACTCAGTACATTCCACGTACTGATCACATGCTCTATGTTGTATTGTTTCATGATACAGGCTCCGATACTCAGATTCAGCCATGACCCTAGCCAGCTTTCGGAATAGCATCAGTCTCTGTTGGTGAGTCTTCATCTATCGAGGGCTCCTCTCTTATTTAGATATTTTTGCATATTTCAGTTCCTGTTTAAGAGAGTTAGTTGGGGTCTTGTCCCATTAACTCATTAGTGATACAGGATTTCTCGGGCATAGTTTACATTCAACTTTAAATGCATGTGATGTATTTTAGATCTTTTGCCATGTTTAGACTTCCGCTATATTATGTATGTTGAATATTCCGCTTTTATTTATTGAGTTAGTTGAATGTTTGTACCATGGGTCCACTTGGGGTTTCTTGTCTCGTGTCTCGATTCGGGCCTATGTGCGGGTCGTGACAGCCCCCAACTGCCCGTGGTACCAAAACTGCGGTAGGAAGTTGTGATTGGCTTACCGGGTTCATTTCATTCCGGATTGACACTATGTATGTTTTCTGCTTCCCTCCAATCAACCGCTCCTCATTAGGACGCACCTTGAGACCTGCCTGCATACACAATTTGAACACGAGACTCGGGAATGGGATAGTAGTGCTCAATCCCATAATCCGATCCCAAATCTCCTCTGCAATGACCCTTGGAATGTTGAAGGAATATTTTGACATGATACACGCCACAAATGCTGCTCTATCTGAACTGAGGGTGTTCTCGTTTACTGTCATGGCCAACCTATGGCAAACTAGCGTCCAATTGGCCTTCGTTATGAAATTCAGCGAATTTTTTGTGACCTACTTTCCACTAGTCACCAATTTTGCATCCTCCATATCTTCAACAATGACCTAGAAAGCCACTTTATCTGATTCTTTCTCTCCTCGATACCTAACTGCTTGATCTTCTTCATGGTGTCCACCTGGTAGTCAAACTCTTATATAGTATGTGATGGTATGAACAGAGGAGCATATAATACCTGAGTAACAGTATGCCCGATATGTCAATAGTGTGGCCTCGCACCATCACACTCTCCTGCTTAGGCTGATCTTTCAATTTCTACCCATCCTTTTCTTTTTACTCCATAGTAGCCAAATAATTGGCATAAAACTCCCGGACGATCTCTAAAGTGTATCGATCCGGGGCTCTAGCCATCCACTCAAATATGTAGAAGCTGAACCTATGCTTCATCTTGTCCACCTCATTCAGAGCATTGGTGAGGATCCGCAACACTTCTTGAATACTCCGCCTAGGGTAGTTCTTGGCGGTGAGAGAGAGACCTTGCTCATATATCTCCTGCGCCCCAGGTACTCTCCATCGAATGCGGTTCTCCCAGGGAGGAGTTTGCTCTCCCTCTTCATTGTTTGTCTTATCCTCAAATCTAGACTCACTATCTTCATCTCCGGATTCGTCCGCCTCGGACCCCTCATCTTCATTAGAGCTTCTCCCGGACTCTTGGACTTGTTCCTTAGCTCCTTTCTCAGACTGGGGAGCATCAGTAGATGTGGCAGTGTCCGTCTTAACTTGGGCTTTAGCTTTTTCCCTAGTGGTTCATGTCCCATTGGTGTTAGATGTATCGACCATGTACTCTTCCACTAAACCACTTGGAGAGTTTTCTGCATTTTCAGAGTTGAAGGGCTCATCTCTCAATGCCTTCCGAGTAGCTATCTTTGCCCTAGCGGCTTTGTCTTTGGCGGCTTTGTTTGCTTTCTTCTTCAAAGTCATGGTACCAATGGAGAAAAAGGGTTAGAACTTCATATCTGAGAAAAAGAAAATAAGAAAATGCCCTTTAAATTTTCTCACAGGTCTTTAGTACGAGTGGTACCAAGAAGGTATGATCCATATTGAGACTCATAACATCTCAGGTCATAGTCAAGACTCTGAGGTACGACTTGTACCATGAAGGTACGATTCGTACCATGAGTCGTATGAGGATACTCCTTGAAAGCAATCATTCGGTATTTTTCCACAACTCATGGTACGACCCATAAGTCGACTCCACAAGTCATAGTAAGGGTCGTACAGTTTCCTTTGGACTTGACCCTTTTCAGATTTCTGGTATGATTGCTAGGTACAGCTCATAGTAGGATACCACGGGTCATACTAGGTTCTGTACCAATTAATTTTCATATATTTGGTTTAAAACAGCCCCAACGAGCCATCCTACGAGTCATAGTATCAAACCACGAGTCGTAGGAAGGCTTGTAAAGCCTGTCCTTGCCTTTGTTGATGTGGGTTGTATAGGTAAGTTCAGTTTATGTTGGGTACTTAGAATTTCCCAATTCTAGGCATTCATTTTTCAAATATTTACGACTACCCAGTTCTCCCTTGATTCATAACCCCTAACTCAGTTCGTAACAATTTAAGTTCATTCTAAGCATGTTTGAATTCTACCTAGTCAACATAATCACACAGGAAGCATTGATCATTTTCCTCATATATTTTCATGGACTTTGAGGAATCCCAATTGTTAAACAAGTTCACATAAGCACATAGGTCTTTTTCCCCAACTCAAAGAATAACCATTCACATAAATTTTGCAAAATCATTCTCAACTTCGTGTGTGAGTCAGTGATTAGGGTTGGAATTCAATTTGAGCAGTGTTAATTTGAGAACAAATCTTGTGCAATCAATTGTTTTTCTCAAGTTATGGGTGTGAAGAGTCATGGGAGGTAATTGTGAGTTCGAGGTTTGATTGCATGGGAGAAGAATCTGAAAGATTTGGAATTTAAATACATTAGGGCGAGCGAGGAGGAACATGTCGCTCATTTGAGAGTGGTGCTACAGACTATTAAGGATCACCAATTATATGCAAATTCATCAAGTGCAAGTTCTGATTAAACTCCATGGCTTTTTTGGGCCATGTGATATCAAGTGAGGTTATAAAGGTGGACTCTCAAAAAATAGAAACGGTGAAGAATTAGCCTAGACCGATTAATCCTTCAGATATCTGAAGCTTTTTGGGTTTAGCTAGCTACTATCAGAGGTTTGTCGAAGGTTTCTCATCTATTTTAGCACCCTTGACCAAAATGACCCAAAACAAGGTGAAATTCCAGTGGTTGGAGGCTTGTGAGAGGAGCTTTCAGGAGTTGAAGACTCGACTCACTTCAACAATGATGTTAACCCTACCAGAGGGTACCGATGGGTTCGTGATGTAATGTGATGCTTCAAGGATCGAAGTTGGGTGTGTATTGTTGAAGCACGAAAGAATTATGGCTTACGCTTCTAAACAACTCAAAGTTCATAAGAAGAATTACCCGACCTATGATCTTGAATAGATCGCGGTGGTATTCACCTTGAAGATATGGCGACATTATGCGAGCTCCACGTGGACGTGTTTACAGACCATAAGAGTCTACAATATATGTTTACTCATAAAGATCTCAATTTTCAGTAAACGAGGTGGTTAGAGCTATTCAAAGACTATGATATGAGTGTTCTTCACCATCTAGGCATGGCTAATATAGTAGCAGACGTACTTAGTAGACTCTCAATGGAGAGTGTGTCCCATGTGGATGAGGAAAGAAAGGAGCTAGTGAAGGATATGAATCGACTTCCAAGGTTGGGAGTTTGGTTAGTTCACTCAACCAATGGAGGCGTTATTGTTCAGAACAGATCAGAATCGTCCTTGGTGAAAGATGTAAAAGCTAGGAATGATGAAGACCCTATTTTGGTAAAGTCAAAGGAGGCCGTTCAAAATCAGAAGGTAGAGGTCTTCTCAAAAGGGGGAGACAGTGTGCTTTGGTACAACGGTCACTTATGTGTTCCGGATGTTTGATGATTTGAGGAGCCGGATGTTGCACAAGGCTCATGGATCTTGGTATTCTTTCCATACAGGTTCCACTAAGATGTACCGTGGCTTACGAGAAATCTATTGGTGGAATGGCATGAAGTATGACATCGCAGAGTTTGTAGCTAAGTGTCCAAACAGTTAGCCAGTGAAGGTTGAGCACCAAAGACTAGGAGGTGTGCTTCAGGATATCAGTACTCCCACATGGAAATGGGAAGAAATCAATATGAACATCATCACAAGGTTGCCTCGCACTCGACGACAATATGACTCCATTTAGGTTGTGGTAGACAAGTTGACCAAGGCTGCTCATTTTCTATCGAACAAAACCACAGATTCGGCGGAGGACTATTCCAAACTATACATCTGAGAGCTATTCGGTTGCATGGAGTGCCCTTTTCCATCATATCAGACAGAGGTACCCAATTTACTCCTCAGTTTTGGTGGTCGTTTTAAAAAGGACTGGGTACTCGGGTTAAGCTCAGCATAATATTTCCCCCGCAAATGGATGGTCATGCGGAGTGGATAATTCAAGCTCTCAAGGACATGTTGAGAGCATGTGTGATTGACCTCAAAGGTAGTTGGGATGATCATTTTCCTCTTATCGAGTTTGCATACAATAACCGCTACCATCCCAATATTCAGATGGCTCCATTTTTGGCTCTCTATGGGTGGAGATATAGATCGCCTATTGGTTGGTTCGAAGTTAGTGAAGCTGTGATGTTAGGACTAGATTCAGTCCATGAGGCTATGGAGAAGGTTCAACTCATATGGGACAGGTTGAAAATAGCTCAAAGTCTCCATAAGTCCTTTGCTGATGTGAGAAGGAGAGAACTCAAGTTTGAAGTGGATGATTGGGTGTTTTTGAAGGTGTCTCCCATGAAGGGAGTTATGTGGTTTGGGAAGAAAGAAAAAATCAGCCCTCGTTATGTTGGCCCCTTCTGAATTGTGAAACGGGTTGGCAAGGTGGCAGATGAAGTGGAGTTTCAATCAGAATTAGCTTCCGTGCATCCTCTTTTCCATGTATCGCTCTTAAAGAAGAGTTTGGGTGATCCAGCTCTAGTTGTTCCGGTGGACAGTGTTTGGTGTGAAAGACAACCTTAGTTATGAGGAGGTTTCGGTGGAAATACCTGATCGCCAGGTTCAAAGGCTAAGTAACAAGGAAGTAACATCAATGAATGTTTTATGGAGGAATTAGTATGTTGAGGGAGCTACGTCGGAAGACAAAGTGGATATGATGGATAAATACCCACATCTATTCTTTACCGACTCATTTCCAGCTTGAGGTATCAGTTTTTTTCCTAAAACTCTAATTAGTTTTCGTGTTCAGTTCATGTGTCCAAGTTTCTTTTATGTATATGGATGTATGTATGATTCATTATTTCAGTTCAGCTATGTAGTTAGAATCGGAATTAGTCATTCCGTCAGTTTTTAGCTTAAATGATCAGTATGTGAATATGATGATTGTATTTTTCTACTTTTCTATGTGATTTCCAACATTTGAGGACGAATTTTCCTAAGGGGGAGATATTGTTATACCCTGTAAGCCTAATGATTAGACCTGGGAGTGAAATGGAGAAAAACTAAAAATCTGGTATCAGGTCACAGAACGAGTCGTTCTGTGACCCGTGGGGAAGACCACGAATCGTGAGGTGACTCCTGGTGAGGTTCAGGGGTCTGAGTTTGAATTTTGGGATTTAAGGCCCACATGAACTTGACCACGAGTAGTGGTCAGGACCCACGACTCATTGAGTCAGTCGTGGGCAATGATTTTCAGAAGGTGAAGAAAAATGGCAGTGTACCCTACGGAAGGTCCCCACGAGTCGTGGTCAGTCACCATGATTCATGGGATGGGTCATGGTCAACAAGATATAAGTTAATAGATATTAAGACAGTACATATGAAGAGTGGTGACGACGAGTCATGTTAACCTGTAATGATTCTTGAGGTCCCTAGTGACGAACCACGAATGATCTGCTGGACAGTGTACTTGACGATTAATGCCATGATTTATTCCCCTTGGCGATGACTCATCTAGTCCCTTGTTGGGACTGGCAGTCAGTTATTACCTGCGAATTTAGTAAGGGCTTTTATGTAATTTCTATGATCCTAAGGCCTAAACTACGTCATTTTAAGTTATGAATGATGAGTTTTAAGAGGGGTAAGTTCATTTTAGGCCATTCTTACTCATGCATTCAAAGTTAGAGAGTTAGAGAGGTGATCAAGCTTATTCTCCTTCAAGTTCTCTTCAATTCCTCTAGGGCAATAAGAGAAGTGTAAGAATCAACTATAATCAGGTAAGTAGGGTTATGAATGGGTAAATCTGTTCACACCCATGCCCAATCTCTCTCAAAATCATGAAATCTCCTATGTTAACTCTATGGGGTTTTATCCCAATACATGAAATTCCTAATTCTCTACATGGATATGATTTAAATATGTTTCTTCTATTGAATTATGATTTACCGGAAAGTTTTACGATGTTTTCAGTAAAAATCATGTTTCAAGCTTTATAAATTAAAATGCCCACTTATGAGAAGTTCATGAAAGTTGAGATTTACGATTAATGTTCTAGTATGATGAGATATTTATGATGAAAAGTATGTTTTCAAGTTACCCATGCTTATGATCATGTTTTAAAGTGAATTATGTGTTTTCAATCATGTTAAAGTATTGGAAAATGCCATACGTTCAAGTATGATTATGATTTTACGAATTTAGCTTACCACATGGTTTTTGAGTGAAGACTCCCATTTATGTTCAGCTTGTGGTATGGTTTGAGCCAACGCTCCTCATGTATGATTCAGATATATGTATTCAAGATTTATTTAGCTTCGTCTATAGACGATGATCAGCTTCATTGAAAATGATTAAGAGCATATGCATGTTTTTGGGTGTAGTGTCTAGCACCGAGTACGCTATGGGTTAGTCAAACCTATGCCTAAGAACTATGCGCCAATGTGGGTATGATCAGATTATATTGGGACCTCCTATGTGAGCTATCCCCTGCTTCGATTGGGCCACGAGGTTGATACCAATATCATGGTATCGTTCATAGCCCTGGAAAGATTGTGGATGGCTCTACCAATTTGAGTGTGATAGTTGGGACCACGTAAGATCTATCGTGGTATGTCGGTTAAAAGACGGGTCTCCCATTGTTCCTCATTATTTCAACTATGCATGTTTTTCACTTATGTTGTAGATATCTATATATGTTCTAAAGCGGGTTTGACCTAACGTTCAGCTTTATTTATGACTATCATATTTCATGTTTGGGTCAATCGATTAAGTTATGATATTATGTTATGTTGAGATCATGTTTTCAGAAAGATAGCTTACAATCCCAACTCTCAGCTTCTTATTTTTTTTATGTTTTACATTATGCATGTTTTAAAAGATTTTACTTATTTAAGCGGTTTCACTCACTTTGCGTAGTTGATACATTCCACGTACTGACCGCATACTCTATGCTGTATCATTTCATGATACAAGCCCCGACACTCAGTCTCATCCCCGTCAGTAGCCAGTTCAAAAGTTGGCACCCAACATAGTGGTGACTCCTCATCTCCTGAGGACCAATCACTTTTAGATATTGATGTACTTTCAGTTTCAGTATTAGAGAGTTAGTTGGGGGTCTTGTCCCATCAACTCATCAGTATTAGAGACTTTTCAGACATAGAATGTAATCAACTTCATATTCGTGTGTATTTATGATATTACGCTTATTTCAGAATTCCTCCATGTTTATCATGTTGATCTATCGTTTTTCATGATTTATTTAGAAGTATACTCATGCTAAGGGTCGACTTGAAGTCCCTCGAGGTTCCTTGTCCCATGTCTCAATCTGGGCCTGCGTTCGGGTTGTGACAACCATAATATGCAGCACGTCGAATTATCCGTTATGTTTACTACTGAGCAAATTTTCCAAGTCCTCTCTACCTTTCTCCACCGCACGCCAACGCAAACATGAACTTCAGAGCAATGGCCACCGCATTGCACTTCCTAATGCTGTCAACACTTAAAAAAATATTTTTTATTTAGGTAAGGCGTGCATAACTTCTTGTAATAAACTAGGATCAATAAGTAGTTTGATGCTTATGATTTAAGTATGAGCACAGTGTCAGGATGTGCTATATATTCTTATTAACATCACACTATTCACTCAAATTTATTTCGTTTAGTGGTTCAACCCCTCATATGGAAATGCATGGTATTACTATAATATTAACCTTTTTTGACATTAGTATAATACGTATTGATCAATTTTTACATTTTTAAAAATTTAAAGTATATTTAATTATAAAATAACATGACTAGTGTATGAACTAATAACATCGTCAAATATTGAAATGAATCAATCCTTAATTCATCTCTTCAATCTAATCAGGAATTTTTTTCAATCTTTCTTGGGAAAAAACTATAGCTTATGGATCAAAAAATTTAAATTTACTGTCTTAATCAAAAATATGTTTCCCCATTAAGTGAAAAGTATATTCTTTCGGGGCCAAATCTTCTTGTAAGTTAAAAATAATAAAATTAAAATCTTCAAAGAGAATTAAATAAAAGAAATTCATTAAACGAGAAATAAATAATTTAAAAACTAAAAATGAATTTAAAGTTCTTTTCCCGTACAACAGATCTGGCCAATCATAAAATGTATTTAATAGTAGTTGACTAAGTGTAGATTTTTCTATATTCATCTTATTCAAGTTTATTCTAAATATGCTTAGAACTAGTTTAGAAAAATAATTAGAGCCCTTATGTAAGGAAAGATAAAAAATCTATCTTAACAATCCTGAAGCATGTTATAAATAGTGGCTACTCAACAAGAAATAGGTAAAATGCACAACACTATTCCTAATGTTGCTGGTATCGAGAGCGGATAATCGCAACCAAAGAGATGTGTGTATGTATAATGAGAGCATCTCCTTACTTGTAATTATCAAATCACAATATAAACAACTTTAGAACAAGATTATGTGAATTTATTTCTTTTTGTTGAGGCGCCATTAGTTATATTAGGCTTCAGACTTCTTAAAATATGTGTTCAATCTTTCCGCACAAAACTTCACTATTTTTTTCAGAAACTATTCGGAGTAGATTTAGAATAAATCAGCAAAAGATCAATTTAAAAAATCTTTTACTTGAACAACTCTTTATAAAGAATTCTCATGATATTCATGAAAAGTAATAACTGAAAGCTTGAAATTTACTCTGGGTTGTTGAATCTTTCTGTTATTTCTCATTTAAAGAATCAAAATATTTGGTATACTTTCTTTTATTTTTCTTTCAAACATTCTTATATAAGAAGGTCCAGTCATGAAATAATAGACGTAATGTGAATATTGCTCAGTTTTTGGGAAGGTTTACTGCTATTTGGAGGGAACATAAATTATAAGTTAAGTTGATAAGTTTAAAAATTTTATGTTCAAAAAGTATTAAAAATTCCAAATAATGATTGAACTAAATTCCATATTAGACTGATTAAATCTAAAGAGGAAAAATATTTGCGAAATTTGAATAAATTATTCAATTCAAACCCTTGTCATGTTATATAACTACTAAATATACATGAAAAATTTAGGGATATATCAAAAGGTATTGTACTATTGCCAAATGAATTAATAACAATCACATCAATGAAAGATATAATTAAAACTATAGAATTAATTAATCTTAGGAGTTTATTATCACGCTTTGGTGATGTACAAATATATTATACTAGTACTGAATATCTGTACCTGCAAAATAAGCATATCTCCTTCAAATTTATTCCCTTAGGAAACTAGCACATCAACGTATGATATAATACATGAATTAGAGAGATGAAAGAACACAAAAAGTAATAAAGTCATATAGTGTCCTTCAGCAGGATTCCAACCAAGATTGAAGATAGGTGAGATATTTTATTTCAACACCAAATTAACAAATAAACCTTACCCATAACATACATAATACTATAAATAATCCCTAATTCAAAGTTTAAGACAATAATTCATAACCTACCTCAATGACTGAGAAATATCCCACGAACCCTCACAACTGCACCTTTTTATATTGAATTGCCTAGGAATACATCTCCCGAGTTTGAAAAGTCAACACGAGTCCCTAAGGTCAAAATAATAATGCTCTTTCAAAATCAATGTACCCATAATAGAAGGGTCTCAAAATTTAAATTTCATCAAAAACTGAGTGCGTATTTTACTCCAAGGCATCAAAATACGATTTCCCAACTCTAGATTGAAAACCCACAATTTTCTTATTTTGGAAAAACTCTGACTTGATTCTCTTTATGACCGTGGGAACTAAAATGAGTTGAATACGTTGTGTAAACCAATTGAGGTGAACTTTATCTTTATTAGCATCTTGTCATCGCCCTAAACATGGTGAACTTTACCATGATATGCGTGATGCCCAACATCAATACGACACAATGTACTGGTAGGCATCATCAACCGACTTTAAATAATAACGTATGTGTTGATGAGTTGGTAATTTACCAACTCATTAGGCTCTTAACCTTGAGCTTTAGCTTAGTTTTCAAGTCTTTTAGTTGAATTTTAGGCCTTTTTTTTCCTTTTTACGTGCATGTACCTGATTTGAATAAAAGGAGTATAAATTGGAGTAAAAATGATGTATTTCAGGTGAAAACTGGTACTTCACTAGAAGACACCAGCGAATCTCCGGTCAACCAATGGCTTGATGAGGAACTTCAATAGGCAGCCCACAGACTGCAACCGCCTATTCGCCGATTCAATCAGCAATGGATGCTGGAGATGGCAGGACCAATGATGAAATGGATCGGCCGCTCGCGAATGCCAACTGGTGAACTGCTGAAGGCGCCACCGGAAGGCCCTGAAAATTCACTGGATTGCAGAAGAAAATGACCGGCGGCTGCGAATACCAACCTGTGAATCATCTGTCCTATTACAAGTGAGGACACGCCTAAACATGGCAAAATTGTCAAAGCAAGAAAATGAGGAGAATGTTTTCCCTATTTTTGTATATATTCTAGAAAAAAGTATTATGAACATATCATTGAATACTCCCTTACTTTTTGAGAGTGAAGAACTCCATTGGAGAGAAAGAAATATTAGACTATATCTTTTTATCTTCTTCTTCTTCATCAAGGTATAACTATTATTGTAGAAATATTGTGTGTTTGATTTTGCTTACTCCTAGTGATGAAATAATTGAGTTTATTATTGAATATGCTCATATGTTTCTCAATTATGAGTAGCTAAATCTATTGCTAGAGGTGTGTGATGATGGGTATTTAATGCAATTGGGTATTGCTAGATTTATCTTGTTATTACTAAATTAGTGTAAATATATTGAATTCTCCTTAACGTATAGTTTATTGCTCATAGTTGCAAATATGAGTATTATTTTCTTACTTGATTTTATCTTGATAAAGAATAATTAAGTAATGGAGGAGAATTTAAAGGTGGATTGGGATTTAATTATGTGGGATTGGGATAGGGATAGCCAAAACTCATAATTATAATCCCTTAAGAGGTTGATGGATAGAAATAGCTTAGCTTCTACTCCAAATCATACTGGAATAGTTGAATTGTGCCTTGAGATTCGAGAGAACTCAGGGATAAGGAACCCAATTGGTTGAAGAACATCAGGTTCCATCTTTATCCTAGGTTATTTAAACTTATTAGTAATAATTTGACTATCTAGTAAATCCTAATTTGATTGAAATCCGAACTACACCACACCTCTAGCTTTTTCTCATTATTGTTTTTCAATTTTAGTTTTCTTTCGCTTTTGACTTGCGGATTTTAGAATCCAAAATATTTTTGGCTTCATTTCCCCCAAAATTTACAATTACGTTTTCATTTCTTGGATGCGAATCACTTCAATTCATTAAACGACTCTTGTGCATATCATTCTCTAGTCCTTGTGGGATTCGACCCCGACACTCGTCGAGTTATTTATTTTGATACAATGACCGCTTACATTCTCTCTAAATGAGGAGTGTAGTTTGAATGTTATCAACAATGGTGTTATTGTCGGGGACTAGTAGTTGATATCCTTGAGTTACTTGTTAATTTAAATTGATCTTGCATCTTAAGGAGTTTAACATTTGTTGCTATTGTTGGTCATCCAGGGTGAATTCATATGAGCCAACATTCGCAAGAATGAGATACTTTAGTGGAAGTAAATATGGAATATTAAGAGGATAATCCCATCTTGCCTGAGATTGCAGGTTCCATTCACCTACAAGCTATGGTAAGGAATAAGGTATTTCATTTCACTAGTACAATGTTGCACTTGCTGCAAATGAACGAGCTCTTCAGGGGTGAACCGACTTAGGATTAAAACCGCCATTTGAGGAACTTCTTAGAGATTCTCCAACCTTTTAATAACAATTATAAGCCAAGAGTCTATTAGGTCTGAGGCTCTTTCCATTTTCCCTAACAGGAGAGGCAACTATGTGGTTGGAGGAGTTACCTCCGAGATGTATCACCTCGTGGCAAGAGTTGATAGAAATATTTTTGGATTGTTTTTTCCCTCCCTCAAAGATGTTTCAACTGAGGGATAATATTACAAACTTTAGGCAAGAGATGGGTGAGCCTTTGCATGAAGCATGACCGAGACTCAAGAAGAAAGTGTCCCTTTGTCCTAACCATGGTCTTCATGATTGAGTTCTTCTTCAAAGAATTTACCGAGCCCTAGAATCCATCAATAAAATAAGTTGTCAAAATATAGCTTGAGGATCAGTCATGGACCAGATGTATGGTCTGGCTAAAGCACTCTTGGACAGGATGAATAAGACGAACAGGGCGTGGCATACAAGGGTGTTAAATGTATCTACAGTGATGCTGGTTATAGTTTGTTAATAGCTGAAGTGAGAAAAAGAAATGAAGAGAGAGATGAAAATCTTGCTAAAATGATAACTTAGTTGGAGTTAATGACTAACTGAGGTCCAATGCATTTTAAAAGAGAATCTTGACCAACACGATACGAGGAGGAGTAACGATATATGAAAAATCAAACGGGGGGTTCTCGACCGAAGAATCAAAGGACTTATCAAGGCTTTGCACCCAAGGGAAGAGAACCAAGTTTGGAGGAATTGTGAAACGCAAGGGTGGCCTGATCAAAATGAGAGATGAGGTAATTGAGAGCAAAATCGTGAGGGAGACCACTATCATAGAAGGGTGAATCCGTATTGTTCCTCCTCCTAAAGCTGAGAATGCTCAATCTCAATTACGTGTGAGTCATGTAGGGAACTCAAAATTGAAGAAACATTGTCAAGGGTTCTCAAAAAAATGGAATCAACGGACAATGGGTCAAAAAACTTAAAGGGAGGTGTCTAACCTTGTCCAAACAGTAAGTTCACACCTAGACTTTATAATGCATTTAGAGGCCCAAATAAACCACTTATCGTCCCAAATGAAACCCCGAATGAAGGGAGCACTACCTAGAAATACAATGCCAAATCAAAAAAAGGGTAGTCAACGCATGGATATCGTCACTAGAAGTGGTAAGATGCTTGGTTATGCGGGTGGTAACCCCAAGTCAAGTATTGTGAGAGAATCACCTGTGGTGCCACAAGCACCAAATTGTTGTGATGATGGTGAAGAACAAGGTGAGGGAAATGTTGATGAGATCCCCACAAATGATGAGGAAGGAGATGCGAACATGAAGGCCTCAAGTGAGAAGGATCAAGACCCAAGAGCTCCACCTCCTTATCCACAACGGTTAGTAAAGAAGAAAAAGGATGATCAATTCAGTAAGTTTATCAACATATTCAGCAAATTGTCCTCATAAACATACCATTGGTGGATGCTTTACTCCAAATGCCCAAATATGCGAAGTTTAAGAAGGAGCTACTGAAGAAGAAGGTTGTAGATGTAGGTACAAGAGAGACAACACATCATTGTAGTGTTATGATGATGAGTAACCTTGCCCCAAAAAGAGAGGATCCGAGACCCTTCACAATCCCTTGCACTATTGGGTTGTTTCACGACTTGAGCATAGGCTTGGATAGAGACTCGAGAGAAGGAACCCCGAGAGGCTCCAAGTCGACTCATGGCATGAACATAGCAGAAGAGCATACAACAGGTGGAAACTGAAATAATAAAACATGCTTAAGCGGAAGTCTACCTACATATCAAGCTAAAACAGAGTCAACACTGACAAATTGATTTTTTACATACTGTCTGAAAAGCCTCTAAAATAACTGATGAGCTGATGGGACAACATCCCCCAACCAGCTCAACAAAATCTATAACAGAAATTACATAACAATGGATAACTGAATATGCTCGAAGGATGAAGACTCACCAATGCTGGCTAAACAAGTTTGAGAGGAAAGAAGGACTAATGATGCGGCTGAGACTAATCCCTCGTACCTATATCATTAAACGATATAGCATAGAGTATGCGGTCAGCAATTGAAGTATACTGAGTATGCAAGGTTAGTAAAAGGATAGTGTGAACATGAAGTGAATATCATAATATAAACATAAGGGCTCGAGGTTTTCAAATCAATCATAATCTAGTCATAATCATAGTCATAAGAGAAAGCTTATAAAACATAACTTGAGCCAAAGTAACATACACATAACAATGCATAAATCATGAGAAATAATGGAAGAACTTGTCTTAACCGACACCATCATGATAGAGCTTCTAAGATGCCCCAACTATCTTGCTCAAGTGGGCAGAGCCATCCTAGGCTTGCTAGGCAAGGGACGTGCATCAGGTGATATCACAAGGGTAAAATGCATGAATACATATACCTATGGTGGCACGTAGTTCGCAGACCACAAGGTTTACCTGAACGCCGGGTCTACTTGATGCTAGACACTACTCTAAAGAACATGCACATGAGGGCTCATATCGTAATCTTGAAATCATTCATGAGGTTCATGGACAAATAAATCATAAATACTTGATCATACTTGAAATACATGATTAGGCATGAATAAGGGCCCATGATTCGGCCAAAAGTCATAAATTCATAAATCATGAAGAACATGCATATTTGTAAAAATTCATATACTTTACATTTATAAACCCATGGAGATTACTTGAAGAAAAATCATAACATAAATCATAATTTAGCCTTAGGAATATCAAAATTATAATACAACCATAACTTGATTTTTCATGAAATTTGCATGATTGGGCATAGATTGACTTGTATTTGAAATCACAAAAATTAGAATCAATTTAAATATAAAATCTTTCCCATAGATCTTAAAACAACATTTAGAACACAAGGGGACTGAACCATTATCAAATTTAAGAGAATTCCGTAAATTTGAGGTTAAAACCCCGTTTGATCATTAAATTTACTTTAATACTTGAATTCATCAACATAGAGGAAAATTGGGGCATGAGTATGAAGAGGAACTCTCATTCACAACCCTACATACCTGGGTGATCAAATCTTACACTCTTCATGAAATACCAAAGGAATTGGAGAAGAAATTGGAGAGTTCTAGGCTTGATCTTCAGAAGGAGACCTCTACTCTTGCATACATGGGAGTGGGAAGGCTTAGAATAGGTTAAACTCTTTTAAAATCATCCTAATATAGCTCTAAATGATGTAGTTTAGGGATTAGGAGCTTAGGAATGATGGATTTACCCTTACCAACTTCGCAGGAATAATACAACTTCTAGGGGTCACGAATCATCTCACGAGTCGTTCCCTGATCCCACGACTCATGGAATTGATCTGTTACTGCTACTGCCTTACTCTCTAATCTTACCTGGAATTTCCCATGGGTCACACAATGACTCATGCCATCATTCTACGAGTCGTTGGAATCATCCATCACCAATGGTGCCTTATCCTTTCTATAGATACAACCCACGACTCGTGGTTTCCTACAATGGATCTTAACATCACTCATGACTTCACCTACCCCATGACCCTGACCACAAGTCATACCCACATACCATGACTTATTGTGTGAATCGTGTTTTGGAGACCTACACTCCAAGTCTTCTTCACAACTCCTCCTATGACCCATTACTTGGTCTAACAACTCGTACCACGAGTCGTTCTAGAGAGAAAGTGCAAATTTTCCTGTTTTCTCTAATTCAAACCTCGGGTCTAATCTTAGGAAACTTTGAGATGTTACAGGCTGTGCATATTCAACAAAGCCCTTTGTGATCTTGGGGTGAGCATAATTTTGATACCCTTCATAATCTTAAAGAAGTTTGGGCTTGGCAATACAAAACCTTCTTCAATGATATTGTTAATGGTTGATCTCTTTACCAGAAACATGTGGGTGTTTTGGAAGATGTATTGGTGAGGGTACGTTTATTCTACCAACTGACTTTGTGGTTCCAGATTGCGAAATGTATGTGGAAGTCCCATTCGTCTTAGGGAGACCATTGCTCACCACGGGCAGAGACTTGGTAGATATGGAGCTAGGTGAACTAAAGTTTTGCGTGGGAGGTGAGGAGGTCACTTTCAAGGTATGCCAATCTGCGGAACCTCCCGATGAATGCAAGTAATCAGAGTGTTGAATGAGGAGGGTAAAAATGGAGGAGGTGACTTGGAGGAGGATAAGTCAGAGGATAATCCTCTGATAAATGAAATCTGAATGAGAGATATGTCATGCCAAGATGTTAACTAAAGTGCTCCTTGCGAGGTAGCCCAAGTGTTTTCTTTTGAATGTTTTAATGTCTTTTTTGTTGTAGGATGAAGTAGGTGTGAAGCAAGGAGGAGGAGCATAAAACAAGGCAGGCACTGCGCTAGAATGATGAACCACCCGTCCAGATGCGAGAACCACCACATCCTTGACTAAAGGGGGAAGAAACCAGGGAAAAAAATGGCCAGACTACGAGTCACCAGCGGAACACCATCTACAATACGCAAACCGCTGATTGATTGCCGGCTCCGGTCAAAATACCTGAGAAGTGAGGCACAAACGACGATCCACCAGCGGAACGCAAAATCCAATTTACGAACCGTTGGTCAACCACTGTTCAAAAAGCAAAAAACTAGGCACAAATTCAGGTTAGAAATGGTAAGGCAGCGAACCGCCACTTCCAATCAGTGACCGCCAGTGCAGGTACATACTTTGTTTTAAAATCTTAACCAACCCATTGACCCACCCGACCCAGATTCCTTTTCTAGCCACCTAAACCTAATCAATTCCCTTTTTATTCTCCCCAAATCCCCTTTTTCCTACTTTTTAACACTTCCCCATATGGCTTTTCATCTTCCCAACACACCACCTTTCCATATTCCAACAATCCCCTTTTTCCACTACCTCTACATTTAAATCACCATTAAACCCCCATCTTTTCCTTAACCAATATCATTCACCCCACTTCACCTATAAAGACACCCATTTCTTTCACCTAACTCCCACTACACTCTCACTCTGTACTAGCAAAGTCCAATTTCCACCATTGTTGAGCAAGTTCTAGCTTCCACATTTCTTATCCATTCGCATTCTTGTGTTGTAGTAAAGTACTCCTAACACTCTGATATTGTTATAAGTTGTATTCTTGGTGCATATGGCTATAGAATGTATGTATCTCCCTTCTTTTTACTTCCTTTTTCCCCCAATATTTCTATTATTGTAAACATATATATTGAATGTTGTTGATTGATACGATGTGAAATTAGTGGGGAACTTAGGTCTTATTCTTAAATGGGTGTCATAAATTATTTCTATTGTTTAGTTGAGGTATAGTCTAAGTATCCCAAGGGATACAAAGGACCCAATTTGCTCGATGATAGATCGGGTGATACGGTTCTTAAGGGTAAATCGCCATTTTACCCTTCTTATTTGTGTAGGTAATGCTTATATAAGATGTTAGTATGTGTTTTTAAGAGTTTATATTGGAATGCATTTTGAGGCAATGGGGAAGACGACCATCGGCTACTCGCCGGTCAGGTTCGGCAAAATGCCGATGAAACGCTGGTTTGGTAAAAATGGCTTTAGGCCACTGTCTCGACCCCTCATCATATCGGCGCTTCACGGATTGAGACTGATTGCTCATCGATGAGTCGTCCATGGGTACTTCACTGCCCCGGTGTTCTACTCACTATCGGTGGCTCATCGACGGTCCGCAAATCACTTCCTGTGGTTCGCTGGAATTCCACCAGTGCTGCTAGTTATTTCATGATAATTTCTCCTCCTATTATTCATCAAAATCTTTAGAGTAGTAGTTGTTTATTTTATCATTAGACGCATTATGTATGGCACCAACATCGTGTTTGCAGAAAATGTCTTCTTCTAGGTAGCCAAGCAAAGGAAATGTCATCACCACTTTAAGGAAAAAGGGCAAAGGAAATGTTAAAGCCACCTCAGCCGCCGCCAACACTAGAGATACTATAATATTTTGTGTGCCCAATATTAAGGGGCACTACTCTATCTGTGAAGCCCGCTCCATCACTGGGGAGAAGCACTTCGATTTATCGGGGCTGAGGGGTGACTTCCCTAACATCAATGCAAAATTCACCGATCGCCAGTGGCATGTCTTCGCCACCCCTCTTGTAGATTTTTACAGGAGCCTAGTCGCGAAATTCTATGCTTCGTATCAGACAAGGTAGGAGAGTATGAATCATAGAGGAAAATTTGAGGACTTTCCATTCCAACCCTCAGGGTTACTACGGGGTGTTGAGGTCGGCATAACCCTAGAAGCCATAAATTCGCTGTTATTGGAGGATGAAATTGATGAGGGTATGGAATATTTGGTCCGCCTCACCAATAAAGAGGCCCAATTAAGTTTTATAGCTCCAATCATCACCATCGGCTCTCCTCTCTATTATCTATGGGTGGTGAGATATCTCTCCATTACCTATGCTTCGAGGTCATGTTGTGGCTCGACTTCATATTCAGTAGAATCATGCCATCCAAGAATGAACATCGGGTTAATTTGAAAGCCCCCATCCTCATTTATTGCATCATGACAGGGGTCCCAATTATCTTTGGGAGATAGTGGCCTATCAAATGCGAAGCAAGGCCAAATAAGCTGGCACATCAATGCCATATACGGTGCAAATTTCGCAGCTATGCTTATGAGCGGGAGTACCCCTTTTCACGGATGAGATACCTAGCTCTACCTCCAGTGTGATCTCTGTTGCAAACAAGAGGGATGATAATGCACCCAAGAACAAGAGGAAGTGGATGCAGGCCTTTCAGATCCTAGATTATCCCGTCACCCCTAGTTTAGAGCTAACCTCCTATGCCCCTTGTCTCAACATGCCAAATCCTAAGGCATCGGGGCAAGCTTTTGGGGGTGCATCAATTCGAGGCTCCTCACATCCTCCAACCTCTTCACATCCAAGTGGTGTTCAAAAGCATACAGAAAAGACCCACTCCCACGAGAGCCAACTCCAACAGCTAGCTAAGAGCCTCCCGGAACATATCATGAGAATAGTCAAAAGAAGTTGAAGTCAACCAAGGACAACTTGGGTAATCTAGGTACTCGTGTGGATCTAGTGGAAGGAGCCATCACCTCTTTCTATGCTGAGGTATAGGAATGGAAGAGTCGGACACCTATGGAAGCACTCAACATCAGTGCTCTTGATGTAGTTATGGCTTCCCTTTCCATAGCTCGAGTCCCTATCGATGATTGTTTGAAGGACTTAAGTGATGCGGAGGATTAGGGGGATGAGGTTGGCCAAGATGGAGCTGAGGATTATGATGAAGTTGGTGACGAGTGACCACACCAGGAAGTCCCTTTCACCTTTTTAATTATCATGCATACATTGAGGATAATGTAAATAATTTTTTGAGGGTGGGTTGAGTGTGGTGGTTTTTGATGAATTTGTTTTGATGAATTGGTGCCCTTGTTGGGCTTGTGATTAATGAATTTGTTCCGTTGTCGGGCTTGTAAGTTGATGGCCTAAAAGCCTTTGTCAGGCTTAACATGAAATGAATTATTTTTTATGTTAGTCCTATTGAATGGGTCGTTGTTCTTATTGCCTAAATTGTGACCCATGTTTAATTTTATTTACCTTTTTAAATAAGTAGATAGTAATCAAACTCTAAGGGTTTTTTTCATACGACGGTTCTTTTCCGCAGAGCATTTTCTTTTTCTTTTTGATTGTCGAACTGTGTTGGCATTTCCAAATGATAGATTATGAGGCGACTCTCTTAAGGGAAAATACCATGTCTTTCTTTGAGTCTTTTTTCAAAGTTTTTTTGAGAGGTACCACCAGAAAATTTTTGTTTGCGGCATGAAAAAAATGAAAATGGACATTTTAAAAGAAAGATGTAGCAGTCTCTTGTCATGCATTATATATTCCCTGTTTGGCTTGTGAATTTGCATGTTCTCATGTCTTTAATCTAAATCTTGTGTGAATGATGCCTTCTGTGAACTCTGTAGGTGTGATGCCTTGTGTGGTAAGGATCTTTTGAATGAATCTCATGCATCTCTTCTTATCTAGAACTTGCCCTAAATGTGACTCAAGAAGAAATCCTAGATTTAGCTTCAGTTAAAACATTATTTTAGGGTCTCATTTGGCCAGTAACTTTACCCAAAAATGACCTCCGAAAATATCTTCCCTTGTTAGCCAATATTGTGCCTATGGACTGTTAATTCTTGGAAATCACATTACAAGCCAATGCCCCTTTTCTGTAACCCTCTTCTTAGCACCCATCCTCCCTAATTTCTAGTGGTGAGTGAATGAGAATAATGGGTGCTTAAAGCCCCAAGACATAGGGATAGATAAGGAAATTAGATTGGAAGAGGCAAAAAGCCTATGTATGGGTGTTTACAAGAAAAGGAAAATGTGAGGAGCCTAAATTTGAGGTAGCACCATAATTGTGATAAAAAGGAATGAAATGATGGGTTGAAAAACCTTAAGGTACCAAAAGAGAAATCGCTAGTGAAATGGTGTTAACTCTTGTTAGAAAAGGCTTAATGTGATAGACAAATGAGTTGCAAGGAAGGCCTTTGAGAAATAAAAGATGAAAATGATTGCAAAAGGAGGAATAAGGTGGAGTGATCTAAAAAGTTGATGAAAATGTTCACATAAGGGCATTAGGAAAGTTCTAGTCACTAGAGCTAAATAATTGTCCTACCATTACCCCTAACCATCATCATGACTCACAAGTCCTAATTGATTTTGAGTGTAGTTGCTCTACATTAGTGGCAAATTACATGAAGGACAAGCCTATGGGTCAAGTTGTGTGCATAGATATTTTTTTGTGAGAATGAGCGTGATTAATTTTCTTTCTATAATCCCTTATGTGTACATTGAATTATGATAAAGAAAAGAGATTCTCTCTTGTAGTGAGTGACATCACTCCCTTTTAAGGACATACTTGCATTAAGGTAATGATGTGATTGAGGCATGAGCACTATGTACTCTAAGGAAAACTTTGAATGTGCAGTGATTGTAAATTGAGATGCTATGTGTATTTGATTGGATAAACTATCCCTTTGTTTTGCAAAACGAAAGCAGTTGTGAATCATACCTTTGAATTGTGGTTGCCTCTTGAAACTTTTCCACATTTTTCTAGGGTTAAATTGCTTCTCTTTTTCTATGAGTTGGTGAGCTTTTTTGTGTTGTCAGAGATTAAGTGGTCATTGATACATAGACTTTGTGGAGTAGCATGCCATTCCTTTTGTTCAACTGATAAGAATTGCATTACTTGAGGACAAGGAATGGTTCAAATTTAGGGGTTTGATGAATTGGTAATTCACCAACTCATTAGGCTCTTAATCTTGAGCTTATCTTAGTTTTCAAATCTTTTAGTTGAATTTTATGCCCTTTTTGCCTTTTTATGTGTAGGTACTTGATTTGAATAAAAAGAGCATGAATTGGAGTAAAAAGGATGTAATTCAGGTGAAAATCGAAGCTCCACCAAAGGACACCAGCAAAACGACAGTCAACCGCAGTCACCATTAGCTTGATGAGGAACTGCAACCGGCGGCCTGCAAACAGCAACCGACGATTCCACCGGTTCCATCAATGATAGATGTTGGAAATGGATGGACAAATGATTAAATGGATCAGCGGCTTGCGAATGCCAGGTGGTGAACCGCCGAAGGCCCTGAAAATTCACTAGAATACATGAGAAAATGGCTGCCGCAGATAGCAACCAGTGAACTATAAGTCCTATCGAAAGTGACGACATGCCTGAACAAGGAAAAATCATCAAATCCTGAAAAAGAGGAGAATGTTTTCCCTATCATTGCATATATTCTAAAAGAAAGTATTCTGAACATATCATTGAGTACTTCCTTAATTTTTGAGAGTGAAGAACTCCATTGGAGAGAAAGAAATATTAGAATATAGCTTTTTATCTTCATCATCTTCTTCATTAAGTTATAACTATTATTGTAGAAGTATTGTGAGTTTGATTTTGCTTACTCCTAATAATGAAATTATTGAGTTTATTATTGAATATGCTCTTGTGTTTCTCAATTATGAGTAGCTAAATCTATAGCTAGAGGTGTGTGATGATGGGTATTTAATTTTATTGGTTATAGCTAGATTTGTCTCGTCATTACTAAATTAGTGTAAATCTATTGAGTTATCCTCTAATTATAGTTGATTGCTCATACTTTGAAGTATCGGTATTGTTTTCTTACTTGATTTTAGCTTGAAAAAGAAGAACTAAGTAATGGGGGAGAATATGGTGGATCGAGATTTGTTTATGTGGGTTGGGATAGAAATAGCCAAACCCATAATCATAATCCCTTAAGAGATTGGTGGCTAAAAATATCTTAGCATCTAATCCAAACCATATTGGAATAGTTGAATACACATGCAAGGGTTTCAATTTCATTAGGTTCTCATACTGTCGAACCGATCTTAATTCTTCTATCCTGATATCACAACATTTGTGATGTGTCAAGCACACGCCACCAAAATATCACCTTGATCACTCAAAACTGGAAATCACCGTACACATAAGGCAGAGGGTCTTATTTCTTCCCTTCTAGTCACAACCTATAGGGAACTCTAAAAATCCATATATTCTACAAAAATGGTACCCGCTCCCACTCATCTAATCATCTGGTTGCTCGCCTCAGAAATGAGACACTCTATCATAACTGCTCACTGGGATGCTTTGCTCGAGCATGAGCCACTCATCTCAGGATGAAATGTATTATCCACTTCCATTCTCATCAATCAATATGGTTTCACTAAGTCAATTGACATGACCATTAGGAGGCGTCATTCTTAGTAATATGAAGGATCACATATAACATCTCAAAACACCCAATTTCACACCACATAAGTAACAACATCATATTAAGTTCTCTTCATCAATTGAATTTAACAAGTGAGTTGTTAATAACAATTGGTGTCCAAGGTCTAACCAAGAACGTTACCATTCCACACACATAAAAGTTATTAAATAAAGTCAAACTCCTTCTAAAATCATAACCAACCTCGACTGGAGAATTCGAATGCCAATTACTCTTCTGGAGCCTTGCCTTTCCTCAGACCCTCAGAATGCTCAAAATCAGTGAACAATACACATAAGAGTGTTTCATTAAATACTCTTTAAATAAAGATCTTAGGAAATTCCAACCCACCCAATTCTACCCGGTATTTGCAATCTATTTCCATGCTGAAAGATTAAACAATCAAAAACCAAATCTATGATGGTCACTCCAACCTTGTTCACAGAGTATTCTACTACTCCAACCCCCTTAAAAAAATTTTAAAGGTTAAAGGTTCCAACTTCACCGATATTTAGATCTCGAAGTCTCACATACACAAGTTCCAAATCCACTTTAGCTCTAGTTAGCGTTCATTACTCACACCTAGGTCTAGGAACTAACACCCAGCCCTACTCCTTTAATTAGCCTTAGTTCCTACCAACCTAGGTTTTTGCTTAAAATTTCCACCATTAAAGCCCCCCCCCCCTTTAATTCGATGGTGTTAGAGAATCATAAGTAAAAGAAATATTCCATAAATCTTACCAGGGAAGAAGAATTGCTATGCCCTTGGGAAAATTGCCGTAAGCTTCAAATGATTCGTGCCTTAAGAGTAATAGGGTAAAACCCTTGAAATCCTACTTAAAACTCACTTTCCTCTCCTCATCATCTACTGCAATGGATCCGCTATAGCAGTCAGGAAACTGCCATAGTGGATCCAACAGTTACTTTCCCTGTTCGTTACGGCTACCTTGAACTCGATAAGGGTCCCAATACAGTGGTTTTCCCATGCTATAATGGTCCCACATTAACTAGTAGCTCTTTTTCCCCTGCTCATAGACCATTCCTCAATCTCGAGTTAAACTAACTCTCACCCAACACCTTTCAACAAGCTACCTAGGCAGAAAGAGGGTGTTCCCGACTTAATCCTCTCCCCATAATGACGGATAGGTCATTAAGTCAAACACCAATTAAAATACCTTTCATCCATGAATGGTCTAAAAAAGTAAGAAAAGAGATATACCTAATTTTGTAAATAGTTGGGGGGTATCTGTTCCACATGTCTACCTCGGTCTCCCAAGTGGCTTCCTTTATGAGATGATTCTTCCACTGGACCTTTGCGGTATCTTTTGATCTTAAATTGCGGAAATCCTAATATAATATTGCCACAAGTTCCTCCTCGTAAGATAGGTTTTCATTAAGTAGCACTGAATCCCAGTGGATTGTGTAAGATCCATCCCTATGATAATTCATCAACATGGAGATATGAAATGTTGGATACACTCCTGAAAACCCTAGAGGTAGAGCCAGTTCATAAGATACCTCTCTTACAAGTCGAAGAATCTCAAATGACCCAATGTACCTCAGGATAAGTTTGCCCCATTTTCAAAATCTCATCACTCCCTTCATGGGTGAAACCTTGAGCAACACTTGCTCTCCTACTATGAACTCCATATCGTATAACTTTTTGTCTGTATACTGCTTCTGCCTCTTTGAGTAGCCACCAGTCATTCCTAAAACACCCTAACTTTCTCCAAGGACTTTTTAAGCAAGTCAGTACCCCAGGGTGTCACCTCGAATGCATCAAACCAACTGATTGGAGATATGTATTTCCTTCCATGTAGAGCTTCGAATGGCTCCATGCCGCTTGAGTGAAAGCTATTATTATGAGAAACTTCTACCAATGTAGGAACTTATCCCAATGGCCATCAAAATTGATCACATAGGCGTGAAGCATGTCCTCTAACACTTGAATTTTCCTCTTTGAATGTCCATGTGCCTACGTGTGAAAGGTTGTGCTCAAATCCAATTTGGTACCTAGTTCATCCTGAAGGGTCCTCAAAAATAGAAAGTGAACTGGGTACCTCAGTCTGACATGATTGATACAAGCACTCATTGCATCTGGATCACCCCCTTTAAATATAGTTTTTCCAGTTTCTCTGCATTGTAAGTCACCTAAACAAGCATGAAATAGGCACACTCGGTCAATCTACCCATAATAAACCAAATAGAGTCAAACTTCCCCAAAACCTTTTGAAGTCCAACCACGAAGTCCATCATTATTCACTCCCACTTCCAATTTGGAATAGGCATTCTCTGAAGTACAACCCTAGGATTCTGATGCTTATACTTTACCTGCTGATAGTTTAGGCATTGGGCCACATGCTCAATAATTTCTCTCTTCATCCAACCCCACCAATAGTGTCTCTTCAGATCATGATAAATTTTAGTAACTCCATGATAGATAGAGTACCTAAAGTTATGTGCATCTGACAAGATAGTTTGGATCATCTCCCGAACCCGGGGAACACATAGATGACTCCTTATCCTCAATGTCACTCCGTCATCTATTTTTGCCTCCTTCATTCCCCTTGTAAGACCTGGTCATGAATCTTATTCAAATTGCATTCTCAAACTACCTATATTTCACATCCTCTAGCAGTTATGACCTAGCCGCGACATACTAGATAATATAACACCCATCTCTTCCAATATGAGTCTCACGAGATTGTTGGCCGATGCCTGAAATTACTAACCATCATGCATTAGGTAGTCTCCAAACACGACAAACTGCCCATGCTCACTACTTTTCGGCTCTAGGTATCTTCCACCACATTTTCCTTCCATGGATGATATAGAATTATAACATTGTAGTCCTTACGCAGTTCCATCAATCTCCGCTATCTTAGATTGAGATCCTTTTGGGAGAACACATACTACAAGCTGCGATGATCTGTGAACACCACACAATGGGCTCAATACAAGTAATGCCTCTAGATATTCAGGGTGAATACCACCACTGCCAAATCCAGGTCATGCGTGGGTTAGTTCTTCCCATTCCCCTTTAGCTATCTCGAAGCATAACCAACGACCTGTCTTTACTACATCAGCACAACACCCAATCCAGATTGTGGAGCATCAAAATAAACTACAAAATCTTTAGCTTCTACCAGTAGTGCCCGAATAAGTGTCATGGTTAGCAAGGTTTTGATCTTTGGAAAGCTCTTTTCACATTTATTGGACCACTATAATGTCATGTCCTTTTAGGTATGCCTTCTTAACCGAGAGACAATAGCTGCAAATACCTTCAAAAATCAATTGTAAAAGCTAGCCAGCCCCACAAACTCTGAACCTCTGTTAGTGTAGTAGACCTAGCCCAATATCAGATCACTTCTACCTTCTGTTGATCCACCTTAATCCCTTTCTTGGAGACTACATTCCCTAAAAAGGACACAGATTCCAACCCAAATTCACATTTCCTGAAATTTCTATAAAGTTATTTCTCCTTCAGTATCCCCAACACAATCCTCATGTGGTTCTCATGTTCCTTCTTAGTCTTGGAATACACCAAAATATCGTAAATAAAAATGATTGGAAAGAAAACTAAATAGGATATGTAGATACCTTTCATCAGGATCTTTAATGTTTCTGGAGCATTTTTTGAGTCAAAATGACATGATCGGGAACTCATAATGCCCATACCTGGTCCAAAAGGCTATATTTGGAATATCCTCAACTTGAATTTTCAACAAATGGTAGTCTGATCTAAAGTCAATCTTTGAGAAAGCTATTGCCCCCTGTAGCTGATCAAACAAGACATCTATTCGGTGAAGAAGATATTTGTTCCGAATTGTTAACTTATTCAATTGATGGTAATCAATGCATACCTGCTTGCTACCATTCTTCTTTTTGACAAACAACACTGGGGCACCCCATAGAGAGACACTCGGCATAATAAAGCCCCTACTAAGTAGCTATTACAACTGTTCCTTAAGTTCTCGCAACTTATTTAGTACCATCCTATATGGTGGTATGTAAATAAGTCAGGTCCTTGGCTCTAAATCAATGTAGAAGTCAATCTCGCTATCCGGCGGCATTCCTGACAAGTTCGCGAGAAATACCTCTAGAAATTGATGAACTACTGGGACCAACTCAATGGAGAGCCTTATGAATTGGTATCGTAAATTTGAGCTAGATACACTGAACGCCCTTGTCCTATCAATTTTCAGGCAAGAATATAAGAGATAAGCTTCTTAGGAGCAGGGCTACAATTACCTTTCCACTCTAACTTAGACAACCCTAGCATCACTATGGTGGCTGTCTTAGCATGACAATCCAGAATAGCATGGTAAGTAGATAACCATCTAATCCCCAAGATTACATCAAAGTCTACCATGTGTTATATCACCAAGTCTACCCGTGTATCACAACCCGTAAAGTCCACTGAACAAGCACGACAAACCCTATCCACAATCATATAATCCTCAACAAGAGTTGACATATGAATGGGAATATCAACAACATAACAATCAAGATCTAACCCCACAATAAAATAGATAAACACACAATAAAAAGTAGAGCTAGGATCATAGACATGTTGTCACATACAAGAATAGTACCTATGATAACGGTGTCCAAAGCCTCCACCTTGTGTCGATAGGGAAATGCATAAAATTGAGCCTAATTACCTCCCTGAGACCCGCTCCTCTTGGACTATGTAACCCCTCTGCCGGACTGAGTACTACCTCTTCCTTTCTGGACACCTCCTCTACCAGGCTAGGTGCAACCTTTAACTGCTGGCGGACTGCCCTGCCCAAGTTGGGGGCGATCCCTGCTGAAGGTATTACCTCCCCTTCCTACAGTAGCTTGAGTTCGGGGAACTCTAAAAATCCATATATTCTACAAAAATGGTACCCGCTCCCACTCATCTAATCATCTGGTTGCTCGCCTCAGAAATGAGACACTCTATCATAACTGCTCACTGGGATGCTTTGCTCGAGCATGAGCCACTCATCTCAGGATGAAATGTATTATCCACTTCCATTCTCATCAATCAATATGGTTTCACTAAGTCAATTGACATGACCATTAGGAGGCGTCATTCTTAGTAATATGAAGGATCACATATAACATCTCAAAACACCCAATTTCACACCACATAAGTAACAACATCATATTAAGTTCTCTTCATCAATTGAATTTAACAAGTGAGTTGTTAATAACAATTGGTGTCCAAGGTCTAACCAAGAACGTTACCATTCCACACACATAAAAGTTATTAAATAAAGTCAAACTCCTTCTAAAATCATAACCAACCTCGACTGGAGAATTCGTATGCCAATTACTCTTCTGGAGCCTTGCCTTTCCTCAGACCCTCAGAATGCTCAAAATCAGTGAACAATACACATAAGAGTGTTTCATTAAATACTCTTTAAATAAAGATCTTAGGAAATTCCAACCCACCCAATTCTACCCGGTATTTGCAATCTATTTCCATGCTGAAAGATTAAACAATCAAAAACCAAATCTATGATGGTCACTCCAACCTTGTTCACAGAGTATTGTACTACTCCAACCCCCTTAAAAAAATTTTAAAGGTTAAAGGTTCCAACTTCACCGATATTTAGATCTCGAAGTCTCACATACACAAGTTCCAAATCCACTTTAGCTCTAGTTAGCGTTCATTACTCACACCTAGGTCTAGGAACTAACACCCAGCCCTACTCCTTTAATTAGCCTTAGTTCCTACCAACCTAGGTTTTTGCTTAAAATTTCCACCATTAAAGCCCCCCCCCCCTTTAATTCGATGGTGTTAGAGAATCATAAGTAAAAGAAATATTCCATAAATCTTACCAGGGAAGAAGAATTGCTATGCCCTTATGAAAATTGCCGTAAGCTTCAAATGATTCGTGCCTTAAGAGTAATAGGGTAAAACCCTTGAAATCCTACTTAAAACTCACTTTCCTCTCCTCATCATCTACTGCAATGGATCCGCTATAGCAGTCAGGAAACTGCCATAGTGGATCCAACAGTTACTTTCCCTGTTCGTTACGGCTACCTTGAACTCGATAAGGGTCCCAATACAGTGGTTTTCCCATGCTATAATGGTCCCACATTAACTAGTAGCTCTTTTTCCCCTGCTCATAGACCATTCCTCAATCTCGAGTTAAACTAACTCTCACCCAACACCTTTCAACAAGCTACCTAGGCAGAAAGAGGGTGTTCCCGACTTAATCCTCTCCCCATAATGACGGATAGGTCATTAAGTCAAACACCAATTAAAATACCTTTCATCCATGAATGGTCTAAAAAAGTAAGAAAAGAGATATACCTAATTTTGTAAATAGTTGGGGGGTATCTGTTCCACATGTCTACCTCGGTCTCCCAAGTGGCTTCCTTTATGAGATGATTCTTCCACTGGACCTTTGCGGTATCTTTTGATCTTAAATTGCGGAAATCCTAATATAATATTGCCACAAGTTCCTCCTCGTAAGATAGGTTTTCATTAAGTAGCACTGAATCCCAGTGGATTGTGTAAGATCCATCCCTATGATAATTCATCAACATGGAGATATGAAATGTTGGATACACTCCTGAAAACCCTAGAGGTAGAGCCAGTTCATAAGATACCTCTCTTACAAGTCGAAGAATCTCAAATGACCCAATGTACCTCAGGATAAGTTTGCCCCATTTTCAAAATCTCATCACTCCCTTCATGGGTGAAACCTTGAGCAACACTTGCTCTCCTACTATGAACTCCATATCGTATAACTTTTTGTCTGTATACTGCTTCTGCCTCTTTGAGTAGCCACCAGTCATTCCTAAAACACCCTAACTTTCTCCAAGGACTTTTTAAGCAAGTCAGTACCCCAGGGTGTCACCTCGAATGCATCAAACCAACTGATTGGAGATATGTATTTCCTTCCATGTAGAGCTTCGAATGGCTCCATGCCGCTTGAGTGAAAGCTATTATTATGAGAAACTTCTACCAATGTAGGAACTTATCCCAATGGCCATCAAAATTGATCACATAGGCGTGAAGCATGTCCTCTAACACTTGAATTTTCCTCTTTGAATGTCCATGTGCCTACGTGTGAAAGGTTGTGCTCAAATCCAATTTGGTACCTAGTTCATCCTGAAGGGTCCTCAAAAATAGAAAGTGAACTGGGTACCTCAGTCTGACATGATTGATACAAGCACTCATTGCATCTGGATCACCTCCTTTAAATATAGTTTTTCCAGTTTCTCTGCATTGTAAGTCACCTAAACAAGCATGAAATAGGCACACTCGGTCAATCTACCCATAATAAACCAAATAGAGTCAAACTTCCCCAAAACCTTTTGAAGTCCAACCACGAAGTCCATCATTATTCACTCCCACTTCCAATTTGGAATAGGCATTCTCTGAAGTACAACCCTAGGATTCTGATGCTTATACTTTACCTGCTGATAGTTTAGGCATTGGGCCACATGCTCAATAATTTCTCTCTTCATCCAACCCCACCAATAGTGTCTCTTCAGATCATGATAAATTTTAGTAACTCCATGATAGATAGAGTACCTAAAGTTATGTGCATCTGACAAGATAGTTTGGATCATCTCCCGAACCCGGGGAACACATAGATGACTCCTTATCCTCAATGTCACTCCGTCATCTATTTTTGCCTCCTTCATTCCCCTTGTAAGACCTGGTCATGAATCTTATTCAAATTGCATTCTCAAACTACCTATATTTCACATCCTCTAGCAGTTATGACCTAGCCGCGACATACTAGATAATATAACACCCATCTCTTCCAATATGAGTCTCACGAGATTGTTGGCCGATGCCTGAAATTACTAACCATCATGCATTAGGTAGTCTCCAAACACGACAAACTGCCCATGCTCACTACTTTTCGGCTCTAGGTATCTTCCACCACATTTTCCTTCCATGGATGATATAGAATTATAACATTGTAGTCCTTACGCAGTTCCATCAATCTCCGCTATCTTAGATTGAGATCCTTTTGGGAGAACACATACTACAAGCTGCGATGATCTGTGAACACCACACAATGGGCTCAATACAAGTAATGCCTCTAGATATTCAGGGTGAATACCACCACTGCCAAATCCAGGTCATGCGTGGGTTAGTTCTTCCCATTCCCCTTTAGCTATCTCGAAGCATAACCAACGACCTGTCTTTACTACATCAGCACAACACCCAATCCAGATTGTGGAGCATCAAAATAAACTACAAAATCTTTAGCTTCTACCAGTAGTGCCCGAATAAGTGTCATGGTTAGCAAGGTTTTGATCTTTGGAAAGCTCTTTTCACATTTATTGGACCACTATAATGTCATGTCCTTTTAGGTATGCCTTCTTAACCGAGAGACAATAGCCGCAAATACCTTCAAAAATCAATTGTAAAAGCTAGCCAGCCCCACAAACTCTGAACCTCTGTTAGTGTAGTAGACCTAGCCCAATATCAGATCACTTCTACCTTCTGTTGATCCACCTTAATCCCTTTCTTGGAGACTACATTCCCTAAAAAGGACACAGATTCCAACCCAAATTCACATTTCCTGAAATTTCTATAAAGTTATTTCTCCTTCAGTATCCCCAACACAATCCTCATGTGGTTCTCATGTTCCTTCTTAGTCTTGGAATACACCAAAATATCGTAAATAAAAATGATTGGAAAGAAAACTAAATAGGATATGTAGATACCTTTCATCAGGATCTTTAATGTTTCTGGAGCATTTTTTGAGTCAAAATGACATGATCGGGAACTCATAATGCCCATACCTGGTCCAAAAGGCTATATTTGGAATATCCTCAACTTGAATTTTCAACAAATGGTAGTCTGATCTAAAGTCAATCTTTGAGAAAGCTATTGCCCCCTGTAGCTGATCAAACAAGACATCTATTCGGTGAAGAAGATATTTGTGCCGAATTGTTAACTTATTCAATTGATGGTAATCAATGCATACCTGCTTGCTACCATTCTTCTTTTTGACAAACAACACTGGGGCACCCCATAGAGAGACACTCGGCATAATAAAGCCCCTACTAAGTAGCTATTACAACTGTTCCTTAAGTTCTCGCAACTTATTTAGTACCATCCTATATGGTGGTATGTAAATAAGTCAGGTCCTTGGCTCTAAATCAATGTAGAAGTCAATCTCGCTATCCGGCGGCATTCCTGACAAGTTCGCGAGAAATACCTCTAGAAATTGATGAACTACTGGGACCAACTCAATGGAGAGCCTTATGAATTGGTATCGTAAATTTGAGCTAGATACACTGAACGCCCTTGTCCTATCAATTTTCAGGCAAGAATATAAGAGATAAGCTTCTTAGGAGCAGGGCTACAATTACCTTTCCACTCTAACCTAGACAACCCTAGCATCACTATGGTGGCTGTCTTAGCATGACAATCCAGAATGGCATGGTAAGTAGATAACCATCTAATCCCCAAGATTACATCAAAGTCTACCATGTATTATATCACCAAGTCTACCCGTGTATCACAACCCGTAAAGTCCACTGAACAAGCACGACAAACCCTATCCACAATCATATAATCCTCAACAAGAGTTGACATATGAATGGGAATATCAACAACATAACAATCAAGATCTAACCCCACAATAAAATAGATAAACACACAATAAAAAGTAGAGCTAGGATCGTAGACATGTTGTCACATACAAGAATAGTACCTATGATAACGGTGTCCAAAGCCTCCACCTTGTGTCGATAGGGAAATGCATAAAATTGAGCCTAATTACCTCCTTGAGACCCGCTCCTCTTGGACTATGTAACCCCTCTGCCGGACTGAGTACTACCTCTTCCTTTCTGGACACCTCCTCTACCAGGCTAGGTGCAACCTTTAACTGCTGGCGGACTGCCCTGCCCAAGTTGGGGGCGATCCCTGCTGAAGGTATTACCTCCCCTTCCTACAGTAGCTTGAGTTCGGGGAGCTGGATGTCGAACAATCTGCCCAACCTATCCAAACCTGGGACACCATCTATGAATGTGGCCATACTCCCCAAATTCATGACTTACCTTATAAATTACCTGCTTCTAAGCTTAAATGAAGCAGATAGGGTGAGCCCAACCTGAGCAAGCCAACTGCATGCTCCCAACTATAATTAAATAGCGTTGATAGTTCCCTGATGGACCCTAGCTAATACCTGTATAGCCGACTGAATCAAAAATCCATTGTACCCCTGGGGAATAGGTTTCCTTGCAAAGGAACCACTAATGGTACCTGATAACGCTAAAATTACATCCCTAAAAAAGTATAACGCGGACGTTGTCGATAAAGAACCCAACTAATTTTGGGGTCAATCCCACAGGGAATATAGTCTAGTTATAGACTGATAATAGTATTCACACTTTTATGGTGACAATGTTAAAATGTTGTTGTTATCAAGGTTATGCAATTAACTAGGGAAGGGTTCCCCATGGCTTCTTAACTAGGTCAGATTAGTACACTTGTGATGTATCCTGATACTTAGCCTATAGAACTAATAAAATATATTTATCCAAATGACTGATTCATCCTTATCAGATGACTCTATACAATCACCCACTCAGGTCTCATGAGTGATTTCACTTTAACCTTTATCAATAGTTTAAAACTAACTCTGCTTCGACTGCAACTCAATATATTCAACGAAACTCAACGTCATGGCTTTATTTTTATTTTTTTTCCTTATCTCTACTTCTATACGATCAAACAAGAAGAGAATTCAGGTTAGTCCTAAGGTTGCACACCATTAAAAAAAGTTAAACATGAAGAAAATTACAATACAGACATTCGTATTGATTTAGAATCACTTCGTGTTAACCATATATGATTTTCCACCATGGTTCCCACAACCCTATTGGTTGATGGTTTAGTTATCCATGATTGCAAGAATATCTTTCATTTAGTGTTGATTGTCGAATCGGACGCTTAACCCTCGGCCCCAACTACGGGGGAAGTCACACTTTAACTTCCTGTCGTAGAAAAAAACATAATTAAATACTTACAATATTGATGGAGGAAAAACCCAAGAATCAATTTAACAATCAAACTTTTCAAACTCAAGAACAATGATGAACTCTGTGAGTATTTGATTATTTTATCTCCAAGAAGTTAGGTGTAATGCCTAAATATTCCCTAAGACTAGACATGAGATTTGAAATGTGATAAGCAGAAGAGTTGGAAAAAAATTGCCTCAGCACGACCCAACCTACGAGTAGTAGGTTTCTAGTATGGGTCATAGGAAGACCTATGATTCAGAGTAGAGATTTTGGTTCCCTAGACCACGAGTTCCCACAAAGAGTCATAGTACATGCGTACGACCCATGTTCAAGAGTCGTAGTACGTCTTTGGGGTAAGCATGTGACTGATTGTATGGGTAATGGTATGACTCATAGGAAGGAGTTATGGGTAGTAGTAAGAGTAATGGAAATGTTTATAGAGTGGGTCAAATTTGAATGGTTGGTTACAGGACCCAACCATGAGTCATAAGGGGATCGTACAACTCGTGGTACGGGTTATAGCAGATGACAGTTCATTTTTTTTGTGAATTCATTAAGGGTATTTTCATAAATTTTAACCTGCGAAACCCTAAATTATGTCTCTTTTAATCTCTAAAATAAGTGTATCAAGGGATTTAAACCCATTCTAATGCATTCAACTACCACACATACAACTCTAGAAATCATCTCTCTCAAGATCATCAACGATTCTTCATCAATCACAGTCTCATCTTCCCAAGATTCTCTGTATCAAGTTAAAGCTAGAATTTAGTAAAACCAGGTATGTGGGCTCATCAATAAGGGAATTCTTTTACCCTCGTGCCCTTCCTTAAGCACATTCATGATCACCCATTCCCAACTTTCCATATTTGAAATTCTAGGGATTTTGTATTGGGCTATGAAATTTCTCCATGATTCTCTTATGGGTATGGAGGATTTTATATTAATTTATGACTTTCAAGATTTTGGTTTTAAAAAATCTTTATTTCTTCATGAAATTATGATTTATTATGTTTCAAACATGATCAGGGCTAAATTTCTTTTTATGAAATTCTATGATTCTATTATGATTTTGATTCTCCTAAGTCCTAATTAATAGTTTATAATTTATGATATGATTTTGCTACAAGTTCTCTTCATGAATTCATGAATTTCTATTATGGTGATTTTCTCAAGCATGTATGTTCTTCATGATTTTCGAGTTTATAATTTTGGCTTATTCACGGGCCCTTATTTCATGGCTAGTCATGTTTTCCAAGTATGATCATGTATGTTATCATTTAAATAGCCCATGTGTATGATAAAAATATAATTATATAAGCCCTTACAAGTTTTTAGGTGAAGTATCTAGCACTAAGTAGGCCCGGCGTTAAGGTAAACTCTGAGGTCTTAGAACTATGTGCCACCATAGGTATATATTCGTGGTTAACCCTATAGGGTCCCTACTAGTGATATCACACCACATATCATTCCTTTCCTTGGCATGCTTAGGATGGCTCTTCCCACTTGAGCAAGATAGTTGGGGCATCATGTAAGCTCTATCATGATGGTGTTGGTTAAGATGAGTCCTCCCATTGTTCCTTGTGTTTTATGCATGACCATGCTTATGATACTTTGGCTCAACTTATGATTCTCAAAGTTTCTCTTATGATTATCATTATGACTAGTTTATGAATAATTTTGAAAACCTTTATTCCTCATGTTTATGTTATGATTATCACTTCATATTTTGAACTGACCTATTCTCATGTATTTGATTATTCCATTTTTACTTATCTCGCATACTCAGTACATACCAAGAGCTTACCACATACTCTATGCTATATTATTTCTTGATACAGGTCTGATCGGTCAGTCTCATCCCTGCCAGTTAGTCTAGTTATTCACTAGCCCAGTCGAGCCCTATTGTTGGTAAGTCCTTATATCCCGAGGACATTCAATTGAGCTTATGGATTAAATTATTTCAGCTCTCTTTTTAGTGATCTACGTTGGGGTGTTGTGCTATCAGATCATCAGATAGTATAGAGGCTATCAAACAATATTTAGAATTTCAGCTTTGTCAGTATTAATTATGTTTATAATTGATAGGTATTCAAACTTCTGCTTATTCATATCTAAGTTATCAGATTCTGCTTGATGTATGCTCTTAGTTGTCATGTTCATGCCATGCATCGACTTGGAGCCATTAGGGGTTCTAGGTTTCGTGTTTCAATTCAGGGTCTCATCTTGGGTCATGACAAACTTGGTATTAGAGAATTAGGTTTTGAAGTGTCCTAGGGTATCTGAAATTTATGTTAAGTAGAGCTTTTTCATGAGTGTGAAGTGTGCCAGACTTATGACAAAGAGGCTATGGAACGTTTTAGGAAACTTCCCTTCTTTAATGATTCCATATCATGCTATGAGTTCAACTCTCTCTCAATCCCTTTAACACTAGCTTTATGCATTTGTAGAATCATGCCTCCATGCCAAGTAAATGGTAGAATGAATTGAAATGGAAATGGCCATGAAAATGGCAATAGAGATGGGCACCAACATGCCCTGCCAAAACCAATAGGTCCTTTACCTGAGCAAGTCTCTCATGCCATGCTTAGAGTGGATTTTTAGATGTTGGCACAGGCTATAACTGCTCAGATTAACCAACAAATGGTGGCCGATGTTCCCCAGAATGGGAATGCAGCGACGACTCAAGGTTGGGTCTTTCTTAGGATGAATCCACCTGAGTTTCTTTGGTCAAGAGTGGATGAGGACCCACATGAGTTTCTTGAAGAGATATAGAAGATCACCTATATTATGGGGGTGACGAGGGAGAAGAGCATGGATTTAGCCTTCTATGAACTGAAGGGGTTTGCTTATATTTGGTACTATCTATGGAAGGACGGTAGAGAAGTGGGCACAATTCCGTGAGTTGGGATGATTTTATTACTACCTTCTTGGATAGATTCTTCCCTAGGGAGTCGAGGGAGGAAAAGGCAGTGGAGTTTTTCAACTTTAGGAAGAATAATATGACTATCCAAGAGTACGCCTTGCAATTCACCCGTCTATCCAAGTACGTGCAGGAGATGGTTGCGGATTAGAGAGCTCGTTTGAGCATATTTGTGCATGGAGTGTCAGATTCACTAGTCAACGAGTGTAGGACCACAATGCTGAATAGTGATCTAGACTTCTCTTGATTGGTTATATACGGCCAGCAGATAGAGGCAGATTAGATGAAAGAAAAGGAGAGAGAGGCCTAGGGTTCTCCCAGCAGAGGTCCGGTGGCAGACATTGTTCCCAACCTTTGTTGGGTTCTTTATTGGCAATGTCTGCTTCAAGATTTATCATGATTGTGAGTTTGAGCATTATAGAAAAGTGGATCCATATACGGGGAATACGACCTAAGAATAAATTAATTGTTTGTGTTTAACTTCCTCATTTACATTTTGTTTTTGTTTTTGAAACCGACTGGTTTTGTTTCTTGGTGAATGCAAAGTAATCGATGGAATGGAAAACCCCTGATTCCTCTTAATCGTTCATTAGAGAAAACTCTACGAAGAATGGAGAACTAAGAGCAAAGAGTGGCCCATCTTACTGAAGAATCTAGGCAAGCCGAGCTAGCTCGCCAAGCTACACTTCAGTAAGCCAAGGATGTTGGGGATGAAGTTGTAAATGCAGCCCTCCATGGAATGGGCAATAGAGGCTAGAGATATGCTCCTCAGTTCTTTAATAAGGATGATCCGAATATTGATAAAGTCAGGTCAACTAGAGCTATTGTACCACCACCTTTTCCTACTAGGGAAAAGTTTGACATCATTAGCACCATGATACAGTTGTTGAATATGAAAAGGGTGTCTAGTGGTCATCTATTGGATGATGTCAACCTGCAGCTGATGAACTTCGGTGGAATATGCAAAGTGTGTAGGTTGCTCGGTGTAAGTCAGGATGCAATAAGGCTTAGACTCTTCCCTTCTCTCTTTCTAGAGAGGAAACTCTATGGTTATCAGAGTTTACCAATGACTCCATTACTAACTGGAGGGAGCTCAAACAGGTTTTTCTAGAGAGGTTCTTCCCACCCTCCAGGAATCTACAACATAAGGATGAGATGTATAACTTTCGGCAACTGGAAACGGAGGCACTTCATGAAACCTGGTTGAGTTTTAAAAAGAAGTTGACCAAGTGCCCAAACCATAAAATTCCAAATGACAGTTTATTGGAGATTTTTTAAAGGTCCTTGAATAATAGCACAAAAGCTTAAGAGAATACTGTGGCAGGAGGAGAACTGATGAGTCACACGTGGGAACAAGCTGCCACTATTCTTGGCAGAGTGACCAAAACTAACAAGTCCTAGTACACCAGGAAAGTGGAAGCAGCTGCATGTACGTATGTTGTTGGTATGACTGTAGAGAAACGAAAAAAGGAGGAGGAGTGTGATCAGGAATTTGCACACATGCTTACATCATTAAACCATCTCAAATGCAGTGGGAACGTAGGGATAGGAACTGAGGAAGGAGCATTCTAATTTCGAGGTGGATACGAACTTCTTAGAGAGCCAAGTGGTAGGTTTTCAGACAAATGCCCAAGGATCTGGACAAGACACTTAGCTCCAAGGTTCCAAAAGTCAAGGTGGGAACAAATACCAGGATAACTACAACCATAATGGTTATATGGATAGGAGCTGAAGCGTTATACATTGAATTCCCTAAGATCAGACCTCAAAGTTTAAATGGAGAAAATAGGATTTTCTACACCAGGTCATAAAGCGAGTCGTCCTGTGACTCGTCAAGATGACCACGAGTTGTAAAGTGACTCGTGGTGAGGTGGGAAATTCAAGTTATTGGGTCACCACGAGCGTGACCACGAGTCATGGTCAGCCCCATGACTCGTTAAGTCATCCGTCGTCAAGGTTGGTCAAAGAAAGCAGAATTTTAGGCAGTAAAGGTAACGAGAGGTGACCACGAGTCGTGGTCACCAGTAACGACTCGTTGGGTCCCCCTTTATGAGCCTCAAATGAAAGGTTGGCAGCGTACTTAATCACTTCTAACCACGAGTCGTGGTCCATGGAAATGACTTGTCTAATCCCTCGTAGGGACTTGCAGTCAGTTTTTCCCTGTGAGTTTATTAAGGGATTTTCCGTAGTACCTATGATCCTAAGGCCTAAACTACATTGTTTTAAGGCATGAATAGTGAGTTTTAAGATGGGTAAGTTTATTTTAAGTTATTCCTAATTCATGCATGCAAGTTTAGAAGTCTAGAGGGGTGATCAAGCTCAATCACTCAATGTTCTTCCTCAATTATTCCTTGAGCAATCAGATTAGTCATAGAATCAGATTCTCTCAGGTATGTACGGTTATGAATGGATGAGCTTTTTCACACCCATGCCCAATCCCTCTCTAATTCATTAAAATTTATATGTTGATCCTATGGGGTTTTAACCCAACGCATGAAATTCGTAGGTCTCTACTATAGGTATGATCTAAGCATGTTTCTACTGTTGAATTATCATTGATGGGAAAGTTTTATAATGTTTTCAATTATAATCATGTTTTCAAGTTTTATAAATATGATGCCCATCCATGCGAAGTTAATGAAAGTTAAGTTCTATGATGTATGTCCAAGTATGATGAGATATTTATGAGAAAAGCATGTTTTCAAGTTACCCATGTTTGTGATCATGTATTCAAGTGTATCAAGTATTTTCAAGCATTTTTAATAATTGGGCAACCCCATATGTTCAAGTATTATTTATGATTTCACGAATTAGCTTACCACATGGTTTTGGAGTCAAGACTCCAAATATGTTCAGCTTGTGGTATGGTTTGAGCCAAGGCTCCTACAGTATGATTTTAGAATTTATATGTGCATGATTATTCAGCTTCGTCACTAGACAATGATCAGCTTTAATGAAAAAGATGGAGAGCATATGCATGTTTATGGGAGTAGCGGTTCGCACCGAGTAGGCTAAGGGTAAGTTAACCCTATGCCTTAGAGATACAAACCAATAGGTATGATCAGATTATTTGTGACCTCCTTTGAAGCTTTCCCTGCCTCAAGGGGCCTTTAGCTTGATATCGATATCATGGTAGCACCCTTAGCCCTGACAAGGCTTTGGACGGCTCTGCCCACTTGAGTGTTATAGTCAGGACCACGTAATCTCCATCGTGGTAATGTCGGTTATATGAAGAGTCTCCTATTTTTCCTCATGATTTTAGTTATGCATGTTTATAATTCATGATATGTATATTTATATATGTTTTTACGTGGGATTGACCCAATTTCCACTTTTACTTATGATTATCAGATTTCAGCTTTGGGTCATTTGATTCTATTATGATGTTCAGTTATACTCAGCTCATGATTTCAAAATATAGCCTGCAAGCCTTACTCTCAAATACATATATTGATTGTGTTTTATATTATGCTTGTTTTAATGATTTTACTTAAGCAGTTTTACTTACCTTGCATACTCGGTACATTCCATGTACTGACCGCATACTCTATGTTGTATCATTTTATGATACAGGCTCCGATCTTCATACTCAGCCCTGTCACTAGCCAGTTCCGGAGTTAGCATGCAGTCTCTATTGTAAAATCCTCATCAGTAGAGGGCCCCTTTCTATTCAGTTATGTTTAGGTATTTTTAGTTTTAGACTTAAAGAGTTAGTTGGGGTCTTGTCTCATCAACTCATTAGTATTAGAGAGACTCGTGTTGTATGTTTTGATGTATTTTATGTTCAGACTTCCGCTATGTTCATTATGATAAATCTTCCACTTTATTGATTGAATTATATGTATGTTCATACCATGGGTCGACTTGGAGTCTCTCGGGCCTCCTTGTCCCGTGTCTCGACCCGAGTCTATATTCGAGTCATGAAAAACTTTGTATTAGAGACATAGGTTTTGATGTGTCCTAGGGTGTCTGAAAGTCGCGTTAAGTAGACTCTTTTTCATGTGTGTGAAGCGCGCCATACTTATGACAAAGAGGCTACGAGACTTTTAGGAAATGTTTTCTTCTTTTATGATCTAAGTCGTGTGATGAAATGTCCCTTTGTCCTTCTAACTCGTGCTATTCGCATTTGAAGAATCATGCTTCCGCACAGAGTTAATGGCAAAAGAAATGGAAATGGAAATGGCCACGAGGATGGCAATGGAGACGGTAACCAATAGGACCCACTAGCCCACGAGCACCGTGGACTGGAGTCAGTCGCCCATACTGAATTCAGGGTAGTCATTCAGATGCTAGCACAGGCCTTGACCGCCCAAGTCAATCAGCAGGTAGTGCCGCATGTCCCTCAGAACGGGAATGTGGTGTCAACGAGGGTTAGAGACTTTCTGAGGATGAACCCTTCCGAATTCCTTGGATCAAAGTTTGATGAGGATCCACATTAGTTTATCGACAAGATTCTAATGATCTCCTATGTCATGGGGGTGACTGGAGAGGAGTGTGCTGATTTAGCCTCATATCAGTTAAAGAGGTTTGTGCAAATATGGTTCAAACAGTTGAAGGATAGTAGGGTAGTCGGAGCAGGCCTTATAAACTGGGACGAGTTTCATGCCACTTTTCTAGATCGGTTCTTCCCTCGTAAGATGAGGGAGCTGAAGGTGATCGAGTTTGTGAATCTAAATTAGGGAAAATGATAGTCTAGAAGTATGCCTTAGATTTCATTCACGTGTCCAATCATGCACCAGAGTTAGTGGTTGATCAGAGAGCTCGAGTGAGTAGGTTTGTTCATGGGATGGCGGACTATCTGGAAAAAGATTTCCGAAATACGATGCTTCATATGGATATGGAATTTCCTTGGATAGGCTTCTACGCCCAACAGATGGAGGAGGTGCATTTGAGAGAGAGAGAGAGGCCAAGAGGGCCAGGACAGAAAGTTATGGGTTGTCTTAGTAGAGACCAAGTGGTGGACGCCATCAGCAGTCCTACAAGAGATCGACAGCCACAGCATCATTGGCTATGAGTGTGCTATCCAGATCTAGGCACGACCATAGAGGATGAGCATCAGGCTCTAGGGGCCAGAGCAGCAGGCCCATAGAGTCCAGTATCATAATTTGCGATAGGTGTGGCCGGAGACACATGGGTAAGTGTTTGGTGGGTAAGATGCTTGCTTCGGGTGTGTAAAGCCCGGTCATATTCTCAAAGATTGCCTAGCAACTAGACAGGGCCATGATAAGCGCTGAGGCCCAGCTTCTAGTTCAGCAGCTCCAACAACATGCCCAACTCAGCAGGGGGCTTCTACTAGTACAGGTGGCGGACAATGCCAAAACAGATTCTATGCTCTAGAAACTTGCTAGGAGCATGAGGTCTTTCCAGATGTAGTCACTGGTATGTTAGGAGTTTTACACCTTGATGTATATGCTTTGTTATATCCAGGGGATACATTGTCTTTTTTGACGCTCTATGTGGCTAGTAGTTTCGGAGTCATTCTCAAAATCTTGTTATAACCTTTCTCAGTCTCTACTCCAGTCAGTGATTCGGTTATGGAATGACGGGCATATAGAAATTGCCCTGTCGCAGTTCTTCAGAAAATCACCTCAGTAGATCTAGTAGAGTTATCCATGGCCGTCTTTGGTGATATCCTTGGCATGGATTGGTTGTTTTCATGTTATGCCTCAGTTAATTGTAGAACCCGTACGATAGTGTTTCAATTTTTTTGTGAGATAGCCTTAGAATGGCAGGGTAGTTCGGTTGTGCCTGTAGGACATTTCATTTCCAACCTTAAAAAAAGAAAGATGATCTTCAAGGGTTGTGTGTACCATCTAGATTGGGTTAAGGATGTTAAGTTCGAGTCCCCAACTATCCAGTCCGTTCCAATAGTATGTGAGTATCCAGAAGTCTTCCCAGATGATCTACTAAGAATCCTTCCTGAGTGGGAGATTGATTTTTGTATTGACCTTCTTCCCGATACACAACCTATATCTATTTCTCCTTATAGAATGTCCCCATTCGAGTTAAAGGAGTTGAAGGAGTAGTTGATAGAACTTTTAGATAAGGGGTTCATCAGACCGAGCAAATGCCCATGGGGTGCACCAATTCTCTTTGTCCGAAAGAAAGATGGTTACCTTCATATGTGTACTGATTATTGGTAACTGAACAAGGTAACCATCAACAACAGGTGTCCCCTCTGTAGAATTGATGATTTGTTTTACTAGATTCAGGATGGTAAGTGCTTTTCGAAGATAGGTCTCAGATTTGGATACCATCAGCTCAGGATTCGGGAGAGTGACATCCTAAAGACAACTTTCAGGATGCGGTATGGTCATTATGAGTTTGTAGTTATGTCTTTTGGAGTAAAAAATGCTCCTGCAAATTTTATGAATTTGATGAACAGGGTGTTCAATCCATACTTGGATATGTTCGTGATCGTGTTCATCGACTACATCCTAATATACTCTCAGAGCGAAGAGGAGAGTGCCACTTATTTGAGGGTGGTGTTATAGACTCTCAAGGATAGCCAATTGTATGCTAATTTAGCAAGTGCGAGTTTTGGTTGAACTTAGCGGCATTTTTTGACCATGTGGTGTCAAGTGAGGATATAAAGGTGGACTCTCAAAAGATAGAAACGGTGAAGAATTGGCTTAGACTGGTGAATCCTTCAGATATCAGGAGCTTCTTGGTCTTAGCTAGCTATTATTTTAGATTTGTTGAGGGAGTTTCATGTATTGTAGTGCCATTGACCAAATTGACCCAAAATAAAATTAAATTCCAATGGTCGGATGCTTGTGGAGGAGCTTCCAGGAGTTGAAGACTCGACTAACCTTGGCACCGGTGTTAACCCTACTTGAGGGTACCGATGGGTTTATGGTGTATTGTGATGCTTCTAGGATCGGACTTGGTTATGTATTGATGCAACATGGTAAAGTTATAGCATACGCTTCCAGGCAGCTGAAGGTTCATGAAAAGAATTACTTGATCCATGATCTTGATTTAGCAGCAGTGGTATTTTCCTTGAAAATTTGGCAACATTATTTTTATGGGCTCCATGTGGATGTATTTACGGACCACAAAAGCTTACAATATGTGTTTACCCAAAAGGATTTGAACCTCCATCAAAGAAAATGGTTAGAGCTACTCAAGGATTATGACATGAGTGTCCTTTACTATCTAGGAAAGGCTAACATGGTAGCAAACGCTCTTAGTAGGCTTTCTATGGATAGTGTGTCCCATGTAGATGAGGGGAGAAAGGAGCTGGTAAAGGATGTGCATTGGCTTGGTTGGGAGTTTGTCTAGTTGACTCGACCGATAGTGGTGTGTTGTTCAGAATGGATCAGAATCATCCTTGGTGACTGACATAAAAGCGAGACAAGACGAGCACCTTATTATGGTAAAGTTAAAGGAATCATTTAGAATCAGAAGGTAGAGGTCTTCTCTAGAGGGGGAGATGGCGTGCCTCGATATCATGGTCGCTTGTGTGTTTCAGATGTTGATGATTTGAGAGATCAGATATTGCACAAGGCTCATGGTTCATGATATTCAATGTATTCAGGTGCCACCAAGATGTACCATGACCTATGGGAAGTCTATTGGTGGAATGGCATGAAGAAGAACATAACAGAATTTGTGGCTAAGTGTCCGAACTGTCAATAGGTGAAAGTGAAGCGTCAAATACTGAGAGTATGCTTCAAGACATCGGTATCCCTACTTGGAAATGGGAGTAGATCAATATGGACTTCATCACAGGGTTTCCTCGCACTCGTCGACAGTACTACTCTATTTGGGTGGTTATGGATAGGTTGACGAAAGCCGCTCATTTTCTACAAGTCAAAACTACTAATTCAGCGGAGGATTATGCCAAACTGTACATCTGAGAGCTAGTTCGGTTGCATGGAGTGCCTTTGAACATCATATCAGACAGAGGTACTCAGTTTACTTCCCAGTTTTGGAGGTCGTTTCAAAAGGGACTTGGTACTCAGGTTAAGCTCAATACAATATTTCACCCACAAATGAATGGTCAGGCGGTGCAGACTATTCAGACTCTCGAGGACATGTTGAGAGCATGTGTGATTGACTTCAAGGGTAGTTGGGATAATCATTTGCCTCTTATTTGAGTTGTGTATAACAACAACTACCGTTCCAGCATTCAGATGGCTCCATTTGAGGCTCTCTACGGGCGAAGGTGTAGATCACCTATTGGTTGGTTTAAAGTAGGTGAAGCTTTAATGATAAGACCAGTGTTATACCCCGTAAGGCTAATGATCAGACCCAGAAGTTGAAATGGAGAAAATTGAAAATTTTGCACCAGGTCACAAAACAAGTCATTCTGTGACACATGGGGAAAACAGCAAGTCGTAAGGTGACTCCTGGTGAAATACTGGGATTAAGTTGCAAAATTGTTGATGGACTCATCAGGGGCATGACCATGAGTTGTGGTCAGGCCCCATGACTCGCCAAGTCAGTCATGGCCAAGGAAAGTCAAAGGGAAAAGGGTGAGTGGCAGTGCACCTAACGAATAGACCCCACGAGTCAAGGTCAAACACCACGATTAGCTGGGTGGATCATGATCAACAAGTAATTAATGATGTAGGGTCGAGGTAGTGGAGATAACGAGTGGTGACCTTGAGTCGTGGTCACCGGTAACAACTCGTATGATGGCCCGTCATGAGTTTCAATTGAGATTTTGATAGTGTACCAAATGACTGATGTAATGACTCGTGGATGATGGAAACAACTCGTTAGGACCCTCGTGGGGACTGACGAGCAGTTATTTTCTGTGAAGTTATTAAGGGTACTCTCGTCATTCCTATTCTTTAAGCCATTTTCATAGTGTATTAAGGTGGGATAAGCCATTCTAGCCTCTTCTAAACCCGTGCATGCAAAGTTAGGAAGTTAGAGAGGAGATCAAACTTAATCCCTTCCACTTCTTCTCAAAGTCCTCTTGGGCAATCAAGGAAGTGTAAGAATCAGCTCTAATCAGGTATATGAGGTTATGAGTGGGTGATCCTTTCACACCCATGCCCAATCTCTCAAAATCATGAAATTCCCTATGTTAATCTATGGGGTTTTAACCTAATTCATGAAATTTCTACTTCTCTGCATGAGTATGATTTAAATGTATTTCTACTATTGAATTTGATTGATGGGCAATTTTTTTGTTGTTTTACTTAAAATCATGTTTAAAGCTTTATAAATTTAGAATGCCCATTTATGAGAAGTTCATGAAAGTTAAGATTTATGATGAATATTCATGTATGATTAAGTATTGATGATGAAAAGAATGTTTTCAAGTTAGCCATGTTTATAATCATGTTTTTAAGTGAATTGAGTATTTTCAAGCATGTTAAAGTATTGATTAATGCCCACATGTTCCAGAATGATTTACGATTTATGATATGGATTTCATGATTGATCGATTTATGATGTTAGCTGACTAAAGGGACCTTGATTCACGGATAAACATGTATATAAATGGGGATCAATGATGTTAAATGTTTATTTAGCCATGAATCTCATGAATGATGTTTATTATTTATGTATGAGCCTAATGTGCATGTTTTTGGGAGCAGTATCTAGCACCGAGTAGCCCGGCGTTTGAAGGACTACGCTGGTATCTCATAACTATGTGTCACGATAGGTTCATGTTGATACATTACAATGTTAATGTATCCCCTATTTCGTGATATCACGTAATGCACGTCCCTTGCCTGGCAAGCTAGGGATGGCTCTGCCCATTTGAGCGAGATAGTTGGGGCATCATGTAAGAAGCTACCATGATGGTGTCGGTTATGACGAGTCCTCCATTGTTCCGCATGTTTTTATGCATTATTATGTTTATGTTATTTTGCTCAAGTGGTGATTTATAAAGTTTCTCTTATAACTACGATAATGAATGGATTACAAATGATTTAAATTCCTTGAGCCTTATGTTATATTATGATATTTATGTTATGAGCATGTTTTCTCACTCTTATGATCTCTTATGAGCTTTTATCTATTTTTAAATATCCGTTTTATGTACCTTGCATACTCGGTATGTTCCACATACTGACCAAATACTCAATTTTGTATCATTTCATTATACAAGCTCCTATCTTTAGACCCAGCACCATCACTAGCTCATCTTGGAGATTAGCATCCAGCTCCTTGGTGAGTCCACATTCTCCAAGGACAAGTTGATATCAGTTTTCTCTTTAGGTTCAGTTTTCAGAATTGTTGGGTTAGTTGGGTGTTGTCTCATCAACACATCAGATATGTTAGAGACTTTCAGACTATGTGTAGTATTCAACTATCTTGTATGAAGTGCGTTTCTATTCTATGTATGTCATGATTACGTTTCAGCTATGCTATATATGCTATGTATTACGCTTTACTTGATTAACTTAGATGTATGTTCATGCCATGGGTCCACTTGGAGTCTCTCAGGGCTCCTTGTCCTGTGTTACGATCTGGGTCTATGTTCGGGTCGTGAAAAACATGGTAGTAGAGACATATCTTTGAAGTGTCCTAGGGTGTCCTAAAGCCACGCTAAGTAGAGTCTTTTTATGGGTGTGAAGCATGCCACACTTATGATGAAGAGGTTACGAAATGTTTTAGGAAATGTTCCCTTCTTTAATGAGCTATGTCGTGCGATGAAATGTCCCCCCTATCCTTCTAATTCATTCTATTTGCTATTGCAGAATCATGGCTCCCCAGCAGAGTTAACAGTAGGAGGAATGGGAATGGAAATGGCCACGAGGATGGCAACGGAGACGGGCACCAACTAGCCCCACCAATCTAGGAGCACCATGCACCAGAGCCATTTGCCCATGCTGAATTCCAGGCAGCTATACAGATTCTCGTGCAGGCCTTGACCACTCAGGTCAACCAGAAGGCAATGCGCATATTTTGAAAAATGAAAATGCAGCAGCAGCTCAAGTCAGAGATTTTCTGGGAATGAACCCACCAGAGTTCCTCGGGTCAAAAGTAGATGAGGACCCGCATGAGTTCATTGATGAGATTGGGAAGATCACCCAGGTCATGGGGGTGAATGGAGTGGAGTGTGCGGAGTTGTCCTCGTATCAGTTGAAAGGGGTCGCACACATCTCGTTCTAGTAGTGGAATGATCGTAGGGCTGCCGGAGAAGGCCCTATCACTTGGGAGGAGTTATATGTTGCGTTCATAGATCGGTTCTTCCCTCGTGAGATGAGGGAGTTCAAGGCTGCTGAGTTCATGAATCTTAAGCAGGGGAAGATGACAGTCTAGGAGTATTCCCTTGAGTTCACTCGGTTCTCAAAGTACGCACCAGAGTTTGTGGCTGATCAGAGGGTGCGAGTGAGCAGGTTTGTTCAGGGGGTGGTGAGCTATTTGGACAAGGATTGCAGGACCGCTATGTTCCACTACGATTTGGATTTCCCTTGGATAGTCTTGTATGCCTAGCAGATGGAGGCGACACACATGAGGGAGAGAGACGCCAAAAGGGCCCAGACAGATAACTATGGGTTCACTCAGTAGTGATTTGGCGGGGGTCACCTCTCTAAGATTCAGCAGAAGTCCCGAGCTCCAACACCATCATCAGAGAGTGCTCATATAGAACCAAGGGTGATCAGAGGATTAGGGCCTCAGGTATGAGAGACTAGAGCGGCATGCAGGGAGAGTGCACCTTTCTAGCCTACGGGAAGTGTGGCAAGAGTTATGTCGGGGAGTGCTTGCTCGGGTCAGATGTATGTTATGCATGTGGTAGATCCAGCCACATGCGTCAATTGTGTCTATTTGCTAGACAAGATGATGATAGAGGTCATGCACAAACTACCAAATCAGCAGCAGCTCCAGCATGTTCAGCTCCGCAGGGGGCATCCATTAGTGGGGGTGGTAGGCAGCACCAAAACAAATTCTATGCCCTCGCCCCGCGACAAGAGCAGGATATTCACCGGATATGGTTACTGGTATGTTATGAGTGTTTCACCTCTATGCTTATGATTTGATAGATCTAGGGGCTACCTTGCCTTTTGTGACACCTTATATTGCTAGTAGCTTCGGAGTTAGTCCGAAATTCTATAAGAACCATTTTCAGTCTCTACTCCCTTATGTTATTCAATTGTACCTAGGCGGGCGCATAGAGGTTGCCCAATCACGGTAGTACAGAAAGTCACATCAGCAGATCTAGTAGAGTTAGTCAAGACTAACTTTCAAATTAGTCTCGACATGGATTGGTTGTGTGCATTTTATGCTTTTGTTAATTGTAGAACCCGTACGGTGAAGTTTTTCTTTCCGAGTGAGTCAGTCTTATAGTGGAAGGGTAGTTCGGTCATGCTTGTAGGTAGATTTATTTCCTATATTAAGGCTAGGAAGATGATTTCCAAAGGTTGTGCGTATCACCATGTTAGGGTTAAGGATGTTGAGTCTGAGACCCCGACTATCCGGTCAGTTCCGGTAGTATGTGAGTATCCAGAAGTGTTCCCTGATGATTTACCGGGTGTTCCTCTAGAGAGGGAAATCGATTTTGGCATTGACCTTCTTCCCAACACACGGCCTATATCTATTCCTCCTTACATAATGGCTCCAGCTAAGCTAAAAGAGTTGAAGGAGCTGTTGAAGGATTTATTGGATAAGGGTTTCATTAGACCTAGCAAGTTCCCGTGGGGTGCACCAGTTCTCTTTGTCCAAAAGAAAGATGGTTCCCCTTGTATGTGTATTGACTATCAGCAACTAAACAAAGTCACCATCAAGAATAGGTATCCTCTACCAAGGATTGATGATTTATTTTACTAGCTTCAGGGTGCCAAGTGTTTTTCAAAGATAGATCTCAGATCCGGGTACTATCAACTCAGAGTTAGGGAGAGCGACATCCTGAAGACAGCCTTCAAGACACAGTATGGTCATTATTAGTTTGTAGTTATGTCTTTTGGACTAATGAATGCTCCTTCAGCTTTTATGGACTTGATGAACATGGTGTTCAAGCCACACCTAGATATTTTCATGATTGTGTTTATTGATGACATCCTGATATACTCTCAGAGGAGGAGCATGCCGCTCTTTGAGAGTGGTGCTGCAGACTCTCAGGGATCAGCAACTATATGCTAAATTCAGCAAGTGCAAGTTTTGGTTGAACTCAGTGGCGTTTTTGGTCCATGTGGTATCAAGTGAGGGCATACAGGTGGACTCTCAGAAAATAGATGCGGTGAAGAATTGGCCTAGACTAGTGAATCCTTTAGATATCTGCAGCTTTTTGGGCTTAGTTGGTTATTATTGGAGATTTGTTGAAGTTTTCTCAGCTGTTGCAGTACCCTTGACCATGTTGACCCAAAAGAGCTTCCAAGAATGGTGATGCTTCAAGGATCATAGTTGGATGTGTATTGATGCAGCATAAAAAAGTTATAGCATATGCCTCTAGAAAGCTGAAAGTTCATGAGAAGAATTACCCAACACATGATCTTGAACAAACTGCGGAGGTATCCAACTTGAAGATATGGAGACATTATTTGTAGGGGTCCAAGTGGATGTGCTTATGGACCATAAGAGTTTAAAATATGTGTTTACACAGAAGGATCTCAAACTTCGGTAGAGGAGGTGGTTGGAGCTACTCAAGGACTATGATATGAGTGTCCTTTATCACCCGAGTAAGGCAAATGTAGTAGCAGACTCACTTAGTAGGCTCTCTATGGAAAGTGTGTCCCATATAGATAACGGAAAGAAGGGCTGGTGAAAGACGTGCATCAACTTACAAGGTTGGGAGTTCGGTTGGTTGATTCGACCAATGGAAGGGTTATTATTAAGAACGGATTAGAATCTTCCTTGGTGACTGAGGTAAAATCTAGACAAGACAAAGACCCTATTTTGGTAAAGTTAAAGGAAGCCGTTCAAAATTAGAAGGTAGAGGTCTTCTCCAAAGGGGGAGATGGTGTGCTTCGATACCAAGGTCACTTATGTGTTCTGGATGTGGATGATTTGAGGAGGTTGATGTTGCACGAGGCTCATGGATCTAGGTATTCTATCCATCCAGGTGGCACTAAGATGTATTGTGACTTATGGGAAGTCTATTAGTGGAATGGCATGAAGAGTACATCGTCGAGTTTGTAGCTAAGCGTCCAAACTGTCAGCAAGTGAAGGTCGAGCACCAGAGACCAAGAGGTGTGCTTCAGAAAATCAGTATTCCTACATGGAAGTGGGAAGAAATCAATATGGACTTCATCACAGGGTTGCCTCAAACTCGACATCAATATGACTCCATTTGGGTTGTTGTAGACAGGTTGACCAAAGCTGCTCATTTTCTATCGATCAAAACCACAGATTCGGCGGAGGATTATGCCAATCTATACATCCGAGAGCTAGTTCGATTGCATGGAGTGTCTTTGTCCATCATATCAGACAGGGGTACAAAATTTACCCCTCAGTTTTGGAGGTCGTTCCAAAAAGGATTAGGTACTCAAGTTAAGCTCTGCAAGCATTTCACAGGCAAATGGATGGTCAAGAGGAGTAGACATTCTAGACTCTCGAGGACATGTTGAGAGCATGCACGATTGACATCAAGGGTAGTTGGGATGATCATTTGCCTCTTATCGAGTTTGCATACAATGACAGTTATCATTCTAGTATTTAGATGGCTCCGTTTGAGGCCCTCTATGGGAGGAGATGTATATCGCCTATTGGTTGGTTCGAAGTTGGTGAAGCGGTGATAATAGGACCAAATTTAATACATGAGGCTATGGAGAAGGTTTAGCTCATACGGGATAGGTTGAAAACAACTCATAGTCTCCAAAAGTCCTACGCCAATGTGAGAAGGAGAGAACTCGAGTTTGAAGTGGATGATTGGGTGTTTTTTAAGGTGTCTCCAATTAAGGGAGTGATGCGGTTTGTGAAGAAAGGAAAAATCAACCCTCGTTATGTTGGCCGCTACCGAATTGTAAAACGAGTTGGCAAGGTGGCATATGAATTAGAGTTTCCCTCGGAATTAGCTTCCGTGCATCTTGTTTTAATGTATCTCTCTTAAAGAAGTGTTAGGGTGATCCAGTTATAGTTGTTTCCGTGGATAGTGTCAGTGTGAAAGACAACCTTAGTTACAAAGAGGTTCCAGTGGAAATACTAGATTGACAGATTTGAAGGCTAATGAATAAGGAAGTAGCTTTAGTCAAAATTTTGTGGAGGAATCAGCATGTTAAAGGAGCTACATGGGAAGCCGAAGCAGACATGATGGCTAGATATCCACATTTATTCTCTATCGGCTTAGTTCCAGCTTGATGTATCGGTTTTTTCCCTAAAACTCTAATTAGTTTTCATGTCAATTCATGTGCCCTAATTTCTTTTACGTTTGTGGATGTGTATCCTAATTTCTCAGTAGATATTCATGATCCTTTTGTGAGGGAAGTGTTAGTGCCCGATGAAGCAGCTTCTGTGAGGGAAGTGTTAGTGCCCGATGAAGTGTTAGTGCCCGATGAAGCAGCAGCAAGGCCGGTTCGCGAGGTGGCAATCCCACATGCCAACAATGTACATTCAAGTATCCGCAAACCAGAGCCTGGAGGGAGATTTGAATTAAAGCAGAACATGGTGCAACTATTGCACACAAGCGGGCAATTTACCAGTCTCCCTCATGAAGACCCACAACAACATCTCCAGAATTTTTTGGAGATAAGTGACACTTATATACCCGCTGGAGTGTCACCTGATTATGTTCAGCTCACCCTATTTCCGTTTTCCTTACTTGGTGAAGCCAAGAGGTGGTTAAAAGCTGAACCACCAAATTCTATATCAACGTGGGATGATCTAGCACGAAAGTTTTTGATAAGATTTTTTCCCTCTGGTAAAACAGCCAGACTTAGAAGTCAAATTCTAAGTTTTAAACAGAGGGAGGGAGAAAATCTATATCAAGCCTGGGAAAGATTTAAATCCATGTTGCGGGACTGTCCTCATCATCATCAGTCCAATGAGGTGTTGGTACACACATTTATTGAGGGTTTGGAACCCCACACTAAAATTCTGTTAGATTCAGCAGCTGGAGGGCAAGCGCTGGAATAGACCTATGAGGAGTTGTACACTTTGCTCAACCGAATTTCACAAGGCAATCCAGAATGGAATGCAAATTCATCTCGAGGTGGAGCAAGGAAAGCAGCGGGAGTGCTTGAAGTGGATGGATTCATAGCTATCGCTGCACAGATAGCTGCTTTGAAAAATCAGTTAAATAATCACTTCAGCAATATAAATTTGAAGCAGCCTTCAGCTTCAATCAATGCAGTTCAACAGATGTGGTGTGAAGTGTGTGGTAGTAGTGAGCATTCAGCTGAATGCTGTGGTGCAAATCCTGATTCTGTTAACTTTGTGGGCAATGCACAGAGAAATCAGCAGCAGTTTGGTAGTGGCTACAACTCAAATTGGAGGAACCATCCGAATTTTTCGTGGGGTAGCAACAATCAACAAGGCCAAAGTTCAGGGCAGGGTATGCACAGAAACCAAGGAGGGCAACAAAATTATCAAGCTCAATTCAGAAATCACAATGCCCCTCCTCCACCACCATCACCTACCATTGAGGAGATGTTCAAAACCATGATCGCTAATCAGGCACAATTGCAAGCTGACTATGTTAAATTTGCAGCCGAAGTGAAGAACAATCAGTTGGCAACCAAGGCTCTTGAATATCAGTTTGGGCAATTTGCTAGTGCCCAAAATACTAGACCCAGAGGAGGAATACCTAGCGACACGGATCCTAATCCGAAGCAGGTAAATACAGTGACCACGAGGAGTGGTTTACAGTTGAAGGAGGTGGAACCGGAAAGACCGCCTCAAAAGTCAGGAGCAGCAGATGTTGAGGGAGAGCAAATCTCAGATAAGGGGAAGACTAAAGAAGCTGAACCAGAAAAGCCTCCACCCCCGTTCCCTCAACGACTTAAGAAACACAAGGAGGAGGCGTGTTTCCAGAAATTCATGGAGGTACTTAAACAGGTACATGTTAACTTACCTCTTGTTGATGTCTTGCAGGGAGTGCCAAAATATGCGAAATATATTAAAGACATCGTGGCTAACAAAAGTCGTTTGACTAAGTATGCCACAGTAGCTTTAACGGAGGAATGCACTTCCCGTATTCAGAATAGGTTGCCCACAAACTGAAAGACCCTGGAAGTTTTACTATCCAGCTTACGATTGGGCAAAGTATCCGAGCTCGTGGATTATGCGACTTGGGGGCAAGCATAAATCTGATGCCATCTTCGGTATTCAGAAAGTTAGGTCTAGGGAGTCCTAGACCTACAACGGTAATCTTGCAGCTAGCAGACAGGTCTTTAGCCAAGCCGGATGGCATTGTTGAGGATGTGTTAGTGCAAGTAGGCTCCCTCATTTTTCCGGTCGATTTTATTGTTCTGGATTTTGAACTAGATGCTGAAGTCCCATTTATTTTGGGACGACCCTTTTTGGCAACCGGAAAGGCACTAATTGATGTAGCTGCGGGTAAACTTACAATGCAAGCACATGACAAGGTAGAGGTATTTGATGTGTTAAAAGCCATGAAGCTGCCGGCTATACATGAGGAGCTTTCGGAAATCAGTGTGGTTGAACACGGAGAAAGTAGGCACGTTGTTGAATCTCAAGACCTATTGGAAAGAGTGTTGACGCATTCTGATCATTTTGGGGATAGAGAATCTTGTGGAATGGTTCAATTGTTGGATGGAGCACCTAATCATTCGAGCAGACAGGAATTTCAGTCATTGATGAGATCACTAGAGCCGTTGCCGAAACCGTCTGTTGAGGAGGCACCTAAACTGGAGCTGAAAGAATTGCCTCCCCATCTAAAATATATCTTTTTGGGGGAGGGAGAGACGTTACCAGTTATCATCTCTGCAGACTTGACAGAGGAACAGGAAAAGGCAGCTTTGGGGGTCTTAAGGAAGAGGAAGAAAGTAATGGGTTGGCAAATGTCTGACATTCAGGGTATAAATACAGCTTTCTGCACACACAGGATATTCATGGAGACAGGAGCCAAGCCAACTGTTCAGCCACAGAGGAGACTTAATCCAACAATGAAAGATGTGGTAAGGAAGGAAATAATCAAGTGGCTTGATGCAGGTGTAGTCTACCCAATTTCAGACAGTGAGTGGGTCAGTCCCGTTCAATGTGTTCCTAAGAAAGGGGGGATGACTGTAATCACTAATGAGAAAAATGAGTTGATCCCTACACGAACCGTCACAGGCTGGCGAATTTGTATGGACTACAGAAAACTAAATGAAGCCACGAGGAAAGACCATTACCCCATTCCTTTTATTGACCAAATACTTGATAGATTGGCAGGGCAGGAGTATTATTGCTTCCTTGATGGGTACTCTGGCTATAACCAAATAGCCATCGCTCCTGAGGATCAAGAGAAGACGACTTTCACCTGTCCTTATGGGACATATGCTTTCAGGCGGATGCCGTTTGGGTTATGCAACGCACCCGCCACATTCCAGAGATGCATGATGGCTATTTTCCATGACATGGTTGAGGATTTTGTTGAGGTATTTATGGATGATTTTTCTGTTTTCGGTAATTCGTTTGCTACTTGTTTGCAGAATCTTGACAGGGTGCTGGCTCGATGTGAAGAATCCAACCTTGTGTTAAACTGGGAGAAATGCCACTTCTTAGTAAAGGAGGGGATTGTCCTGGGCCACAAAGTGTCTAAAAAGGGGTTAGAAGTCGATCGTACTAAAATCGAGGTTATTGAGAAATTGCCACCACCAGTATCAGTGAAAGGTGTACGCAGTTTTCTGGGACATGCAGGATTCTACAGACGGTTCATTAAAAGCTTTTCCAACATTTCTAGACCGCTCTGCAGACTGCTAGAAAAGGAGGTCAAGTTTGAGTTGAACGATGAGTGTGTTGTAGCATTTGAAAAGTTAAAGCAGAAATTGATAGAAGCACCCATACTTACCTCTCCTGATTGGGAACAACCATTTGAGCTGATGTGTGATGCCAGTGATGTAGCTGTGGGAGCTGTATTGGGACAAAGGAAGAATAGAATTTTTCATTCTATTTATTATGCAAGCAAGACACTAAATACGGCCCAGAGCAATTATAAAGTCACAGAAAAGGAAATGCTAGCTCTGGTGTTTGTATTTGACAAGTTCCGGTCTTATTTGGTGGGTTCGAAAGTGGTGGTGTACACTGATCATGCAGCTATTCGATACCTATTCAACAAGAAAGATGCTAAGCCCAGATTGATCAGATGGATCTTATTGCTACAGGAGTTTGACCTTGAGATTAGAGACAGAAAGGGGAGTGAAAATCAAGTAGCAGATCACCTATCACGACTGGAAAGTCGGTCGCATATGATGGAAAGTGATGACATTAATGAGGACTTCCCAGATGAGCAACTCTTGGCAGTGGGAGAAGCTGAAGTTCCCTGGTATGCTGACATAGTCAACTTGCTAGTAAGCGGAGTTTACCCACCTGAAGCAACAGACCAGCAAAGAAGGAAATTGAGGCATGACAGCCGACATTATGTATGGGACGAGCCATATTTGTTCAAGCAGGGACCAGACCAGGTGATGAGAAGATGCATCCCAGAGAGTCAGATAGCAGAAGTGTTAAGGGGCTGCCATTCTTTGTTGTATGGAGGGCATCACGGAGGTGAGAGAACAACACACAAGGTTTTTCAGTCAGGTTTCTTTTGGCCAACACTGTTCAGAGATTCTATGGCGTATGTCAAAATGTGTGATAGATGTCAGCGGACAGGATCAATTGGCAGAAGACAAGAGATGCCTTTGCAGAACATACTGGAAGTTGAGCCCTTCGATGTATGGGGCATTGATTTCATGGGCCCATTCCCACCGTCATTTGGTAATCGTTACATCTTGGTAGCTGTAGATTATGTATCAAAATGGGTGGAAGCAATAGCTTGCCCCAGGAATGATAACAAGGTAGTAACAAAGTTTGTGAAAAAACACATTCTCACAAGGTTTGGGACACCCCGAGCAATTATCAGTGACGGAGGGGCTCATTTTTTCAATGCAAGTTTTAAGAAATTACTGGCTAAGTATGGGGTGCGCCATAAAGTGGCCACAGCATACCACCCACAAACTAGTGGGCAAGTAGAGGTGTCAAATAGGGAGGTAAAATAGATTCTTCAGAAAACGGTGAACACACAACGGAATGATTGGTCTAGTAAACTTGATGATGTGTTGTGGGCCTACCGAACTGCTTATAAGACACCGATTGGAATGTCACCATACCGATTGGTCTATAGCAAAGCATGTCATCTCCCGGTTGAACTTGAGCATCGAGCTTTCTGGGCTGTCAGAAAGCTAAATATGGACTCAGAGCTAGCGGGTAAAAAGAGACTGATGCAGGTCAGCGAACTTGATGAATTTCGCTGGCATGCCTATGAGAGTGCGAAGTACTACAAGGAAAGAACCAAAAGATGGCACGACAAGCATGTGGTGCATCGCATTTTTGAACCAGGACAGAAAGTTTTGCTTTTTAATTCAAGATTGAAATTGTTTCCTGGTAAGCTGAGGTCTAAATGGTCTGGGCCGTTTGAAGTGGTGAGAATGACCCCTCACGGGGCGGTAGAACTGTGGCAAGAAGATTGGAGTGCTACGTTCTTGGTAAATGGGCAGAGATGCAAGCACTACTGGGGGGATGACCATGATCGGGACAAATCGTCCATCTCCCTAGTAGACAAGTGAGCTTAAAGGACGTCGAGTCGCGACGGTAAACCAGGCGCTGCACGGGAGGCAACCCGTGAGAAAAATATTTTATTTTTTTTTTCTTTTTGCACAGTGTAGTTAATTTTTATTTTTATTTTCGTTTTTATTTTTATGTCCAATTGTTATTTTTCTTTTTCTTTTCTTGATTAGGTTTAGATTTTCATTTTAGTTAGTATTTTTTTATTTTAGTTAGGAAAATCTATTAATCTAACCAATTTTTGTTTAGTGAGGTGATTTTCAGGTATAACGGAGGAAATATACATGGAATCGAGAAAATGAGGCAAGGTATGAAAAATCAAATTAATTGAAGAAACAGTGCACTGGCGCGTTGGCGCCGTGTCACGGAGGCAGTGCTCCGCGTTGGTCTCCGTGACACGTTGAAGGCAAAATCCGGATTTTTCAAAAATCTAGTAAGCCAACGCGTTGGCTCCGTGTCACGGAGGAGGGGCTCCGCATTACCCTCCGTGACACGTTGCCGTGTATTTGGTGCCGGGTCACACCGGGTTGCCGGGTGACCCGCGTGTTTTCTTAATTTAAAACCCCCGATTTCACCCCATTTTTTTCCATTCCCTCTTCCCTCCGCGACCAAACACCTATTTCCCCCTCCCCAAGCACCGTGCCACGTTCCTAGGCATGGAATACGTCAAGTTTCTTCGGTTTCTTAATTCAAAGGTATGTTTTCATCATCTATCTCAATTTTTTTGGCGATTTTTGTCAAATTTGGGCATGTGAGGTGAGATATATCACCCTAGGTAGAAATTAAACATGAATGTTGGATTATTTGTGATTGATATATGTTTGGATTATTGTATTTGGCGTTTGAACTTATCGATTGCGTAAATAATTCGAATTTGCTTATAGAATTGTATTCTAGGGCATGAGTTGTTGAATTTAACTTGAGCGACTTGATAAGTCGGCAAATTAGATGCCGGGGGGTGTTTGTTATTTGAGAGAAGTCGTGGTAAATATTGTGTAAGTGTTAAAAGACGACAAATTCTCGAATTTTTGTGGGAAAATGCAAAAAGTGTATAAATTGGTTAGATTGTTTGTATTAGATTGTATATAGAGTGTTTTTATCGTTGTTTTTATTTTGTTGTTGTTTTTGTTGCGTAGTGCGATGTGTGAATTGTTAGCGATAGTAGGATTGGGATTAGCTGTATGAAGTCTGAGTAGTACGCTAACCGTTATGCTGTCGAAATTTTGTTGTGAACCCACTAAGCATGAAGTGTATAGTGTTGTCTGTGGTGTAATTAGAGTTATTCTTGCCGTAATTTTGTAGGAGTAGCTAAGGCCTAAGTGTGGGGTAAATGTTGTGTAACCCGACCTTAGCCGAAGTTAACAAGTTTTTAGCTTAACTTTGTGCTTGTTTGTGTAAATTGACATGTACAATGGCGAGCAGACAAGATAAAGGCAAGGGTGCTTCTACCTCAGGCACCGGTAGGAAAAGGATGAGACTGGGCACCGCAGTCCCAGCTGCACCCGCTGTTCCGCGCGGCCAACGCCGCCAATACGGAACAAGATGGGTAACCGATGAAGGGAAGAAATGGTATGCTAAGCATAAGGAGAACAAGTACTTCCCGGAGGAACATATTGCACGGGAACCACTCGCACAAGAGTTCCCTCGCATTGTACAGAGAATTGAGGCAGCTGGGCTCAGCTTTATTTTTCAGGAGCCCAAGGAGTGCAACCTTCACTTGGTCTGGGAATTTTATGCAAATTGGAACCCGGCCATCAGAAGCCACACAGTGAAAATCAGAGGGCAGATTGTCAGTCTGGAACCCCAGCAGCTGAATGCCATCGTTGGTGCGCGGGACACAGACGCCCACATTCTCCGCCAGTTAAACATCACCCCACCATACGCCGACATCAGACGTACGTTGTGTGGGGCTCGATCCAAGCCCAATGGAGTAGACATAAGGAGAGGGGTTACCACCAGACTCTGTCTTATTTGCAGATGAACAGGGAGGCCAGAATATGGCTGAAGATTGTGTGTTCGTGCTTGATCCCGGGAGTCCATATGACGGACGTGACCCGGGACCGTGTCTGCTTGGTGTATGCCCTTATGAAAGGGCTTGAGATTAATGTGGGGGCGGTCATAATATCCGCCATGAAGAGAGCCAGACTGCACCAGGGCCACAGATACGTGTTTGGCGGACTCATCACCACCTTCCTCCGAGGCCTCGACATTGAGGAAGAAGCCTTGGACTATATTCCGCAGTTGGAGCGGAGGGCCCTCGATGTGACAAATACTAAGGCCCCCGACACTACACACGGACCAGTATTGACTTTGGGCGAGCGACATGCTCGTGACAATCAGTACATGGCCCGTATGTTTGGCATGCAGATGCTTCAGCTACGGATTGGTGGGAGACCAGCCACCTAGGAAGAATTATGGCAGCTGGAGCTGGACTACCCCTTTGGCGAGAACGCCAGAGCCTTATGTCGGGTGGGGCCAACCTTCGTGGAGCTGACAGATGACGATGTCCCTACTGATGAGGAGACACATCGTGAGGACTCCGATGTGGAGTCCGATGACGATGATGGAGCTGATTCAGACATGGGCGACGAGGCCGCAACACCGGATGAAGAAGTCGAATATTTCGACTGAGCAGGGAGTTCCACCACCCAAAATTTTGTGCTTTGTATTGTTGTGAACACTGGGGACAGTGTTCGATTTAAGTGTGGGGTGTAGCTAGGTGCTGGGACTTGGGCTCTAATTTGCTGTATGTTTTTCCTTGATTTGTATGAATGTTTGTGCTTTCCCTGTTGTGAACTGATTTGTGGTGTATCTGTATATATTTGTTTTGTGGCTGATGATGTGTGTTATGAAAAGTTATGGTTGCCAGTGTAAATATTTTGTAAATTTTTTTTTTTAATCGACATGATCGATATTTTTCAAAATTTTTGCGAAGATATTTTGAAATTATCAAAATCTTTTGTAAATATGTTTCTATCGAAATGATCGATGTGTTGCAAATTTTTTTTCGATTTTTATTTTTTTGGGGTTTCTCGGAGTTTGTTTTCGGTTCTTTTACCGAGAATAGTCCCATTGAACCGATGTCATAGTTAGTGACCGTTCCCTATGATGGATGGATGACGACCGTCTTAAGGGAAATGTAGTCGGTAGGAGTAGGATTTTTATTTGTTTTTAGTTTTTCTTTGGTGGATTGCATCAATGAACTGTAGTTGCTTATGGTTGCTAAAATTTCGTTGCGTGTTGTAACTGATGTTCAAAATGTGAAAATGATTCGTTTGAAAGCATGCAATTCTGTAAATACGTTGAGTTACCTAGGCTATAGAATTTGGTTCAGTATGATTGAGGCTTAATCTTGAATTCATGTAATTGACTAATTAAAGAGTCCGTGAATGCATCTTGATTCAAGCATGTGCATGAAGTGTGAAGTGAGGTTTTGCTATTCCATGTCATTGTGAATTGTCTAGAACTTGCCTGGTGTGTATACAAAACGAAATGAAGGAGGTGTGTTGAAAAGGATGTAGGCATTTCTTTGTTTTAACCGATAGTCTCCATTTTTTTTTCTCTTGTCAAATTCTACTTTTTTTGTATGTTGTATACCCTAGTCAGCCCGTTGAGCCTTTAGCCGATTTCTTTCTTTCTTTTGTCCAAAAGTGTATAAACTAAGCTTTATTCCTTCTTTTCATTAGCCTTAAAGTCTATACGAAACTCTTAAGCGCTTACAAAGAAAAGAAAATGTTTCCCAAAGTGTTAAAGAGTGAAAAGAGTGAAAAGAAAAAGAAAAGCAGAGTGAAGAAAGAAAAGATGACGTTGAAGAGGCACTTGTTGTAATTAAATGATATTGAGGGTACTTGAAAACCCTTTGTTTTGTGTCAAGTGTGTTTGATGAAATGGGCAGTACGAAAGTAAACCAGCATGAATGGGGGAAAAAGAGAAAAGAGAGGAACAATGTCCATGAGTCGATGGGAATGAGTTGAAAAGGCGCTTAAGGATGCTAGCGACTATTATTGGCTAATCCAATATATATATATTAGATCCATAGCCCCGTTACAACCCATTAAAGTCCTACGTGATCCTATATTGCATTTCTTTATATTAGTGGAGTAATACACTAAGGGCAAGCTTATGGGTCATGACATGATGCATGTGAATTCTTTTGGGAGAGAGAGTGAAATTAATTTTTATATGCCCCTACTTGCATGTTTGTGTGCTGCATGAACATAAAGGGGAAGTTTCTCTCGAGTTGTGAGGGCACATGCTTGATGAGAGATTGATTTTCGTGTCGGATTTCTTGGTTAGCTGATTTGCATGAGTTTGCCGATATCAAGAATCAATTCTTAAAGTCTAGGAAGCCTTGATGCATTAAAGGTCATTGTATTGTACGACCAAGCATGTTTTCTTGATGATTTGCAAAAATTGAATAATTGGTATGACCGTAGCGTAAATTGTTGCACCATAGTGACGAAGGTTGGGATGTAATTTGCATGAGTTGTGTATGTGTTGTTCGAGGACGAACAAGGATTTAAGTGTGGGGTAAGTGATCTTGGGCAGATTTATATGCCCAAGTGATACTCAAACGTATCATTTTTACCTTGTTTGTTGTGCAATGTGTATATAATATCATGTAATTGGTAATAAAATGTGAATTTATACTAACCAACATGATTAGCATTTGTTTTGCAGGTAAATGTGATTTTTAGGAGCTAAAATGCATGTTGGAACTATGTCGGAGTTGGACTTGGATGCGAGCGTGGAAAAGACATTGGAATGCACATTTTATAGGGGCTCCGCGATGGAGCCGTGCCTCGTTGAGGCTAATTTACCGGACCCTGAAATTCCAGTGAAGGTCCGCGTCCACGCCGTGTCACGGAGGCAGTGCTCCGCGTTGGCCTCCGTGACACGTTGCTTGTTATTCCGGGAAAAATTTCCCACTAGTATAAATAGCACACTTAGGTTTATTTTAATCAGTTTTTAATTTTTAGACTGAGTTCAGAAGTGGAGAGCAAGGACGTGGGTTAGGAGCAGTTGAGGAACGAAAAAGCTAAGGGATTTCTTCTCTTCTTTTCTTCTTTCTATCAATTGTACATATGATTTACACTCATTTTAGGATGATCAATCCACAAATGAGTGGCCAATTCTCTTCCTTGCTGAGGTTTTGAACATGTGTAATGAATTTTGATTAAATTTGATATGGTTTTCTTCTTCTTCTTTCATGTTGTTCTATTAATTCTTGTTCTTACTGCATTAGTGATTGGCCAACATTAATGTACATCTAAAAAGTCCAATTTCACTCGAAAGAGCAAGAAATTGGAAAGTTGTGAATTAATAGGGTATTGTTCTTAACTTGATTTGGGAAAATTGGGTTTTGATGTGCTTTCCTGATAGAAATATACTTGAAAGCCGTATTAGTCAATTTAGGAACCGGAATTGTAGTGCTAGGTCATAAATTGCATTTGATCACAGAAATGTAGACGGATGGTTTATGATTCTAAAGTGAAATTAAATACGAGAGTTTTAATTTCTAGGCGAATGTTCTTGGCTAGCAACATGAAGAAGAGATTAACCAAATTATCATGATTATCAAGTTCATTACATGTTCTTAACCTTGGCATGTTCATATCCATTGTCTAAATTCACAGTAAATAGTTGTTATTAATTTGAGTATATATAGTTTAGAAACAAAAACTCAAGTAACTGTTGGTTACATTGTTGTTAGCATAATTAGAAGTGAAATAGGAATATAGTAATCTAGGCAACTTTACATATCTTGAGCCTCCTTGGATCGATACTTGGCTACTTAGCCACTTTATTACTTGTTTGACCACGTGCACTTGCGTGTCGGTTTATAATATATAATACCAATCGGAATAGCACCGAACAATTAGTATTTGAATATGATGATTGAATTTCTCTGCTCTTTTGTATGATTTCCAGGTGAGATTTCGATAGTATACCCAACGATTGATGTAACGATTCGTGGCTAATGGAAACGACTCGTTAGGTCCCTCGTGGGGACTGACAACCAGTTATATTCTGCGAAGTTATTAAGGGTATTCTCGTCATTCCTATGCTCTAAGGTCTTATACTATGTCGTTTTAAGCCATTTTCAGAGTGTATTAAAGTGGGATAAGCCTTTCTAGCCTATTCTAAACCCATGCATGCAAAGTGTGGAAGTTAGAGCGGATATCAAGCTTAAGCCCTTCTAATTCTTCTCAAATTCCTCTTGGGCAATCAAGTAAGTGTAATAGTCAGCTCTAATCAGGTATGTAGGGTTATGAGTTGGTGAATCCTTTCACACCCATGCCCAATCTCTCAAAATCATGAAATTTTCTTCGTTAATTCTATGGGGTTTTAACCCAAAGCATGAAATTTCTAATTCTCTACATGGGTATGATTTAAATATATTTCTACTACAGAATTATGATTCATGGGTAAGTTTTACATTCTTTTGTTTAAAATCATGTTCAAGCTTTATAAATTTAGAATGTCCATTTATGAGAAGTTCATGAAAGTTAAGATTTATCATGAATATTCATGTAAGAAGAAGTATTGATGATGAAAAGCATGTTTCAAGTTACCCATGTTTATAATCATGTTTTCAAGTTAATTGAGTATTTTGAAGCATGTTAAAGTATTGGGTAATGCCTACATGTTCAAGAATGATTTACGATTTATGATATGGATTTCATGATTGATCGATTTATGATGTTGGCCGACTAAAGGTCCCTTGATTCATGGCTAAACATGTATGTAAATGGGTATCAAAGATATTAATTTTTTATTTAGCCACGAATCTCATGAATGATGTTTATGATTTACGTATGAGCCTAATGTGCATAAGTATTACGGAAAAGCCTTATTAAATTTGTAGAAAATAACTATTAGGTGGTCCCAACGAGGGACCTAGTGACTCGTGGTCGTTGGTCATGACTCGTGGCTTAGCTCGTGAGGTTCACTGCTGAATAGTTCTGCTGGGCTCTTAATAGGCAACCTCACGACTTGTTACTAGTGACCATGTCTCATGGTCACCACCCGTTATGTACACTGCCTCCACTCTTCTCTTCTATTTCTCACTCACCCCACGTCTGACCTAACAACTCATGGGGTCTGACCACAAGTTGTGGTCATGTCCGTGGGAATCCTTTTTTCAAAATTTTCCAAACTCCTCACTAGCCTCCCCACGAGTCACATCACGACTCGTGGGTTGTACCAACTAGTCATCTCATGACTCGTTTTGTGCCTGGTGTGAGTGTTTAAACTTTTCTCCGTTTCAACTCCCCGGTCTGATCTTTGGGCTTCTAGGGTATACCAATATCTCCCCCTTGGGAAAATTAATCCTCAAATGTTAGAAAATACATAGAAAAGCAGAGAAAATGTTATCCTCATATTCAAATACTGATCATTTAAACTGAAAACTAACGAAAAGACTACCTCTGATTCGAATCACATAACTAAACTGATTTCATGAATCGTACACACATGCATATACATAAAAGAAACTTGCATGCATGAACCGAATATGTAAACTAAATAAAGTCTGAGTGCAAAACTAATACCTCAAGCTAAAACTGGACTGGTAAAGAATAAATGCGGGTATCTAGCCATCATACCCGCTTCGGCTTCCCACGTAGCTCCTCCATCATGTTGATTCCTCCGTAACACTTTAACTGAAGCTACTTCCTTGTTCCTTAGACTTCGAACCTGACAATCCAATATTTCCACTGGAGCCTCTTCATAGCTAAGGCTGTCTCTTACACCAACACTCTCCACCGAGACAACTAGAGCTGCGTAACCCAAAAACTTTTTCAAAAGCGATACATGAAACACAGGATGCACAAAAGCTAATTCTAAAGGAAACACCAACTCATAACCCACCATGCCAACACGTCACACTATCTGATACGGGCCGATATAGCGGGGACTAAATTTCCCTTTCTTTCCAAACCGCATCACTCCCTTCATGGGAGACACCCTCAGAAATACCCAGTCATCGACTTCAAATTCTAACTCTCTTCTCCTCACGCCCGCATAAGACTTTTGACCACTCTGGGCAGTTTTCAACCTGTCACTTATCAACTGAACCTTATCCATTGCCTTATGAACCAAATCAAACCCTATCATTGCCTCCTTTCCAACCTCAAACCATCTGATGGGTGACTGCATCTCCGTCCGTAGAGAGCCTCGAACGCCGCCATCTGAATGCTAGAGTAATACTGTTATTGTATGCAAACTCGATAAGTGGCAAATGCTCATCCCAACAACCTTTTAAGTACATTACGCATGCTCTCAATATGTCCTCTAGGGTATGGCCGCTTGACCATCCATTTGTGGGTGAAATGCTAGGGTGAGCTTGATATGTGTACCCAATCATTTTTTAAACGACTTCTAAAACTGAGACATGAATGTAGTGCCTCGATCTGAAATAATGGATAAGGGTACTCTATGCAATCTTACTAACTCCCAAATATATAGATTGGCATAATCCTCTGCTAAATCTGTGGTCTTAACCGGTAGAAAATCACCAGTCTTGGTCAACCTGTCTACCACAATCCAAATGGAATCATATTCTCGATGAGTATGAGGTAAAACTGTGATGAAATCCATATTAACTTCTTCCTACATCCAAGTAGGAATACTGATATCCGAAAGAGCGCCTCCCAGTCGCTGATGTTCAACCTTTACTTGTTGATAGTTCGGACACTTGGCTAAGAATTCTATAATATCCTTTTTTATGCCATTCCACAGATAGATTTCCCGTAGGTCACAGTACATCTTGGTGGGACCCAGATGGATAGAATACCTGGATCCATGAGCCTCATGCAACATCCATGTCCTCAAAGGGTCTACGTCTGGAACACATAAGCGACCCTAGTACCGAAGCACACCATCTCCCGCTTGGGAGAACACCTCCACCTTATGACTTCTAATGACTTCCTTCATCTCTACAAAAATCGGGTTCTCATCTTGTATAGCTTTCACATTAGTCACCAAGAACGATTCTGATCCATTCTGCACAATAACACTTCCATCAATCGAGTCAACCAACCTAACACCCAGCATAGCAAGTCGATGCACATCTCTTATCAGATCCTTCTTTCCCTCATCCACATGGGACACACTCTCCATAGAGAGCCTACTATGTGCATCCGCTGCCACATTAACCTTACCGAATGGTAAAGGACACTCATATCATAGTCCTGGAGTTGCTCCAACCACCTTCTTTTCCGTAGATTGAGATCCTTCTGTGTGATCACATATTGTAAGCTCTTGTGGTCCATAAACACATCAATGTGGACCCCACACAAACAACGTCGCCATATCTTTATTGCAAACACCACCGCGGCCAATTCAAGATCGTGGGTCAGGTAATTCTTCTCATGAACTTTCAACTGTCCAGAGGCATATGCTATAAGTTTCCCACGATGCATCAAAACACACACGGTGTCCCACTCTTGAAGCATCACAATACACCACGAACCCATCGGTATCCTCGGGTAGGATCAACATCGGTGCTTAAGTAAGTCAGGTCTTCAACTCCTGGAAGCTCTTCTGACAAGCCTCCGACCATTGGAACTTCACCTTCTTTTGGGTCAATTTGGTCAAACGTGTTGCAATAGATGAAAACCCTCAATAAAACTCTGGTAGTAACTAGCTATACCCAAGAAACTCCGAATTTCTGAAGGATTCACCGGTCTAGGCCAATTCATCACCGCCTCGATTTTTGAGAATCTACCTTTATGCCCTCACTTGATACCACATGGCCCAAAAAGGCTACAAACTTCAACCAAAACTCACACCTGCTAAATTTGGCATATAATTGACGGTCCTTGAGGGTTTGAAGAACTACTCTCAAATGAGCGGCATGCTCCTCCTCGTTACGAGAGTATGTCAAGATGTCATCAATGAACACGATCACGAACATGTCTAGGTATGGCTTGAACACCCTGTTCATCAAATCCATAAAAGGTGCAGAAGCATTTGTTAGTCCAAAAGACATAACTACAAACTCATAATGACCATACCACGTCCGGAAGGCTTTCTTCGGGATGTCACTCTCTCAAACTCTGAGTTGATGGTACCCGAATCTGATATCTATCTTCGAGAATAACTTGGTAACCAGAAGCTAGTTAAATAAATCATTAATCCTGGGTAGAGGATATTTGTTCTTAACAGTGACTTTATTCAATTGCCGATAATCAATGCACTTGCAAAGAGAACCATCTTTTTTTTGGACAAAGAGAACTAGTGCACCCTATGGGGACTTGCTCGATCTAATGAAATCGTTATCTAAAAAGTCCTTCAAATGCTCTTTTAACTCTTTTCGCTCGGCTGGAGCCATCCTGTAGGGAGGAATAGATGTAGGTTGCGTGTCAGGAAGAAGTTCAATACCAAAGTCGATTTATCTCTTAGGAGAAACACCTGGTAAATCATCTAGAAATACTTCTGTATACTCTCACACTACTGGGACAAACTGGATAGCTGGGGTCTCGGACTCAAGACCCTTAACCCTAACTAGATAGTACACATACCCCTTAGAAATCATCTTTCTGGCCTTAAGGTAGGAAATGAAATGACCTACAAGTACAACTAAACTACCCTTCCATTCTAAGACTGGCTCACATGGAAATCTGAACTCTACTGTCTGGGTTCTACAATTAACTGAAGCATAGCATGCAATTATCAAATCCATGCCGAGAATAACATCAAAATTCATCATGGCTAACTTTATCAAATATGCTGAGGTGACCTTCTTAAGGACTGAGACCGGGCAACCACTATACACCGGTCTAGCTATAACTGAGTCACCTACTTGAGTAGAAACAGCTAAGGGTTCTGACAAGACTTTGGGACTGACTCCAAAGCTACTAGCCATATAAGGTGTCATAAATTACAAGGTATCCCCTGGATTTAACAAAGCATAAACATCAATATGAAAAAATTGCAACATACCAGTGACCACATCTGGGGAGACCTCCTTCTCCTAATAGGATGCTAAGGCATAGAATCTTTTCTGGCGCTGACTGCCAGTTGTGCTAGTTGATACCCACTGATGTGCTGAGCGTGCGGGACGGGATGCTGAATTAGAAGCTGGGCCTCGGCCCCCAACCTGATCTTGTCTCACTACTGGGCAATCTCTAAGCATGTTTAAGGGCTTCCCACACCCAAAACAAGAAACTGAACCTGCCAAGAACTGGCCGGTGAGCCCCCTTCCACAACTGCGACAAGTTGGGATGCTAGAATCTGCGGGTCAGCCGCTCTGACCCCTAGAGCCTGATGCTCTCTCTCACTGATCATGTATAGGCCTGTATGGCACACTCAATGCAGAAGTTGCTAGGCTGATGATCTTTGGTGGGTCAGTTGTCGGTGCCTACCGCCTGACCTCAACCGTGAGAATCTGTGGTCCTGGCCCTATTGTGCTCTTTCTTTCTCAAATGTGCCATCTCCATCTTCTGGGCCTGCAACACTATCTGTGGTAAATCTATATCTTGATGGAGCATAGCGGTCCAACAGTCCTTCTAAAATTAGCGCGCTACTCCATGGACGAATCTACTCACCCGCGCCCTCTGATCGGCTACTAACTCTGGGGAATATTTCGATAGGCGAGTGAACTCAAGGGCATACTCTTTTACAATCATTATCCCTTTCTTCAAATTAACAAACGTAGTTGCCTTCAGTTCCCTCATCTCACGAGGGAAGAACCGATCCATGAATGCAACATGGAACTCTTCCCAATTGATAGGACCTGCTCTGGTGACCCTGCTATCCCTCCATTGGCGAAACCAGATATGAACGACCCCTTTCAACTGGTTAGACGCCAACTGTACGCACTAAATTCACCACCATGACTTGGGTTATCCTGACAATCTCATCTATGAACTCATGCGGGTCCTTATCTATCGTGGACCCAAGGAACTCCGACAGGTTCATCCTAAAGAAGTCTCTGACTAGAGCCACCGCTGCATTTCTATTTTGCAAAACATGTGCAATGGCTTGCTGATTGATCTGAGCGGTTAAGGCTTGCACAAGCATCTGAATAGCGGCCTAGAACTCCGCGTGAGCGACTAGCTCCGGTGCTTGGTGCTCCAAAACTGGTGGGGTCTGCTGGTGCCCGTTCCTATTGCCATCCTTGTTGACATCACCATTCCTATTTCTCCTACCATTCATTCTTCTAGGGGCCATGATTCTGCAATCGCGAATAGAATGAATTAAAAGGATAGAAAAACCTTTCATTGCTTGACATTGGTTATGAAAGAAGGGAACATTTCCTAAATGGCTTATAGCATCTTCGTAATAAGTGTGGCATGCTTTACACCCATGAAAAAGACTCTCCTTAACGCAGCTTTCAGACACCCTAGGGCACTTCAAACCTATGGCTTTGATACCATGTTTGTCATGACCCAAACAGGGTTGGTAAAGTTTGAGAAACCAGATCACCTGCGTTGTGCCGTGATGTTAAATCAACATCTTCTTGGGAGGCAACCCATGTAACATAACTTTTATGTGTTCAGTTTGCTCATAAAACAAAAATAGGTAGGAGAAATATCAGACTGGATGAATACTACGAGCCTCAATATGAATCATAGGAGGATTTTACAGGCTGTAGCACCAGTCAAGGTAAAAAGAAGAGGAAAATTTTCATGCTACGGTGGGTCACTAGGAATCATACCAAGTTGTACAGGTCGTAGTACTCTTAGTAACCATGATTTGCGCTAAGTATGGAATTTAAGAGAATGTGACTTATGTGTCATTGTACGAATCGTGCCATCATGGTATGGGTCATACCTAGCACTTGTAGCTTCTTAGGTAGGTTCTCTCAGTCTTCTTCTATGAGTCCAGGGGTCGAGCCATAGGTCCTACCAACGACTCATGGTATGAGTTGTGATGGGCTAAATAACCTACTTTGACCCAACTCGACTCGGATACCCAAACATCTGCCATAATCTTATTTAAATAAAATTGTTCATTCTTCCATTCCAACGAAAACATAAAAAGCAAACTCATGACTCTCGTCCAATATCCACACCCCCATAACTCAAAAATCTCAATCGATTCGAGCTTGAAGTTGCGCAAAATTGCATCTTCACACTCAAAAATTCTACCCTAATCAAGGAATCAAGCTGGAAAACAAGATTACACTTGAAAATCAAGTAAGTAACACTATTAAAAATTGCAAAAAGGATTGAATTGTATAAGCTTCCATCTGAGCATTGTGATTCCTTAAACTCGCTGTCGATTGGCTGAGGAAGATGAGCAGTAGCTTGGGTTATTCTAATTGAAGGGGTAGGAATTCGCATGCTCAAACAACTGAACTTAAATTGTTATTAAATGAGATATGGGGTGTGATGAATATTGGGAATTAACTAGGTAAACCTAAAATGGTCATTAATTGCATAAAATGGGGAAGTCTGAGAACCCAAAATGAATCAAGTGTTTACCTGGACAACTGAACAAAATAAAAATATGGGCAAGCTTCATGAGTATTCCTACGACTTGTGGTTTCATACCATGACTCGTATGATGACTCGTTGGGAGTGTCCAAGGTGAATAAAAATCAAAGTGTTAGTATGAAGCTTTGTATGATTTGAAGGATCCCACTACGAGTCATACCTGGTGACCATACAATGAGGTAATAAGGGTAAAAATCCAAAGGAGATTGTACAACCCCATCTGCAACTCGTGGAAAAAAAGTACGATTCATAACACGAGTTGTAAAAAAATACAGAACAACATAATCTATAGAATCCCTTAGTACAACTCTTAGTACAAACCACACCATCATGGTATGAGTCAGACCTAGGAGTCTTGACAGGATAGTCATAAACCACGAGTCTTAGTATGAGTGTAATACCCCGAAAGTGCCTAAGATTAGATCCGCGATCAAAATTGAAGTTTGGAAAATGTTGCAGGACGGACGACCCAACGAATCGTTGGTCCAACCAATGACCTGTTGGATCTAGTCATGGGAAGTGAAGGTTTGGTGATAGCAGAAATAACAGGTGATATAATGACTCATTTCTTGGAGTAATGAGTCGTTGTTTGTAAATATGGTGGGTACTGGACTTTGGCATTAGGGGATGTGACAGGTCATCCTATGATCCATTGTGGGATATAACGAGTCGTGATCATGATTCGTTGCGAGGATTGTCAAAATTTCCAATGGACCTAACGGAAGGAAACACGACCTGTTGGAGGAAACAACGAGTTTTGGTGAGGATCATTGTGATGAGAAGTTGAGGATCTTCAGGAGGAAAATGACGATCGAACCAATGACCCGTTAGATGGAAGGACAAAATGTCTTGTAGAGTCATGGGTTCAATTGAAGATTAGGGTCTTGGAAGTGTAGGTGACAGATTGCACCATGAGTCATGGTATCCTCCAATGACTCGTTGGTACGTCCATTGGATCGTCCAGTGCAAATTTTTCAGGGTATTTCATTAAGGGTATTTCTGTCATTCCTATGCTCTAAGGCCCTAACTACGTCGTTTTATGTTATTTTATGAGTATGTTAAGATAGGTTAAGCCCTCCTAACCTATACATTCTCATGAATGCAAAGTTAGGAAGATTTAAGAGTAATCAAGCTAGTTCTCAAGGTCTTCTTCATAAATTTTTCCTTGGGCTTTCAAAGAGTGTTGAAATTTTATATTACCCAGGTATGTAGGGTTATGAATGGGTATTTACATTCACACCCATGCCCAATCTCTACAAATTCATGAAATTTGATAAAAAAATCTTATTGGGTTTTAACTTGAATTTCATGGAATTCTAATGATTTACTAATGTGTTATCATATTCGATGTTTATATCATGTTTTATGAATTTTAATCAGATTCTACAACCATTTTGAGTATAAAATTATTGATTTCGATTTCGTCTAAATTTAGTCTAATTATGTATGACCTATGATGAATCGAGTAATGATCTTTTCTTCAATTGATGATATTTACAAACCCATCATGATTTATGATTTGAAAAATGAAGTTATTCAAATACCCATTATGATTTGGTGATTTGAAAGTATATGTATGATCTACAAGTATGCATGAACCTCATGATTTACGATTTATGATTATGGCTGACTGAAGGGCCTTATTTCATGGCTAGTTCATGTATTTACAAGTATGTCCATGATTATCATGATTTAACTAGACCATGAATCTCATGAATATTATAATATAAGCACTATATATGTTTTTGGAGTGGTATTTAACGCCGAGTAGGTTCAGGGCCTAGGTTTTGCCCCGGATCTTATAACTACTTGCCACCGTATGATATGTTGGGACTCCCTTATTGTTGTCACTAGCCCAAATGGTCCTTCTAATGTGTGATCACGCCTTTCATGGCCCTTGCCAAGGTACGGACACCCTCTCGACTAGGGTTACAAGTTAGGCTCCATGTGTGCGCATATGGGGTATGCCGGTTAAGAGAATCTCCAACTATTCCTCATGATTTATGCATGTTTATAATTATGTATATCGGCTCAAGTCATGCTGAATAATGTTTTTCTCTTATGATTATGATTACGACAGTATTACCAATGTTTTTACAAACTTGAGCTTTATGTTATGTTACGATATTTATGTTATGAGCATGTTGTCCTACTCTTATAATCATTTATGAGTTTTATATTTTAAAAGTCCGTCTTACTTACCTAGCATACTCGGTACATTTCATGTACTGATCGCATACTTTTATGCTGTATCGTTTCATGATACAAGACCCGACTCTCAGGTTCATCTCCATCATTAGTCCATCTTAAGAGTAAACTATCAGCCTTTTGGTGAGTCTTCATGTTCTGAGGGCCATAAGTCCATACATTGATGTTCTCTTTTATTTTAGTTTTTTTCAATTTAGTTGGGTGTGTTGTCCCATGAACCCATCTGATATGATTGAGGTTTTCAGACCATTTGTACTACTCAGCTATTATGTATGTCTAGTACTTTCCTCTTATCATGCTACATTAAGTTACATTTATGTTTTCGCTATATCACAGGTTCAGTATTCTGCCTTAAGTGATATGAAGTTAGATGTATGCTTATGCCATGGTTCGACTTGGGGCCTATTGGGGTTGTCCCGTGTTATGATCCGAGCCTATGTTCGGGTCGTGACAATCTTGGTATATGAGAAATAGGTTTGAAGTATCCTAGGGTCTCTCAAAACCGCTTTGAGTAGAGTATTCTTCATGGGTGTCAAGCACGCCACACTTATGATGAAGAGGCTACGAGATGTTTAGGAAATGTTCCCTTCTTTCATGATCTATATCATGCGATGAAAAGTCTTTCTATCCTTTTAATTTTTTTATTAGCGATTGCAGAATCATGCCTCCTTGGAGAACAAATGGTAAGAGAAATGGAAATGGTGAAGGCCACGAGGATGGAAATGGACACAGGCATTAGCAAGCCCCACCAGTTCAGGAGCCACAGGCACCAGAGCCAGTTGCCCACACTGATTTTCGGGCAGTTTTCTAGATGCTTGCGTAGGCCTTGACCGCTCAGATGAACTAGTAGTAAATTGCACATATTCCACAGAATGGCAGTGCGGTGGTGGCTTGGGTTAGAAATTTCTTGAGAATGAACCCGTCGGAGTTCCTTGGGTCCAAGGTAGATGAGGACCTGCACGAATTCATCGGAGAGATTCTAAAGATCACCTAGGTCATAGAGGTGAAAAATGGAAAGTGTATTGATTTGGCCACTTATTAGCTGAAAGGGGTGCCACATATTTGGTTCAAGCAATGGAGAGATGCTAGGGTAGTGGGTGCAGGCCCTATAAGTTGGGAAGTGTTTCTCGCAGCATTTCTGGATCAATTCTTCCCTTGTGAGATAACGGAACTGAAGGCGACCGAGTTTGTTAACCTGAAGCAGGGTGACATCTCATTTCAGGACTACGCTTTTGAGTTCACCTGTATATCCAAATATGCAGCAAAGTTGGTGGCAGATCAGAGAGCTCCAGTGAGCCGATTTTTGCACGGAGTAGCGGACTACCTGGATAAGGATTGTTGGATCACCATGTCTCATCAGGATGTAGATTTTCCCCGCATAGTGGTGCATGCTCAGTAGATGGAATTAGTGTATTCATGGTAGAGAGAGGAAAAGAGGGCCAGGATAGATAATTACGAGACTTCACAAGCCATATTGGGTGGTGGACAGCGCCAACAGTCTCAGCACAGGTCTATTGCTCCTGCACCATTGCCAGCCAGTACACCATCTAGGTTTTGAGGGGATCGGAGGAATAGGGCTCCAGATTCTAGAGGCTAGGGTAGCATATAGATAGAGCGCACCTTCCCAGCTTGTGCGAGGTGCGACAAGAATCACTCAGGGAAGTACGTAGTCGGAATGGATGCTTGTTTCAGGTGTGGAAAACCCGAACATAGACTCAGGGATTGCCCTTCGTCCATATCAGGGGGCGGCGAAGCCCGTATGCTAGCTGCGAGTTAAGCTGTTCCAACAGCACGTCCCACTCAGTAGGGTACCTCAACTGGTTCAGCTAGTGGTCAGTGCCAGAACAAGTTCTATGCCTTAGCATCCCATCAGGAGCAAGAGGTCTCCCCGGATGTGCTTACTGGTATGTCACGAGTATTCCATATTTAGGTTTATCCTTTGTTAGACCTGGGGGCTACCTTGTCTTTTGTGATACCTTATATTGCTAGTAGCTTTGGAGTTAGTCCCGAGACTTTGTCAGAACCATTTTTAGTTTCTACTCCTATTGGTGATTCAGTTGTAGCTAGGCGGGTGTGTAGAGGATGCCCGGTCACTATATAGCATAAACTCACCTCTGCAGGCCTTGTAGAGCTAGCCATGACTAACATTGATATTATTCTTGGCATGTATTGGTTGTATGTGTGTTATATTTCTGTTAATTGTAGAAATCGTGCAGTTGAGTTCCGCTTTCCAGGGGAGTCAGTCTTGGAGTTGAAGGGTAGTTCACTCGTGCCTGTAGGTCATTTTATATCTTATTTTAAGGCCAGAAAGATGATCTCCAAGGGTTGTATGTATAATCAAGTTAGGGTTACGGATGTTAAGTCCGAGATCCCCACTAATCAGTCAGTTCCAGTGCTGCGCGAGTACACAGAAGAGTTTCTTGATGATTTCCAAGTGTTCCTCTCGAGAAGGAAATATATTTTGGTATTGAACTTCTACTTGACACGCAGCCTATATCTATCCCTCCTTACAGGATGGACCCATCCGAGCTAAAAGAGTTGAAGGATCAGTCGAAAGACATGTTAGATAAGGGTTTCATTAGATCGAGCAAGTCTCCATGGGGTGCACTAGTCTTATTTGTCCGAAAGAAGGATGGTTCCCTTTGGATGTGAATTGACTATCAGCAATTGAACAAATTCACAGTCAAGAAGAGGTATCCTCTACCATGGATTGATAATTTGTTTGACCAGCTTCAGGGTGCCAAGTGTTTCTCAAAGATAGATCTTAGGTCCAGGTATCATTAGCTCAGAGTTCTGGAATGTGATATCCTGAAGATAGCCTTCAGGACGCGGTATGGTCATTATCAGTTTGTAGTTATGTCTTCTGGACTAACGAGTGCTCCTATAGCTTTTATGGACCTAATGAACAGGGTGTTCAATCCATACCTAGACATGTTCATTATTGTGTTCATTGACGACATCCTTATATATTGTCTGAGCGAGGAGGAGCATGCCGCTCATTTGAGAATAGTGCTTTAGACTCTCAAGAATCGCCAATTGTATTCCAAATTTAGCATGTGTGAGTTTTTGTTGAACTACGTAGCATTTATGGGCCATTTGGTGACGAGTGAGGATATAAAGGTGGATTCTTAGAAAATAGCAGCGCTGAAGAATTGGCCTAGACTGATGAGTCCATCGGATATTCGGAGTTTCTTGGGTTAAGCTGGCTATTATCAAAGGTTTGTTGAAGGTTTCTCATCTATTGCGACACCTTTGACCAAATTGACCAAGAAAAAGGTGAAGTTCCAATGGTCGGAGGCTTGTTAGAAGAGCTTCCAAGAGTTGAAGACTCGACTTACTACAACACCGGTGTTGACCCTCCCCGAGGGTACTGATGGTTTTGTGGTGTATTGTGATGCTTGGAGGATCGGACATGGGTGCGTATTGTTCCAGCATGGGAAAGCCATACCCTATGCCTCTAGAGTTAAAAGTTCATGAGAAGAATTAACCGACACATGATCTTGAATTGGCCGATGTGGTGTTCGCATTAAAGATATGGTGACATTACTTTTATGGGGTCCATGTGGATGTGTTTACGGCCACAAGAGCTTACAATATGTGCTCATGCAGAAAGATCTCAATCTAATCCAAAGAAGGTTGTTGGAACTACTCAAGGACTATGATATGAGTGTCTTTTACCATACGGGGAAGGCTAATATAGTAGCAGACGCACTTAGTAGACTCTTTATGGAGAGTGTCCCATGAGGATGAGGGGAAGAAGGAGCTGGTGAAAGATGTACATCGACTCACAAGGATGGTCGACTCAACTGATGGCGGTGTTGTTGCCCAGAACAGATTAGAATCATCCTTGGTGACTGATGTGAAAGCTAGACAAGATGAGGACCCGATTTTGGTAAAGTTGAAGGAAGCCATTCGAATTCAAAAGGTGGAGGTCTTCCCCCAAGGAGGAGATGGTGTGCTTCAGTACCAAGGTCGTATGTGTTCCAAATGTAGATGATTTGAGGAGCCGGATATTGCATAAGGCTCATGGATCAAGGTACTCTATGCATCAAGGTGCCACCAAGATGTAGCGTGACTTATAGGAAATCTATTGGTGGAATGGCATAAAGAAGGATATTGTAGAATTCATAGCCAAGTGCTCGAACTTTTAAGAAGTAAAGGCTGAGCATCAAAGGCCAGGAAGTGTACTTCAGGATATCAGCATTCCCACTTGGATGTGGGAAGAGATTAACATGGATTTCATAACATGATTACCTAATACTTGCCGACAATATGACTCCGTTTGGGTGGTGGTAGACAGGTTAACCAAAGTTGCTCATTTTCTACCTGTCAAAACCATGGACTCGGTAGAGAATTATGAAAAACTATATATCCGAGAGTTAGTTCGATTGCATGGAGTGCCCTTATCCATCATTTCAGATAGAGGTGCTCAATTTACCACTCAGTTTTGGAGGTCATTTCTAGAAGGGCTTGGTACTCAGGCTAAACTCAGCACAACATTTCACCCGCAAATGGATGGCCAAGCGAAATGGACAATCTAGACTCTTGAAGACATGTTGGGAGCATGCGTGCTGGACTTCAAAGGTAGTTGGGATGATCACTTGCCCCTAATCGAGTTTGCCTACAATAACAGCTATCACTCCAGTATCCAAATGGCTCCTTTCGAGGCTCTTTATGGGTGGAGATGTAGATCGCCCATCGGATGGTTTGAGGTTGGTGAGGAAGCTATGATAGGGCTAGACTCGGTTCATGAGGTAATGGAGAAGGTTCAGTTGATAAGAGACAGGTTGAAAACAGCCCAGAGTCACCAAAAGTCTTATGCGGAAGTAATAAGAAGAGAATTAGAATTTGAAGTCGATGAATGGGTATATCTGAAGGTATCTCCCATGAAGGGAGTGATGCGGTTGGGAAAGAAAGGAAAACTTAATCCCCATTATGTTGGCCCCTACCGAATTGTGAGAAGAGTTGGAAAGGTGGCATATGAGTTTGAGTTTCCCTCAGAGTTATGTTCCGTGCATCCTGTCTTTCATATATTGCTCCTGAAGAAGTGTTTGGGGGATCCAACCCTAGTTGTCCTGGTGGACAATGTTGGTGTTACAGACAACCTTAGTTACGAGGAGGTTCTGGTGGAAATATTAGATCGTCAGGTTCGGAGGCTAAGGAATAGTGAATTATCTTAAGTTAAAGTGTTATGGAGGAATCAACATGTTGAAGGAGTTATGTGGGAAGCCAAAGAGGATATGATGGCTAGATACCAATATTTATTCTCTACCGTCTTAGTTCCAACCTGAGGTATTAGTTTTTCCCTAAAACTCTATTTAGTTTTCGTATTCAGTTCATGTGTTCAAGTTTCTTTTATGTATATGGATGTTTATGTGAATCATGAAATCAGATCCGCTATGTGGTTTGAATTGTAGATAGTCATTCCGTTAGTTTACAATTTAAATGATTAGCATTTGGGTTTAATGATTGCATGTCTTTGTTTTCTTGCTTGTTTTCAACATTCGAGGTGGAATGTTCCCAAGGGGGAGATATTGTAATACCTTGAAAGTGCCTAAGATTAAACCCGGGATCAAAAATGGAAGTTGACTGAAAACTAGGAAAAATGTTGCAGGACGGACGACCTAACGGATCGTTGGTCCAACCAATGACTCGTTAGATCTAGTCGTGGGAAGTGAAGGCCTGGTGATAGTGGAAATAACGGGTGGTATAACAACTCAGTGCTAGAAACAATGAGGCGTTGTTTGTAACCATGGTGGGTACTGGACTTTGTCCTTAGGGGATGTAACGGGTCATCCCACCACCCATCGTAAGATATAACGAGTCATGGTCACGAGTCATTGCTAGGGTTTTCAAAATTTCCACTGGACCTAACCGAAGGAAACCACGACCTGTTGGAGGATACAATAAGTCGTGGTAAGGCTCATTGTGAGGAGAAGTTCAGGTTCTTCAGGAGGTAAACGACGATCGAACCAACGACCCTTAGATGGAAGGATAACTAGTGTTGTATAGTTGTGCGTTGAATCCGAGATTAGGGTCTTGGCAGTGTAGGTGACGGATCGTACCACGAGTCGTGGTATCCTCCAACAACTCGTTGGTACATACATTGGATTGTCCAGTGATGATTTTTCAAGGTATTTTATTAAGGGTATTTCAATCATTCCTATGCTCTAAGGCCCTAGACTACATTGTTTTGTGTTCTTTCCTGAGTATGTTAAGACAGGTTAAGCCCTCCTAACCCATTCATTCTCATGCATGCAAAGTTAGGAAGATTTAAGAGTAATCAAGCTAGTTCTCAAGCTCTTCTTCATCAATTTTTCCTTGGGCTTTCAAAGAGTGTTGAAATTTTATATTACCCAGGTATGTAGGGTTATGAACGGGTGTTTTCGTTCACACCCATGCCCAATCTCTACTAATACATGAAATTTGATCAAAAATCTTATCCGGTTTTAACTTAAATTTTGTGGAATTCTAATTATTTACTAATGGGTTATCATATTTCGAGATTTACATCATGTTTTATGAATTTTTATCAGATTCTACAACTATTTTGATTTTAAAAATATTGATTTTTATTTCTACTAAATTCAACCTAATTATGTATGATCCATGATGAATCGAGTTATGATCTTTACTTCAATTGTAGATATTTAGAAACCCACAATCATTTCTAATTTGAAATATGAATTTATTCAAATACCCATTATGATTTGATGATTTGCAAAGTATATGTATGATCTACAAATATGCATGAACCTCATGATTTATGATTTATGATTATGGCCGACTGAAGGGTGCTATTTCATGGCTAGTTCACGTATTTACAAGTATGTTTATGATTGATTTAAATATCCCATGAATCTCATGCATATTATACTATGAGCACTATATATGTTTTGGGAGTAGTATCGAACACCGAGTAGGTTTGGGGCCTAGGTTCTACCCCGGATCTCATAACTACGTGCCACCGTGGAATATGTTAAGATGTCCCTTGTGACTGTTCCTTGGCCCACATGGCTGCAAGGTACAGACACCCTCCCGACTAGGGTTACAAGTCGGGATCCATGTGTTCTCATATGGGGTATGTCAGTTAAGAAAATCTCCCACTGTTCCTCATGATTTATGCATGTTTATGATTATGTATATGGTCTCAAGTCATGCTAAATAAAGTGTTTCTCTTATGATTATGATTATGATCGTATTACGAATGTTTTGAAAACCTTGACCCTTATGTTAGCTTACGATATTATGCTATGAGCATGTTGTCCTACTCTTATGATCATTAATGAGTTTTATATATTTTAAATGTCCGTTCTACTTACCTTGCATACTCGCTATATTCCACGTACTGACGACATACTTTTTATGTTGTGTTGTTTCATGATACAAGACCCGACTCTTAGGTTCATCTCCATCATTAGTCCATCTCAGAGTAAACTATTAGCCTTTTGGTGAGTCCTCATGTTCTAAGGGCCATATGTACAGACATTGATGTTCTCTTTTGTTTTAGTTTTTGTCGGGTTAGTTGGGGATGTTGTCCCATCAATCCATCTTATATGTTAGAGGCTTTCAGACCGTTTGTAGTACTCAGCTGATATGTATGTCTAGTACTTTCTGCTTATCATGCTATATTATATTACGTTTATGTTTGCGCTATATCTTATATTCATTATTCCGCCTTAAGTGATATGAAGTTAGATATATGCTTATTCCATGGGTCAACTTGGGGCCTCATAGGGTTCCTTGTCCTGTGTTACGATCCTGGTCTACGTTCGAGTCGTGACAATGAGTCATACCACCATTGTACAACCCGTGTGGTAGACTCGTGGAAAACATCAGAGGGTATTTTTCTTACTTTCTTTTTCTCAGATCATACATACTAACTATTTTTCTCCACAGGTACAATGACAATGAAGAAAAGAGCAACCAAATATGCCCAGACAAGAAATCTAAAGAGGAGATAACTACTCAGATGGTATTGAGAGATGAGCTCCTTGACTCTGATCAAGCAGGAAGCTCAAATAGTGGTTCAGTGGAGGAGTATAGAGTTGAGACATCAGACACAGATGAGCCACAGACCACTAGGGCTCAAGAAAAGTTATAGGCTGAAGCCACTACTGCCGCCCCGATCACTACTCCCTGGTCTAAAAAGGGAGTAGAGGAAAAGGTTCAAGAGTTCGAGAGTGACTTAAATGATGATGAGGGTTCCCAGGAGGCCCAATCCTGTGTTGGCAACAATGAGGCAGCGTCTTAAGAAGGAGATGATGTTGAGGAAGTTGAGCTAATCCCACCCTCAAAAAGGCATACTATGAGATGCAGTTGGCCAGGGCATAGGAAATTTATGAGCAGGGTCTAGCATTCACATCCAAGCAAAACCTCAGTCATAGTATTCAGGAAGAACCGTGAATACTCACCAGCGCCTTGAATGGGGGCGAGGAGATGAAGCGGATCTTTAGCTTCTACGGGTTCGAGTGGATGGCTAGAACCCCTGACCGATATAGTCCAGAGATGGTCAAAGAGTTTTATGCGAATTATTATGATACAATAGGAGCAAAATGCATAGTTTTTCAAGCGACTAAATAAGCAGCTCAAATTTGACGAAGTATTGGTCCAAGGGCAAGAAGTAAAGATTTCTGAGAAAACCATTGCCCAGAGAGTTTATGGGCCGCAGTTCATTGCTCCATTGTCCACAATAAAGTTCAACCACCGGATAGATGCCATGAAATGGATAAAACAGTTGGGCGTTGAGGAGTGACAAAGCTAGCTGAAAAGGTTAGCTAGAGTCGTAGTAGAGGACTAAGAGGAAGTTGAGTGGGTGGCTGGTGGAAAGCAGGTCACCAAATCTTAGCTGAACTTGATAGCTAAGGCCTACTGGATACTAGTCCACCACAGACTGATGCTGACTGTAAATGACAATACACTCAGTGTGAATAGGGAAGCCATGGTAGTATTCTTCATGTCTCGGTATGAGAATAATATCTCGAGGGTGATAGCTAATGAGATCCGAGATCATACTCTTGGATGGAGAACCACCGTTCCATTTCCTAGCATTTTATATATCAAATGTGCAGAGAAGCTAGTGTACGATTGCTAAAGATGTATCAGAGGCAAGAGGACGACATATATAGTGCTCATCCAGGATAAAATGAACCTGGTGAGCTGGGCTAGACTTCACACCGCAATTTGGGTACCACAAGCAGCTGGGGCCTAGTAGTTTACTGTCCCCACCTCATTAGAGTAGGACGAGACAACAGGTACAGAGGCCGTTCATTCAGAGGCAGCCCCCATCACTTCTGTTGCACCATCGGTGGGTCTCCTGATCCAGACACTAGCTGGATATGTTTTGGTCTTTCACGACTTCCTCCAAAAGTTAGTAAAGAGGTTGATGGTGGATGAAATGAATATACAATCAATGATGGAGAATGTCTAGCCTTGGGTAAAAGTGTAGATTGAGGAGCCCGTGAGAGGGTTGCATAGGCGGATAGATGGATTCAAGTGCCGGTTCAATCAGCGCCTGGCGAAGCAGCCGTACAATACTAGCCTTTGGGAGGGGTTGGGGGTTCTTCCGAGCCAAGCAACTAAGCTTTCATTTAGACAGTCGGTGATTATAGCAGCTCCAACTCTTTTGGACTTGGATGCGAACCTCAATGAGGAGCTAGACTTGGAGGAATATTGGGTTCCATAGGGTACAAGTGGAGGAAAAGGTAAGAAGAGGGTTTTGGAGGAGGATGAAAATGATTCCTCGAAGAAGAAGAAAATGAAAGAGAAAGAAAGAAAGCAAGCGAGAGTAGAGAGCTTGCAAGGTCACGACACACATAAGTTAGAGTTGCAGGAGCGAGCCAGAGGAGCTGGGAGCTCCGCTACTGCCCAGAGAGTGTTCGTAGGTGATGAGTACCCTTGGGGGGTCCCACAATCAACCATAATTGATCCTGAAGTCATGAAAGCAACCGATCATGACGCGGGGGTAACCAATCCCCCAACAGATGTACAATTAAGTGTGCCGGCCACTGCTAGCGCCATGGATGCAGCGGAGATACCACCTCTACTGGATGAAAAGAGGACTTAGTGTGCCACAGGTATATCCCTAACCTTTGCGCTTATGTATTTTATGCTTCGGAGATGAAGCATATTTTTCAAAAAGCGGGGTGTACTTGTTTCTTTTAGGATTTCTTATTCGTTCGAGGGTTTTTCTTGCGATGTTTCTTTTCCCTCGGGCATTCTATATAGTAGAACCAACATGTCTAGGTTGTTTTTGTTTAATTATAAGTAGCTTAGAAGTACTTTGCAGCCAATAAATGCACTAGTTTGATGTTTTAGAAAAAAATTGACCCTGTTGAAATGTTTTATTGTTAGCTGTGTAGTTTAATTGCAATTGCATGAATTTTGAGGATCTTTGTATGGAATTAAAATTATGAGTATCAATAGTTGTAGTTTAGCCATGCATGAACTGGATAGGTATATAGAATGCAACCAGATATCATCAGTGAGTGAGATTATATACCAAGTGCAATACTACATTTAGGATCTGGAACTTGCTCAATTCGTCTTAGCATAGGCTTTAGGATAGTTGGTTAGGAGATGATCATAGGTTGTTATTGATTTATGAGTCACTTTAGCCTAAATTACCTACCAAATGATGATGAATCCCTTGATCCCGATATTGAACCTTATATTGACCATTTTTCTTTGATTAGCCGATTAACCTTATCCATTTTTTATAATTGACCTTTTTTGTCCTTGGTCTCACCTTGGACATTGTGAACTTTAACCCAGGGAAAATGCCTAAGTTGAGGGTGGTTATAGTAGGGGTGCATAGATTATGGGGAGGTGAAAAAGGAAAAGAAAGGACAAAGGATTTAAAATGAGGTGTGGTGTAACAAGAAAACAAAAAAGAGATGAAAAAGAAAAATTGAAAAGAAAATTCAAGAGAAAAAGGAAAAATAATGAGAAAACTATACCACACCCATATATTGTATGAAAACGGAGAAAAGGGAGGAAATAGTTGAAAAAGTGAAAAATAGGGTAAAAAGTGTAAAGTGGAGCCACAAGTATGCAGTGCCAAGATGGGTTTTGGTCACTTATTCCCATATTTATCTTACCCAGTTCAAAGATCACATTACAATCCGAACAAGGTCCTATAGTGATCCTAGTTTAGTTGTTCGAAGAGCCGAAGTAGAGAAAATAAGGACCAACTTATGGTATCCAACTTGCAATATTTGGAACTTCTTTGGAAGAGTGAGAGTCCTATTTTTTTAGTCTTAGGTTCATCATATATATATATCTGTGAGTGTTAGGGACTTCTTTTGCTGTGAGGGTACCTGGTTTGAGTTGCATTTTACCAATTTTCTATGTGAATAGCATTGGTGATAGCTAGATTCTTTGTTGATAGTTAGATGCCATATCTTGATCCTTGTTTGTCGTTGATTGTGGTTACATGTGGGCATAGATGATTTAGTTTGAATAGAAAAAGGGTCAATAGCTGGTTATGGTTCGTAGTTAAAATTTTTTTGTGTTGGCTATAGGTATTCTAGGTTTACTTTCTAATGAAGCATCGTTTCTAGTTTTTGTTTTCTTTGACTGAGGACATGCAAAAGTCTTAAGTTGAGATGTTGATGTGCAGTGAGTTTATAGCACTTACGATGCTTAAAAATGGGAAAATAACATGGACTTAGATGTGTATATATGGATATGAGGTGCTTTTACTTTGTTTACAGGGAAAATAGATGTAGGAGCTGAATTGTGCGAAATATGGAGAAAATGTAGAAAAGTGGCATAGTAAGAATCTCAGTACGAGCCATACAATCCTAGTACAAGCCGTACTGAGAATCGTGGGAAGGTCCAGGAGCAAATTGTGAAGCAAAGGCTAGTTATGGCTCATGGTACGAGCCATACTATCCTGGTACGAGCTGTACCATGGTAGTCATACAAATTTCCAGGAGAATTGCACAGGCCAAGTATCGCGGTACGAGTGGATATCATGAGTCGTAAGACCTGCATCAGACTCATACCAACGAGCCGCGGAAATGACCAAAAGAATAGAAGACTTGCAAAATTTAGTGTACAAGAAGGATTCATGGATCGTGGAATGAAGGTACGAGTCATACCATGCCATCGACCAAAGTTAACAGAAGATGTCAGCAATTGCAAGATCAAGCCACGGGAAGATTGTATGACTCATAGGTTCTTGGTACGAGTCATATCATGTCTCAACACTTATCCAAATTCAGTAGAAGCCAGCAACGTACGAGTCAAGGTACAACCTATACAATGCTGCTAAGGGTTGTAGGTGAAGGTGGCGACAGTTTTTTGTAGTTTCCCCATTTACTTCGGAAAAGGTTTCAATTATTTATATAAATACTGTTTAGGTTATTTTCCATAGAGAGGGATGATGGGGACGATTAGGATGATTAGAGGTGACAAGAAGTGATTAGATGTAATTAGAGACAGGTTGTTGTGAATTTCAATTCAAGTGTTGGAGATTTCTTTCTTGAATTTCTTCTTTGTTCTTGGGTTATTAAACATCAATTCTTGCAATATTCAAAGGAGGTTTTCTTTCAACCATCATTGTAAGTATTCAATTATATGTTTGTCTATGAATGCTAATAATAATCTTACAATCATGAGAGGCTAAAACATCCACAACTAGGATTGTGGGAGCCACGATGGATTAACAAACTAGGGTTACACAAAGTAATTCGAAACCAATGCTAAATACATGTATTGTAATCTCTTTATCTTTAATGTTTCTTAACGGAGAGCAACGTTAAGACTTGCCCGAATTCATTACACGCTTGAACCTAGAGAAGCAGAGACTAGGAAAAGAGAATTACAACAAAGCCTTGATATTTATAGGTCATTGTATGACTTGAGCTACGGTCAGAGAATAGTTAATTTGGAACAAATTGATAACGACTGAATTGAAATAGGGATGAACCAGTAATTTGGATGAATCCTAGTTATCAGTTCGACAAGTAATCATTGGGATAGATCACGAGTGTAAACCCGAAGTAGTTATGAACCCATGGGGAATACTTACCATAGCTAATTGCAAATCTTGAAAAACATTGATTTTCAATCTTGTTTTATAGATGTTTTTTATCAACCCCCCTGTTTTTGGAGATAACATATCTAAAAGTTTAAATACTTGCGTTAGTCCATACCTTACCATATTCCCTGTGGGTTTGAGCCCAACCTTTTTTGGGTTATTTATTGACAACGTCCGCTTAATGCTTTATTAGGAGTGTGAGTTTGAGTGCTATCAGGTGTTCACTATTTTAGCCAAGATAGTCTTAATCTTCCTATTGGAGACCTTTACTTCTCTTCATGACTGAGGATGGTAAGGTATTGCCATCTTGTGCTTCAGACCGTATTTCTCAAGCAAAGTTCTGAAGAGGCGATTAGAAAAGTGAGACCCCCCATCACTAATGATAGCTCTATATGTGTTGAACCTAGCAAATACATGCTTCCTCAGGAACGATGTGACACTCTTCCCTTCATTTTTAGGGAGTTCAATTGCTTCTATCTACTTTGTTACATAATCCACAGGCACCAAAATATATTTCATCCCATACGAGCTGAAAAATAGTCCCACAATGTCAATACCACAAACATCGAATAACTCGACCTCTAGGATTGGGGTTAATGCTTGCTCATGCTTAGGAGTAATGCCTCTGGTCATTGACATTGGTCTCAATCCTTGGAAAAATTATAAGCATCCTGATGGATTGTGGGCCAATAATATCCACACTATAGAATTTTATGTGTAGTTCGGATATCTCAGTGATGACCCCCAACTAGGGATGAGTGGTAGGACTGCAGTATACTCAACATATCAAACTCTAGAACACATCTATGAATTAGCCTATCTGCATAAATACGAAAAAAATATGCCTTGTCCTAATAGAATCTCTGCATATCATACAAGAATTTCTTCCATTGTTGTGAGGTCAGGTCTGCCGTAATCATGTCACTTACCAAATAATTGGCATAATCAGCAAACCATGGGATCATATCTTGTGATGCAACCAAGGCCTGCTCATCTGGAAAATGTTTTTCAATTTCCACCTCATCCGTAAATCTTGATTCTACCTCAAGTCTAGATAAGTGATCAACCACCTAGTTTTTAGTCTCCTTTCGGTCTTTTACCTAGAACTCGAATTCTTTTTAGAGCAACACCCATTTGATCAGCCTTGGTTTTGCATCATTCTTTGACATCAAATACCACAATGCGCATGGTATGTATGGAAAATTACCTTAGTCTTGAGCAAGTATGCCCGAAGTTTTTTGAATTCATAATGTACTACTAGCAACTCCTATTCAGTAACAGTATAATTCTTCTAAGTTGCATTGAGTATCTTGATGGCATAATAGATAGGATGAAATATTTTTGTTCTTCTTTGGTCATAGACAACAGCTAGGGCAAATCCACTGGCATCTCACATCACATTAAATAGAAGAGACCAGTCTGGTGCTACAAAAATAGGGGTTAAGGTGAGTATTTCTTTTAGTCATTCAAAAGCTTTCAGACAGGCATCATCGAAATTGAATTTCACCTCATTTTCAGATATCTTGCACAAAGGTTGTGCAATCTTCAAATAATTTTTGATGAACCTCCTATAAAACCCAAAAGCCCTAAAAAGCATAGAATACCCTTGACAGAAACAGGCGATGGCAACACTGTGATAAACTCGATTTTAGCATTGTCCACCTCTATACCTTTTTCAAAATTTTGTGGCCCACCACAATATTCTCTTTGACCATAAAATGATATTTTTCCCAATTGAGTACCAGATTGGTTTTATAACACCTGCTAAGCACTTAGCTCAAATGCTCAAGGAGATCTTCAAAGAAATCACCCACGACCAAGAAATCATCCATGAATATTTTAATGGTTTCCTCCACCATGTCCGAAAAGATGGACATCATGCAGCACTGAAATATGGCCAGTGCATTGCACAATCCGTAGGGCATTCTACTAAAAGCCAAAGACACATAAGGGAGGGTAAAGGTGGTTTTCTCTTAGTCCTCTGGGGCTATGGACATCTAACTATACCCCAAATAACCATCAATAAACCAGTACTATCCCAAACCTACCAACCTATCAAGCATCCGGTCCATGAAAGGCATCAGAAAGTGGTCCTTTTGTGTCCAACGATTTAGTTTTTGATAATCCATGCAGACACGCCAACTTATGACTGGCCTTGTCGGAAATAGCTCATTCTTCTCGTTTGGCACCACAAACATTCCACCTTTCTTTGGTTCTCTATCACACTCTTAACTCAGGAAGGTGTGACTGGCCCCTAGTGCCACCTATGATATGAGCATACGCGATGCCCAAAAATAAAACAAAGTCCAGAACCGATGAGATTCCAAAACAATAACTATAAAATCAGAATAAGATGATACAATATAGCGGAATCTGGCTCACCTAACCAACCAAAAAATAAATACAATATGTTGTCAACGCCATGGAATGGAAAACAACTACACAACATGGCCCACTAGGCCTATAATAACAAACTATCACCACATCAATGTCTACGAGCCTCTATGAATACAATAGTAATTAAATGATCGGGACAGGGCTCCGAACTACCCTTAACATAACCATCTGGCGACTCCATAAGACCTGAAGCGCACCAACTCTGCTGGAACTCCACTCAACACCCAAGAACTCGATCTAACAGCCCACAATCACCTGCACGCATGAATGCAGCACCTCGACTAGGGCGTCACTATAATAATGTATCAAACATAAAAGAAAGAAACAAATACCAGAATTAGATTAGAGATCAACAGATATACTAAATATCGCAGGAGGAGAAACTCAATTTAGGTAAACATATAGTACCTACCGGGCCCCTATAAGCCTGGCAAGTAGAAGAAAGCACACAAATAGAACCTACTTGGCCCCCATAAGCCTGGCAAGTCCAGAAGTAAACAACAAAAAGCAGCACCTAGCCCACATAGCTCATCTATCATCACCTCAAGACCTCTTAATGGCGTCATCTAACACCAGCCAACATCTAGTATCCACTACAGTCAGATAATATATAACACAAGAAGAAATCAAAATAATATGTTGAGCATATCAAAAGTAAACACCAATCAATCAGCATCATCAAACAAGCATTGTCGGACTATCTCTCGACTGCGCATAGTTTGTAGAGCTCAATTCATCTTGGAGAACCTATCTCGATCCCGAGAAGTCTCAGACACGTTCGACCACTCTAGAGTCATGTCTTAACTCGACTTAACAGAGGACATCGTTCTCAACCCCATAGGTCATATCACTCCTTGGGCTCAACCCTTCATCCAGAAATACTATTGTGCGTCGGGTATCCACAAGCCACAAGGTACCTTGGGCTCGAACCCTAGCAAAAACAACACTCGTGCATCGGGTATCGACAAGCCACAAGGCCTCAAACACAACACACACAATCAAAACAACAATAATATACATTCTCAAACAGCCCACAATCGGCTCTCAAACCCCACAACCCGACTAATACAACATAGTACTATTCTTTCACGTCTAGCCGTCCACCGATGAGATATTTGCTGAGCTAAGGATTACCCTCCTAATGAGTCTATCCCCAAGCCTTACAAATAGCCCAAAAGCCACTCTACTTACAACTAACATCAAGTGACATGGAAAAATCAGCCCAAGTGTCATCACGGTCGTCACGTGCCATCGACACGGGTGACACAATCGCCAATTCGAATACAAAAAAAGATCTTCGCAACAATATACCTTAAGCACTCATATTATTATACCTCGAAAATCCAAGGATCAGATCTGAGAGTCAAAACGGTGAAAAATTGAAAATTCACACCAGGTCATAGGACGAGCCATGAGGAGGCTCGTGAGGAGTGACCACGAGTCGTGAGGTGACTCATGGTCCAGCAAGGTTGGCAAGATTTCTATAGGAGATCACGGGCATGACCATGATTCATGGTTAGGCCTCACGACTCATGAGGTCACCCGTGGTCTAGAATGGATGCTGGGGAAGGATTTTGGGCTGTGTTGACCACGGATAGTGACCACGAGTCATGGTCATCCACCATGATTCGTGGTGTCCTCCGTGGGGTCCCAGGGTGAAATTTTGGTAATGTACCTCATGACTCAGGCCATGAGTCGTGGTCCCTAGCGACAAGTCATCCAGTCCCACATAGGGACTAGCAATCAGCAAAATTCTACGATTTAAGTAAGGGCTTTTCCATAATTCCTAAGTCCTAGGGGCCTATACTACATTGTTTTAACATCAGAAAGGATGGTTTAAGAGGGAATAAACTAGCCTATGTCCTCATTCATGCATGTAAAGGTTTGGGAAGGTGATAGAAGGGTGATCTAAGTTATTTCAAGGCGTTCTTCCTTAATTTCCTCTTCGGAAGCCTAAAAAAGTTAAGAACCAGTTATTCCTAGGTATTTAAGGATATAAATGGGTGTTTTCTTCCACACCCATGCCCATTATTTACATTTTCATGAAAATTCTATCAAAAGTTTATTGTGCTTTGAAGTAGAACTATATAAAAATCTAATGATTCATTAATGGTCTTTGTGATTTTAGAATCTTATCAAATTCTATGGGTTTTGATTAGCTTTTATGATTTAAATTATTTATAATGTCATCGATTTTGATTTCTATGGAATTAAGCCTAATTATGCATGACCCATGATGAATCGAATTATGATTTACTTTTTTCCATTAATGATATTTACAAGCCGAGCATGAATTATGAATTAAATTATGGATTTATTAAAATACCCATTATGATTTGATGATTTTTAAGCTATATGCATGATCTACAAGTATGTATGAACCTTATGACTTATGACATATGTTTTGGCCGACTCACGGGCCTTGTTTCATGGCTAGTTTATGTATATACAAGTATGTTTACGATTATCATGATTTAACTAGCCCATGAATTCATGCATGTTATACTATGAGCTCTATATATGTTTTGGGAGTAGTATCGAACACCGAGTAGGTTTAGGGCCTAGCTTCTGCCCCAGATCTCATAAACTACGTGCCACAGTAGGTATGTTGGACCTCATTTATGACTATCCCCGATCCAATTGGACCTTTTCATGGTGATATCACACTTTCATGGTCCTAACCTTCGCAAGGTATAGACACCCTCCCAACTAGGGTTACAAGTTGGGCTTCATGTGTGCTCATATGGGTTATGTCAATTAAGAGAATCTCCCACTGTTCCTCATGATTTACGCATGTTATGATTATGTATGTTGGTTCAAGTCACGTCAAATAAGGTGTTTCTCTTACGATTATGATTTTGATTATATTATGAATGTTTTGAAAACCTTGATCCTTATGTTTTCTTACAATGTTTATGATATGAGCATGATGTCCTACTCTTACGATCATTAATGAGTTTTATATGTTTTAAATGACTGTTTCACTTACCTTGAATACTCAATACATTCCAAGTACTGATTGGGTAATTTCAATGCTGTATCGTTTCATGATATAGGACTCACCTCTCTAGCTCACCCTCCTCAGTAGGGCTTCTTAGACTATCATCAACTTATTTGGTGATTCCACATGTTCCGAGGGCCATATGTTCAGACCCTATTTTTTTCCTTCAATTTCAGATTTGTTGGGTTAGTTGGGAGTTGTTAATTTGAAGTAGGGTAACATGTCAGTGCAGGAGTATGCATTGGAGTTCACCCGATTATCCAAGTATGCTCCAAAGATGGTGGCAAATCAGAGGGCTTGGGTGAGCAATTTTGTACATGGGGTAGCGAATTTCTTGCACAACGATTGCAGGACCACTATGCTTCATTTAGATATCAACTTCCCCCGTATTGTATTGCATGCATAGTAGACGGAGTTGGTCTACCAGATGCAGTGGGAGTCCAAGAGGGACAAGACCAATAGCTATGGGGTTTCTCAAGTCATGTCAGGGGGTGGACAGCACCAGCAGTCCCAGCACGGGTCTATTGCTTCGGCTCCATCATCGGCTAGCACGCCATCTAGGTTCAGAGGAGATCAGAGGAGGACATATGCCTTCGATGAATTGTAGGACCCGTGCAGTGGAATTTCAATTTCCGAGCGAGTCAGTTTTAGAGTGGAAGGGTAATTAAATTGTACCAGCCGGTCAATTTATTTCATATCATAAGGCCAGGAAAAATGATTTCTAAGGGTTGCACGTATCACCTAATTAGGGTTAAGGATGTTCAGTCCAAAACTGCGACTATCCAGGTAGTCCCGTTAGTGTGTGAGTATCCAAATGTTTTTCTGCATGATTGTTCAGGTGTTCCTCCTGAAAGGGAAATTAATTTCGGCATTGATCTCTTACCCGATACATAGCCTATCTCTATTCCTCCCTACAGGATGGCCCCAACCAAGCTAAAGGAGTTGAAGGAGAAGTTGAAGGACCTGTTAGATAAGAGCTTTATTAGACCGAGCAAGTCTCCATGGGGTGCACCGGTTCTCTTTGTCTGAAAGAAGGATGGATCCCTTCGCATGTCTATTGATTACCGATAATTAAACAAGGTCATCATCAAGAATAGGTACTCCTTACCCAGGATTGATGACTTATTTGACCAGCTTTAGTGTTCTAGGTGTTTCTCAAAGATAGATCTCAGGGTCGGGTATCACCAGCTCAGGGTTTGGGAGAGTGACATCCCGAAAATTGCTTTCAGGACTCGGTATGGTCACTATGAATTTGTTGTTGTGTATTTTGGACTAACCAATGCCCCTACAACTTTCATGGACTTGATGAATAGGGTGTTCAAGCAATATCTAGACATGTTCATGATCACCTTCATCAATGATATCCTTATATACTCCTAGAGCGAGAAGGAGCATGCCGCTCATTTGAGAATAGTGATACAGACTATCAAGGATCGTTAGTTGTATTCAAAGTTTAGCAAATGTGAGTTTTTGTTGGACTCTTGTGCATTTTTGGGCCATGTGGTATTGATTGAGGACATAAGGGTGGATTGTTAGAAAATTGAGGCGGTGAAGAATTGGCCCAGACCAGTGAATCCTTTATAAATTCAGAGTTTCTAGGGCCTAGAAGGTTATTACCGGAGATTTGTTGAGGGATTTTCATAAATTGCAGCACCATTGACCAAGTTGGCTCGGAAGAAGGTAAAGTTTCAATGGTCGGAGGCTTGTGAGAAAAGCTTCCAAGAGTTGAAGACTCGACTCACTTCAGCAGCAGTGTTGACTCTACCCGAGGGTACCGAGGGTTTGTGGTATATTGTGATGCTTTGAGAATCGGACTTGGGTGTGTGTTGATGTAGCATGGGAAGGTGATAGCATATGCCTCAAGATAGTTGAAAATTAATGAGAAGAATTACCCGACTCATGATCTTGAGTTGTCCGCGGTGATGTTCGCCTTGATGTTATGATGGCATTACCTGTATGGGGTTCATGTGGATGTATTCACAGATCAAAAAAGCTTGCAATATGTGTTCATTCAGAAAGATCTCAATCTTTGGCAAAGGAGGTGGTTGGAGATACTAAAGGACTACGACATGAGTGTCCTTACCACCTGGGTAAGGCTAATGTGGTGGCAAACACACTTAGTAGGCTCTCTATGAAGAGTGTGTCCCACGTAGAGGAGGGAAAGAAGGAACTGGTGAAAGATGTCCATTGACTTACGCAATTTGAAGTTAGATTGGTCAACTCGACCAATGGTGCTATTGTTGTGTAGAATGGATCAGAATCTTCCTTGGTGGTTGATGTCAAATCTAACAAATAGGAGGATCTGATTTTGAGGAAGTTAAAGGAAGCTGTGCAGAGTCGAAAGGTGGAGGTTTTCTCCCAAGGGGGAGATGGTGTGCTATGGTACCAGGGTCGTCTATGTGTGCCAGATGTAGATGAATTGAGGGATCAAGTATTGCACGAGGCATATGGATCCAGGTACTCTATCCATCCTGGTTCCACCAAGGTGTATCATGATTTGCGGGAAATATATTGGTGGAATGACATGAAGAGAGATATTGCAGAATTCCTAGCCAAGTGCCCGAACTATCAGTAAGTGAAGGTGGAGCACCAAAGTCTGGGAGGCATACTTCAAGATATTAGCATTCCTACTTGGAAGTGGGAAGAAATCAATATGAACTTTATAACTAGGCTACCCCTTACTCGCCGGCAACATTACTCCATTTGATTGGTGGTCAATAGGTTGACCAATGTTGTACATTTCCTACCAATCAAAACCACGGATTCAGCGGATGATTATGCCATGTTGTATGTTAGGGAGTTGGTTCGATTACATGGAGTGCCCTTGTCCATTATCTCAAACCGAGGTGCTTAGTTTACCTCTTAGTTTTGGCTGTCGTCCTAAAAAGGGCTTGGGACTCAGTTTAAGCTCAACACAATCTTTCATCCGCAAAGGGATGGTCAAGCTGAAAGAACAATGTAGACTCTCGAGGACATATTGAGAGCATGTGTGATGGATTTCAAAGGTAGCTGGGACGATCATTTTCCCTTGATTGAATTTGCTTATAATAACAATTATCACTCTAGCATCCAAATGGCACCATTCAAGCTTTTTATGGACAAAGGTGTAGGTCACCCATTTGATGGTTTGAGGTTGGTGAGGAAGCTATTATAGGGCCTTATTCATTTCACGAGGCTGCGGTAAAGGTTTAGTTTATAAGGGACCGGTTGAAAACCGCTCAGAGTCATCAAAAGTCATATACGGATGTGAAGAGAAGAGATTTGGAGTTTGAGGTAGATGATTGCATATTTCTAAAGATATCTCTCAAGAAGGGAGTTGTGCGATTCAAAAAGAAAGAAAAACTCAGTCCCCGCTATATTTGTCTCTATCGGGTTATGAAAAGAATTGTTAGGTAGCATATGAGTTGAACTTGCCATCAGAGTTATCTTCAGTTCATCCCATCTTACACGTATCAGTCTTGAAAAAGTGATTGCGTGATCCAGCTTTAATTGTCCCGGTGGGAAGTGTTTGTGTCAGAGATATCCTCAGTTATGAGGAAATTCCAGTTGCAATCTTGGATCGTCAGGTTCGTAGATTGAGGAACAAAGAAATAGCTTTAGTAAAGGTGTAATGGAGAAATCAGCATGTCGAGGGAGCTATACGTTAAGTCAAAGCAGATATGATGGCTAAATATCCTCACCTGTTCCCTACCTACTCAGTTTCAGTTTAAGGTATCAATTTTACCCTAATTCTCTAATCAGTTTTCGTGTTCAGTTCATGTGCACGAGTTTGATTTATGACATGATAGATGTATGTGACATCTGAATTTAGTTTAGCTATGTAGTTCTTCATGGGGGTAGTCATTCCATCAGTTTTCGATTTAAATTATCAGTATTTGCATATGATGAATGTTTGATTCTGAGTTTTCTATGTGTGTCTAACATTCTAGGAAGAAAGTTTCCAAGGGGGAGATATTATTATACCTCGAGAACCTAAGGATCATACCCCGGGGTCAAAACGGTTAAAAACTGAAATTTCACACCAGGTCACAAGACGAGCCGTTAGGAGGCTCATGAGGAGAGACCATGAGTCGTGAGGTGACTCGTGGTCCAGCAGGGTTGGCAGGATTCGTAGAGGAGATGAGGGGCATGAACATGAGTCATGGTCAAGCCTCATGACTCGTGACGTCACGCGTGGTCTAGACTGGATGCTGGGCAAGGATTTTGGGCAGTGTTGACCATGAAGGCGACCACTAGTCGTGGTCACCTACCATGATTCATGGTGTCCTCTGTGGGGTCCCAAGGTGAAATTTTGGCAGTGTACCTCAGGACTCAAGCCACGGGTCGTGGTCCCTGCTCTCCCTAATTCAGATAATAATGCCTGCCAAAAGAGGAAACAGAAGGAGGACTAAAAATGTTAATGGGCTAGCCCCACCAGCTCCCCCAGCCCCTCAGGACGACCAGGCATCCCACCCGGAATTTCAGGCCGCTACTTAGATGCTGGCTCAGGTAATGACCAACCAGGTCAAGCAGCAGGTCGTGCTACAAGTCAACACTAATGGGTCTACAGCTACATCCAGGGTTTGAGATTTCACACAGACGAATCCTCTAGCTTTTCACGGGTCTAAGGTAGAAAAGGACCCGCAGGAGTTTGTGGACATGATTCAAAAGATTACCCAAATCATCGATGTTACCTATACCGAGAGTGTCGATCTGGCAGCCTACCAACTAAAAGGAGTGGCTCAGATTTGGTACAAGCAGTGGAAGAAGGGAAGGTGGAAGAATGCAGGTTTGGTAGACTGGGATGAATTCATTACAGCATTCCTAGATAGGATTTTTCTACGGGAATTGAGGGAAGCTAAGGTTGTCGAGTTCATGAAATTAAGATATAATAACATGACAGTGGAGTAGTATGCACTATAGTTCACTCAATTGTCATGATATGCTCCTAAAATGGTCACTAAATCAAGATCTCGCATGCTTACGTTTATTAAAGGAGTCTTAGATTTGGTACTTAAAGAATGCAGGACCGTCATGCTCATCAAAGATATAGACCTCTATAGTTTCATTATTCATGCCCATCAGATAGAGGTAGAAAAGTTGAAGGAGATTGAGAAAGTGAGCTAACGGACCAGAACCGGTTAGTTTGATTACTCCTAGAAAAGGTCAGGTGGTTGTAATAACCCCCAACAACAGTAGAGGCCTCCAGCCCCTTCCTCAGTTAGTGCTCCATCTTTCGAGCCTCATAAGGATAGGGGGTGGGACACTAGGTTCTTAGTCCCAGAGCCATTTCTGTAGCATCCGCACTTTTCTAGAAGCCCCGGCAGGTCGCCCAGCTTAGTAGGGCACTACTTCAGGTATAGGTGGTGGTTGGCGCCAGAATCATTTCCACACCCTATCTTCTAGGCGGGATCAGTAGAACTCACCTGATATGATTACTAGTATGTTGCGCCTTTTTTACATTGATGTATATACTTTGCTAGATCTAGGAGCCACACATTGATTCGTGACTCCATACATTGCTATTCAATTTTATATAAGTCCAGAAATCCTCTCAGAACCGTTTTCAGTTTCTACTCTAGTTGGTGAGTCAACTACAGTTAGTGATATGTCATGATTTTATGACACTTTCGACGCTCAAAACCAATAAATTATGCACATTCTGGGAATGTTTATATAGGTATAATGTGTTCTGTGTTTGATGTTGCAGGAACACAGGTTTGAAAGTGAACTGGGCAAATTTATGCTGAAAACAACTAAAAGGGTTACTGCCAGGCACTTCACGAGTCGTTGGAAAACAACACGACTCGTTGTTGAAGGTGTGGTCAATTATTGAAGTTTGAAAAAGCATAGGAAATGTACCTGATGGGTTGAGGGAACGACTCATTACATCTGGTAATGAGTCGTGAAGTCAGTCGTGAAGACTGAGAGAGAATGTCTTAACAAAGTAACCGATTGAGTTAACGAAAGACATAACGATTCGTTAGTTGGCTAAATGACTCATTGGCAGATCGCTGAAACCAACTGTAAGGTGCATCGGAGTTTTGAAAGAGTTAGACCACGAGGGGCCTAACGACTTGTGCCCAGGCACAACTAGTCATTAGGACCCATTGCCACTACTGGGTGTGATGTTGAGGACGACTGTTTTCAGCAGGGCACGACTCGTTAGAGGTCCCAATGAATCATCACCACGCCCGTGGCCACTACCGACCCGGTTTCTAGTTTTAGTTAGGAAAAGGTTTTCTTTAAACTATAAATACACAATTTAGGTTTATTTCACCAAGAAGTTTATTACTACTATTTTTCACGTAGACTTTTTGTTGTTGTACAACTATTTTCGAATCAAGAAACAGGGTTTATAATTTTGTTCTTGAATTTGAGGATCAAAAGCAACATTGGATCTTATTCATCAACTTTGCAGTTTTATTCAAGTTACTTGATTTTTCTTCTACGATAATTTGTAAGTTGCAATTATGATTTATTCAGTACTTTGTTATTATGATCATACAAGTATGAGTAGCTAAACCCATAACTAGTGTTGTGGGAACCAAGATGAATTAATGCTCATAGGTGAAACACTTAGTGATTCTTGAACGGGGTTTAATGCATGTATTCTTTTTCCCTTCGTTTTGATTGATTCTTGACGGCTGCAAGCGTTAGGACTTGCCTTATTCTTACTTACTGGACCAAGGAGGTAATGAATGGAAAAAGGGCTTAACAACGGAGATTTCAAGCTATCAACCCTCATCAAATATCTTGAACCTGTCCGGGGATACCTAATTCGATATTAAGGGTGAGGGTCAATTAAAGTACACCCGTATACGGATCAAGTTGCGTGGTGATAATCATCTAGATAGGGGACCAACCATTTAGGTGAACCTAACGTACCAATATTGCATGTTAAACACTAGAATAGATCACTAGTGTAAAAACATTGTGGTTATGAAGTCTTGGGAAACGCAATCCTAGTCAATAATCATTAATTGATACAAACCGAATTTGATCTAAGCATTCGGTAGTTTTATTTTTTTTTATTATCTATTTCTTTCCCCCTTAGGAAATAAGTAACTCAATAGTAACAGTTATTCGCATTAACTTAAGTTCTTTCAATATTCCCTATGTGATCGACCTCAATCTCTAGTTGGGTTCTCTATTTTACAATTGACAGTTTTATATCTCAATTGCGAGGTGTTATTTGGGCGACATCAAATTTTGGTATCGTTGCCGGGGAATACGGCTAAGGCTTTTGTTAATTGTGTTTGCTATAATGTTGGTTCTTTTTTGCTTTTTAATTTTTTGTTTTTGGTTTTGTAGTTAACAGGTCTCTTCCATGGAGGAGTTATTGTTTCTTGATGAGCTAGCAGCCGTTTTGATGTACATTGGGGCTTAGGAGATTCATGGGGGTGAGGAGTTTGTAAATGCACTTGCTGGCATGGGTTCATACACTTATATTACCAAGAAGATCGATTTGGATTTGAAGAATCAGGTGACCCCACCGGCCAAGCCATCTATTAAGGAGCCTCTAGTTTTGGAGCTCAAAGCACTCCCATCCCATTTACAATATGTATTTCTAGGAGTCGGTAACAGTCTACCGGTCATTGTTGCAGCTGACTTGGAGGAATGGCAAGTGGAGGCTTTGGTCTCCATCTTGAAGAGATACAGACAAGCCATTGGGTGGACCATTGCAGATATTATTGGAATCCCAACAGGTATTTACACGCACAAGATCCAGCTAGAACCAGATTGTATTCTGAGTATTAAACTTCAACGTAGGTTGAATCCACCTATGCAAGAGGTGGTCAAGAGGGAAATCATAAAGTGGTTGGATGCAGGTGTGGTTTATCCTATTGCAGACAGCAAATGGGTGAGCCCAGTCCAGTGTGTACCAAAATAGGGAGGAATCATGGTGGTCCCAAATACTAACAATGAGCTCATTCCTATTAGACTAGTCACCGGTTGGAGAGTATGCATGGATTACATAAAGCTGAACCGGTGGGCACAGAAAGATCACATTCCGATGCCATTCATGGACCAGATGTTAGACAGACTTGCAAATAGAGGATGGTATTGTTTCCTTGATGGTTATTTAGGGTACAATCAGATTTTTATAGCCCCTGAAGACCAAGAGAAGACCACATTCACTTGTCCATATGGTACATTTGCTTTTAAGAGGATGTTGTTCGGGTTACGTAATGCACCCGCCACTTTTCAGCATTACATGATGTCCATATTTTTTGACATGGTGGAAGAAATCATCGAAGTCATTATGGATTATTTTTCGGTGGTGGGTGATTCATTCGATGAGTGTTTGGCTCATTTGAGCAAGGAGCTTCAGAGGTACGAAGAGACAAACTTGGTGCTTAATTGGGAAAAGTGTCATTTCATGGTCAAAGAAGAAATAGTGCTAGGGCACAAGGTTTCTGGTAAGGGTATGGAGGTAGACCGAGCCAAGATTAAGGTAATTGCTAGTCTTCCACCTCTAATTTCTGTGAAAGGTGTTCAAAGCTTTTTGGGTCATGTAGGTTTTTACAGAAGATTCATCAAGGACTTCTCCAAAATTGCACATCCATTGTGTAAACTACTCGAGAAGGAGGTGAAGCTTGTTTTTGAGGAGGCATGTCTGAAGGCGTTTGAATGTCTTAAAGAGAGATTGACCACTGCCCCCATTATAGTGGCACCTAACTGGTCTTTGCCTTTTGAGGTTATGTGTGATGATAGCGGTGTGGCCCTAGGAGTTGTGTTGGGTCAAAGGAGCGAAAAGATTTTTCATCTAATTTTTTATCCTAGCAAGGCTCTTAATGCAGCTCAGAAGAATTATACCATGACAGAACATGAGCAGTTAGCTGTAGTTTTTGTATTTGAGAAGTTTCGGGCATACTTGCTCGGAACTAAGGTGATAGTCCACACAGACCATGTAGCTTTGAGATATCTGATGGCAAAGAAGGATGCCAAGCCACGGTTAATTTGATGGGTTTTGCAGCTACAAGAGTTCAATTTCCAGGTGAAAGACTGGAAAAGGACGAAAAATCAGGTTGCGGATCACTTATCCAGATTGGAACCTGATGCAGCACTTAAAAATAACCATGACATAGATGATGCATTCCCAGACGAGCAAGTTCTAGCGGCATCGCAAGATCTCATCCCACGGTTTGCAGACTTTGCTAATTATCTAGCGAGTGATGTTGTACCAGAGAACTTACCTTTTTACCATAGGTAAAAGTTTACGTCCGATCTGCAGAAATTTTTCTAGCATGAGCCCTACTTATTTCACATATGTTCTGATGGGGTTATTCGGAGACGCGTACCTGAGGTGGAGATGTTGAGTATATTGGAGGCCTGCCACTCATCCCCTGTTGGAGGTCACCATAGTGAGATTAGCACAGCCCACAAAATTCTACAATGCAGGTACTATTGACCAACCATTCACCAAGATAAACATGATTTTGCAAAGGCATGTGATTCATGTCAAAGACAAGGAGGCATATTACGGAGGAATGAGATTCACCTTATTCCCATCCTCGTCATTCAGTTATTTGATGTATGGGGCATCGATTTTATGGGTCCATTTGTGATCTCAAATGGGATGAAATACACACTTGTTGCTGTTGACAATGATTTGAAATGGGTGTAAGCAGTTGCACTTCCAAATAATGAAGGGAAGAGTGTCACAGCTTTCTTGAAACGGAATATATTTGCTAGATTCGGGACTCCAGAGCCATCATTAGTGATGGGGGTTCACACTTTTGCAACCGATTGTTTCAATCTTTATTGGAAAAATATGGGGTCAAACACAGGGTTGCCACACCCTATCATCCGTAGTCGAGTGGGGAGGTTGAAGTCACTAACCGGGAAATAAACACTATTTTGGCGAAGACTGTGAATACAAACCGGACAGATTGGGCAAGAAAGCTAGATTATGCTTTATGGGCCTATTGGTCCGCCTTCAAAACTCCAATAGGTATGTCTCCATATCATCTTGTTTACGGTAAAACATGTCATCTCTCGGTCGAACTTGAGCACAAAGCAATGTGGGCGCTCAAGAAGCTGAATTTAAACTGGAACGAAGTGGCAATCTTAAGGCTTGATCAGTTAAATGAGCTTGATGAGTTCTTGTTCAAATCCTATGAATTATTTGAGATTTACAAATTAAGTATGAAAATTCAACATGACCAGAATATTGAGAAAAGAGAATTTAATTCGGGTGATATGGTGTTACTATTTAATTCTAGACTTCGTTTGTTTCTTTGAAAGTTGAAGTATAAGTGGCTGGGACCTTTTAGAGTGGTCCAAGTATTCTCCTATGGGGCAATTAAACTAGAATACAATGAAGGAAAGCGGTTCAAAGTGAATGGTCAGCGGATGAAAGCTTATTAGGGGAGAAGCGAAGAACTCCAACCGTTGAGTGAAGTCTTAGTAACTTGGGGGACTTGCATCGTGCCGCAACGTTAAATCAGGCGCTGCATGGGAGGCAACCAATGGAGGTGTTTTGGTGAAGTCTGAGTATCCCAAACACCTATATCGTGCCACGACGTTAAATCAAGTGCTTCTTGGGAGGCAACCTAAGTTGTAAATGTAAGAAATATGTAGTGTTTACGTTTGTTGATGGGTGCAGGTGATTAAGATGGAAAATTTGAAGTTGGAACAAAAATCTAGAACTTCGGTTCTGGTGCAAAATTTCATAGAATGAGTCGTCATTTGACTTGACGGCTCGTTTAATCAAATCGTGAAGAGAACTGCAGAAAAACAGGGGAGCAACGGGTGACTTAACAATTCATTTCTTAAATAAACGAATCGTGAGGTCCTCCGTCATGTACACTGGATCAATGGCTTAATTAAAAGGAAAAGGGTGATAACGGCTCACTCAACGAATCATTGCGCGACCAAACGACTCATTAGGTGACCTGTCTTGAAGCTACCCCAGTCCAAGGACCACGACTCAGGCCACAACTTGTTGGGTGACACCACGAGTCGTTGCTTGACTAGTTAGGTCCAAGGTAAGTTTGTTGAACTCAAGTCAAAGAACGAAGGGTCAAAACGAGTCATTTCATCACATAACAACGCATTTAATCAGTCGTCAGGTAATTCACTTAACTGACATCTGACCTGACCCAAGATCAAATTAGGGTAAATTTTGAGTTAAAACATATTACACTCATTTTCTTTTACTTATCAAAATTCACACCTCTTACACCCCGTAAATTCTGGACATGTAGATGGCCTATTTGCATGTTGGTTAAGAGTTTTTGAATGCCATACATGCTAGGAAAAGGCCCGGGGAAAAGATCAGATGAGAAACCTGTCGAATCATCGCGGAAGGAGCCGGGGCAGAGCCCCTCCGCGATGGCAACGTGTCACAGAGGTGGAGCCTTCATGTTGGCTCCATGACACGTTGTCCCTGTCCAGGCCCAAGTATATAAACCCCTCACTTCAATTTTTAATGATATAACTCATATAATTTCCATAGAAACCGAAGGAAAACAGGGAGGAACGAGAATCTCTTATAATATTCGTCTGATTACGCCGTCAAACGCGGTCCATACTAAAATTAACTCCAGATACCAAAGTATTAAGCCATAAGGAGCATTCCTACGGATTCAGTTTCGTGAAATTTGGTCGGCGAATCGTCGTGCTACCGAACTAAGGTAAGTGGAATTGCTCCAAACTAGTGTCAATATACTCCTATCCCTAAAGTGAGTATTTCTACCTTCTGGACTTTCGAGAAATAGCGAGTTTCCGACCGTTTTTCGATAAGCCAAAGTTTGGGCTATATATATATATTGAAAGTGATGTTTTGTTCCAGAATATTAGCGCATGTAGTTCTAATTGACATATATGTTAATGCAGTTGGGTGAAATAGCAGAAATACTGACCGAACTACGCCAGTTAGTCGGGAACTCCGAAGCGAAGGTATGTAAAGCCAGTTTCTTCGGCAAGTTAGTAGTTTTAGCCTTGTATAGCACAATAAACTCCGTAGTAGAATTCTCGGAGTTGAATATTGAGTATTGTGCAAGTTTAGTAAATCTGGTTTGCGTTGTTATATCGTACTCAGTCCGAAAGTTAGTAAAGCATGCGCCAAAATGGCAAGTTAGCATTCCAGACTCATTATAGCCCAGCATGTGATAAGCAAGCATGTTTCTAAAATAATATGACAGATATTCAGAATAAGAGTCAGTAAAGTAAAATCAGACAGTCAGATAGTATCTTGGCTACAGATTAGCCATACAGACAGATGATATCTTGGCTACAGTATAGCCATACAGTTAGATAGTATCTTGGCTACAGATTAGCTATGCAGTTAGATAAAGATCATAGAATCAGTATAATACAGAAAGAGATCAGAATAACAAATCAGAATTCAGATAGTATTTTTCAGTTTAAACATGCTTGCTATATATGTGCTTATTGTTTGTTGAGAGTTGGTTGTGTCGTGAGGGCACCCATTTGAGCGTCCTCGCCGCCCCTGGGTTGGTAAATTTGTCTCCCACTGAGCGGGTGGGTTTACGACACTCCAAGGAGTGGCATGCCGTCCCCAGTTTGGACGAAGATGGGATGAAGCTTTCCCCATATCAGGTTGATCAGCATTACAGTACAGATAGCTCTGTTGTGCGCAAGCACCCAGGGAATAGATTCAGATACAGTTACAGTTACAGATACAGTATAGGAGTCCTCCAGAGACCTAGGGGGCCGGCAAAGGTGCTCGTAGTTAGCAGATGAGTGGAGTGACATATTTTTGGCTGGTTTTGACCCGGGTAGGGGTATATAGATTGTTTGCTTGCTTGGCGCTATCCGTCTTATGGGGGTTTGTATTGGCTCTTGTTTGCTATATATATATATATGTATTTATGTTCTATATATTAGTTAATAGACAACAGGCCGCCGCGTCTACAGGTACGCTCCTGCCCTATCACAGCACAGAAAGTCTGATTCAGTTCATATCAGTTCTTGCAGATTCGGTTATCTCCTGCTATTTAGAATTGCTAGTTATGTTATTTGTATTCAGTTGTCTCCAGTTGCTTTGCATACTCAGTACCAGTGGTACTGATGCCCGTTTGGGGCACTGCATTACTTGCCTGCAGGTTCTCATAGACGAGGAGGCGATCCCTCGTGATTCCAGCCAGCTTATAGAGTCATCAGGTCCTGTCATCCAGAGCTGATATTCAGAGGTGTAGTTCATTTTCTTTTATTGTACAACATGGGTAGGCCGGGGCCCTGTCCCGACCATTTCATCAGTACTCATAGAGGCTTGCAGATTGTATATATTCATCTCCCTGTGGTTAGTTGTGCCGGTCGTGTAAGGCCGTGCGTTTTGTTTAGCTGTTTAGCATTGTTGATTATGTTTGTCGTGTGGGGCCATAGTCTGATAGTAGTGGTGACCTTGTCGGTCATGTAGTTATTCAATATTCTATTGTTGAGTTACAGATAACTAGACAGCATGGTGGCCTTGTCAGCCCGCATTGGTTTCCCCCCTTGTAAGTATGTTTTTGGTTAGCTGAAGTTTTATACAGGTGGCTACAGGCCCAGTCGGCCGGAGGCTGTGTTTATAGCAGTTATATAGCCCGTTGTTTCCAGAAATTTGAGTTACAGCTAGCCAGGCACAAAATGTGCTTAGGCTCACCAGTTAGCAATCTAGGTCCTACCAGGGCACCAGGTGCAAGTCATACCCCCCAAGGCGGGGTGTGACATCACCTAAGATTAAAACCAATACCCCAACAACTTCAAATTTCCGCCGTCTTCTCCTTCTACTCAAACCCATCAAAAAATCCTTGACATTGCACTCCAACCATTCATGCGCACACACGTTTGCACTCACATCATCCATCAAGCATCTTGTGAGTACTCTTTCCCACTAAATTGTGAATATCTTTGCATTAAAACGAAAATGTTGGTGACCCATGTTTTAATGAACTTGCAAGGGGCTAATTAAATGTTGTATGTGTTTTCCCTATAATGATAATTAACCCTAGGAAGATCTAAACAACAAAATTTCGACTGAATCTACATTGGGTTGCTCTGAGAATGTGATGATTTTGTGCTTGTGGAATTAAAACTGTAAGCTATGGATAAAGATGAATGAATGGGTGAACTGAAACTCTTGTGCATGAGCTACATCACGAGTCATTGGATCACCAAACGACTCGTTGTGTAGCTCGTCCTAAGTGAAAAAATTAAACCACTAAGGCAGTGTACCTAACGACTGAACTAATGACTGTTTGCCTCTGGAAACAACTTGTTGGGACCAGTTATCAAGTACACTTGCCCAATATGAAGGAATACTGGTTTCTGACAACAAGGGATCTCATTAGTTGTTGCAGTGGCAACGACTCGTTTAGTCACTCGTCAGATCCACTGGGCACCAGTTCAAAAATGTTGTTTGCTTAATCTCATCTTGCATACTAACAATGTTTCCACAGGTACAATGTCTCCAAGAGATACACCAAAGAAAGGCCCAAAAAAGAAACAAGCACCTGAGCGCAGTCAACTTTCATACCGTAGACTGCGTGATGATCCCTCCTCTGAAGAGTCAAGTGGCTCTGAGGAAGAATATGACATATCAGAAGAGCAGTTAGTTAGGAGATCCACTAGGGCTATGGCTTAACAAACTTCAAATTCGACAGCCCTGGTTGATGCACCCACTCCACTTGCAAGGGATCCACCTAGTCACATTGATGATAATGCTAGGGCTTTAGCTGCACTTGCTCACGAGGCTCCCACAACTGCGCAAAACACAGAGAGAGTTGACGAATCACATGCTCAGTGAGGGAACTCTGATAATGAACTGACTGAGACCTCGGACATATCAAACAAGCAACAAAGGAATGTGTGAAGATGGTGTGTTCATGGTATGAGGGCCATATACAACAGAGATATTTCTCCAAATGAGAAAGGAAATCCGAAGAGGAGCATATACGAGGAGCCAAGGATCACTACAGGGCTGAAAGACCTTCTAGAGCTACAAGCAGTGTTCGATAAGTACAGGTTCGGGTGGTTGAACGAGCCGTCATGTAGCTACAGCCTATGCGGCCACATTGCAGCGTTTGGCATTAGGGGCCAGGACTGGAAAAAAGGCCCGCCTTAAATCAGGTGTTGGTGCTAGAGACTCCGGTAGACTTATCTTAGAGGACAGTCTCCAAGATGCTGTAAGGGTCGGATTATCATGCTCCGATGAACATGGCCGAGTTGAAGAAAGACAAGACCAAGAATTTTAATAGCCAGGAGCGCATCAGGAAATATACTTGGCTATCTCGGATCATTTCTTCGAGAGGTCCGTTGGTTGAATGGCTGGATGGCAAAGAGTCTCAGATAAAGAAGGTCAGACTGAACATTCAGGCAAAATTTTTATGGTCACTTGTGGGGCACAGGCTGCTACCAACTAGCAATGATGATATCCTCTCACCTGATAGAGAAGCATTGGTAGCAAGTATAATGGAGGGATATGCCATCAATTTCCTGCGCTACATTTCTAAGGAGATTAGAGAGTGGGCAATCAATGACGGTACTACAATCCCCTTTCCGTGTCTGGTTAGTATACTTTGTCAGAAGCCAAAGGTGCCGAAGTTGCCATCAGTTGACTAGAGAATAGTGGTCCAAAAGATAACAGATATCGGGTTGATTCGAGATGACACAAACTCGGTATCGACAGCAAGGACTCAAGAAGCTGCATCTGCTGGAGCGACCATATTGGTAGAGGTATTTGGCAGTGGTATGCAGACTGATGTAGCATAGTCCACTGAGTTGGGGCCTGAGCCTATTGAGGGCAAAGAGACAGGTAGCCATCTTGAGGCTACAGATGCAGTGGACACCGCTACACCTGCTGATGTTCCCGAGTCATCATCTACAATAGCAGATCCTAGACCACCAATTGTGCCTCCATGAGCTACTACAGCCGGCCTAGTTATGGTTTCACAAGAGTTTTTAATTGATATGGCTAGGCGGCTAGCTATGGATGAAAAGCAGCAGGCACACATGGCTCTATAGGTTAAAGTTCTGATGGAGCAGGTAATGCCATGGGTGTCGAAGGAGTTGGAGATATTGTCCAGTTTTTTACATGGCCATTGGACGATTTTGAGAAGAGAATGGATAAGTGCCTTGCACAGTTACAGGCGCATGTGTTTTCAAGATGGTACTCAGATCATGGAGAGCTCAAATCCGAGGTGCGGGACTTGACCGCACAACAGGTAGCTGCAGTACCTCCACCGGTACTTCTTTTGATAGACGATGAGTTTGAAGAAAATTTACCACCGTTTTTTGAATTTGTCACGGAGGAGACAGTGGCACATGATAAGGGAAAGAGGCCTCGTGAGGAGGCAAGTTTCGAAGATGATGCTTCTCTGCTCCGTCAGCAAAAAAGAGAGCGGAGTGAGATGGAGAGAGCGCTGCATGTATCAAGAGAGGAGGCTTGATAGAGAGCCGAGACTGAAGCAGTGAGAGCTCGTGGAGAAGGAATGAGCTCTTTTGGATCTGAAAATACGTCGGGTCAAGCCGGTAATGTTGGAGATAACATTGGAGGCATATTTACACCCTCCACCGACCAGGTAGCTTACACCTAGGTCGCACATGTATGATCCCAATTTCCTTAATTTTGTCTGATATATATATGCGTCAAGGATGACACATGCTTTTTCTTGATGGTGGTGGAGAGGGATACGTGTGCATGCTTTTGGTTAACATAACTTGAGGGTTTCTCTTGCTGGATATCTTTTCCCTCGGCTGTTCCATATCTTGTAGAACCGACAAGTTTAGGGTTTTATGTTTTTGTATTTTTTTGTGTCAGTCGAAAAAAATTTAGGTGAACATAAGGCAATCAAGAGCATAAATTTTTTATTTTTGTTGATTTATAAGTTGATACCCCTCCGATAAATTATTTATATCTATATGAGAAAGTTTACAAGTATGAACTTTGTAAATCTTTGCATGGCATTGAAACTATGAACATGTTTACCATTGTATGGCTGTACTTGAACTAGCAGTTAGTAGAAGTGATGATGTTTACCTGTGCTATGTATGAGTAAGGTTTAATAGCTAAATTTAGTTGTGTGTGTCAATCTAGAACTTACCTGGTCAGTCGTACCAAGATCAAGAATAGGAAACTAGGAAAGGATCATAGGCCGTTTTTTATGTATGAGTCCACTTTAGACTTAAAAGACCTACCAAAAGAGAATAAAAATCCCTTGATCCAAATGTTTAAGCTTAAATTGACCTTTCTTTTTGTTTACACCAATTCACCTTCCTGCTTTTATTAAGAATGAACCCGTTTTGGTCTTGGTCCGTCCTTGGACATTGTGAACCTCAACTCAGGCAAATTGCCTAAGTTAAGGGTGGTTATTGTAGGGGTTATTACGAAGAGTCGGCTGGAATGAAAATTGGATAATAGGAAAAAAGGAAAGAGTGGGTGCTATATGCATTAAAAAAATAAAAAAAGAGCAAGAAATAGAAATTGTTGTCAAAGAGCAAGAAAAAAGAAGAAACGAAAAAAGGTGACATCAATGAAAGCTCGAATAAAGAGAAACTGCATCTGTAGTTGCAAACGCAAATAAAAGAAGAAAAAAGTAAAGGAGAAAGGGCGAAAATAGAAAAAAGGTGAAAAGTGGAGTCAAGAAGTGTGTAGTGCCAAGGAGGGTTAAGCTATTAATTCCATATAGCATACCGGATCCCAAGCCTATGTTATAAGCCTAGAAAGTCCTATAGTTATTATAGTTACTTATTTGAAAATCGAGGTATTGAAAGTAAAGGCAAGTCTATAGTATTGTGTGCACATAGTTTGAATTTCTTTGTGAGAGTGAGTGAATCTTACCTAGTCCCATGAGAAATTTATCGACATAATCATATACACATGTGTGAGTATGGCACTTCTTTGAGGTGAGAGCATTTGGTCAACTAAATTGTCTGCAAATTGTCTAGGTTAGTGTTATAGATTTAGTGCATGGTTGCAAGTGATAGTGTTTTGCCATGTTTTGATTCCTTTGTGTCATGGTTGGAAATTTTGCATATGCATAGTAATTTTAGTTGATACGATGAGGGAGGGGTAAGAAAATTTTGATTTGATGAATGAATGTGACTGCCGTAAATTTCCTAGAGTTCTTTTCATTGAAGCGTAGAAGTAGTTTATTTTATTTTATTTTATTTTATTTTTGCCTGAGGACATGCAAAAGTTCTAAGTTGAGGGTGTTGATGTGCCATGATTTTACGACACTTTCGACGCTTAAAACCAATAAATTGTGCAAATTTTGGGTATGTTTATACCGGTATGATGTGTTTTCTATTTAATGTTGCAGGAAACCAGGTTGAAAGTGAACTGGGACAAATTTATGTTGAAAACAACTGAAAGGGTGACTGCTAGGCACTTCAAGAGTCAATTGCAAGCAGCACGACTCATTGTTGAAGGCATGAGCAATTATTAAAGTTTGAAGAAGCAAAGGCAATGTATCTGACGGGTTGAGGGAATGACTCGTTACCTCTCGTAATGAGTCGTGAAGTTAGTCGTGAAGACTGAGAGAGAAATTCTTCACAAAGTAACCAGTGGAGTTGACGAAAGACATAACGACTCGTTAGTTGGCTAAACGACTCGTTGGCCGATCACTGGAACCAACCGTAAGGTGCACTGGAGTTTTGAAAGAGTTAGACCACGAGTGGCCTAACAACTCGTGCCTAGGCACAACGAGTCGTTAGGTGACCCGTGGCCACAACTAGGTGCGAAGTTTAGGATGACTATTTTTAGCAAGGCAAGACTCATTTGAGGTCCCAACGTATCGTCACCAAGCTTGTGGCCACTGCCGACCTGGTTTCCAGTTTTTGTTAAGAAAAGGTTTTCTTGGAAGTATAAATACACAATTTAGGTTTATTTTCGCAGAGAAGTTTATTATTACTATTTGTCACGTAGGATTTTGGTGTTGTATGATTATTCTTGAATAAAGAAACAAGGTTTATAATTTTGTTCTTTAATTTAAGGATCAAAAGCAACATTGGAATTTATTCATCGACTTTGGAGTTTTATTCAAGTTACTTGATTTTTCTTCTACGACAATTTGTAAGTTGAAATTATGATTGATTCAATATTTTGTGATTGTGATCATACAGTCATGACTATCTAAACCCATAACTAGGGTTGTGGGAACCAAGATGAATTAACGCACATAGGTGAAAAGTAGGACTTGCCTTACTCTTACTTACCAGTCCAAGGGGGTAATGAATGGGAAAAGGGATTAACAACGGAGATTTGAGGCTATCAACCCTCATCTAATAGCTTGAACTTTTCTGGGGATAGCTAATCCGATATTAAGGGTAAGGGTCAATTAAAGTACACCCGTATACAGACCAAGTTGTGTGGCGATAATCATCTAGATAGGGGACCAACCATTTAGGTGAACCTAATTTACCAATATTGCATGTTAAACACCGGAATAGATCACCAGTGTAAATGCCTTGTGGTTATAAATTCTTGGGGGACACAATCCTAGTCAAGTCATTAATTGAATACAAACTGAATTTTATCTAAGCTTTCAGTAGTTTTATTTTTGTTTATTATTCTATTTCTTTCCCCCTTAGGAAATAAGTAACTCAATAGTAACAGTTATTCTCATTAACTTAAGTTCTTTCCATATTCCCTATGGGATCAACCTCAACCTCTAGTTTGGTTCTCTATTTTACAATCGAACGCTTTATATCTCAATTGCGAGGTGTAATTTGGGCAACATCAGCTAGCAGGTTGTATAGGAATTGTCCAATCTTAGTATTGAGTAAAGTTATCCTAGTTGATCTAGTAGAGCTAAATATGGTAGACTTCAACCTTATCCTTGGCATGGATTGGCTGCACTCTTGTTATGCTTCAGTTGATTGCATAACCAGGGTTGTCAGGTTTTGGTTTTCGAACGAGCCAGTCTTAGAATATAAGGGTAGTACTTCAACACCTAAGAGTCATTTCATGTCATACCTAAAGGCAAGGAAAATGATCGCCAAGGGATACATCTATCACTTGATTAGGGTCAAATATCCTCTACCTAGGATTGATGACTTGTTCAATTAGCATTAAGGAGCTTGTTGTTTCTCTAAGATAGATCTCAGATCTGGATACCACCTGCTTATGGTTATAGAACGTGACATTTCGAAAAAAGCCTTCCAAACTTGGTATGGTCACTATGAATTTGTACTTATGTCCTTTGGACTAAACAATGCTCCTACAGTTTTTATAGACCTGATGGACAGGGTATTCAAGTCGTACTTGGACATGTTCGTCATTATTTTTATAGATGACATCTTGGTTTATTCCAAAATAGGGGAGAAACATGCAGAGCATCTAAGAATAGTTTTATAGACTCTCAAGGACTGCCAGTTATTCACCAAATTCAGCAAGTGTGAATTCTGGCTAAAATCAATTGCCTTCCACGATCACGTGGTCTCTAAAGAAGGTATTTAGGTGGATCATCAAAAGGTAGTAGCAGTTAAGGACTGGCCAAGACCCACCTCTCAGATAGACATCAAGAGTTTCTTGGGTCTAGTCGGCTATTATAGATGGTTCATTGAAGGATTCTCTTCCATTGCCTCCCCTTTAATAAAACTAACTCAGAAAAAATTGAAGTTTTCGTGGTCTAATGAATGTGAGAAAAGTATTTACGTTTTGAAGATTCCACTCGCTACAACACTAATTCTTGCTCTACCAGAAGGTTTAGACAAGTTTGTGATGTACTGCGATTCCTCTAGAGTTGGCCATGGTTGTGTTCTAATGCAGCATGGCAAAGTCATAGCTTATGCTTCCCAGCAGCTCAAGGTTCATCAGAAGAACTAACCTATTCATGATCTTGAGTTGGCAACTGTAATACCCTGAAAGTGCCTAAGACTAGACTTAGAAATTTGAAATGAGAAGCAATAGAAAAATGTTATACCCCAAAAGCCCAAAGATCAGACCCAACAGTTGAAATGGAGAAAATTGGAAATCTTGTACTAGCTAACTGAATGAGTCGTTCTGCGACCCGTGGGGTAGACTACTAATCATAAGTGACTCGTGGTAAGGTGATTGACTTGAGTTGGAAATTTTAAGTTTTGAAGTCCCCACTGACATACCCACGAGTCGTGGTCAGTCCCCATGACTAATTGAGTCAATCGGGGTTAAGGGTTAGGGGAAGGTGAAGAAGAAGTTGACAGTGTATCCAACTGGTTGGTCACTACGATTCGTGGTCAGACACCAGGATTCATGGGATGAGTCGTGGTCAGCCGTTGCTAGTGACTTGAAATTTCGGGCTGTGAGGGTGACGAGTGGTGACCACAGTAACGACTCGTAGGGTCCCCCGTGGTGATCCCCAAATAAAATATTGGACAGTTCACTCGAGGACTTAGACCATGAGTCGTGGTCCTTGATAACGATTTGTCTAGTCCCTCGTAGGGACTAACGGTTTGTTATTTTCTGTGAATTTAGTAAGGGCCTTTCCATAATTCCTATGATTATAAGGCCTAAACTACATTGTTTTAAGCTCGAAATATGTACTTTTATGAGGGGAAAGTCCATTATAGGCTCATTCACATCCAATCATGCAAGTTGAAGGCTTAGAAGGTGATCAAGCTTAGGTTCTCTACAAGTTTTCTTCACTTCTTCCATTGGGTAATCAGAAAAGTGGTAGAATCAGATCCAATTAGGTAGTAGGGTTATGAATGGGTGAATTTATTCACGCCCATACCTAATCCCTCTTTAAATCATGAAAATTAATACGTTGATCCTATGGGATTTAAACCTAATTCATGAAATTCATAATCTTCTATAGGAGTATGATCTAAATATGTTTCTACTATTGAATCATGATTCATGGGCAAGTTTTACATTGTTTTTAATTATAATCATGTTTTCAAGCTTTATAAATTAAAATGCCCATTATTCAGAAGTGCATGAAAGTTTATATTATGATGAATATTATTAATGAAAAGTATGTTTTCAGGTTAACCATGATTATGATCATGTTTTCAAGTGAAGTAAGTATTTTCAAGCATGTTTAAGTGTAGGGCAAGCCCATATATTCAAGTGTGATTATGATTTTCAAGTTAATTAGCATACCATTTTGGAGTCAAAACTCTCAATTATGTTCAGCTTGTGGTATGGTTTGAGCCAAGGATCCTCTTGTATGATTATAGATTTTTATGTATATGATTATTCAGTTTCATCAATAGATGATGGTCAACTTCATTGAAATACGATGGAGAGCATATGCAAGTTTTTGGGAGTTGTGCCTAGCACTGAGTAGGCTAATGGTCAGTCAACCTTATGCCTCATAACTACGTGCCAACTTAGGTATGATCAGATTACTTTTGGACCTCCCTTGTGAGCTATCCCTTTCCCCAAATGGGCCTTCAGCTTGATATTGATATCATGGCAGCGTCCTTAGCCCTAGAAAAGCTTTGGACAACTCTGCCCACTTGGGTGTGATAGTTAGGACCACGTAAGCTCTATCATGGTAATGTCGGTTATATGACAAGTCTCCCATTATTCCTCATGATTTCAGTTATGCGTGTTTATCATTTCTGATATCTATATACGTTCTAAAGTAGGTTTGACTCAATGTTCAGTCTTACTTATGATTATCAGATTTCAGTTTTGGGTCATTCCATTTCCGTTATGATGTTATGTTATGTTCTTATCATGATTTCAGAAACTAGCATGCGAGCCCTACTCTCAAACTCTTATTTTGATTATGTTTTATTTTATGCATGGTTGAAATGATTTTACCTATTTAAGCGGTTTTACTTACCTTGCATATTCGGTACATTCCACGTATTGTCCACATACTCTATGCTATATCATATTATGATATAGGTTCTGATCTGCAGACTCAGCCCCGCCATTAGCTAGTCCCGGAGTTAGCACCAACCTAGTGGTGAGTCCTTATCTCCCAAGGACCATTTGCTATCAGATATCTTTGAACTTTTATTTTTTAGATTTGTCGGGTTAGTTGGGGGTGTTTTCCCATCAACCCATCAGTTATGTAGAGGCTTTAAGACTGTATTTAGTAATCATCTCATCATGTATTATGTAGATTCCACTTTTGATGTTATGTTATGCTTAGACTTCCATTGTACTTATTATTTTAAGCCTTCTGCTTTATTGATTGAGTTAGATGTATGTTATTGCCATGGGTCGACTTGAAGTGTCTCAGAGCTCCTTGTCCCGTGTCTCGATCCACGCCTATGTTCGGGTCGTGACAAACTTGGTATAAGAGCAATCGGTTTGAAGTGTCCTAGGGTGTCTGAAAGCCGCGTTATGTAAAGTCTTTTTCATGGGTTTGAAGTGCGTCACACTAATGATGAAGAGACTACAAGATGTTTAGGAAATGTTCCTTTCTATCATGATCCATCTCCTACGGTGAAATATCTCTTTATCCTTCTAACTCGTGCTATTCGCGATTGTAGAATCACGCCTCCTCACATAGTTAACACCAGAAGGAATGGAACTGAAAATGGCCATGAGGACGACAATGGGGATAGGCACCAACAAGCCCCACCATTCCAGGAGCACCACCCCGAGCTTAATTCCTGGCAGCCATTCAGATAGTAGTGTAGGCCTTAATCGCTCAGGTCAACTAGCAGGTAGTGGTGCATGTCCCGCAAAATGGGAATGCGGTGGCAGCATGAGTTAGAGATTTTATAAGTATGAACCTACCAAAATTTCTTAGTTCAAAGGTGGATGACGATCCATATGAGTTTATCAATAAGATTGTGAAGATCACCCAGGTCATGGGAGTGAATGGAGTAGAGTGTGTTGATTTGGCTACATATAAGTTGAAGGGGGTCACACACATTTGGTTTAGACTGTGGAAAGATAGTAGGGCAGCTGGAGCAGGCCCTATCAGTTGAGAGGAGTTTCATGTTGCTTTTCTAGATCGGTTTTTCCCTTATGATATTAGGGAGTTGAAGGCAGACGAGTTTGTGAACCTAATATAGGGGAAGACGAGGGTATTGGATTATTCCCTAAAGTTCACTCGTCTGTCAAAGTACGCCCCAGAGTTAGTGGTTGATCAGAGGGCGAGACTGTGCAGGTTTTTTCATGGGGTGGCAGACTATCTAGATAAGAATTGCAAAATTGCCATGCTCCATTAGGATATGGATTACCCCCAGATAGTCTTATACGCCTAGTAGATGGAGGTGGTGCATCTAAGGGAGAGGGAGGCCAAGAGGGCCTAGACAGACAGCTATAGATTCTTTCAGTTGCGATCAGGTGGTGAGCATCGATAGTAGACCCACTAGAGATCTTCAGCCCCAAAATCTTCAGCAGTGAGTGTGCCATCAAGACCTAGGCACGACTAGAGAGGGAGAGCATCCGGATCTAGGGATCAGAGTAATAGGCTCGCATCCTGTATCCCCGTTTGGGACAAGTGTGGCCGGAGGCATGCGGGTCAATGTTTGACAGGTACTAGTGCTTGCAATGGGTGAGGGAAGCCTAGACATATGCACAGAGACTGCCCAGCAGCTAGATAGGTCCATAATAGGGGCCGAGACCCAGCTTCCAGTTCAGCAGCTCCACCTGTATGCCCGGCCCAGTAGGAGGAATCTACTAGCACAGGTGGCGGTCAGCGCCAAAACACATTCTATGCCTTAGCATCTTGCAACGAGCAGGAGATCTCCTCGGATGTAGTCACTGGTATGTTGCGAGTTTTCCATCTTGATGTATATTCTTTGTTAGATCGAGGGGCTACCTTGTCTTTTGTGACACCTTATATGGCTAGTAGTTTCGGAGTCAGTCCCGAAATCTTGTCAGAACCTTTCTCAATCTCTACTATAGTGGGTGATTCAGTTGTAGCCAGATGGGTGTATAGAAGTTGCCCAGTCATAGTCCTTCAGAAAGTCTTCCCTGATCATCTATTGGGTATTCCTCCATAGAGGGAAATTGATTTTGGTATTGACCTTCTTTTCGACCCGCAACTATGTCTATTCCTCCTTACATAATGGCTCCAGCTGAGCTAAAGAAGTTGAAGGAGCAAACCTGTTAGACAAGGGTTTAATTAGACGGAGCAAATCCCCATGGGGAGCCCCAATTCTCTTTGTCCGAAAGTAAAGTTGGTTCTCTTCATATGTGTATTGATTATCAGCAATTGAACAAGGTCACCATAAAAAACAAGTATCCTCTACCAAGGATTGATGATTTATTTGACCAACTTAAGGGTGCTAAATGCTTTTCAAAGATCGACCTCAAGTCCGGGTACCATCAATTCTGGGTTCGGGAGATTGACATCCCAAAGACAACCTTCAGGACGTGGTATGATTATTATGAGTTTGTAGTTTTGTCTTTTGGACTAATGAATGCTCCTGCAACTTTTATAGATTTGATGAACAGGGTGTTCAATCCATACATGGATATGTTCATTATCGTGTTTATTGATGACATCCTTGCATACTCTCAGAGCGAGGAGGAGCATGCTGCTCATTTGAGGGTGGTGCAATAGACTCTAAATGATCATCAACTATATGCCAAATTCAGCAAGTGCGAGTTTTGGTTGAACTCCGAAGCATTTTTGGGTCTTGTGGTGTCTAGCAAGAGTGTTCAGGTGCACTCTCAAAAGATAGAAGCAGTAAAGAATTTTCCTAGACCGGTGAATCCTTCAGACATCAGGAGTTTCTTAGGTTTATCCGGGTACTATCAGAGATTTGTTGAGGGTTTTTCATCCATTGTAGTGCCATTGACTAAATTGACCCAAAAGAAAGTGAAGTTGCAATGGTCGAAGGCTTGTGAGAGTAGCTTTCAGAAGGTTAAGAATCGACTTATCTCAACACCAGTGTTAACTTTACCGGAGGGTACCGATGGGTTTGTGGTGTATTGATGCTTCGAGGATTGGTCTTGGCTGTGTATTGATGCTACACGACAAGTTATAGAATATGCTTCTAGGCAGCAGAAAGTGCATGAAAGGAATTACCAGACCCATGATCTTGAATTGACGGTGGTGGCATTTGCATTAAAGATATGGAGACACTATTTGTACGAGGTCCACGTAGATGTGTTTACAGACCATAAGAGTTTACAATATGCGTTCACCCAGAAGGATCTGAATCTACGGCAAAGGAGGTGGTTGTAGCTACTTAAGAATTATTACATAAGTGTCCTTTACCATTAGGGCAAGGCTAATATAGTAGCAGACGCACTATCAGACACACTTTGTAGGCTCTCTATAGAGAATGTGTCCTATATTGATGAGGGGAGAAAGGAGATGATGAAGGATGTGCATCGACTTGCAAGATTGGGAGTTCAGTTGGTTGACTTGACCGATGGCGGTGTTATAGTTTAAAATGGATTAGAATCATTCTTGGTGACTGATGTAAAATCTAGACAAGATAAGGACCCGATTTTGGTAAAACTAAAGGAAGCCATTCAGAATTAGAAGGTAGAGGTCTTCTCAAAAGGGGGAGATGATGTGCTCTGATATCAAGGTTGCTTGTATGTCCTAGACATTGATGATTTTAGAAATCAGATGTTGTATGAGGCTCACGATTCTAGATATTCGATACATACAGGTGCCACAAAGATGTACCGTGACCTACGGAAAGTCTATCATTAGAATGGCATGAAGAAGGACATTGCAGAATTTGTAGCTAAATGTCCAAACTGTCAGCAAGTTAAGGTTGAGCACCAGAGACCGGGAGGTTTGCTTCAGGATATCAGTATTCCTACTTGGAAATTGGAAGAATCAATATGGACTTCATTAGAGGGTTGCCTCACACTTGTTGACAATATGAATCCATTTGGGTTGTGGTAGACAGGTTAACCAAAGCCGCTCATTTTCTATCGATCAAAACCACGGATTAGGTGGAGGATAATGCCAAACTATACATCCAAGAGCTAGCTCAGCTGCATGCAGTGCCCTTGTCCATCATATCAGACAGAGGTACTCAGTTTACCACATAGTTTTTGAGGTAGTTTCAAAAGGGTGTGGGTACTTAGGTTAAGCTCAGCACAACATTTCACCTGCAAATAGATGGTCAAGCGGAGCAGACAATTCATACTCACAAGGACATGTTGAGGGCATGTGTGATTGACTTCAAGGCTAGTTGGGATGACCATTTGCCTCTTATTGAGTTTGCGTATAATAAGAGCTACCATTCTAGTATTCAGATCACTCCGTTTGAGGCTCTCTATGGGCGGAGGTGCAGATCGCCTATTGGCTAGTTTGAAGTTGGTGAATTTGCGATGGTAGGACCAGATTCATTCCATGAGGCTATGGAGAAGGTTTAGCTAATATGGGACAGGTTGAAAACAGCTCAAAGACATCAAAAGTCCTATGCCGATGTGAGAAGGAGAGAACTAAAGATTGAAGTTGATGATTGGGTGTTTCAAAAGGTGTCTCCTATGAAGGGAGTGATGAGGTTGGGGAAGAAAGGAAAACTCAGCCCAGGTTATGAAGGCCCCTACTGGATAGTGAATTGGGTTGGGAAGGTGATATATGAATTGGAGTTGCCCTCAGAATTAGCTTCTGCGCATCTTGTTTTCCATGTATCTCTCTTAAAGAGGTGTTTGGGTGATCCAACTCTAGTTATCACAACGGGCAGTGTCGGTGTGAAAGACAGCCTTAGTTATGAGGAGGTTCTGATGGAAATACTGGATTATTAAATTCAAAAGCTAAGAAACAAGGAAGTATCTTCAGTTAATGTTTTATGGAGGAATCAGCATGTTGAGGTGCCTACATGCGAAGCCGACGTAGATATGATGGCTAGATATGCATATTTATTCTCTACCGGCTTAGTTCTAGCTTGAGGCATTAGTATTTGCCCTAAAACTCTATTCAATTTCATGTTCTGTTCATGAGCCCTAGTTTCTTTCATGTATATGGTTGTATGTATGATTCATGAATTCAGTTCAGTCATGTAGTTTAAATCAGAGTTAGTCATTCCGTCAGTTTTTAACATATATGATTAGTATTTGAATATGATGATTGCATTTCTCTACTTTCCTATATGGTTTCCGACATTCAAGGACCAATGTTCCCAAGGGGGAGCTATTGTTATACCCAGAAATCCCAAAGATCAAACCTGAGAGTTCAAATAGAGAAAACTGGAATCTGACACCAGGTCACAAACTGAGTCGTTCTATGACCCAAGGGGTAGACCAAGAGTCATGAAGTGACTCTTGGTAAGGTGTTGGACTTGAGTTGGAAATTTTGAGTTTTGAAGTCCCCAGGGACATCACCACGAGTTGTAGTTAGTCCCTATGACTCATTGAGTTAGTCATGGTCAAGGGTTATGGGAAGGTGAAGAAGAAGTTGACAGTGTATCCTACATCTGGGGGTAGGGGTGCGGAAGTGAGAGATTGAGAGAGAATTGAGGAATGCGGATGCGGATGCCTTTGGCTTCCGTCTGAGATTCTATTTATAGACAAAATTTACAAATAACTTTTTTACAATTGGCTCTTCCTATTCATGAATGACCCCTACTATTCATGAATAGTTGGCCGACACCTTTACTATTTACTTTGCGACTTTTTTGCTAAAGTAGCCGCCCTCTACTGTACACTTTAAGACTTTCTATACAAAAACAAAAAACTTTGTCTGTCCATTATTTTGGACGACTCTTTACATAACAAAACAAAAAACTTTAAAAACATATCTGCTGCTTTCTTTATCTGATCTTCCGGTATGTCATTTTCTTCTATCTGAGCCGCTGCTTTTTCTTTTTCGTCCTTATCTCATTCCAGCTATACGTCTGGTATCTGGTCGTTATCTTCACCATGGCACTTGGTGCAGTGGTGATCTAGATACTTTTGACCAATAGTTTTACAATATCTTGTTAGTAATGCCGGGGAGATAAAGTTCTTTCTTATAGCTCTGGTTGTAGGTTGTTGTTCTGGTTTTAGTAGACTTATTATCCACTGCCTTAACTCTTCCATATCTGCTTCTTTGTACTCTTTGGAGTTGGCGTAGATAATTGTGTTATCTCTTGAATAATAGTTCCATACTGAATTTCCATTTAGATAGTTGTTTGCTAGTTCGCTTAGTATAGTTGCAAGTCCTATTACCCTCTTGTTAGAGTAGAACTCGGGTATCTCTTCTTGCGATATCTCGTTCTGTTGTTCTATTTTTTCCGGTATTATCATTTCCTTTGTTAGTCCTATCTTTACAACTTGTATAATAGGTTTTATCTCATCATGTAGTATCTCCGCTGGTGCTGAATATATTTTTACATAAAAGAATGTACCTTTACTTATTCTTTTATATATGGTAAATGCTTTGTATATCTCCGGTATAGTAGCTATTTCATCTCCTGTTGATGTATATACGGTGCTAAGTATTCCGTAGTCATAACAGGTTCTGACTAGGTTAGCATTTGTCTTTGGTTGGGCTATAAGTTTGTTATATCCTTGCAAGTGTTGGGTTATGTAGTCCTCTGTTGGGTTATTAGTGCTGCTAGATCTTGGGTTTTTGTTCAGAAAAGTTTGTATTCTGTGGATATTTTGTATGTATTTGTTGGATATATGGTTGTAGGTCTGTTTAGCCTGGTTTAGGCTCTCCCTATATGTGGTAGTTTGTGGAGTGGGGGTGATCGGTATATTTTTCTTTGGTGTAAATGGTTTATCAAATAGCTGTTTTCTGATTATGTCCCCTCTTTCCTTAGGTCCTGAAGTACCTGCAATTGAAGTAGATGGATTGTTAGTTTGGGTTTTAAGGAGTTTCCCAACGTCTCCTTTTAGCTCTGGAAGTTTTTCGTCTTCCGATCGACGTAGCTCCGCGTTTTTTGAGTCACGCTGCTGACTATTAGCTTTGCTTTTCAGCTGCTGTATATCTTCCTCCATACTTTCCACTTTTTTGCAAAGTGTAGTTAGGAGTCCGAGTATTTGCTCCATTTTACCTTCGTCAGGTTTTGTATCTTGAGATGTAATCTGCAATTGTATTCTTTTCAGTTTTGATAACTTCAATTGTAAATGAGAAGTTTAATATATTTAATACCAATCTCCTTATTTCCTTTGTTGTTACAGAATCTTGTACTTTCTTAGTTATCCACCATTTTACTTGTGTATTATCTGTTCTAACAATAGATTTGTTATAAACAATATATGGTTCGAATGCAAGCAAACATTTATATAATGCAAATAATTCTTTTCTGTTTATCTCCCATTTAATTTGTGGTTCTGTATATGATCCTGAATGATATCTACAATGGTGTTCCATTTTTTCATTTTCATATTATTTTAATACTCCTCCATAGCTATGATTGCTAGAATCTGATTCTTCTATGTAAGTGAATTTTTTGTTTTCATCTGGAAAATATAATTTTGGTAGTTCTTTACACATTTCTTTTATCTTTTTTATATATTTTTTGTCTTTTTCATCAAAGTGATATTCTATGTCCTTTTTTAGTTTCCTTTGTAATGGTTTTAAATTTTCTGCTAATTTTGGTACATATTCCCTTACTTGGTTAACTAATCCTAAAAAAGATTGTAATTTTTTCTTAGTATCTAATAATTCTTCAGAATCTATTATCTTCTGTACTATGTGCGTTTGCATTTTTACTCCATTTTTGTCTATTTGTATACCTAAAAATTCTATTTGTGAATTCATAACTATACATTTCTTCTATTATTAGTATTTTATCCCATATCTGTGCTTTTATATTTTTAGCTTTGTGTGTTATCATACTTCCTTCATTGTTAAATCCAGTAACTATAAGTGGTGATTTTAATTTTTCCCATTTATCTTCTGGTAAGCAGTTGTGTTTACACATATTTGCTCCTGCTCCTGTATCTACCATAGGTGTATAATATCTGTTGTAATATCCTTCCACTTTTATTTTCATTAGTATATAGATTTTTGTCATTCTTTCATATTAAAGTCCTTTTAATGATTATCTTTTTATTTTCGTAATGTATTATTAGCTGTTTTTCGTCTATATTATAAGGTTTTACTGTTTCCAGCCATTTTATTCCTAAAGTTATATTGTCTTTTCCTTGATATATTTTGAATTTTATTTTTATTGGTATTCCTCCAATAATTAATTCTTGTTCTGTACTTTGTTCCATATTTGTTAATATTCCAGGTAATTCTGTATTTATATTTTCATTTTTCGTAATTTCTTCTTCTTTTATTAGTTCTCTTGTGACATAGCTTTCGTTTTGTCCTGTATCTATTTTTATTAAATATTTTCGTTGATTTAATATTCCTGTTATATAGTATTGGTAAGGTTGTATTTCATCCATTCTTTGTTCTAGTAATTTGGGTTGTATTTCATATTCTATTCTTCTTGAAGTACTATTTCTAGATGACGATGGTGTATCATAGTTTATTCTTTTTGATGTGCTTAGTCTTTCTTTTACTATTTCTAGATCCTCCTCAATATCCATATCTTTGTAGCTATAATCATTATTATCAATAACATTAATTATTTTATCAAAAGGGTTTTCTATTTTAATTCTTTGAATTTTATTTTTAGTTGTTATCTTATGCTTTGTAGTTAATACATATAAGTTTTTACATCTTGCTGTAAATATTTTACTACCTGGAGCCAGTTCTATTCCTGACATTTTCCAGTATAGTACTAGAGATTTATCTATATTTCTGTCATCTAATGCTACTGAGTAGTTGGCACTTATAATAAATTTAAATTTTTGGTATATTAAGTTTTCTCTAACTGCGCTTATTATACTTTTTTCTATTGGGTGGATTATTCTGTCATCTGCTAAATATAGCTCAATTGGTGTATCTATTCCTTCTCTAAAACATGCTTTTATAAGTATTTCTGTCGCTCCTAGGTGTACGTATTTTATTGGATTTTTAGCTTTTATTTCTTGGATTTCCTTGTTTATTATCTTCCTATTTATAATAGGTATTTTAGCTTTTCCTTGAGTGTATTTGCAGTCTATTATATGTTCTTTTTGGCTTACCACGTAGTATTCTTCTTGTCTTATTTTAAAGAAATTTCTTAGTTTAGTTATTTCCAAAATTTTGTCTACACTTAAATCTAATTCTTTTCCTTTTATTTGTTCGAACATATTGCTGTCAAATATTATTTTTTGTTCTGAGCTTTCTTTATCTTGATATTCTTCTTTACTTATAATCCTTACATCTGTTTCAGTCATTATCTGTTTCGTATTCATTTATCTCATTTTCATTATCTATCTCATTTTCATTATCTGTTTTATCGTATTCTGTTAATTCATATATACTATCTTCATCATTTAGATTATAGTCTATATAATCTATTTGTTTATATTTTTCATCTTCGATTATTACTTCTACTTCTGAAATTTATTTTTTATTTACGTTTTTAGGTACTCTACAGTCTCTAGCTAAATGTCCTAATTTGCCACAGTTGTAGCATTTGCATTCTGATATATTTTTCTTAGCTCTGTGAGGTCTTTTTTGTTTGTAATTTTTTATATAGTATCTTTTTCTTGGTTTTTTATACTTGTATTTGGTTCTAAATGGTCTGTATTTTTTAACTCTTTTCTTGTATTTGTATTTATTTGTGCAACCGAATTGTGGTGCTGTTCTAGTTGTACAACATGCTAAGTTTTTTACCAGTATTTTTTCCATTTTCATGTCTTCCTTATGTTTTTCGCATAATTCTGTAAACCATTTTTGTAGAAATTTTATTCTAGATCCTAGTGTATCTATTAGTCCTTATTCTTGCCAGTCTTTAGTTACTTTTGAACTAAACGGTTCTGGTAATTTTGTATAGTATAATTTTCTTATTTCTCTACTTTCTTCATTCGTATATAATCCTTTATAATAATATTCTTTAAATGCACATGTATATTCATCCATATAACTCATTTTACATATGCTTAATTTATTTATTAGATTTCTGTTTAGTTCTTTATCTTTTTGCCGTTCTTCTATTTCGGTAGTCATACTACTAAATTCATTTCTTATTGCCATTTCGTACTTGGTTAATATATCTATAGATGTTGTTGCTGGTTCATTATTAATTTTCTTATTATTTCTTAATGTTTCTAAACTTTCTGGTGATAAATTTTGTAGCCATATTTTTGTTGTTCCTATTAATGTTCGTTCTATATATCCAGGGGCATCTGCTATTAATATTTTGTTATCTATTAACTGTTTTGAAATATATCCTATCCATAGCTGAATTGTTTTATTTGTATCTGCAATACAATCTAAGTCTAAGAAATTATATTGTTCTATATTTTGTCTAGGTGTCCAGTTTTTATTTAATCTTTTATTCCATAATATTTTGTTTCTATTTTCCCTTTCGTAAGTATAATAGGTTGGACTAGTATTTGGTCTTCTTGGACTTCTAGTTCCTGATGTACTAGGTTTTTCGTCTATGTCTTCTACATTAATTTCTATGTTATTTTCCTTTTCTATTAGATTAGTATAAGTTTCTGATGTTTCTGAATATTGATCTAGGTTTTCTTCATCATTTTGCTCACTTATGTCGTCTATTCCTATTTTAGGCTGATTTTCTACTGTACCTGATTCTTCTAATAATATTTTAAATTTTTCTATTTCTTCTGTAAGTCTTAATTCTTCACGTTGTTTTTCTTTTGCTTTTAATTTTTCTTCATATAATTGTTTAAGTTTTTCTAGTTCTTTTTCTAGCTCTTGGATTCTCGTGTCTTTTTCTTCTTTAATTTGCTGAACTTCTATTTGTGCTTATTTTTTAATATTTTCTATTTCTTTTTTCCTATCTATTTCCTCATTTTCTTTATTAATCCTTACCATAGCTATTAAGCTATCTTCTAGTTTTGCTGATTCTTTTTCTAACATTAAATATAATTGGTCTCCTATCTTTTTAAATCTTCTTCCTAAATTTGAGTGTACTATTTTTATTTCTAATCCTTTTTGGCTTATATATTTTTCTTCTTCTATAACATATTCTTCTTTGTTCATTGTAAATCGTGTTGTAATTTATATTTTAATAGTTCTAATTGTAATTTTAGATGGGATATTAATTTTTCCTGTGTCTTTATAGGTGTTCGGCATGCTCTTGTAATTATATAATAGTTTCCTTTTTCTTTTTTAGATTCTATTTCTGCGATTATACAGTAATTTAATCTTTCTTTCCTAAATTTTATTTCATTTGTTATTTCTTCTATTTCTTTTAATAATTGTTGTTTGTATTTTTCGTTGTTATTTATGTTAATTTTTTCTTCTTCAAACATTTTATATATTTATATTCTGTTTCTGAGATTAAATCTATTAGGTGTTCGAGTCTATTTTTATTTGTTTTATTTATGCTTAGCTGTTTATATTCAGGATATAGTACTTTTAGCTGATTTTTTAATTTTTCAGCTTTTTTCTGAATATGTCCTTTTCTTGGCTTCTATAATTCTTTATTCATTAATCCTGTGTAAACATTTTATTATAATATTCAATTTTTAATGGTTCTAATTTCTGTAACTCCTTTATACATTCGAATGCATATTCTAAGTATTCCAGGTTACTATTTTTCATATATTCTCTTATATTATCTTCCAATAGGAGCTTTGTTAATCTTATACTTTCCATAGTAGATAACCAATATTCCATATATTCATAATTTATCATTTTTAATCTAAATTTTTATCTAATTTTCTAATTTCTTCTATAGTCATCTTCGTCCAATCTTGATTAATCAACTTCATAGTTTCTTCTAATTCTATTATCTCTTCTAATATCTTAGACAATAATTTCATTATACATAAGACAAGTAACTCATATCTATGATTTCTATGTGATAGGTTTGAACTCATTTTATGAATTTTTCTAAACATGGTATTCCTTTTAATCTCCTTAGGCATTATTTAAAATTATCTAATTCTTATATCGTTATTCTGAATTATCCTTTTGGGTCATTACTATGCGTTTTCAGTTATGATTAGTTACCCTAACAATGACTTCAACTCTGTGTACTCCCCTAAAACGGCTCACCTGGCCTAACCGGTTTCCACGTTAGGATGTCTTAGTCTGGGCTTACTTATTCATAACTTACTAAACACGTACATAGCAAACTTAATCAGGCATTCATAAAAACGATATAACAAGAAGATATTAATAAATAATACTTAGCAGATTATCAGGAATACAGCAGTTTAGTTATTCATAAAGATGAATAAACATACCTTAGTTTGTAACTTTGCATCATTGCTAGATTTTTCCATTGGATTATATTGTTAATCCAATGGTGATCCCTAGATGAAATTTTGGACAATGCACTCAAAGACTTAGACCACGAGTCGTGGTCCTTAGTAACGATTCGTCCAGTCCTTCATGGGAACTGGCAGTCAGTTACTTTCTACGAATTTAGTAAAGGCCTTTCCATAATTTCTATGATCTTAAGGCCTAAACTACGCCATATTAAGCTTGAAATAGGAAGTTTTATAAGGGGTAAGTCCATTCTAGGCTCATTCACATCTATGCATGCATGTTGAAGGCTTAGAAGGTGATCAAGCTTAGGTTCTCTACAAGTTTTCTTCAATTCTTCCATTGGGCAATCAGAAAAATGGTAAAATCAGATCCTATTAGATATGTAGGGTTATGAATGGGTAAATTGGTTCACACCCATATCCAATCCCTCTCAAAATCATGAAAATTCATATGTTGATCCTATGGGGTTTTAACCCAATGCATGAAATTCCTAATTTTCTACGTGGGTATGATCTAAATATATTTCTTCTATTGAATCATGATTCATGGGCAAGTTTTACATTGATTTTAATTATAATCATGTTTTCAAGCTTTATAAATTAAAATGCCCATTATTGAGAAGTGCATGAAAGTTGAGATATATGTTGAATATTCAAGTATGACAAGAGATTATTGATGAAAAGTATGTTTTCAAGTTACCCATGTTTATGATCATGTTTTCAATTGAAGTATTTTAAAGCATGTTTAGGCATTGGGCAAGCCCATATGTTCAAGTATGATCATGATTTTCAAGTTAATTAGCTTACTATATTGTTTTGGAGTCAAGACTCCCAATTATGTTCATCTTGTTGTATAGATTGAGCCAAGGCTCCTCATGTATGATTTCAGATTTTCATGTATATGATTATTCATCTTCGTTGAAAAGCGATGGAGTGTATATGCATGTCTTTAGGAGTAGTGGCTAGCACCAAGTAGGCTAAGGATCAGTGAACCCTACGCCTCAGAACTACGCGCCTACATAGGTATGATTCAGATTACGTTGTGACCTCCCTTGTGTGCTATCCCCTGCTCCAAATGGGCCTTCAGCTTGTTATCGATATTCTGGTAGCGTTCTTAGCCCTGCCAAGGTTTTGGACGGCTGTGCCCACTTTGAGTGTGATAGTCCCACCACGTAAGCTTTATCGTGGTAATGTTGGTTATATGGCGAGTCTCCCATTGTTCCTCATGGTTTTAGTTATGCATGTTTATCATTCATGATATTTATATATGCTCTAAAGCAAGCTTGAGCCAATGTTCAGTTTTACTTATGATTATCAGATCAATGAACCTACAAAATCCGCCAAATTGTATTGATTAAATCAAGGTATTGTAGATATTCCCTCATTTCCATCACCCAGCATTTCTAATTTCCCATTTAATTCAACTTTGGGTCATTCGATTTCGTAATGATGTTATGTTATGTTCAGATCATGATTTAAGAAAATTTCGTGCAATCCCTACTCTCAAACTCTTGTTTTGATTATGTTTTATTTTATTCATGTTTTAAATGATTTTACCTATTTAAGCGGTTTTACTTACATTGCATACTCGGTAAATTCCACATACTGACTGCATACTCTATGCTGTATGGTTTTATGATAAAAACTCTGATCTTCAGACTCATCCACGCCATTAGCTAGTCCCGTAGTTAGCATCCAGCCTAGTGGTGAGTCCTCATCTCTCGAGGACAATTTTCTATCAGGTATCTTTGCAACTTTCAATTTTCAGACTTGTCGGGTTAGTTGGGGGTGTTGTCCCGTCAACCCATCAGTTATGTAGAGGCTTTCAAACTGTATGTAGTAATCAGCTTATCATGTATTATGTGGATTCTTCTTTTGATGTTATGTTATACTTAGACTTGCGCTATGCTTATTATGTTAAGCCTTTCACTTTATATATTCAGTTAGATGTATGTTCATGCCATGGGTCGACTTGGAATCTCTCGGGGCTCCTTGTTCCATGTCTCGATTTGGACTTATGTTTGGGTCGTGAAAAAAAACTAAAATTTTGCCTCAGAATGATTGATGGTACGAGTCGTAGAGAGGACCCACGACGTATAGGAACCACCTATGGTTAGCAGTTATGTGGGAAGGACTTGAACAATGGGCCTTGTAATGACCTGTTGGACGAAGGTACAACTCGTAGGCAGGAGTGGTGGGTTGGTTCTTTAATAGTCAGGAATGGACAGTACGAGTCGTGCTACTACTCATTGTGAGGAACAACAAGTCGTTGTAAGTGCTTGTCGGAAGAGAAGGGAAAATCCATAGTCGAAGTAGCCCATGGAACCCATGACTCATAGGATGAAGGTATGAGTCGGAGTGTGACTCATGGGATGTATAGATGCAGTTTCATCAGAGGCAGTAACGAGAGGGTACAATGGATCGTTGTTTGATGCAATCAAGACCTGAGAACTGAAGAATGAGGGAAGGAAGTAATGGATGGATGTCATGAGTCATGGTATCAAGGTACGACGCGTGGTATCAGTCGTTGTCACTGGCAGTATAGAAATTCCGAACTTTTCATTAAGTGTATTTTTATAATTTTCAAGTCCTAAGGTCCTAAACTACATCGTTTTAATCTTAGTTAGAAGGGTTTTAAGGGTGTTAAACCTATTTTGAGCCTTACCATTCCATGCATGCAAATTAGAACTCTTCCTTGGAGATCAAGCTTGAAGAATTTCTCCAATTTCTTTTCAATTTCCTTTGGGCTTTCAAAAGAAAGTGTAATCTGATTTACCCAGGTGTGTGAGGCTATGAATGAGAGTTCCTTTCACTCTCATTCCCTAAATCCTTCTCAATCCCTTGGATTTCAATTCCAGATTCAAGCTTTATGATCTTATGGGGTTTATTCCAATTCTTGTGAAATTCTCTATGATATATCTATAGGTTGATTCCCTTCAGTATCAAATCATGTTTTAAAATCTATGGGCAGATTTTACAATTATTTTGATCATTAATTTATATTTTCAAATTTTAATTAAATTAGGCCGAATTATGTATGTTCATGAAAAGTTATGATTCCATCATGATCTTGATCTTCTTAAGCCCTAAATTATGATTTATGATTTATGATATGATTTCTCTCAAGTACTCATCATGGATTTACAAGTATGCATGGATTTCATGATTTATGGAATTATGACTCTTGGCCAACTCGTGGGCCCTTATTCATGGCTAATCATGTATTTCAAGTGGGATCCCTCATGTTATTATTTATTTGCCCATAAACCTCATGAATAATTTTACGATTACGATATGAGCCCTCATGTGCTTGTTTTTGGCAGCAGTGTCTAGCACCAAGAGGACCTGAAGTTCAGGTAAACCCCATGGTCTCAGAACTACATGCCACCACAGGGGTGTGTGTGTGTATATATATTATTGGATCCCTGTGATATCACCACGCACGCACTCCCCCTTCCTGGCAAGCCGGGGACAGTCCTAACCACTTGGGAAAAATATTGGGGCATCATGTAGGACTATATCATGATGGTGTCAGTTAAGATGAGTTCTCCCATTATTCCTCACGATTTATGCATGGTTATGTTTATGTTACTTTGGCTCAAGTTATGTTTTATAAAGTTTTACTCTTACGATTATGATTATGATTTGTTTACGAATGATTTGAAAACCTTGAATGCTTATGTTTACGTTATGATATTTATTTTATGATCATGCTAACCAACTCTTGTGAACTCTTATGTATTTTAACTATCCTTTTTACTTACCTTACATACTAAGTACATTCCAAGTACTGACTGCATGCACTATGCTATATCATTTCATGATACAGGCTCGGACATTTAGGTTTAGCTCCGCCATTGGCATGATCCTTAGAGTTTTCATCCCTGAGCAAGAGTTGGTGAACCCTCATTCTTTGAGGACCCATTTTTTCAGTTTATGTTAAGTGTTTTTAGTTTTAGACCTTAGTGAGTTAGTTTAGGTCTTGTGCCATCAACTCGTTTCTACGTAGAGGCTTATTAGACATAGTATGTATTCAGCTTCAGTATTGTGTTATGTATTCAGATGTTCATATGTTATTGTGTTTTCAGACTTCTGCTACTATGTATGTTAAACTTCCGCATGATTATGTTGAGTTTAGATATTATTTTCATGCCATGGGTCGATTTGGAGTCTCTCTTGGTTCCTTATCCCTTGTCTCGATCTACGTCTAATTTCAGGTCGTGACAAACTTTATATCAGAGCATTAGGTTTTGAAGTGTCCTAGGATGTCTAAAAGCCGCGTTAAGTAGAGTCTTTTTCATTGGTGTGAAGCACGCCACACTTATGATGAAGAGGCTACGAAACGTTTTAGGAAATGTTCCATTCCTTCATGATCTATGTCGTGCGATGAAATGTCCCTCCACTCTTCTAACTCGTGCTATACACATTTGTAAAATCATGCCTCCTCAGCTAGTTAATGGAAGAAGGAACAGAAATTAAAATGGTCACGAGAATGGCAATGGGGATAGGCACCAGCTGGCCCCTCCATCCCACGAGGGTCATATGCCCGAGCAGGTTGCCCATGAAGAGTTTAGGGCTATAATTCATATGCTAGCTCAGGCTTTGACCGCCCAAGTCAACCAATGGGTGGCGGTTCATATCCCTTAGAATGGGAATGCGGCGGCGAGAGTTAGAGATATTTTGAGGATGAACTCTCTGAAGTTTCTCAAATCGAAGGTGGGCGAGGATCCACATGAGTTTATTGATGAAATTCTAAAGATCACCCAGATCATGGGGGTGATGGGGAAGGAGTGCGTAGATCTAGCCTCATATCAATTGAAAGGGTTGCGCATATCTGGTTCAAGCAATCTAAGGATAGCAGGACAGTTGGAGTGGGCCCATTGGTTAGGATGAGTTCCACACCGCATTTTTGGATTAGTTCTTTCCTCGAAAGACGAGGGAAATCAAACCAGCTGAGTTTTTTAACCTAAAGAAGAATTATATGACAATCTAGGATTATGGTTTGGAGTGCACCCATTTGTCCAAGTATGCACTAGAGATGGTGGCTGATCAGAGAGCTCGGGTGAGTCGATTTGTGCACGGAGTGGAGGACTACCTGGTTAAGGATTGTAGGACTGCTATGCTTCATCAAAAAATTGACTTTCGTCGATTAGTTTTGTATGCCCAGCAGATGGAGGCGGTGCATCTAAGATACAGAGAGGTCAAGAGGTTTGGGATAGACAGTTATTAATTCTCCTAGAAGAGATCAGGAGGCGGACATCGCCAGCAGTCTCATCAGAGGTCATTGGCTCTAGTGCCATCATAAGCTAGTGTTCCATCTAGACTGCGAGGTGATCATAAGAGTGAAACATCAAGTTTGAAGGGATAGAAGATCATCCAGACGTAGCGTACCTTTTCAGTCTGTAGAAAGTGTGGCAAGAATCACATAGGGGAGTTCTTAATTGGGTCAAATATGTTCTTTGGATGTGGTGGACCCGGGAACAGGCGCCGGTAGTGTCTGTTGGCTAGACAGGGCGATCGTAGAGGTCGTGCTTAGGCTACCAGCTTAGCAGCAGCACCAGCACGCCCAGATCAGCAAAGTGCATCCATCATTGCAGGTGGTGGTCAGTGCCAAAACAGATATTTTTCCCTTGTATCTTGACAAGAGTAGGAGACTTCACCAAATAGGGTCACTAGTATGTTATGAGTATTCCACCTTGATGTTATGCATTGTAAGATCTAGGGGCTACTTTTTCTTTTGTGACGCCCTATGTTGCTAGCGGTTTCAAAGTCTGTCCCGAAATCCTATCGAAACCCTTCTCAGTCTGTACTCTAATTGGTGATTCAGTTATAGCTCGACGGGCATATAGAAATATCCCTATCATAGTCCTTCAGAAAGTCACCTCAGTAGAGGACCACCTGGTTAAGAATTGTAGGACTGCTATGCTTCATTAAGAAATTGACTTTTGTCGATTGGTTTTGTATGCCCAGAAGATGGAGGCGGTGCATCTAAGATAGAGAGAGGTCAAGAGGTTCGGGATAGACAGTTATGGATTCTCCCAGAAGAGATCAGGAGGCGGACATCGCCAGCAGTCTCATCAGAGGTCATTGGCTCTATTGCCATCATCGGCTAGTGCTCCATCTAGACCGCGAGGTGATCAGAAGAGTGAAGCATCAAGTTTGAAGGGACAGAAGATCATCCAGACATAGCGTACCTTTTCAGTCTGCAGAAAGTGTGGAAAGAATAACCTAGGGGAGTTCTTGATTGGGTCAAATATGTTCTTTGGATGTGGTGGACCCGGGAACAGGCGACGGTAGTGTCTGTTGGTTAGACAGGGCGATCGTAGAGGTCGTGCTTAGGCTACCAGCTCAGCAGCAGCACCAGCACGCCCAGATCAGCAGGGTGCATCCATCATTGCAGGTGGTGGTCAGTGCCAAAACAGATATTTTGCCCTTGTATCTTGACAGGAGTAGGAGACTTCACCAGATAGGGTCATTAGTATGTTATGAGTATTCCACCTTGATGTTATGCATTGTAAGATCTAGGGGCTACTTTTTCTTTTGTGACGCCCTATGTTGCTAGCGGTTTCAAATTCTGTCCCGAAATCCTATCAGAACCCTTCTAAGTCTCTACTCCAATTGGTGATTAAGTTATAGCTCGACGGGTATATAGAAATAGCCCTATCATAGTCCTTCAGAAAGTCACCTCAGTAGATTTAGTATAGCTAGCTATGTCATATTTTGATGTTATCTTTAGCATGGATTGGCTACATGCATGTTATGCCTCAGTAAATTGTACAACAGATGCGGTAGACTTTCAGTTTAAGGGTGAGCCAGTCGTAGAGTAGAAGGGTAGTTCAGTTGTGCCTATAGGTTGTTTCATTTCCTACCTTAACGCCAGAAAGGTAATTTTTAAGGGTTGCATGTACCATCTAGTTAGGGTTAAGGATGCTATGTACAAAATCCCGAATATCTAATCAATCCCTGTAGTGTGCGAATATCTAGAAGTGTTTCCAAATGATTTACTGGGAATTCCTCCTGAGCGGGAGATTGATTTTGGTGTTAACCTTCTTCTTGATAGGTAGCCTATATCTATTCCTCCTTACTGAATGGCTCCATCTGAGCTAAAGGAGTTGAAGGAGTAGTTGAAGAATCTATTAGACAAGGGTTTCATCAGACCAAGCAAATCCCCGTGGGTGCACCAGTTCTCTTTGTTCAAAAGAAGAATGGTTCCCTTCAGATGTGCATTGACTACTGATAATTGAAAAAGGTCACCATCAAGAAGGTATCCCCTCCGCAGGATTGATGATTTTTTTGATCAGCTTCAGGTTGTTAAGTGTTTTTCAAAGATGGACCTCAGATCCGGGTATCATCAGCTCAGGGTTTGAGAGAGTGACATTCCGAAGACAGCCTTCAGGACTCGGTATGGTCACTATGAGTTTGTATTTATGTCTTTTGGACCAACAAATGCTCTTGCATCTATTATGGATTTGATGAACAAGTTGTTCAAGTCGTATTTGGATATGTTCGTGATTGTATTCATAGATGACATTCTTATATATTCTCGAAGCAAGGAGGAGCATGCCACTTATTTTAGGGTGGTATTACAGACTCTTAAGGATCATCAATTATATGCTAAGTTCATCAAGTGCGAGTTTTTGCTAGCTCAATAGCATTTTGGGGTCATGTTGTGTCAAGTGAGGGTGTACAGGTGGACTCTCTGAAGATAGAAGCTGTGAAGAATTGACCTAGACTAGTGCTCCTTCAGATATCAGGAGTTTCTTAGGCTTAGCTGGTTACTACCAAAGGTTTTTTGAGGGGTTTTCGTCCACTGCGGCACCGTTGACTATGTTGACCTAGAAGAAGGTGAAGTTCCAATGGTTGGAGGCTTGTCGGAAGAGCTTTCAAGAGTTAAAGACTCGGCTCACCTCAACACCAGTGTTGACCCTACCTGAGGGTATCGATGGGTTTGTGGTATATTGTGATGCTTCAAGGGATGGCCTTGGTTGTGTATTAATGCACCACAGTAAGGTTATAGCCTATGTTTCTAGGCAGCTGAAAGTTCATGAAAAGAACTATCTGACTCATGACCTCGAGTTGGCAGCGGTAGTATTTCCCTTTATGATTTTGAGACACTATCTGTACCGGGTCCACGTGGATATTCTTACGAACCACAAAATCCTATAGTATGTGTTTACCCAAAAGGATATAAATCTACGTCAAAGAAGGTGGTTGGAGCTTATTAAAGATCATGATATGAGTGTCCTCTATTATCCGAGCAAGGCTAATTTGGTGGCAGATGCTCTTTGTAGGCTTTCTATGGATAGTGTGACCCATGTAAATTAAGAGAGGAAAGAGTTAGTGAAGGATGTGCATAGGCTTGCATCGCTAGGAGTTCATCTTGTTGACTTAAGAAATGGTGGTGTCATTATTCAAAATGGATCATAATCTTTCTTGCTGACCGAATTCAAAGCCATAAAAGATTAGGATCCCATCTTTGTAAAGTTGAAGGAAGTCGTTCAGAATTTGAAGATGGAGGCCTTCTCCCAAGGGGGAGATCGTGTGCTACAATATCATGGATTAATTGTGTGTACCGAGAGTTGATGACTTTAGGGAACGGATGTTGCATATGGCTCATGGTTTTAGATATTCTATGCATCTAGGTGCCACAAAAATGTACCGTGACCTATGGGAAGTTTATTGTTGGAATGGCATGAAGAAGAACATAGCAGAATTTGTGGCTAAGTGTCCAAATTGTCAATAAGTGAAGGTTGAGCATTAAAGACCTGGAGGTGTGCTTCAAGACATTAGAATTCCAGCTTGGAAGTGGGAGGAAATTAATATGGACTTCATTACTGGGTTGCCTCGTACTCGCCAACAGTATGACTCTATTTGGGTTATCGTAGACAGGATGACTAAAGTAGCTCATTTCCTACTAGTCAAAACTACCGATTCAGTGGAGGATTATGCTAAGTTGTAAATTCATTAGTTCGGTTTCATGGAGTGTCCTTGTCCATCATATATGAAAGAGGTACTCAGTTTACCTCCTAGTTTTCGAGATTATTTCAGAAGGGACTTGGTACTCTGGTCAAGCTTAGCACAACATTTATCCCACAAATAAATGGTCAGGCCGAGCAGACCATTCAGAATCTTGAGGACATTTTGAGAGCGTGACTGATTGATTTCAAGGGTTGTTTGGATTATCATTTACCTCTTATTGAATTTTCATATAACAACAACTACCATTCCAGCGTATAACTGACTCTTTTTGAGATTCTTTATTGGTGAAGATGTAGATCTCCTATTGGTTGGTTCAAAGTTGGTGAAGCTGCATTAATAGGACCATATTTAGTCCATGAGGAACGGAGAAGGTTCAGCTTATAAGGGAAATGTTGAAGACAGCCTAGAGTTGTCAAAAGTCTTATGCGGATGTGAGGAGGAGAGAACTTGAGTTTGAAGCTGATGATTGGGTGTTTCTTAAGGTATCTTCCATGAAGGGAGTGATGAGATTCGGAAAGAAAGGGAAACTCAGTTCCCATTATGTTGGTCCATACCAAATTGTGAGATGGGTTGGCAAGGTAGCATATGAGTTGGAGTTGCCCTCAGAATTGGCTTCAGTACATCCAATGTTTCATATGTCTCTTTTGAATAAGTGTTTGGGTTATCCGGCATTAGTTGTTCCGATGGAGAGCATAGATGTGAAAGATAGCCTCAGTTACGAGGAGGTTCCGGTGGAAATACTTGATCATTAGGTTCAGAATCCACGAAATAATGAGGTAGCCTCACTAATGGTTTATGGAAAAATCAACAAGTTGAGGGAGCTACTTGGGAAGCCGAAGAAAATATGATGGATAAATACCCGCATCTATCCTCCCGGCTTAGTTCCAGCTTAAGGTACCAGTTTCCTCCTTAGTACTCTATTTAGTTTCATTTCGGTTTATATGTTCCAGTTTATTCCATGACGATGCATGTATGTGTGATTCATGAATTCAGTTCAGTCATGTTTTCTAGTTCGGAGATAGTCTGTTAGTTTTTAGCTTTAGATGTTCAGTATTTAAGATACCACTCCTTTTTTCCCCAGCTTTCAGTATGTTAATTCACATTCGAGGACTAATATTCCAAGGGGGAGATATTGTAATACTCCGGAAGTGCCTAAGACTAGACTTGGGAATTTGAAATGAGAAGCAGAAGAAAAATCTAAAATTGTGCCTCAGGATGACTGATGGTATGAGTCATAGAAAGGAGCCACAACCCGTAGGAATCACCCGTGGTTACCAGATATATGGGAAGGAGTTGGAACAATAGGCCTTGTAACGAATCGTTGGACGAATTCACGACTTGTAGGTAGGAGTCATGGATTGATTTTGAATAGTCAAGGATAGATAGTAGGAGTTATGCTATGAATCATTGTGAGGAACAACGAGTCATTGTAAGTGCTCATGGGAAGAGTAGGGAAAAACCTCCGATCGAAGTAATAGATGGAACCCATAACTCGTAGGATGAAGGTACGAGTCGTGGGTGTGACTCGTGGGTTGTCCAGATGTAGTTTCATCAGAGGCAGTAGTAGGAGGATAAAACAGAATGTTTTTTGATGCAATGACTCATCCTATTGAGTCATGATATCAGGACCTAAGAAATGAAGAATGAGGGAAGGAAGTAAAGGACGGGTACCACGAGTCGTCATATCCAGGTACGACCCGTGGTATCAGTTGTTGTCACTGGCAATGTAAAAATTCCAGACTTTCCATTAAGGGTATTTTCATTATTTATAAGCCCTAAGGTCCTAAACTACGTCATTTTAAGCTCTGTTTGTAGGATTTTAAGGGTGTTAAACTTATTCTAAGCCTTACCATTGCATGCATGCAAATTAGAACTCTTTCATGGAGATCAAGCTTGAAGAATTTCTCCAATTTCTTTTTAATTTCCGTTGGGCTTTCAAAAGAAAGTGTAAATCTCATTTATCCAGATATGTAAGGTTATGAATGAGCGTTCCTTTCACTATCATGCCCTAAATCCTTTTCAATTCCATGGATTTCAATTATAGATTCAAGTTTCATGATCTTATGTGGTTTATTCCAATTCTTGTGAAATTCTCTATACTCTATCTATGGGTCAATTCCATTCATGTATCAAATAATGTTTTATGATCTATGGGCAGAATTTACAATTTTTTTGATCATTAATTTATAGATTCAAAGTTTAATTAAATTATGCCCAATTATGTATGTTCATGAAAAATCAAGTTATGATTCCATAATGATCTTGATTTTCTTAAGCTATAAATTATGATTTATGATTTTTGATATGATTTCTCTCAAGTACTCATCATGGATTTATGAATATCAAGAATATACATGTTTTACAACTATGCATGGATTTCATGATTTATTCAATTATGACTCTTGGCCAACTCATGGGCCCTTATTCATGGCTAATCATGTATTTCAAGTGGGATCCATCATGTTATTATTTATTTGTCTATGAACCTCATGAATGATTTTACGATTATGATATGAGCCCTCATATGCATGTTTTTGGGAGCAGTGTCTAGCACTGAGTAGACCCGGCGTTCAGGTAAATCCCGTGGTCTCAGAACTACGTCCCACCGTAGGTGTATACATACATACATACATATATATATATATATATATATATATATATATATATATATATATATATATATATATTGTTAGATCCCTGTGATATCACCACACACTCACATCTCCCGACCGGGCAAGCCGGGGATGGTCCTGACAACTTGGTGTAATAGTGGGGCATCATGTAAGGCTATATCATGATGGTGTCGGTAAGGATGAGTCCCCCCATTATTCCTCATGATTTATGCATGGTTATGTTTATGTTAGTTTGACTCAAATTATGTTTTATAAAGTTTATGTCTTATGTTTATGATTTGGATTGGTGTACGAATGGCTTGAAAACCTTGAGCCCATATGTTTACATTATGATACCCATTTTATGATCATGCTAACCTACTCTTTTGAACTCTTATATATTTCAAGTGTCCATTTTACTTACCTTGCATACTCAGCATATTCTAAGTACTGACTGCATGCACTATGTTGTATCGTTTAATGATACATGTTAGGATACTTAGGTTCAGCCCCACCATTAGCCTAATCCTCAAAGATTCCATCCCTCCTCTGGAGTTGGTGAGTCCTCATTCTATGAGGACCCCTATTTTATGTTTATGGTTAGTTTTTTCACTTTCAAACCTTAGCGAGTTAGTTGGGGTATTGTCCCATCAACTCGTCAGTACGTAGAGGCTTCTCAAGCATAGTATGTACTCAGCTTTAGCAATGTCTTATGTATTCAGATGGTCGGATTCATATGATAGCGGGGTTGTAATCTAAAGTTGCTTAGAATCCTCGCTGGTGGTAGAGGTTTAGTCAAAACAGGATGAAGATCCCAAAGGGGGAGATGGTGTGCTTCATTACCAAGGCAGGTTGTGTGTTCCATAGGTAGAAGATTTGAGGAAGCGGACATTAATGGAAGTGCACTGCATCAAGTACTATATCTATCCTGGTGCCACCAACACGTACCATGATCTACAGGAAATCTAATGGTGGAATGGCATAAAGAAGGACATTGCAGAATTTGTGGCTAAGTGTCCAAGATAGCAGCAGGTCAAAGTAGACCACCAGAGACATGAGGGTATGACACAGGATATCAGTACTCCCAATTGGAAGTGGGAAGAAGTGAATATGGACTTCATCATAGGTTTACCTCGTACTCGCCGACAAAATGACTCAATTTGGGTAGTCATAGACTAGATCACTAAGTAAGCGTATTTTGTACCAGTTAAGACCAAGGACTCAATAAAGGATTACACTAGACCGTATATCTGATAGCTAGTCAAACTTCACGTGGTTCCCTTATCCATCATCTCAAATTGGGGTACCCAGTTCACCTTACACCTCTGGATTTCCTTTCAGAGAGGACATGGTACTCAGGTTAAACTTAGTATAGCTTTTTACCCATAAACAGATTGACCGGCTTATCGAACTATTCAGACTGTAGGAGAATATGCTGAGGGCTTGTGTGATCGACTTTAAGGGCAGTTGGGATGATCACCTAACTCTCATCAAGTTTGCATACAACAATAGCTACAAGTCTAGTATTCAGATGGCCCCATTCAAGGCATTATATGGTAGGACATGAAGATCTCATATAGGGTGGTTTGAGGATGGTGAAGCTACGTGGATAGATCCAGATTCAGTACATGAGGCCATGCAGAAGGTGCAAATTATCAGAGAATGGCTGAGGACACATCAAATCCCAAAGAAGTTAAATGTGGATGTAAGGAGAAGGGAGTTGGAGCTTGCCATGGATTATTGGGTATACCTTAAAATATAACCTAAGAAGGGGGTAATGAGATTCAGGAAGAAAGAACAGCTTAGTCCCAGATATATCAGCCTTTACAGAATCCTAAGACGCATTGGCAATGTGGCTTATGAGCTGGAGTTGCCTACGGAGTTAGCATCGATGCACCTAGTCTTTCATCTGTCCATGTTAATGAAATGCATTGATGACCCGACCTCAATAGTTCCTTTAAAGTGTGTTGGTGTAAAGGAGAGCCTCTGTTACGAAGAAGTTCCAGTTTAGATCTTGGACCGTCAGGTTCGTAAGCTAAGAAGTAAAAGGAGGTCGCTTTAGTAAAAGTACTATGGAGGAACCAGCTGGTTGAGGGGGATACATGGGAGGTCAAAGCCGATATGATGTCCAAATACCCTCACTTATTCTCTTCCAGCTCAGCTGTTATACCCCGAAAGCCCAAAGATCAAACCTGGGAGTTGAAACGGAGAAAAACATAAAATTAGGTATCAGGCACAGAACCAGTCGTAAGGAGAACCATGAGACCAGCCCACGAGTCGTGATGTGACTCATGGGGAGGCCTAGGTGATGAGTTGTTATTTTGGGAAAATAGGATCCCCACGAGCATGACCATGACTCATGGTCAGGCCCCATGAGTCGTTGGGCCAGTTATGGGGTGGGTGAGTAAGAAAGGAGAAGAACAGAGGAAGTACACTTTATGGGAGGACCCCACAAGTTGTGGTCAGTCCCCACGATTCGTGGGGTGATTCCTGACCAATATGGGTCTAAAATTTATCGTGGATGAGGCAGTGTACGTCACAGGTCATGCCACGAGTCATGGCCATATAGGATGAGTCGTTAGGTCCCTCGTTGGGACCATCTGGCAGTTATTTTCTGCGAGTTTAGTAAGGGCTTATCCGTAATTCCTAAGATCCTAAGGGATAAACTACATAGTTTTGAGTTTTGAATGTTGACTTTTAAAGGGGTTAAGTTCATTTTAGGCCTTATTCATTCATGCATGCAAGATAGAAAGTGAGAGAGGGTGATCAAGCTTTGTATTCTTCCATTTCCCTTCAATTTCTTCTAGGGCTATCAAATAAATGTAAGAATTAACCACCAATAGGTATGTAGGGTTATGAATGGGTCAATTCTTTCACACCTATGCCCAATCCCTCCCTAAGTCATGAATGTTCTTTGACTAATCTATGGGGTTTTAACCTATAGCATGAAATTCCTAATTCTTTACATGGGTATGATTTAAATATTTCTATACCAATGAATTATGAAGCATGGGCAAATTTTATAAGGTTTTCAATTAAAAATCATATTTCTGGTTTTTATGAATTCAACAGCCCATTCATGAAAAGTTCATGAAAGGTGAGATTTATGATGAATGTATGATGATGATGAGATATTATGATGAAAAGTATGTTTTCAAGCTACCCATGTTTATAATCAAGTTTTCGATATGAATTGAGTATTTTCAAGTTTAGTGAAGCTTTGGCGATGCCAACATGTTCAAAGTATGATTGATGATTTCTCGAATTAAGCTTACCATATGGTTTTGGAGAAAAGACTCCCAATTATCTTTCTCTTATGGTATGGTTTGAGTTGAAGCTTCTCATATGCATGATTTTATATTTGAGATGTGTTTTGTGATTGAGCTTCGTCAATAGACGATGTTGAGCTTCATTGAATAAGGATGTAGATCATATGCATGTTTTTGGGAGTAGTATCTAGCACCGAGCAGGCTAATGGTCGATCACACTATGCCTCAAAACTATTCACTACCATAGGTTTATACTTATATATTACTTCGATACCTCCCTTTTGAGCTATCCTTGACCCTATTGGCCCACGAGCTTGATACAATATCATGGTATGGTCCCTAGCCCTGACAAGGCTTTGGACGACTCTACCCACTTTAGTGTGATAGTTGGGACCACATAAGCTCTATTGTGGTATGTCGGTTAAAAGACGAGTCTCCCATTGTTCCTCATGATTTCAGTTATGCATGTTTATCATTCATAAGATTTCTATATCAATATAAGTTCTAAAGTAAGTTTGACTCAATGTTTAGTTTTACTTATAAATATCAGATTTCAACTTTGAGTCAATCGATTCAGTTATGATGATATGTTATGTTATGATGAGATTATAATTTCAAGAAGAATGCATGCAAGCCCTACTCAGATTCTTAATGTTTATATTTACGTTATGCATTGTCTTTAAATGATTTTAGTTACTTAAGCGGTTTTACTTACCTTGCATACTCGATACATTCCACGTACTGACCTCATACTCTATGCTGTATCGTTTCATGATACACGACTCGGCTCTTAGGTTCAGCCCCACTCTTAGTCACTCTTTTGAGATAGCATCGTACTTCATAGGTGAGTCCTCATCTCCCGAGGACTAGACTATTCCAATTTTCTTCATGTATTTTTAGTTTCAGCTTGTTGAGTTAGTTGGGGTCCTGTCCATCTACTTGTCATGTTTAGAGGCTTTTCGGACAAAAGATGTATTCAGCTTCAAATTGTGTATTCTAATTTTATGCTTGATATAGAATTCCGCTATTATTATCTTGTTGATTCTTCTATTTTATTGATCAAGTTAGATGTATCTTATGCCATGGGTCGACTTGAAGTCTCTCGGGGCTCCTTATCCCGTGTCGTGATCCGTGCCTCCGTTTGGGTCATGACAAACTTGGTATTAGAGCAATAGTTTTTAAGTGTCTTAGGGTATTTGAAATCGCATTAAGTAGAGTCTTTTTCATGGGTCTGAAGCGTGCCACACTTATGGAGAAGAGGCTAGGAGACGTTTTAGGAAATGTTCCCTTCTTTCATGATCTATGTCGTGCGATGAAATGTCTCCCTATCCTTCTAATTCATGCTATTTGTGATTGCAAAATCATGGCTCCCCAAAGAATGAATGGTAGAAGGAATGGGAATGGAGAAGGCCACGGGGATGGCAACGAGAATAGGAACCAGCAGGCCTCACTAGTTCAGGAGCACCAGGCACCGAGCTGGTTGCCCATACTGAGTTTTGGGCAGCTATTCAGATGCTTGCACTGGATTTGATCACTCAGGTCAATCAGCAGGCAGTTACGCATGTTCCGCAAAATGGCAATGCAGCGGCGACTCAATTTAGAGGCTTCTTGAGAATGAACACCCCAGAGTTTCTCCAATTGAAAGTAGATGAGAACTCGCATGAGTTCATAGATGAGATTGTGAAGATCACCTAAGTCATGGGGGTGAATAGAGTTGAGTGCTTGGAACTGGCCTCGTACTAGTTAAAAGGGGTCGCGCATATCTAGTTTCACCAATGTAAAGATAGTAGGGCCGTCGGAGTAGGTCCTATCACTTGGGAAGAGTTCCATATTGCATTCTTAGATCGGTTCTTCCTCGTGAGATGAGGTAGCTAAAGGCAGATGAGTTGATAAATCTGAAGCAAGGGAGGATGACAGTGTAGGAGTATGCCCTTGAGTTCGCACGCCTATCGAAGTATGCCTTAGAATTAGTGGTTAATCATAGGGCGGGGTTGAGTAGATTCGTTCATGCTGTAGCGGGCTATTTGGATAAGGATTGTAGGACTGCTATGCTTCACCGGGACATGGACTTCCCTCGGATAGTCTTGTACGCCCAGCAGATAGAGGCGGTACATCTAAGAGAGAGAGAGGCCAAGAGGTCCAGCACCGATGACCACAGATTCTCACAACCAAGGTCAGGTGGTGGGCATCGACAGCAGACCCACTAGAGATCTTCAGCACTAGCATCTTCATCATTGAGTGTTCCATCCAGATCGAGGCACGATTAGAGAAGGCGAACATTAGGCTCTAGGGTAAGAGAAGCAGTCCCACAGATTCTAGTATTCCAGCTTGCCACAGGTGTGGCCGGGGTCACACGGGTTAGTGTTTAGTAGGTACAGGTTCTTGTTTCAGGTGCGGAAAGCCTGGATACAAACTCAAAAATTGCCCAGTCGTGAGGCAAGATCATGATTGGGGCCCAGGCCTAGCTTCTTGTTCCGCAGCCCCACCCGTACGCCCAACACATCAGGGAGCATCTACTAGCACAAGTGGCGGTTAGCGCCAAAATAGATTCTATGCGTTAGCATCCCGCCAGGAGAAATAGGTCTCCCAAAATGTAGTCACTAGTATATTGTGAGTCTTCCATCTTGATGTTTATGCTTTGCTATATCTAGGGGCTACCTTGTCTTTTGTGATACCTTATGTGGCCAGAAGCTTCGAGTCAGTCCCGAAGTCTCTCCAGCAGATTTGATAGAGTTATATATGACCGATTTTGATGTTATCCTCAGCATGGATTGGCTATTTGCATGTTATGCCTCAGTTAATTGTAGAACCCGAGTAGTAGAGTTCAAATTTCAGGGTGTGCCAGTGTTAGAATGGAAGAGCAGTTCAGTTGTGCCAGTAGGTTATTTCATTTCTTACCTTAAGGCCCAAAAGATAATCTCCAAAGGTTGTGTATACCATCTAGCTAGGGTTAAGGATGTGGATTCTAAGGCTCCGATTTAGTCAATTCTAGTAGTACGTAAGTATCAAAAAGTCTTCTTAGATGATTTACCGAGAATCTCTCCCAAGCGGGAGATTGATTTTGGTATTGACCTTCTTCTCGACACGTAGCATGTATCTATTCCTCCCTATAGAATGGCTCCAGCTAAGCTAAAAGAGTTGTAAGAGAAGTTAAACGACCTGTTAGATAAGGGTTTCATTAGACCAAGCAAGTCCCCATAAGGTGCACCAGTTCTCTTTGTCTGAAAGAAAGATGGTTCTCTTCGAATGTGTATTGACTATCGGCAATTGAAACAATTCATCATCAAGAACAGGTATCCTTTACCCAGGGTTGATGATTTATTCGACCAGCTTTAGGGTGCCATGTTTTGTTCAAAGATAGACCTCAAATTGGGTATCATCTTCTTAGAGTCCGGGAGACTGACATCAGAAGACAGCCTTCAGGATGCAGTATGGTCATTATGAGTTTGTAGTTACATCATTTGGACTAACAAATTCTCCAACAACTTTTATGGACTTGATGAACAGGGTGTTCAAGCCATACTTAGATATGTTTGTGATTGTGTTTATTAATGACATCCTGATATACTCTCGGAGCAAGGAGAAGCATATCGCTCATTTGAGGATGGTGCTACAGACTCTCAAGGATCACCAATTTTATGATAAATTTAGCATGTGTTAGTTTTGGTTGAACTCCGTAGCATTTTTGGTCCATGTAGTATCAAGCGAAGGCATAGGGTGGACTCTTAGAAAATAGAAGCGGTGAAGAATTGGCCTAGAACGGTGAATCCTTCAAATGTTCGGAGCTTCTTGGGTTTAGCTAGCTATTATCGTAGATTTGTTGAAGGTTTCTAATCGATTTCAGCACCTTTGACCAATTTGACTTAGGAGAAGTGATATTCCAGGCTTGTGAGCAGAGCTTCCAAGAGTGGAATACTCGACTTACTTCAGCACTGGTGTGAACTCTATCGGAGGGTACTGATGGGTTCGTGGTGTGTTTTGATGCTTCAAGGATCGGACATAGGTGTGTGTTGATGCAACACTTGAAGGTTATAGCATATGCCTCTAGACAACTAAAGGTCCACAAGAAGAATTACCTGCGATCATTAATTGGCCGTAGCGGTATTCGCCTTGAAAATTTGGAGACATTACTTGTACGAGGTCCACGTGGATGTGTTTATGGACCATAAGAGCTTACAATATGTGTTCACGCAGAAGGATCTTAATCTTCGGCAAAGGAGATGGTTGGAGCTACTCAAAGACTACGATATGAGTGTGCTTTATCATCTGTGTAAGGCTAATCTAGTAGCGGATGCGCTTAGTAGACTCTCTATGGGGTGTCTGTCTAATGTGGATGAGGGAAAGAAGGAGCTACAGAAGGATGTGCATGGACTCGCAAGGTTGGGCATTAGGTTGGTTGACTCAACCGATAGCAGTGTTGTTGTTTAGAACAGATCAGAATCATCCTTGGTGACTGATGTGAAAGCTAGATAAGATGAGGACTCAATTTTGGTAAAGTTGAAGGAAGCGGTTCAAAATTAGAAGGTAGAGGTGTTCTCCAAAGGGGGAGATGTTGTGTTCAATACCAGGGTTGTCTATGTGTTCCAGATGTTGACAATTTGAGAAGTCGGATGTTGCATGAGGCTCACGGAACTAGTTATTCTATCCATCCAGGTGCCACCAATATGTACCATGACTTACGGGAAGTCTATTGGTGGAATGGGATGAAGAAGGACATCGCGGAGTTTGTAGCAAAGTGTCTAAACTGTCAACAAATAAAGGTTGAGCATCAGAGATTGAGAGGTGTGCTTTAGGATATCAATATTCCTACTTGGAAGTGGAAAAAGATCAGCACGGACTTCATCACAGTGTTGCCTCGTACTCATCAACAATATGACTCTATTTGGGTTGTGGTAGATAGGTTGACCAAGGCCGCTCATTTTCTACCAGTAAAGACCATGGATTCGGTGGAGGACTATGCCAAGCTATATATTCGGGAGCTATTTTGATTGCATGGAGTGCCCTTGTCCATAATTTCAGAGAAAGGTACCTCTCAGTTTTGGAATTCGTTTCAAAAAGCACTTGGTACTCAGGTTAAGCTCAGCACAACATTTCAACCGCAAACGGATGGTAAAGCAGAGCGGATAATTCAGACTCTCGAGGACATGTTGTGAGCATGCATAATTGACTTCAAAGGTTGTTGGGATGATCATTTGCCTCTTATTGAGTTTGCATGCAATAACAGCTGTCATTCCCGTATCCAGATGGCACCGTTCGAGGCTCTTTATGGGAGGAGATGTAGATCTCCCATTGGTTGGTTTGAGGTTGGTGAGGTAGCAATGATAGGACCAGATTTAGTTCATGAGGTTATGGAGAAGGTCCAATTAATAAGGGACAGGTTGAAAACCACTTAGAGTCGCAAAATTCCTATACAAACGTGAGAAGGAGAGAATTAGAATTTGAAGTTGATGATTGGGTATTTTTGAAGGTTTCTCCAATGAAGGGGGTGATGAGGTTCGGAAAAAAGGGGAAACTTAGTCCCCACTATGTCGGCCCATACAGGATTATGAGGTGTGTTGGCAAGGTATCTTATGAATTGGATTTTCCCTTAGAATTAGCTTTGTGCATCCCGTATTCCGTGTATCTCTCTTAAAGAAGTGTTTGGGTGATCCAGCTCTAGTCGTCCCGGTGGACAGTGTTAGTGTGAAAGATAGCCTCTGTTATGAGGAGGTTCTGGTAGAAATACTAGATCGTCAGGTTTGATGGCTAAGGAATAAGGAAATAGCTTCAGTTAAGGTATAAGGAGGAATCAACATGTTAAGGGAGCTAGGTGTGAAGCCAAAGCAGATATGATTGCTCGATACCCACATTTATTCTCTACCGGCTCAGTTCCAGCTTGAGGTATCAACTATTCTCTCAAACTCTATTAAGTTTTTCATGTTCAGTTCATGTGCCCAAGTTTCTTTTATCTATCTGTACGTATGTATGATTCGTGAATATTATTCAGCTATGTATGTATGATTCCATTAGTTTTTGGATTAAATGATCAGTATTTGAATGTGATGATTGCATTTCTCTACTTTTCTGTATGTTTTCTAGCATTTGAGGACAATATGTTCCCAAGGGGGAGATATTGTTATACGCCGGAAGCCCAAAGATCAAACCCGGGAGTTGAAATGGACAAAAACTTAAAATCTAGCATTAGGCACATAACGAGTCATGAGGAGACCCGTGAGAGCAGCCAACGAGTCGTGATGTGACTCGTGGGGAGGCCCAAGTGATGATTTGCAGTTTGAAAAAATAGGATCCGCACAGGCGTGACCATGACTCATGGTCAGGCCCCACGAGTTGTTAGGTCAGTCGTGGGGTGGGTGAGTAAGAAAAGAGAAGAAGAGAGGTAGTGCACTTGACGGGAGGACCCATGAATCGTGGTCAGTCCCCACGATTCGTGGTGTGAGTCGTGACCAAGCAGGGAATAAAATTTATTCAGGCTGAAGCAGTGTACGTCAGGGTTCATGCCATCAGTTCTAGCCATAGAGGATGAGTCATTATGTCCCTCTTTGGGAGTATCTGGCAGTTATTTTCAGCGAGTTTAGTAAGGGTTTTTCTGTAATTTCTAAGATCCTATGGCCTAAACTATGTCGTTTTGAGTTATGAACGACGACTTTTAAAGGGATTAAGTTCATTTTAGGCCTTATTCACCCATTCATGCAAGATAGAAAGTGTGAGAGGGTGATCAAGCTTTGTGTTCTTCCATTTCCCTTAAATTTATTCTTAGGCTATCAAAGAAGTGTAAGAATCAGCTACCAATAGGTATGTAGGGTTATGAATAGGTGAATTCTTTCACACCCATGCCCAATCTATCTCTAGATCATGAATGTTCTATGACTAATCTATGGGGTTTTAACCCATTGCTTGAAGTTCCTAATTCTTTACATGGTTATGATTTAAATATGTCTCTACCAATGAATTATGAAGCATGGGAAACTTTAATAGTATTTTCAATTAAAAATCATGTTTCTAGTGTTATGAATTCAAAAGCCCATAGATGAAAAGTTCATGAAAGATGAGATTTGTGATGAATGTATAATGATGATGACTTATTATGATGAAAAGTATATTTTCAAGCTACCCATGTTTATGATCATATTCTCAATATGAATTGAGTATTTTAAAGTATGATGAAGCTTTGGGCAATGCCCACATGTTCATAGTATGATTGATGATTTCCCGAATTAAACTTACCACATAGTTTTGGAGCGAAGGCTCCCAATTATCTTTCACCTTGTGGTATGGTTTGAGTTGAAGCTTCTCATATGCATGATTTCATATTTGAGATGTGTTTTATGATTTAACTTTGTCAATAGATGATGTTGAGCTCCGTTGAATAACAATATAGAGCATATGCATTTTTTTGGGAGTAGTGTCTAGCACCGAGTAGGCTAAGGGTCGATCACTCTATGCCTTAGAACTACACACCAATGTAGGTTTATACTTATATGTATTACTTCGAGACCTCCCTTGTGAGCTATCCCCAACCATATTTTCTCACAAGCTTGATATCGATATCATGGTATCGTCCGTAGCCTTAACAAGGACTTGGACGGCTGAACCCACTTGAGTGTGAAAGTTGGGACCACGTAAGCTTTATGGTGGTATGTCGATTAAAATACGAGTCTCCCATTGTTCCTCATAATTTCAGTTATCCATATTTATTATTCATGAGATTTCTATATCTATATAATTTCTAAAACATGTTTGACTCAATGTTCAATTTTACTTATAAGTATCATATTTAAACTTTGAGTTAATCGATGCAGTTATGATGATGTGTTATGTTATGATGAGATCATCATTTTAGAAAGAATGCATGCAAGCCTTACTCTCAGATTCTTAATGTTTATGTTTACATTATGCATTGTCTTTAAATGATTTTACTTAGTTAAGTGGTATTACTTACCTTACATACTCGGTACATCTCCCGAGGACAAGACTATTTAGATTTTCTCCATGTATTTTCCGTTTCAGCTTGTTGAGTTAGTTGGGGTCCTGTCCTATCAACTCGTCATGTATAAACGCTTTTCAGATGAAAGATGTATTTAGCTTCAGATTGTGTATTCTGATGTTATGCTTGATTTATAATTCCTCTATGATTATCTTGTCGATTCTTCTATTTTATTGATTGAGATAGATGCATTCTTATGTCATGGGTCGACTTGGACTCTCTCGGGGCTCCTTGTCCCGTATCGCAATCCGGGCCTCCGTTCGCGTCGTGACATCAGCTTCAACATCAGGTACTAAAATTTATCCGTAGTACTCTTTTCTGTTCCATACTTATCGGCTTTATTAATGTTTTAAATGTGCACCTTAGTTTCAAAAGTCCAATTAGTATGTTCACCACAGTTGGGAGACAGTCTTTCCTTCATTAGTCAGTTTATAGCTTTTTATGCGGGATTTCAGCTCTTTCCCGTAGTCTTTCAGCTAATTTGGCCTATATTCGAGGACCAATGTTCCTTAGGGGGAAATATATAACACCCCAGAAATTCCTGAGACTAACCTTTAGCTTTAGAACTCGGTCGTGTAGAAAACTAGTAAAAAGACCTCATTACAAGTTACCGTACAACTTGTACAATCATGGTACAAGTCGTACCTGGACTCGTAACAGGAGGGTTGGAGGAAAACAGTAAGTGTGATTGGAGGAATCAAGAGTGCATGTTACGACTCATACCAAGATGGTATAGATCATACTGACCAGTCATGGATAAGTTCAAAGAAATGATCAAGGAAATCATGGGTAACCACGAGTCCTGGTACGAATCATGGCGTATTAGCATGGACCGTACATAAAGTTTGTGATTTGAATTAGAAAAGTGTTCAGAAGGAAATAGCAGACCAATGTACGACTCATAGGAATGGTATGGAGCAGGTTCCCTAACCACGAGCGAAGGTACGAGTCGTAGGATCTCAGTACGACTCATAGGCTAAGTCGTAACACCTGTCGGGCAGAAATTTTAACGTAGTTTCCTAGGGTATTTTTGTAACCTCCCATTATTATAATGCCTAAGCTACGTCATTTGGGATTCGTTTAGAGGTGAATCAAAGGGGGAGGATGACCGATTCTTCTTCTCATTCTCTCTCAAACTCTCAGAAATTGTACAAAGAAAGCACAAGCATCTCATAGCAAAAGCTAGGGCATATAGTTTTCCTTCTTAGATTTCTCAAGGGTTCTCCTAGGAATTCTACTACGGGTATGTGTGATTCAAACTAGGGAATACCGTTCATCCTTATGTCCCAAAATTTTTACAGAAAATCTTATCAGTTCTAACCCTACAAAAGATCGAAACTATGGTTTTTCTCCAGACAGATGATAATTCTCCTCCTTGTTATAATTCATGCTTTGTATCTAATTTCATGGAGTATGTATTTTAGCCCTAATCTTTAAATGTGATTTTGAATGAGACTTACATGATTTAGAGTCCAAATATGAACATTTCTTTGTAAGGACAATTTATTGAAAAAGCATGAATGTTAATAAAGATACATGATCAGAAGTTATCCTTATGGTGTATTCAGTCTCAGAGTCTCAGTCAATATTTAGTATTCTAAATATTCTTTAGAAATGTTAGCTGATGAGTTTGACTATAGTCAATCTTTTAGGAGTTTAGTAACACTCCATTGTCTCAGCTATCAGTCATTAGCGGTTCTTTAGACAGTTATGATACTTTCAGATAGAGCATCTATGACAAGTCTTAGAACACCAGTAACTCAGTTATTAGGTCCTTCAGACTCTAAGGGTGCTTCAAGATGATAGTCCTTATCTAAGTCTTAGGACATCAATTTCGAGCTATCAGCGTGTAGACACAATTAGGATTTCCAGTGGGAGTAGAACTTAACACCGATTCGATCGAGGTTCATCGCACCTAGGTTTCCAGAACTATGTCACCGTTGTGGGTTATTAGCCTGAAAGGTTCTTTGACAATGATCACCCAGCTCAGCCACTACACCGAGGCAAGGTATAGTGGGCTTTCTTCGATGAGCTGTATACATAAGAATCCATATTTAGCTCATGTGGTTACATGTCGGTTATAGTTTCTCTCATAATATAGTACAATACAACATCAGTCTAGTACAATAACATTATCTTGCTTAATTCAGTCCTCCAAAATTCAGAATATGTTTACGCCCTTCATATGATTATTTGTACTTGCAGTATTATCATATTTTCAGATACTTCATTATTTATGATTCTAGTTATAGTCATTGCATGCTCTGTCAGTATAGTTTACAAACATTCAGTATTTTTATATTTATCTCATATCTCACTTACTTAGTACATTTAATGTACTGATGCATACTCTTTATGCTATATCATCTTATGATATAGGTGCATGTTCTCAGTCTCAACATCGTTAGTTATTCTCCTCCAGCGATACCGACAGTGTTCAGTGTTGAGTCCTCATTTTCCGCGGGTGAGGTCTATGTTCTTGTTTCCAGGATTATTTTTAGCCTTCATACTTTGGATTTAGCTGGGGGCTTGTCCCAGCAACTCATCAATTCTTAGATGGCTTTCAGACAGAGTGGTAGTTCAGTTTGTTTTGTAGCAGTTCCATATATTTCAGTATTAGATCAGATGTCTTGTTACTTAAAGTAGTTTTAATCAGTTATATTTACAAAGCTTCCGCTGGTAGATTCCATACAGTAATCCGACTATAAGTATGTTTCTATGCCATAGGTTAGCCTAGGCTCAGTTATGGCTCAAAGTACTGTGTCATGTTCCGGGTAGAGACTCAGGTCGTGACACGCTAGAAGGGTGTTGATGCTCACAAATTTTACGAACACTCTAGTGCTATGGTGAGAGTATGGTGCCAGAGGAGTTGTGCAGAAATTTGGCTAACTCCTTGGTGTTATGGTGCGAGTTGGGTGCCCCGAGCCAATCTTCAGAGAAAATTTGACTAACTCCTTGGTGCTATACATGGGTCGGTGCGCTAGACCCTCCTAGATGAGATTTTGCTATGCTTTATGTCAATTACTTGAATGCAAGAGCGTCATTTGAAGTCTCACTAATATATATAACATCTAGGGTGTTTCTATCATATCAATTATCATATTGTTCATAATTTTTAAGGTTCTAACCGAACTTTTGGGATGAGAGACTAGTTCTACTTCTGTTTCTTCTTTCTTTCATGTTTTACTGCGATTGATGATATTATCTTTCTTCTTCTGTTTGTTTATGAGTGACTAAACATTCTAGATGTCAATCATTTGAGATAACGGATGTTGCATGAGGCTCATAGATCGAGGTATTCTATCCACCCAGGTGCCACCATGATATACCATGATATACGGGAAGTCTATTGGTGGAATGACATGAAGAAGGACATAGCGGAGTTTGTGGCTAAGTGTCTGAATTGTTAACAAGCGAAAGTGAAGCATTAAATAATAGGAGGAGTGCTACAAGACATCAGTATTCCCATTTGGAAGTGGAAAGAGATCAATATGGATTTACTCATAGCGTAACCTCACACTCGTTGACAGTATGACTCTATTTGGGTGGTTGTAGACAGGTTGACCAAAGCAACCCATTTTCTATCAGTCAAAACTACAGACTTAGTGAAGGATTATGCTAAATTGTACATGGGTCGGTGCGCTAGACCCTCCTAGATGAGATTTTGCTATGCTTTATGTCAATTACTTGAATGCAAGAGCGTCATTTGAAATCTCACCAATATATATAACATCTAGGGTGTTTCTATCATATCAATTATCATATTGTTCATAATTTTTAAGGTTCTAACCGAACTTTTGGGATGAGAGACTAGTTCTACTTATGTTTCTTTTTTCTTTCATGTTTTACTGCGATTGATGATATTATCTTTCTTCTTCTGTTTGTTTATGAGTGACTAAACATTCTAGATGTCAATCATTTGAGATAACGGATGTTGCATGAGGATCATAGATCGAGGTATTCTATCCACCCAGGTGCCACCATGATATACCATGATATACGAGAAGTCTATTGGTGGAAGGACATGAAGAAGGACATAGCGGAGTTTGTGGCTAAGTGTCTGAATTGTTAACAAGCGAAAGTGAAGCATTAAATAACAGGAGGAGTGCTACAAGACATCAGTATTCCCATTTGGAAGTGGAAAGAGATCAATATGGATTTACTCATAGCGTAACCTTACACTCGTTGACAGTATGACTCTATTTGGGTGGTTGTAGACAGGTTGACCAAAGCAACCCATTTTCTATCAGTCAAAACTACAGACTTAGTGAAGGATTATGCTAAATTGTACATTTTGGAGTTAGTTTGGTTGCATGGTGTTCCCTTGTCCTTCATTTCGGATAAAGGTACTCAGTTCACCTCATAGTTTTGGATATTATTTCAGAAGCGACTTGGTACTTAGGTCAAGCTTAGCACAACTTTGCACCCATAGACAGATGGTTAGGCTGAATGGGTCATTTAGACTCTTGAGGATACGTTGAGTGCATGTGTGCTTGACTTCAAAGGTAGTTGGGATGATCGTTTACCTCTTATCAAGTTTGCTTATAACAATAGCTACTAATCTAGCATACAGATGGCTTCGTTTGAGGCTCTTTATGGACGGAGATGTAGATTACCAATTGGTTGGTTTGAGGTAGGTAAAGCTAGGTAGATTGGGAGAGATTTAGTTCATGAGGCTATAGAGAAAGTTTAGCTTACAGAAAGGCTGAAAACAGCTCAGAGTCGGCAAAAGTCATATTCGAATGTTAGGTAAAGAGAAATTGATTTTGAAGTTGATGATTGGGTGTTCTTGAAGGTGTCTCCCATGAAGGGAGTGATGAGGTCTGAAAAGAAAGGAAAGCTTAGTCCTCGATATGTTGGACCATCTAGGATGGTAAAGTGGCCTATGAGTTGGAGCTACCAGCGGAGTTGGCTTCTGTTCATCTAGTTTTCTAGAAATCACTGTTAAAGAAGATTGTTGGTGATCCAACTTTGGTTTCCCAGTGGAAAGCACAGGTGTGAAGGATAACCTTAACTCTGAGGAGGTACTAGTTGAGATCTTTAATCGTCGGGTTCGGAAGTTGAGTAACAAAGAAGTAGCTTCGGTTATGGTTCTATGGAGAATTCAGCTGGCTGAGGGAGCTACGTAGGAAGCCAAAAACAGATATGATGGATAGATAGCCGCACCTTTTCCCTACCGACTCAGTTCCAGCATGAAGTATTAGTTTCCTCCTTTGTACTCTATTTAGTTTCATGTATAATTCATGTCTCTTAGTTCCTTTCATGTCTCTACTTGTTTGTGTGATTCATGAAATCATTTTAATCATGTGTATCAGTTCGGAGTCAGTCACTGTGCCAGTTTTCAGCTTCAGATGTACCGTATTTGAGATTTTAGTTCCCTTCCCCATCTCTTTAGTATGTTTACCCAAATTCAAGGACGAATATTCTCAAGGGGGAGATATTGTACTACCCCAAAAGTCCCTAAGGTTCAGACCCGTGAGTTGAAACAGTGAAAGCAAGAAATTTCGCACCAAGTCACAGAACGAGTCATCTAGTGACTAGTGGTGTGACCTAATGGGTAATTATGTGACCAGTCAGGTAGCGACCAGTTTAGAAGGTATCATTCTCGGGCAGTGGAAACGGAAGGGACGATGAGTCGTCGTCACTCCCAACGACTCGTGGTCTAACCCTTTAGGTGGTTAAAGGATGACTGGGTAGTGCTGGCATTGGATGGAGGGACGAGTTATCATACATCTAACGATGCGTCAAGTGGCCTGTGCAGGAAATGAATATAAGTAAATGAAGAATTGTATTGTGATGATGATGAGTGGGACGACAATTCGTCCGATTGGGTAACGACTCGTCCAGTCCCTCGCTAGGACTAATAGTGACAGTTTTCTTGCGAAATTAATAAGAGCGTTTTCATATATCCCAAGCTCCTAAGCCCTAAACTACATCATTTTAAGACATGAAGGAAGTGTATTAAAGGAGTTCCCACATTTTCAAGTTTAGAGGGTTCCATTGAAGATCAAGCATAGAATCCTCCAATTCTCCTCCAAATCTTGTGGGCTTTGAATGTCAAGTTTAGATTCATCTTACCTAGGTAAATAGGGTCCACGAATGAGAGTTCCCTTTCACTCCCATTCCCAAATATCTCCTCAAGTTCATGAATTCAAGTTTTAATTCAAGTGTATAATCCTATGAGGTTTTATCCCAAATTTATGAAATTCAATATAATTTAATTATGGGTCAATTCCCTTAATGTTTCAAAGTATGTTTTAAGATTCATGGGCAGATTTTATGAATTAATTGAATACAAATTTATGGTTTTCAAATTTTTGAAGATTATGCCCAATCAAGCAGGTTCATGAAAAAATTAATCAATGATTGATGATTTCAAGTATGATGAAGTATCTAGTATGTATGTAGGTTTTCGAATTACCCATATATGAATCTATGATTTTGACTAGTGAAGTCTATTTCAAGCTTGCATGATATTCAGATTTTGGGTAATCCCACTCAGATATAGCATGTTTTTGTGACTCAGTTTAGTTCTACAAATCAACTTACTATTAGGTTTTGGAGTCTATACTCCCATATTCAGCTTATGGTATGTTTGGATCCAAGACTCCCCGAATTCAAATTTCAGATTATACATGTAATTACATTATCACCTTCATTGAAAAATGATATTTTTAGCTTCGTTGAAAAACAACGGAGAGCACCTTGAATTCTTTGGGAACAGTTTCTAGCACCAAGTAGGCTAAGGGTTTATGATAACCTTAGGTCTAAAAACTATGTGCCAATGTAGTATTTCACTCTTTATGTTAGGACCTCCCTTGTGAGCTTCCACTGCCTTGAATTAGACATCAGTTTGATATCGATATCATGGTAGTGCTCTTAGCCCTGGAAAAGCTTTGGACGGCTCTTCCCATTTGGGTTAGCTTCAATCACGTAAGCTCTATCATGATAATGAGTCTCCATTATTTCTCATGATCTCAGTTATGCATGTTTATCAGTCATGACATTATGTTTTCAATAGGTTTGACCCAATGATCAGGTTATAAGTTTTTACTTATGAATGTAAGTACCACCTTTGGGTCATTCAATTTAGTTATGAGATCCAGTTTATGTCTATTCATGTTCTCAGATATCAACATGAAGTCTTTACTCTCAGAATCTTATGATGTTATTAGTTATGTTGTATATGAACTAAGTTTGTCCTTACTCATCCTAGTTTACTTACTTTGTATACATAGTACATTTCAAGTACTTATCGCATACTCTATGCTATATCGTTTCATGATACAGGTCCTAGCAATCACACAGATATGTTGTTAGTTCTGCTCTCGTTCCAGCTCAGACCCTGCCTTGGGTGAGTCCTCATCCTCCGAGGACATCTATCTTACAGTATTTTTATGTCAATTTGTTTCAGATATAGGGATAGCTGGGGCCTTGTCCCAGCATCTCATCAATTAGTAGAGGCTTTTCAGAGATAGATATGTGTATTCGACTCCAGGTTCTATTTATAATGTTACCGTTGGCTAGACGTATTGTTATTTAGGCTTCCACTATTTCAGAATTTAGTTATCGGTTTTCTTATGTGATTTTTAGTTATCATGTTTATGTCATGGGTTGACTTGGAGCCATTTACGATGCTAGATTTTGTGTCTAGATCCGGGCATATGTTCGGGTCGTAGTACTTTAATAATGAATTTTCAGGATATTCATAACAAAAATAATGAAAAACTTTAAAATTACTCTAAGTTGTTAAATTTCGCCACTACCACTCATTTAAAGAATTAAAATATTTTGTATACACTTTATTGATTTTTCATTTAAAATTTCTTATATAAGAAGACTTAGTCATGGAATAATTGATGTACTGTGAATATTTCTCAGTTGTTGGGGAGGCTTACTATTGTTTGGAGGGAGAATAAATTTTATGTTAAGTTGATGAATTTCAATTTTTTATATCCAAAAAGTTTTAAAGATAATTTCTAATAATAATTTAAATACATCCCTTATTTAATTGATTAAATTCAAAGAGGAAAAATCATTTCAAAATTTGAAGAAATTATTCAATTCAAACATTTGTTATGTTATATAACCATTAAATATACACAGTTATTATACTATTGGCAAACAAATTGATAATAATTGCATCAATCAAAGATGTAATTAAGACCATAGAATGGATTACTCTTAAGAGTTTATTATCGCACTCTAGTGATGTACTAATTAATCATATCATATTAGTACTGAATACCTATACTTGCAAACTTTTCTCTATCGAGATGTTCTACAGGGCAATGTAAGATGATTTCCCAAAAGTTTCTTGAGGGAAATGGTATACAAAAACTATAGGAATCCAAAATGCATTTTTATTTTCTTAGTTGCGATACTAGAGATATTATACAAATAAGAAACACAATATGATTTACGTGTCATGCAATGAAATGCAATTACCAAATGAACCTACCTATATTGTAATGGCCCGTATGCTGTTATAGGGGATAAAGAAGACCAAACACCCCTCTCTAGCCTAAGTGTTGGTGGGAAGGTGTGGAATAAGTGTTAAGAAAAGGTTGAGCTGGGGACTGGTTTCTGTGTGAGAAATGGGATCTACTGGTTACGAAGGACCACTATAGCGGAGGGATAACTACTACAGCGAGACTGTTACTATAACACCTCAAAACTTTTCTTTACAAAACTCAGACTTGGCATGAAGAACTAGAAAGAACCAAAAAAATTTGTCTTAAAACGACCGAGACAAGTCGTTGTCAGCAGTAACGACCCATTGTCTGGGTCACTGTCAGCCCTTCCAGTTGTCCTTTCGGAACGAGACATGGGATGACCCGTTGTGAGGAGAAACAGTTCGTTCTATCAGACATTGCATTCCCAGCTCATAAATTAGTTAAACCATTTTCAGGAACCCACGAGTCGAACGATGAGTTGTTGTATGATGTAATGACTCGTGGAGAGACTCGTTAGTTGGAGCTCATGTGTTTTTGAAAATCTTTTTCCCGTAACAAGGAGAGGCAACAACAATCTGTTGTATCACACAACGAGTCATTGTTTTCATCTGTGACAATAAGTTTAAAAATCCCTCTGTTTTTCCAATGTTAACAATGAGAAGGCACAATGACCCATTGATTCAACCCAAAGAGTCATTATGTATTCCATTAGCAGAGGGGGCAAGTTTTCCTACCAGTGACAATGAGATGTTGTAACACCCCAAAACTTTCCTAGACCAAATTTAGACGTTGCGTGAAAAACCATAGATAAACCATAAAATTTTTCTATCTTAGACAACCCACAGAACGGACCGTCGGTGGAACCAACAGAACGTTGTATAGGGTCGTGGGTTGCAGCAGGCTTCTTCAAGTGAGAAACAATGGGACATAGGATGACCCGTTGAAACTAACAATGAGTCATCCTGTCATACATTGAATCTCGAGTTTAGAGGATTATCGGACCTTTCCCTAAGACAACGAGAGATAAAAATGGCCCGCTGTTACTACCAACGAGCCGTTGTTACCACCCGTTATACAATTCTTGACCTCAGCAGTGTGGACCATGAGTGGATACAATGACCTGTTGGTTCTTCCAACGTGTCGTTGTGAGGACTCATTGTCTCCATGCCATTTTTCCTATGTGTTCTAACGGAAGGTGTTAACGGGCCATCCTTTGTTCCAATGGACCGTTGTATCCTCCCATGGGTCTTTCTAGTGAAGTCGGCTTCAAGAACAAAAACCAACGACAACTTTCAACAGACCGTTGTCTGAACCAACGACCCATCCTGAGATCCGTTGTTCAGGGTCGGGCAATTTTCAATTCTTTTTGCCATGGGTATTTTAGTATTTTCCCAGCTTTCTAAACATGAAACCATGTCATTTTGGGTTCATATAGGATGGAATTAAAGGGTTATAATGACCCTTTCCATTTATTTCTCTCAACTCCCTCAAGAACAGAGAGTAAAACTTCTTTGGAAGCACAAAGCAGGAGCTAGAGTTGATTTTTCTTCTCAGTTTTCTCAGGGATTTTCACCAGGGTTTTCTTCTTCAGATATGTGGGAATTCATCAAGGAGATTATTCTCCCCTAGCGTTCCCCAAAACTCTCTCTGTTTACTTTAAGTTCTAGCCCTAAGTTTGCGAATTTGAAATTATTACTATCGTTCTTGGATTATTTCATGTGGAATCCTATCCTATGTTAATTGTAGTTATATTCCACCAGTTTGTAAGTAAAATGATTCTTGTTCCATCAAATTAGACGTTCAGCCCTAAATTTTGAAAAATTCTGAAATTAGAGAACTGTTTAAGCTTTGAATTCTTGAGAATTGTTTGCATGTTTTAGAGTTAGGGGCTTCTATAGTGATTGTATATGTTAAAAACTTATTTACATGTATGTTATTCAGATTCAGTTAGAAAGTCTATATACCTTGTATTTATTAGAATTGACATTTCACTTTCAGTCAAAGTACTAGGATATTCAGTGTTAGTCAGAAATGTCAACTGATCAGTTTTACTCCGGTATTTGCCTGAGGTGTCAGTGGTGCCTCTCAGTTATCATAATAAGACTCAAAATATAGTTTATTTGGTCAACTTGGGGTCATGACTTTCTAGTTATATAGTTCTGTCCAGCCCCAAGACCCCAGTTTAGTTATCAATTTGTTCTTTAGACAGCTACGACACTTCCAGATAAGTAGCTCTAACCAATCTTAGAACTCAATTTCCAAATCTGGTCCAATAAGACGCTTAGGGAACCCTCAGATAGTATCCCTAGGTCAGTTATAGTCTTGGGCCCCAGTATTGAGCTATCTGCTAGTCAGTTGTAGTCGTGATAGAATTATCCAGTGGGAGTAGAACTTAGCACCAAAAGGGTCGGGGTTCCAGTGCACCCAGGTTCTAGAACTACGTTGCCACCGTAGGTTATATTTACTTGGCCCCTGGGCCCCCCCCTCTGAAAGTGATTCTCATAGTCCATGCCTTTATACCATGGAAAGGTATATTGGGTCCTACCGATTGGGTGTATATATCGAACTCCTTGTTTAGCTCACGTGGTTATATATCGGTTATAGTCTCTTCCACTAGCTAGTTTAGCTCATTGTCAGATTTCTCAGATCAGTTAAGTATAGTACCTCAAACTCAGTATTTCAGACATAGGACATGTTTATGACCATCAGCCAGGATCACTTTTGACCATATCAGTTATATTTCAGTTGTATCAGTTTTCAGTATTTTAAGTTTGTCATTTCAGTTTAGTACTAGTTCTTTCATGTTATTTATGTTTCTCTCACTTACTCAGTACATTCAAAGTACTGAAGCATACTTTTATGATGTATCGTTTCATGATACAACCACAGGTTCTCAAACCCAGCACCGTTATTCTGATTACGTTTGGGTCTCTCTATCAGTAGAAGCAGTGTGAGTCCTCATATTCCGAGGGCACATTTTATTCATTTCAGTTTCTTTATTATTTTCAGCTAGACTTAGAGTTAAGAGTTAACTGGGGGCTTTTCCCAGCAGCTTCTCAATTAGATGGCTTTCAGACCAGACTTGATTTCAGAATTTTAAGATATTTTAGATCTCTACGTTCAGTATTTAATTTTTCATAAATGCTATTATGTATTATTTTAAATTTCCATTGTGCTTGTTTAATCAGGATACCAGTGTATTTGTCACGCCCCATAACTAGGGGGAGGGCACGACTGGCTCCCCAAACCTGACTGACTGGGAAGCCGACTATATGACATCTGTAACTGTAACACTTAGGCCGTCCAAGCCACCTGTCACAATCAACTGGAGTACAAACTGGACCCATGATGTCTCAACAATACATGGTAAACAACTGAAATGTAAACAAGGCTATGAGTATGCTAAACTAAACAACAAAAAGCCGACAAGGCCACAAACTAAATACCATTGTACACACTAAGTCCACAAAACCTCTAAAGAGTAAACTGACTGATGGTCGGAACAGGGCTTCGACCTACCCATACATACATCTCACGAACTGCTACTACAACTGCCAATCCCAACCTCTACCTGCACCTGCGGCACGAACGTAGGTCCCCAGGCAAAGGGACGTCAGTACGAATGAAATGCACTGGTATGTAAGGAAGAAAACTATAAACATGTAAGATAGCAACAATAACTGAGCCAGAAATAAGGAATAACAACAACTTGGAATCCTGGGAACTGAAACCTGGCAATAAGTCAATATTAAAGTGCAAATGCAACCAAGTAATGCTCAAGAAAAACTATAACCGTGATGCCAACAACCAACCAACCAAAAATCCATATATAAAATTCGTCCAGCCGGTGTACCATACCAAGGAATAATAAAAGTATCTTCTACTGATGTTTCATACTGGGGTAAAATAAAAATATCTCTAGTCCATGTACCACACCGGGGTAAAATAGAAATATATCCAGCCGATGTACCACACCGGGGTAAAATAAAAATATCTCCAGCCGATGTACCACACTGGGGTAAAATAAAAATATCTCCAGCCGATGTACCACACTGGGGTAACATAAAAATATCTCCAGCCGATGTACCACATCGTGGTAAAATAAAAATATCTCCAAACGATATACCACATCGGGGTAAAATATAAATATCTCCAGCAGATGTACCACACCAGGGTAAAATATATATAATTCACAATCATAATCATAAATAGGGTAGATATGGCTTATATTAAGCCAATTAACACGTATGACATATAAATAACAAATGTTAAATTTGTGGCCGGAATAGGCCTCTTTCGTAACACATAAATGCAAGTAAGCACCCATATCATGTAAAGCTAGAAAATATGTATATATATCACGTAAAGTTGTCAAATTATACATGAACATGTCGACTCAGTTACTTGAAGGATCTTCAAGAGGTTTAGACAACATAAGAACTTTTGTAGGCTTACAAACAATCTCCTACAAATAATCTTACCAATTGAACATATTACTTGGATAGAAACACATAGAGCTCATTTCTACACAATTCTTTAACATTTGGGAACTGAAAATATATATTGCCTACCAGGTAGTCCTTTACTTGTATCGACAACTATACATTGGAATTTCATTGCCAAATTTATCAAGTAGATAAGCACATATAGTTCTTAATTCATTTGACTTATTTGCTGGAGAACATGGCAATTATAACTAGGAACTTGGAGTTATTTGTCATATACATAGAGCTGAGAACTGAACTACAAACATACAATGTATTAGACTTCTATATGCTGTATAACTCGTATTTAGTTAATTGGGTGACCTCCAGGAGACTTTCTGGTATTCAAAGTTCTACGCTTAACTGATCATTATCACAGCCTGCACTTATACTTACTTAGGCATTAGGAATAATTGTTCATGGGAGAATCTCTCCTTTGAATTTAGGAAATTCAAAAGATAACTCAACAAGAGCTAAACATAAAGATGCATGACTTGAATATAACTGAAAGAATTCAACTGTATGTTATAACATGAAAATCATATACATTAAGACTTCTTACTGGAAAGACATATAACGACTTGAGTTTTCAGTCTTGTATACAACATCAGATACTTGACCGAGACATTAGCATAATTCTTGAAATATGATCTCTCAAAAACTTCTCAGATCAGGTAGCACATTTCAACATAAATTAGGTATGTAAATACATAACTTAAGGATCTGATACTTGGAGCTCTATAACTTAGGAACTCGTGAGTATCTCTCTAAGTGATTCCTTATAGGCAAATAAAGATATATTGCCAAAATTTGGGTGATGCTGGATTGACTTACATAACTTTGCAATTATCTGCGGAGCTTAACAAAGCTTACATAATCATAAGTGACTTAGAAAATCCTAGGATTACCCCTTTCCAGACATGGTAAAAAATTTCAACACTTAGAATAGATAACTTAACATAATCCTTTAGGGGTATAGCAGAGAGCTTCTCAAATTAAGTTACTATTTTGCAGACGTTCAACTCTAATTATTTCGTAGAGGGTTAACACTTTAGTGGTTATTCATCAACGTAATACATATTGAACATAAACAACTTAATTTATAACTCTTTTGCTAAATGTATTTACAACACGGTTAATCTTCCTAGTTGTTGCCTACCTCGTTCACCATCGTAACCCGTATCGTCTAATTTAACAATATTTAGCTCTACTTTCCTTATTCATCTTAACTTCTTTGCCAAAAATTATTCACTCTTCACTCATGTTTTTACCCTCGTGTTCACTATTCAATCAATTCTTATACGCACTAACCTCTTTGCCTAATTGACAACTTAGTCATGCTTTCCCCGTTAACATGTATCGACTTAGCTTATTCGCTACGTGCCGCTTGCTTATCTTTAAAGAGGAAAAATATAAAATCTACTTTTTATCTTAAGCACTTTAAAACATAAACATATAGGAGGGATTAACATAACCATTAAAATTTCATTTCAATAAGCTTGTTTACCCTCAATCGGCTTAGCGTCATCTTCTTAGCTTAAGTTCAATTACGTGTCGTCGTCTTAGCATTTCGTACCAGTTTCACTAAGTGACCAGATCTTAACATATATTCAACATCACATATACAATATACTGAAAAGGACCAGCTCACGGTGCCCATGTTAAGGGGACTTCAGACTCGATTTAGAACTACGACAACAATAGTATAAAAATTACACCTTTCGCTTCACGTTTGTTCGCTTCAACCATTCTTAACAATTCAGGATTCATACCAAGTTGTTCCAACACTTTTGAAAGGATCATACATTCCTCAATATGATTTTAAAAACATAGGAATATTGATCCTTTCAATAACTTAGTTTCATGCTTGAAAAACAAGGAAAGGGACGCCTTTACATACCTTGGCACGTCGACTCTAATTTCGCCGAAAATCTTCCTTTCATGCTTACTCCTTAAGGTTCCTTACAAGTACAATTTACAAACCCAAACAGTTCTGGAAAAATTTGGCAGCAACATGCCACAAAAACGGACAAAGAAACAACACAATACTATAACATTCTCCAAGTTATAACCTCATTAACTTAAAGAAATCAAAAAAGGAATTACTCACCCTTTCTTGGAGATGTTAACAGCTAAAGTAGGAGTAAATTCCTACTGTTTCCTCTGCCTAGAATCATCTAGGAAAGCAGCAATACCACAATCAACCACAACACAAAACCAAGTCATGACTTCCTTCCAAGGTTCTCTTTTCCAAGCCCAAAAGAGACAAGAGTGAAGTTTCTTACCTAGGATATCTTTTCACCATGTGATAGGGATTTGAATTCTCTAAATTCTGAAAAAACAATCAACTAAAACGGAGTGAAAATGAGCTTTCTAGCTCAATTTTACTTCATATAGGCGGGCTGGCAAGGGTTTGGGCGGCGCCCGCATGTGGAGCCTGTGCGACATACCCTCGTGAGCGCGTGCGCCTGCTGCCTGCCTGTCTTCGCGCCCGCGCACCTGGGCGCTTTCCCAGCCGACAGTGCTGTCTTCAAACGAGCATAACATTTTACTCCGAACTGCGATTGACGAGCGATTTTTTTCACTATAAACTAGACTCAAATACCTTTAATTTAACATGCTATGGGACTTATGGATCATTATATTTTTTATATATGACCATTTAAAGTTGACCCTTATTTACAAACTTCACATACTCTTCGCTTTTCCCTTTGCACCTGTTTCCCACCTCACCTACGGACAACATACGACCCATAATTCCCTTAATATGACATATAACCATCAAATAATCATCAAAAAGATTTTCAAGGTGTAACAGTATGATAGACCATGGGTTGACTTGGGGTCACTCGTGACTTCAAGTACCGTGTTACATCTAGGGTGTAGGCTCGAGGAGTGACAAACTTTGTATTAGAGCCCTAGGTTTAGAGTATCCTCGAAAAGTCTGAAAGACACATCGAGTAGAGTCCTTTTCATGGGTGTGAAGCGCGCCACACTTATGATGAGGAGGCTTCAAGATGTTATTAGGAAAACTCTCTTTTGTTCGCAATCCTTATTGTGTGTTAAAGTTCACTTTCGGAAACGCCTTTCTATTTCGTGCTCTATTTAGTCTTATGAACCATGCCTCCTAAACGCAGTAATGGAAAAAGGGCTGGCAACGCCAACACACCCTCCCCACTAACTCCAACATCCACTCAAGATGATAGAGTGTCCACTACAGAGTTCAGAATAGTTATCCAGCTGCTCGCCCAAACAGTCAGCAACCAGGTGAACCAACAGGTGGTACTGATGAACACTAACGGGTTTGAAGCCGTTGAGAGGGTTAGGGATTTCACCCTGATAAACCCTCCATCATTTTAGGGGTCCAAAGTATGGGAGTACCCCCAAGAGTTCGTGGACAAAATCAGGAAGATCACCCGAATTATGGGTGGCAGTTCCTCAGAAAGTGTTGATTTGGCTGCCTACAAGCTGAAAGGAGTAGCCCACGTCTGGCATGACCAGTGGAAGGAAGGATGGCCAGCGGGAGCAGGACCTGTGGAGTGGGAAGAATTCCACACAGTTTTCTTGGACAGGTTATTCCCTCGGGAGCTGAGGGAGGCTAAGATGGCGGAGTTTATGAACTTGCGACAGGGCAACAGAACTGTGGAGGAGTATGCTCTGGAGTTTACTAGGCTGTCTAAGTACGCTCAAAAGATGGTAGCTGAGCCAAGGGCTTGCATGTTGAAGTTTGTTAACAGAGTGTCAAAGCTGGTCCTCAAGGAGTGCAAGATAGGGATGTTAATCAAGGATATAGACCTCTATAGCTTAATTATGTATGCCTAGCAAATTGAGGCCGAAAAGATGAAAGATATGGAGTGTAAGAAGAAACGGGCAAGGACTGGCAAATTAGATTTTAGCCATCAAAGGTCTAGAGAAGGTAATCACCCACAGCAACAGCAGCAACAACAACAATAGCAGAGAGCCCCAGCACCTAGCTCAGCCAGCGCCCCAACCTTCCGGTCCTGCCAGGATCAAAGGGGTGGGTCATCTGGCACTCAGCCTCAGAGTCATAGTACAGGGAACAGGTATCCAACTTTTCCCAAGTGTGGTAAGAATCACCTATGAGAATGCCTTCAGGGACGAGAGGATTGTTTTGGGTGTGGACAGCTTGAACACAGGCTTAGGGAGTGCCCATTAGCAAGGCGAGGGAGATCACAATCTATCACCTTATCAGCACTAGCAGGCCAACCAACTTGACAGGCCAACACATCAGGTACAGATGGCGGTTAGCGCCAAAATCGCTTCTATGCTCTATCTTCCCGTCAGGATCAGCAAAGCTCACCTGACGTAGTTACTGGTATGTTACGTCTTTTCCATCTAAACGTCTATTCCCTCCTAGATCCAAGATCTACTCTTTCATTCGTGACTCCATATATAGAATTTCAGTTCAGCATCAACCCACAAGTCCTCTCATAACCATTCTCAGTCTCCACCCCAGTTGGTGAGTCAGTTAGAGCCAGCCGGGTGTATAGAAACTGCCCAGTCTCAGTCCTAAGTAAAGTTATTCCAGCCTATCTTGTAGAGTTAGACATGGTCTTCTACTTTTGCCTTATTCTCGATGCTGATTGGCTACACTCCTGATATGCCTCAGTTGATTGTAGAACTAGAGTTATCTAGTTCCAGTATCCAAATGAACCAGTGTTAGAATGGACGGGCAGCAGTTCCGTGCCAAAGGGTAGGTTTGTTTCCTACCATAAGGCCTAGAAACTCATCTCCAAGGGATGTATATATCTCACCTAATCCGTTCGGGTCAAGTATTCCAACACTGAGACCCCGACTATTCAGTCTGTTCCAGTGGTCAGCGAGTTCCCAGATGTTTTTCCTAAGGACCTTTCTAGAGTTCTCCCCTGAATGGGAAATAGACTTCGAAATAGATCTCCTCCTAGATACTCAGCCCATCTCCATCCCTCCTTATAGAATGGATCTAGCTGAGCTTAACGAGCTGAAGGAGCAGTTAAAGGATATTCTTGATAAGGCTTTCATCAGACCCAACATCTCTCCCTGGGGTGCTCCAGTGTTATTCGTGTGTAAGAAAGATGGCACCCTCAGAATGTGCATTGATTATCGTCAGCTGACAAAGGTCACTGTCAAAAACAAGTATCCCTTACCCAGATTTGATGATATGTTTGACCAACTTCAGGGAGATAGTTGTTTCTCCAAGATCGATCTTAGGTCAGGGTACCACTAACTAAGGGTTGGGGAGTGTGACATACTGAAAACAACATTCAAAACTCGGTATGGTCACTACGAGTTTGTGGTGACGTCCTTTGGGTTAACAAAAGCCTTAACAACTTTCCTCGATTTAATGAACAGAGTCTTTAAGCAGTAGCTAGATATGTTTATCTTTTTATTTATCGATGACATTCTAGTATACTCCACAAATGAGGAAGAGCATGCCAATCACCTATGATTAGCATACAGACACTCATAGACCGCCTGTTATTTTCCAAGTTCAGATAGTGCAAATTTTGATTAAAGTTTTTAACTTTCTTAGGTCATGTGATTTCCGATGAAGGGATACAAGTAGACCCTCATAAGATAGCAGCAGTGAAGGATTGACCCAGCACTACCTCACCTACTAAAATCAGAATTTTTTTGGACCTAGAGGGTTATTACTAATGGTTTTTGGAAGGTTTCTCCTATATAGCATCTCCTCTTACTAAGTTAACACAAAAGAAAGTAAAATTTCAGTGGTCGGACGAGTGTGAGAAGAGTTTCAAAGAGAGGAAGACTTGACTCACTATTGCTCCAGTTCTGAACTTGCCAGAAGGAACAGATGGATTGATGGTTTATTGTGATGCTTCCAGAGTTAGACTCGGTTGCGTTGTAATGAAGTGGGGCAAAGGGAAAGCCTACTCCTCCAAAAAACTCAAATTTCATGAGAAGAATTATCCAACTCATAACTTGGATTTGGTAGTGTGGTGTTTGCGCTAAAAATATGGTGGCATTAGTTATATGGCTCTCATGTATATGTAATTATAGATCGTAAGAGTCTTCAGTACGTGCTGAGCTAGAAGGATCTAAATCTATGTCAGAGAAGGTGGTTGGAGTTGCTAAAAGACAATGACATGAGTATTCTGTATCACCTAGGCAAAGCCAACGTGGTGGCTGATGCCCTAAGCAGACTGTCGATGGGGAGTGTAGCTCAAATTGAGTAATGCAAGAAGGAGTTAGCGAAGGAAGTTCACAGACTCGCTCGGATAGGGTTGCAACTAGTGGATTCAACCGAAGGTAAGTGATAGTTCAAAGTGGGTCAGATTCATCCTTGGTAGTTGAAGTTAAATACATATAAGATGAAGATCCAGTTCTACTTAAACTTAAAGAAGCAGTTCCCAGAAAGGAGGTTGAGGCTTTCTCTCATAGGGGAGATGGTGTGCTCTGTTACCAGGGAATATTGTGTGTGCCGGAGGTCAGTGAGTTGAGACAGTAGATATTGGTTGAGGCACACAACTCGAGATACTCAATTCACCCTAGTGCATCTAAAATGTACCACGACTTGAGGGATATTTGTTGGTGGAACGACATGAAAAGAGACATCGCTGAATTTGTAGCCAAGTGCCCGAACTTTCAGCAAGTTAAGGTGGAACATAAGAGACCAAGAATTATGACTCAGGATATCAGTATACACATATGTAAGTGGGAAGAAGTAAACATGGACTTCACTACAGGTCTACCTCAGACTCGTCGGCAACATGTTTCAATCTGGTGATAGTAGATCGGATGACTAAGTTAGCAAATTTCCTCTCTGTCAAGACTACAAATCCAGCCGAGGACTATGCTAGGCTTTATATTTGGGAAATGGTTAGACTTCATGGGGTTCCATTATCCATTATCTCAGACAGAGGTACCCAATTCATCTCACTTCTGGAAATCGTTTAAGAGAGGGCTAGGTACCCAGCTCAAGCTTAGCACAGCCTTTCACCTGCAGATCGATGGACAAGTTGAGTGGACCATTTAGACCCTAGAAGATATGTTGAAGGCTTGCATGATCGATTTCAAAGGCAGTTGGGATGACCACTTGCCTCTCATTGAGTTCGCATACAACAACAGCTACCACTCTAGCATTCAGATGGCCAAATTTGAGGCATTACATGGTAAGAGGTGCAGATCTCCCATAGGGTGGTTTGAGGTTAGTGAAGCTACTTTAATAGGGCCAGACTCAATTCACGAGACAATGCAGAAAGTTCAACTCATCCAAGAGAGGATGAAAATAGCTTAGAGCCGTCAAAAATCTTATGTCGATGTGCAGAAGAGAGAGTTGGAGTTTGCAGTTGATGACTGGGTATACCTGAAAATGTCTCCCATGAAAGGATTGATGAGATTTAGGAAAAAGGGAAATCTCAGTCAAAAATATGTGGGACCCTATAGGATTATAAGGAGGATTGGTAAGGTAGCCTACGAGTTGGAGTTACCTTTAGAGTTAGTAGTCGTGCACCCAATCTTCCATGCGTCACGATTAAAAAAGTGCATTGGTGATCTAAATCCAGTGGTGCCATTTTACAGTGTGCAGATAAAGGATAGTCTCTCTTACGAAGAAGTTCCAGCTCAGATCCTTGACCGTCTTGTTCGTAAGTTGAGAAACAATGAAATCGCTTCGGTGAAAGTTTTGTGGAGAAATAAGATAGTTGAGGGAGCCACATGGGAAGCATAAGCAGACATGATGGCCAGATACCCTCACTTTTTCTCTCCCTGTTCAGTTCCTGAATCAAGTACTGCATCCCTTCTCAGTACTCTACTCTGTTCTGTACTCATCTGCTCTATTTAGATTTCCGTACTCTACTCCGTTCCGTAGTCCATTAGAAGATAGTTCACAGTCTCAATATTTGAAATCACAGCTCTTTTTCTAGTTTTGGTCTTCATTCGAGGACGAATGATCTTAAGGGGGATATATTGTAACAACCCGAAACTTTCCTAGACCAAATTCAGACGTTGTGTGAAAAACTATAGAAAAACCAGAATTTTTTTTGTCTCAGACGACCCACACAACGGACTGTTATATATGGTATTGGGTTGCCGCAGGCTACTTCAAGTGGGAGACAATGGGACATAGGATGACCCGCTGAAACTAACAATGAGTCATCCTGTCGTCCATTGAATCCTAAGTTCATAGGATTACCGGACCTTTCCCTGAGACAACGAGAGGGAACAAAGGCCTATTGTTACTACCAATAAGTCGTTGTTACCACCCGTCTTCCAGTTCTAGACCTCAGCCGTGTGGACCACGAATGGATACAACGACTCATGGGTTCTTCTAACGTGTCGTTGTGAGGACTCATTGTCTTCATGCCAGTTTTCCTGTGTGTTCTAACGGAAGGTGTCAACGACCCATCCTTTGCTCAAACGGACCATTGTATCCTCCTGTCAGTCTTTCTAGTGAAGTCGGCTTCAGGAACCAGAACCAATAAAAGCTTTCAATGGGCTGTTGTCTGAACCAATGACCCGTCCTGAGATCCGTTGTTCACGGTCAGGCAATTTTCAGTTCTTTCTGCCAGGGGTATTTTAGTATTTTTCTAGCTTTCTAAACTTGAAACCATGTCATTTTGGGTTCGTATAGGATGGAATTAAAGGGTTATAATGACCGTTTCTATTCATTTCTCTCAACTCCTCCAAGAACAGAGCGTAAAACTTCTCTGGAAGCACAGAGCAGGAGCAAGGGTTGATTTTTCTTCTTAGTTTTCTCAGAGATTTTCAATAGGGTTTTCCTCTTTAGGTATGTGGGAATTCAGAAAGGAGATTGTTCTCCCCTTGCGTTACCCAAAACTCTCTCTCTGTTCACTTTTTGTTCTAGCCCTGAGTTTGCTAATTTGAAATTATCAGTATCGTTCTCGGATTATTTCATGTGGAATCCTATCCCATGTTAATTGTAGCTATTTTCCACTAGTTTGTAAATGAAATGATGCTTGTCCATAAAATTAGAAGTTCAGCCCTAACTTTTTAAAAAGTCAAAAATTAGAATCCCGTTAAAGCTTTGATGAGAAAACTCAGTTACATGTATGTTATATAGATTCATTCAGAAAGTCTATATAACTTGTATTATCAGAATTTACAGTTTAGTTTTAGTCAAAGTGCTAGAATATTTAGTGTTAGTCAGAAATGTAAGCTGATCAGTTTGACTCGGTATTTGCCCGAGGTGTCAGTTGTGCCTCTAAGTTATAATAATCAGAATTTCTAGTTATATAGCTCTGACCAGCCCCAGGACCCCAATTTAGATATCAGTTTGTTCTTTAGATTGTTACGACACTTCCAAATAAGCAGCTCTGACCAGTCTTAGAACTCAGTTCCAAATATAGTCTTATAAGATTCTCAGGGAACTCTAACACAGTATCCCTGGGTTGTTTATAAGCAGCTCTGACCAGTCTTAGGACTCAGTTTCCAATTGCTTGTTTATATATTCTTTGTTGAAGAATATCATTGAATAGTTAGCTATGGAATCGCTATTTAATTAATTTGGAAATTGGATGTTGAGAAGTTGTTATATTACTTGCAATTTTTGAATGTGATTCATGTTTTGTGTGAGTATTCGAGTTGAGGGAGGTAAGATAGGGCCTCCCAAGGGTCAAATAAACTGACTGAGTGGTAGAACACTGAGATGTCTAAATCGAAGTGGATAGTATGAATGTCCTTAGATTAGTGGCTCATACTCGAGGGGAGGATCCGAGTAAGAAATGATGGATGAGTGGCTCGTGTTCGAGGAAAGCATCTAGATGCGCAGATGAGTGGAAGCCGGTACCACATCGGTACAGTACATCGATTTTTGGAGTCCCCTGCGGTTATGACTAGAAGGGTAGAAATAAGACCCTATGACATGTGTGTGCATTGATATCCATTGATCGAGTGTTAATATGGTAATGTGACGGAGACGTGTGCCCGGCATATGACCATTTGTTGTATTATTTGACTGAGTGTAAGAACTAAGATCGATTTGGGAATCTAAGGACCTAAAAAAACTAAACTTATGGTCATGTATTTTGTGCTTTTGAATTTTTTATGTGATTGTAGTGTCTAGATGGTTTATGTGAAGTTATATGAGGATTCATGATGCATTGTGAAACCTTTCGAGAATGATTCATTGTATATTCCTTATGGTTATAATGTGTCGATTATTTATGGACGACAATAAATATCTTGCATGAACATAAGTAATATTATATTGAAAAGAGTTAAGAAAATGGTGGGTTTGCAGCTATGTCAAGCTACTGCTAAGGCAGTACTACAGCAGCAGAACACACTATGTTGTGTCAGAACCGTGGCAGTAGTCAAGTGACCGCTGCACTGAGGCCCAATCCAATGAGAAGGATGACTGGCACCTACACGCTTTAGTTGCTGAATTTGTGTTCTGAGTTAATTGTATATTATTGTTTCATATATGTATATGTTGTTATTTAAGGTCGATCGATGATGGAAACCAATACTGTTTTTTGTACTGACGCTATTCCTGCATTTCTTTTCTGAGTGCAGAACTCGATCCCATAAGCTCATCAAGCCTTTATCTCTGAAGGAGCGACGAATTTATAAAAAGGTGAGCAGCTCAAGACGTGTTGATCAACTATCCCATAGACGATGTCTCTAATTCAGAAACTGCACTGTTTCTTGTCCTTTCTTTTTCATTTGGTTGACTCTTAGGAAATGTTAGGTAGATGTCCCCATGTCCAATGACCATTAGGTTTTGGGAATGTTTAAACAACTTGTTGTTATTGTTTCCTTTATTATAGTGATGCTTCCATTTTTCATTTACATAATGTTATCTGCTTATAATAATTGTTGACTGATTCGAGTAATTAGTTGGGATCATTGCTTCGCCCACCCAGGGTTTTGTGTGGGTGCCAATCATGGCCACATGGGTTGTGACAAAGTAGATATCAGAGATCTTGGTTTGTTGATCTCATGGAATGAGGATGATTCTATTAATGTCTCGCGAATTGGTGCAAAGATGTCCGTAACTCATCTTCGAGAGGCTGCAAGACTTTAGGAAAACTCCTTTCTTTCTTTACTATTCGTTCTATTACTTTATTTAAATTGGTATATGACAATTTATCCGTATTTCTCTCATAGACGATGAGAACACGTGTAGGTGGGAACAGAGAGGAAGCTCCTAAGCCAACAACAACAGCTGTAGTCCACGATAAATGATGGGTAGAGGTTGCGAGGGGAGACCTACTGCTTCCAGAGGAGGGGCTTGCCCTCATGCTCTGGTTCTGCGTTGATTAGCATCTCTAGTACCACCGGCGATGCAAGAGAGGGTGGCTGTGGTGGTGGAGGTTCCTACTCAAGGAGAGGCTGCAGTGGCTCTAGGATCCTCCAAAGTCCTGGGTCAGATCCAAAACCTTCTATGTGGCCTCGTGGTTAATGGGGTAACGCCAGTGACTACCAAAGGGTAGCATTCGCTGATACAACATACTGATGTTGTGGCTTCGCGTATTAATGATATATTAGAGGCTGTCATGTTCCTGTGGCCAGTAGCTTGACCGGTAATGACCATAGAGTAGCATGAACCATTTTGGAGGTTTACTAAGATCAAGCCTCCACCTTCTATTGTACAGAGGTGGAGGATGCCTATGAGCTTATCATTGACTGTCACGAGAGGCGTCAAAAAATGTGAGCAGTGGAGAAGTACAGGGTACAATTTGTCACCTTCTAACAGATGATTAATGATAAGCTCTGGTGGAGGACTTTTATGGAGTGTAGATCACCGGGGTCACCACCATTTGCATAGACCCAATTCTACTCCACTTTTCGGGAGAAGTGCGTGCCACGTACTCTACGAGATCGAAGGTGGGACGAGTTCACCACCATTGAGCAGGAGACCTTTTAGTTGCAACATATGAGGCCCAATTCTGCTCACTATCTAGGTATGCTCTACCTTTATTTCCCATAGGGGAGGAGAGGAACAGACAGTTTGTTAAGGGCCTAAATATGGGTCTCCAACTTTCAGCCCTTCAAATGGTCTCTACAGGTAAGACCTTCTAGGAGGTGGTATAGTTTGTGAAAAATATGGGGGGGGGTCTATATAGGATGGGTACATGAAGAATGCTGAGAAGAAGGCTTAGAAGGTGGGGTATATACAGTGACTCTTTTGCTAGGTCTCCAATTCCCTAGGGCTCATGCAAGTGTTAGCTAGGAGCCTGCCAGGGACCACTTGGTGACCATCACGTATAGTTGAAGGTACTCAGACAGTTCGCTCAAACTTTAGGGCTTGCCCAATTACCTCTGTTTCGACTCAAAGACCGGTGATTGAGAAGGTGTGCCATGAGTGTGGCAAGTATGGCCATATCTGTAGATGGTGTCCTAGGTTAAGTCAAGGATGGAAGATTGTCCCACACCCAGATCCTCGAGCTCCGGCCCCTGCCAGAAGAGGAGAGAATACGTTCAGCAAGGATCGCCTGAAGCTAGGGAGGGGCAATCAGCCAGCGGTTGAGATAGCACCTAGTTGGTTAGAGGAGGCTGCCAGGCGGAAGGGATGGAAATCAGTCCAGTAGTGGGGTTGCACAGCCTAACAGGGCAAGTTTCAGGTAGGTAATTAGGTCCACTTCTATGCATATTAAAGTCGGCCCGAGGCAGAGGCTTCAGATGCCGTTATCATAGATATAATTTTTGTATGCGACAAAATCGCTACTATCACGACGCGAGAGTACACCCTAATCGTAGACACGCGACAAGGAGCCCCAAGTGACCCCAAGTCAACCCATGACATGAGCATATAACTAAACCATTAACAGAAGGCGGAAGAATTAGATTAATAGTCATGAACTAAATAAAACCGTGACATGAGATATATGAAACAACAGTACATGATCCAAGCGTAAATAGTTGAATACTACAATTAGGTCTAAAAGCCTCTAATCATAATAGACGGGTTGAAGGGACAAGACCCCAACAAACTCCAACATTGTGAAAACTAAAAGATGGACAAAAATCGTACATAAAGCCCCCGAACCATGATGACTCACCACTGATAATTGAGAGCAGAACTGAGAGCAAGCAAAGAGCGATGCTGAACCTGTGAACCGTATCCTGTATCATAAAACGACAGCATAGAAAATATGTACGTCAGTATTTGAAATGTATTGAGTATGCGAGGTATGCAAGACAATGCTTCAAACATAGAATTCATAGGAGTAGGGGCATCATGATCATAAAGACTGAAATCATAAATATATTGTAAGGCTCAAGATTTCAAAAATATTCATAAACCTGTCGTAGTCATAACAGTAGAGAAAAACGTTTCATAAAACATAACTTGAGCCAAAAGAACATAATCGTACATGCATTAAACAATGAGGAACAGTGGGAGATTTCTATAATCGACATACCCCATATGAGCACACATGGAGCCCGACCTATAAGCCTAGACGGGAGGCTGTTCATACCTTTCCAAGGATAGGAACCATGTAAGGCATGATATCACTCGTGAAGGCCCCGTAGGGCAAAGGGATGGTCACTGAGGAGGCTCCAAACATAACCTATGGTGGCACGTAGTTCTATGATTCGGGGCGTAACGTAGGCCTCGAACCTACTGGGTGTTATGCACTACTGCTAAAACATGCAACGTTCTTATAGAAATTCATACATGACATGCATGGCTAGTTAAATCGTGATAATCATAATATTCTTCAGAATTCATAATGCTAGCCATGGAATTGTGCCCGTTGAACGGCCAAAATCATAGTTCATAAATCATAAGTGACATGTGGGCATTGCCCATAATTTAGATCGTACTTGAAATGCTTAATTTATAGGAAACATGATCATAATAACATGAGTAATTGAAAACATGCTTAAAATTAAAAAATTCATATCATGCTTGAGAAATCACCATAACCATGAATTTCACCAAAAACCCCATTATTTGGGCACATGTGCTTTTAGGAATTAAATCATTAAATATTGAATAAAATAAGTGATAACAGCACAACAATTCGAGACCCGTGATTTTAGACATACTACAACATGCTTATATCGATTTTTGAGGAAATATACATTTGGGTTATGACCTATAGAGGTTTGAAAACGTTAAACATAGAATTAGAGAGAAATTGGGCATGGGTAGGGACTAAACCACCCATTCGAAACCCCATATACCTGGAACTTCATGAATCTTAACTCCCTTGAAAAGCCCTAGATGTAAACTTGGAGAATTGAAGAAGAACACTTGAATCCCTTCCCTCTTTCCTCTCTACTTTTACATGCATCAAATGAGGTTTATCAAGAATGATTTCCCCTTTAATGTCCCTGTCCCGACCTCAAAACGACGTAGTTTAGGTCTTAGGAGCGTAGGAAATTATGAGAAGGCCCTTACTAATTTGAAGGAAATAACTGTCAAGTGACCCTAATGGGTGACCGACGACTCATCAGGACGGGCAACGACTCGTTGGGTCGCCCTTCAAGTACACCAGATTCCAGGTCGACTAGGCTCGTAATGGGTGACTCAAAGAATCGTCACAAGTGCTCACGAGTCATGGTCACCTTCCGTTAGGTAGACTGCTTCATCCTTAATAAATTTCCACAGGCTTGCTCACGACCCACCTCATGAGTCATTGGGACTGGTCTCGACTCGTGAGGTCCCATCCATTAGATGCACTGGTCAAACCTCCCAGGTAACCCTCAATATCACCCCACGAGAGACCTGACGACTCGTGGTAGCTGACCATGAGTCATTCCCACTCCTGTGGTGACCTCAACTCCTCAGCTCAGTCCAACCTTCCCACAAGCCACTTGACGACTCGTGGGGTGTCCTCATGAGTCGTCTAATGACTCGTCCTGGACTATAGCAACATTTTAGATTTTTCCCGTTTGACTCCCGAGTCTGATTCTTAGGTTCCCAGGGTATAATAATATATCCCCCTTGGGAATATTTTTCCTCTAATGTGAGAAACATGCAGTAAACTCAGGAACAAACAATCACCATATGCAAATACTGATCATTTAACCCGAAAATTAATTGAACGACTACCCAAAATCTAACTACATAGCTGGACTAGATTCAGACATCACATACATATATCATATCATAAAACAAACTTGTACGCGTGAACGGAACTTGAAAAACTGAATAGAGGTTTAGGGAAAAAACTAATACCTCAAACTAAAACTGAGCCGGTAGGGAACAAATAGGGGTATTTAGTTATCATATCCACTTCGGCTTCCCACGTAGCTCCCTTAACATGTTGATTTCTCCATAACACCTTTACTGAAGCTACTTCCTTATTCCTCAGCCTCTGAACCTGATGATCCAATATTGCAATGGGAATTTCCTCATAACTGAGGCTATCCTTCACACAAACAGTTTCCACTGAAACCACTAAGGCTGGATCCCCCAAGAACTTTTTCAAGAGCGATACGTGAAATACGGGATGGATTGAAGCTAACTCTGAAGGTAACTCTAACTCATAAGCTACCTTACCCACTCGTCTCACAATTCGGTATGGACCAATATAGCGGCAGTTGAGTTTTCCTTTCTTTCTGAATCTCATTTGCTGCCATCATGGGAGATACCTTCAAGAACATCCAATCATCGATCTCGAACTCAAGCTCTCTTTTCCACATAAGACTTTCAGCGACTTTGAGCTGTTTTCAGCCTTTCTCTTATCAACTAAACTCACTCCATAGCCTCGTGGTCCGCATCTGGACCCACTAACGAAGTCTCACCGACCTCAAACCAGCCAATGGGCTGATCTTGGGCAGATTTATATGCCCAAGTGATACTCAAACGTATCATTTTCACCTTGTTTATCTAGCAATATGTATACATTTTCATGTAATTGGTAATAGAATGTGAATTTATACTAACCAACATGATTAGCATTGTTTTGTAGGTAAAATGTGACTTTGAGGAGCTAAAACGCATGTTGGAACAATATCGGAGTTGGACTTGGATTCGAGCACGAAAAGGCAGTGGACTGTACCAATTAAAGGGGCTCCACGATGGAGCCGTGTCACGCTACCATCGCGGAGGCATTCTGCCTGGAGGGTGAATAATTAGTCAAATTCCAGTGGAGCCTCGCGACAGCTCCGTGGCACGGAGGCAAGCCTCCGCGTTGCATGTCGTGCCACGTTGAAGCTTTGTTCCCGGACCCCAAATTTCCAGAGAGGTTCCGCGTCCACGCCGTGTCACGGAGGCAGTGCTCCACGATGCACTCCGTGACACGTTGCTTGTTATTTCGGGAAAAATTCCCACTAGTATAAAAAGAACACTTAGGCTTATTTTTAATTAATTTAGACTGGGTGGAGCAAGGACGTGGGTTACAGGCAGTTGAGGGACGAAAAAGCTCACGGTTTTTCTCTCTTTCATTCTTCTTTCAATCAATTGTTTGTATGATTAACACTTGTTTTAGGATGATTAATCCACAAATAAGTGGCTAATTCCCTTCCTTGCTGAGGTTATGAACATTTGTGATGAATTTTGATTATTGAATTATATGGTTTTTCATCTTCTTATTCCATGTTGTTCTATTAATTCTTGTTTCTACTGCATTGGTGTGTGGCCGACATTAATGTATATCTAAAAAGTCCGATTTCACTCGAGAGAGCACGAAATTGGAAAGTTGTGAATTAATAGGGTATTGTTCTTAACTTGATTTGGGAAAATTGGGTTTTGATGTGCTTTCCTGATAGAAATATACTTGAAAGCTGTATTAGTCAATTTAGGAACCGGAATTGTATTGCTAGGTCATGAATTGCATTTGATCACAGAAATGTAGACGGATGGTTTATGATTCTTAAGTGAGATTAAATACGAGAGTTTTAATCTCTTGGCTAATGTTCTTGGCTAGCAACTGGAAGAGAAGGATTAACCAATTTACGATTATAATCAAGTTCATTACATGTTCTTAACCTTGGCATGCTCATAACCATAGTTTAAATTCAAAGTAAATAATTGTCAGTACTTTTAGTACATACTTTATAAAACAATCTTTTCAATTGTTGGTTACGTTGTTGTCAGCATATATAGAAGTGAGATAGAATATAGTATACTTAAGCAATTTTTACTTGTGCAGAGTCTCCTTGGATTGATACATGGCTTACTTAAGCCACTTACTACTTGTTTGACCACGTGCACTTGCGTGTCGGTTTTATAAACTTAACCAAAGCACCGAGCAAGTTTTTGGCGTCGTTGCCGGGGAGACTAGGCAATTGGTGAAATTGTATTAAGTGTAAATTTACAGTATCTTTATTTTATTTTCTTAAGTGTTGACAACTTGGTCTTAGCCTGTATTTTGCAGACTTGATTTCTGTGAACACTGGCAAGAGACAAAGAGCTGGTGGAATCTTATATAGAGCCTGAACGCATATTTCATAGTAAACGCAGAGAAGCTCTACAAAAGAAGCTGCAGTTGCTCAGACAGACTATTATGGAGCAACAAAATCCACCGGTTGTGAGGGCAGTGTTAGTGCCCGAAGAAGCAGCAGCAAGGCCGGTTCGCGAGGTGGCAATCCCACATGCCAACAATGTAACATAAAGTATCCGCAAACCAGAGCCTGGAGGGAGATTTGAACTCAAGCAGAACATGGTGCAACTGTTGCACACAAGCGGGCAATTTACCGGTCTCCCTCATGAAGACCCACAACAACATCTCCAAAACTTTTTGGAGATAAGTGACACTTATATACCCGCTGGAGTGTCACCTGATTATGTTCGGCTCACATTATTTCTGTTCTCATTACTTGGTGAAGCCAAGAGGTGGTTAAAAGTTGAGCCACCAAATTCTATTTCAACGTGGGATGATCTTGCACGAAAGTTCTTGATAAGATTTTTTCCCTCTGGTAAAACAGCCAGACTTAGAAGTCAAATTTTAAGTTTCAAACAGAGGGAGGGAGAAAATTTGTATCAAGCCTGGGAAAGATTTAAATCCATGTTGCGGGACTGTCCTTATCATCATCAGTCCAATGAGGTGTTGGTGCACACTTTTATTGAGGGTTTGGAACCCCATACTAAAATTTTGCTAGATTCAGCAGCTAGAGGGCAAGCGCTGGAAAATACTTATTAGGAGCTGTACACTTTGCTAAACCGGATATCACAGGGCAATCTAGAATGGAATGTTGATTCATCACGAGGTGGAGCAAGGAAAGCAGCAGGAGTGCTTGAAGTGGATGGATTTACAGCTATCGCTGCACAGATAGCTGCCTTGCAGAATCAATTGAACAACCACTTCAGCAACATGAATTTTAACCAGCCTTCAGCTTCAGTCAATGCGGTCCAGCAAATGTGGTGTGAAGTGTGTGGTAGCAGTGAGCACTCAGCTGAGTGCTGTGGAGCAAACCCAGATTCGGTTAACTTTGTGGGCAATGCACAAAGAAATCAGCAGCAGTTTGGTAGCGGCTACAACTCAAATTGGAGGAACCATCTAAATTTTTCATGGGGTAGCAACAACCAACAAGGCCAAAGTTCGGGTCAGGGTATGCAAAGGAATCAAGGAGGGCAACAGAACTACCAATCTCAATTCAGAAATCATAATGCCCCTCCTCCACCACCATCACCTAGCATTGAGGAAATGTTCAAGACCATGATCGCTAATCAAGCGCAATTGCAGGCTGACTATGTTAAATTGGCAGCCGAAGTGAAAAATAACCAATTAGCGACCAAGGCTTTTGAGTATCAATTTGGGCAATTTGCTAGTGCCCAAAACACAAGTCCCAGAGGAGGACTGCCTAGAGACATGGATCCTAATCCGAAGCAGGTCAATGCAGTGACCACAAGGAGTGGTTTGCAGCTGAAGGAGGTGGAACCAGAGAGACCACCTCAAAAGTCAGGAGTAGCAGAAGTTGAGGGGGAACAAAGTTCGGATAGGGGGAAGACCAAAGAAGCTGAATCAGAAAGACCTCCACCCCCGTTCCCTCAACGACTAAAGAAACACAAGGAGGAGGCGTGTTTCAAGAAATTCATGGAGGTGCTTAAACAGGTACATGTTAATTTACCTCTTGTTGATGTCTTGCAGGGAGTGCCTAAATATGCCAAATATATTAAAGACATCGTGGCCAACAAAAGTCGTTTGACCGAGTATGCCACGGTGGCTTTGACGGAGGAACGCACTTCCCGGATCCAAAATAGACTGCCCACGAAGCTAAAAGACCCTGGAAGTTTTACTATCCAGATTACTATTGGGCAGAGTATCCGAGCTCATGGATTGTGTGACTTGGGAGCGAGCATAAATCTGATGCTATCCTCGGTATTCAGAAAGTTGGGTCTAGGGAGTCCTAGACCTACAACCGTAATCTTGCAGTTGGCAGACCGATCCTTAGCTAGGCCGGATGGCATTGTTGAGGATGTTCTAGTTCAAGTGGGCTCCCTAATTTTCCCGTTACATTTTATTGTTTTGGATTTTGAACCAGACTCGGAAGTCCCATTTATTTTGGGACGACCCTTCTTGGCAACCGGAAAAGCATTAATCGACGTAGCTGCGAGTCAACTTACAATGCGAGCACATGACAAGGTAGAGGTGTTCGATGTGTACAAAGAACCCAAGCTCCCGATGGTGAATGAAGAACTCTTGGTGATCAATGTAATTGATCATGGGAATGCTAAACAAATGGATGATTCCCGAGAGTTGATGGGAAGACCACGGGATAAGGGTGAGCACTACTGGGGGAGGACAACGATTGTGAGAAATCATCCATCACCCTAGCGGAAAATTGAGCATAAAGGACGTCGAGCCGCGACGGTAAACCAGGCGCTGCACGGGAGGCAACCCGTGAAAAAAATTTTCTTTTCATTTTATAAAGTGTAAATAGATTTTATTTTATTTTCCTTTTTCTTGATTTAGTACAAAATTTTTGTTTTAGTTAGTATTATTGTATTTTAGTTTTTGAAATCTATTAATCTAACCAATTTTGTTTAGTGAAATGATTTTCCGGTGAAACGGAGAAAAATGTGCACGGAATTGTGAAGGAAAAGGCAAGGTATGAAAAAATAAAATAATGTTGATGACAGTGAGCTGGGGCGATAGCTCCGTGTCACGGAGGAGGACCTCCGCGTTACCCTCTGTGACACGTTGAAGTGTAAACTGGAATTTTCAAAAATTCCAGTAAGCTGTCGCGATGGCTCCGTGTCACGGAGGCAGTGCACCGCGATGCACTCCGTGACACGTTGCCATATAATTTGTGACGGGTCACACCGGGTTGCCGGGTGACCCGCGTGTTTTCTCCATTTTAAACCCCCGATTTCTCCCCTTTTCCCCTCATTTTTTACACTTCTCCACGGCAAAACACCCAAAATTCCCTTGCCCATCAATGTGCCACGGTATAAAGCAAAGAAATATCAAGTTTTCTTCGGTTATTCAACTACGAGGTATGTTTTCCGATTCTCTCTCAAGTTTTTGTCGATTTTATTCGAATTTAAGCATGGGAGGTGAACTAAATCACCCCAAGTCGAAATTTGCATGAATTTGAGTTATTCCTTGATTGATAAATGTTCGAATTGTTGTAATGATTGTTTGAACTTGTCGATTGCGTGAATTATTCGAATTTGATTACGAAATTCAATTCTAGGGCTTGGTTGTTGGAATCGAAATTGGTAATTTGTTAAATTTGTGAAATATATGCCGGGTTGTATGTATTGAATGAGATAAGTCGTTGTAGAATATGGTTTGAATGTTAATAGACGACGAATTCTCGGGTTTTTGGGAAAATGCTGAAAATTATTCAAATTGGGTTGATTATATAGGTTCGTGTGTATATAGAATTTTTGTTGTAGTTATTGTTTGTTGTTTGTCTTTGCTAAGTGCGATGGTTGAATTTCTAGCGATGGTAGTGATTGGGATTAGCTGTATGAAGTCTGAGTAGTACGCTAAGGTTATACCGTCGAATTTTTCTTTGCGAACGCACTAAGCATGAATTGTATAGTTGTTAGTTTTTGGTGTAAATAAAGTTATTCTAGCCGTAGTATCGTAACCGTAGCTAAGGACTAAGTGTGGGGTAAACTTAGTTAACCCGACCTTAGCCGAAGTTAATATTCATTTAGCTTGACATTATGCTTGTTTATTTGTGTTGACAGGTAAAATGGCAAGTAGGCAGGATAAGGGTAAAGGTGCATCAACTTCAGGCACAGCAGTCCCAGCTGCACCAGCAGTTCCATGCGGCCAGCGCCGCCAATACGGAACGAGGTGGGTAACCGATGAGGGGAAGAAGTGGTACACCAAACACAAGGAGAATAAATACTTCCCCGAGGAGCATATTGCACGGGAACCACTAGCACAGGAGTTCCCCCGCATAGTGAAAAGGATCGAGGCAGCTGGGCTCAGCTTCATATTTCTGGAGCCCAAGGAATGCAACCTACATCTAGCCCGGGAGTTCTATGCAAATTGGAACCCGGCAATCAGAAGCCACACAATCAAGATCAGAGGGCAGATAGTCACTCTGGAACCCCAGCAGCTAAATGCCATCATCGGAGCGCGGGACACAGACGCCCACGTTCTCCGCCAGCTGAACATCACCCCACCATATACCGATATCAGATGCACATTGTGTGGGGCTCGATCCACAGCCAGATGGAGCAGACATAACGAGAGGGGTTACCACCAGACTCTGCCGTATTCTCAAATGAACAGGGAGGCCAGAATATGGCTGAAGATAGTCTGCTCGTGCCTAATCCCGGGGGTGCACATGACTGATGTGACCTGGGACCGGGTTTGCCTGGTGTATGCCCTGATGAAAGGGCTAGAGATTAATGTTGGGGCAGTGATCATATCCGCCATGAAGAGAGCCCGACTACACCAAGGCCACAGGTATGGATTTGGGGGACTAATCACCACCTTTCTCCAAGGCCTCGACGTTGAGGAAGAGGCTTTGGATTATATCCCGCAGTTGGAGCGGAGGGCCCTTGACGTGACTAAAACTAAGGCCCCCGACACCACACACGGGCCAGTGCTGACGCTTGGCGAGCGACATGCTCGTGATGACCATTACATGGCACGGATGTTTGGAATGCAAATGCTCCAGCTTCGGATCGGTGGGAGACCAGCCACGGAGGAGGAGTTATGGCAGCTCGAGCTGGATTACCTGTTTGGCAAAAACGCCAGGGCTCTATGCCGAGTGGGGCCAGCCTTTGTAGAGCCCACTGACGATGATGTTCCCACGGACGAGGAGACACGTCGGGAGGACTCCGATGTGGAGTCCGAGGACGACGATGGAGGTGACTCAGACATGGGCGATGAGGCAGCAGCACCTGATGAAGAAGTTGAATATTTTGACTAATCAGGGAGTTCCACCACCCAATTTTGTGATTTTTCATTTTCGTGAACACTGGGGATAGTGTTCGATTTAAGTGTGGGGTGGGGAGTAGTTAGGTGATGGGGCTGGGCTGGTTTGCTTATATGCTTTCCTCTATTTTGTATGTATGTTTCCCTGTGTTTGTGAATTGCAAACTTGTCTGTATCTGTACATATTTGTGGTATTGATGTGTGTTGTGGAATGTTGGTGTTGCCAGCTAAGTCTGTAAAAATTGTGTAAATATTTTCTTAATTTAAAATTTTTTTTCTCTATCGAAATGATCGATATTTTTAAAATTTTGCGAAAATATTTTGTACATATTAAAAATATCTTGTAAATATTTTTCCATCGAAATGATCGATGTTTTGCAAAATTTTTCAATTTTTATTTTAGGGTTTCTCGGAGTTTGTTTTCGGTTCTTTTACCGAGAATAGTCCCATTGAACCGACGTAATAGTTAGTGACCGTTCCCTATGATGGATGGATGATGACCGTCTTAAGGGAAATGTAGTTGGTAGGAGTAGTTATTTTAATTTATTTTCAGTTTTTCTTTGGTGGATTGCATCACGGAACCTGTAGTTACTATATGGTTGTGAAATGTTGGTTGCGTGTTGTACTTGATATTCAAAATGCAAAGGTTATTCGTATGAAAGCATGCAGTTTTGTAAAGATGTTGAGATACCTAGGCTGTAGAGTTCGATTCGGTGTGATTGAGGCTTAATTTTTGAATTCATGTAATTAGCTAATTAAAGAGTCTGTGAATGCATCTTGAGTCGAGCATGTGCATGAAGTGTGAAGTGAGGTATTGTTATTCCATGCTATTGTGAAGTGTCTAGAACTTGCCTGGTGTGTGTAAAAAACGAAATGAAGGAGGTGTAGTGTTGGAAAGGATGTAGGCATTTCTTTGTTTTAACCGAGAGTTTCTATTTTTTATCTTGTCATACTCCCCTTTTGATGTGATTGTATACCCTAGTCAGCCCGTTGAGCCTTTAGCCTATTATTTCTTTCTTTTGTCCAAAAATGTATAAACTGAGCTTAATTCCTTCTTTTCAGTAGCCGTAAAGTCGATACAAAACTCTTAAGCGCTTACGAAGAACAAAAATTTTCCCAAAAGTGTCAAAGAGTGAGAAGGGTGAAAAGAAAAAGAAAAGCAAAGTGAGGAAAGAAAAGAAAAAGGTTGAGGGTGCACTTGTTATAATTAGATGATAATGAAGGTGCATGAAAAACCTTTGTTTTTGTGTCAAGTGTGCTTGATGAAATGGGCCAGACGAAAGTAAATCATCATGAATGGGATGATGGAAAAAAGAAAAGAGAGAAACAATGTCCATACGTTGATGGGAATGTGTGGAAAAGGCGCTTAATGACGCTAGTGGCTATTATTGGCTAATCCAATATGTACTAGTTCCATAGCTTCCATTACAACCCATTAAAGTCCTACATGATCTTACATTGCATTTCTTTATATTAGTGGAGTAATACACTAAGGGAAAGCTTATGGGTCATGACATGATGCATGTGAATTCTTTTGGGAGAGAGAGTGAAATTAATTTCTACATGCCCCTACTTGAATGTTTGTGTGTCACATGAGCATAAAGGGGAAGATTCTCTTGAGTTGTGAGGGCACATGCTTGATTAAAGATTGATTTTCGTGTCGGATATCTTGATTAGCTGATTTGCATGAGTTTGCCGATATCGAGAGTCAATTCTTAAAGTCTAGGAAGTCTTGATGTATTAAAGGTCATTGCATTGTTAAGACCATGCATGTTTTCTTGATGATTTGTAATATTGAATGATCGGTATGACCGTAGCTCAAATTGTCGCACCATAGTGGCAAAGGTTGGGATGTAATTTGAATGAATTATGTGTTTGTTGTTCGAGGAAGAACAAGGATTTAAGTGTGGGGTAAGTGATCTTGGGCAGATTTATATGCCCAAGTGATACTCAAACGTATCATTTTTGCCTTGTTTATCTAGCAATATGTATACATTTTCATGTAATTGGTAATAGAATGTGAATTTGTACTAACCAACATGATTAGCATTGTTTTGTAGGTAAAATGTGACTTTGAGGAGCTAAAACGCATGTTGGAACAATATCGGAGTTGGACTTGGATTCGAGCACGAAAAGGCAGTGGTCTGCACCAACTAAAGGGGCTCCGCGATGGAGTCGTGTCACGCTACCATCGCGGAGGCATTCTGCCTGGAGGGTGAATAATAAGTCAAATTGCAGTAGAGCCTCGCGACAGCTCCGTGGCACGGAGGCAAGCCTCCGCGTTGCATGTCGTGCCACGTTGAAGCTTTATTCCCGGACCCCAAATTTCCAGAGAGGGTCCGCGTCCACGCCGTGTCACGGAGGCAGTGCGGGAAAAATTCCCACTAGTATAAATAGAACACTTAGGCTTATTTTTAATTAATTCAGACTGGGTGGATCAAGGACGTGGGTTATAGGCAGTTGAGGGACGAAAAAGCTCACGGTTTTTCTCTCTTTCTTTCTTCTTTCAATCAATTGTTTGTATGATTAACACTTGTTTTAGGATGATTAATCCACAAATAAGTGGCTAATTCCCTTCCTTGCTGAGGTTATGAACATTTGTGATGAATTTTGATTATTGAATTATATGGTTTTTCATCTTCTTATTCCATGTTGTTCTATTAATTCTTGTTTCTACTGCATTGGTGTGTGGCCGACATTAATGTATATCTAAAAAGTCCGATTTCACTCGAGAGAGCACGAAATTGGAAAGTTGTGAATTAATAGGGTATTGTTCTTAACTTGATTTGGGAAAATTGGGTTTTGATGTGCTTTCCTGATAGAAATATACTTGAAAGCCGTGTTAGTCAATTTAGGAACCGGAATTGTATTGCTAGGTCATGAATTGCATTTGATCACAGAAATGTAGACGGATGGTTTATGATTCTTAAGTGAGATTAAATACGAGAGTTTTAATCTCTTGGCTAATGTTCTTGGCTAGCAACTGGAAGAGAAGGATTAACCAATTTATGGTTATAATCAAGTTCATTATATGTTCTTAACCTTGGCATGCTCATAACCATAGTTTAAATTCAAAGTAAATAATTGTCAGTACTTTTAGTACATACTTTATAAAACAAACTTTTCAATTGTTGGTTACGTTGTTGTCAGCATATAGAGAAGTGAGATAGAATATAGTATACTTAAGCAATTTTTACTTATCCAGAGTCTCCTTGGATTGATAATTGGCTTACTTAAGCCACTTACTACTTGTTTGACCACGTGCACTTGCGTGTCGGTTTTATAACCCCAACCAAAGCACCGAGCATGGGCGATCTAAACTTTCGCCCATAAGGAGCCTCAAACTGTGTCATTTGGATGTTAGAGTTGTTCTTGTAGGCAAACTCAATAAGAGGTAAATGCTCATCCCAACTACCCTTGGAATAAATAACACAAGCTCTCAACATGTCCTCAAGAGTTTGGATAGTCCGCTTCGCCTGTTTATCTGATTACGAATGAAATGTCATGCTAAGCTTGACCTGGGTACCAAGTCCCTTTTGAAAAGATTTTCAAAACTAAGTGGTGAACTGAGTACCTCTATATGAAATGATGGACAAGGGAACCCCATGCAATCTAACCAACTCTTGGATGTATAATTGGGCATAATCTTCTGCTGAATCGGTTGTTTTGATTGGTAGAAAATGAGCAGCATTGATCAACCTGTCCACCACAACCCAAATGGAATCATACTGTGTATGAGTGTGGGGCATTCTGGTTATGAAGTCCATGTTGATTTCTTCCCATTTCCAAGTGAAAATGCAGATATCTTGAAGAACACGTCCTGATCCCTGATGCTCCACTTTCACTTGTTGGCAATTCGAAAACTTGGCTACAAATTCTTCAATATCCTTCTTCATGTCGTTCCACCAGCAGATTTCCCACAAGGCATGATACATCTTGGTGGAACCTGGATGGATAGAATATTGGGATCGGTGAGCCTCATGCAACATTTGGCTCCTCAAATCACCCACGTTCGGAACACATAAGCAACCCTGGTACCGAAGTACACCATCTCCCCCTTTGGAGAAGACTTCTACCTTCTGATTTTGAACAACTTCCTTCAACTTTAACAATGTTGGATCTTCATCTTTCTTAGCCTTCACCTCCTTTACCAAGGACGACTCTAACCCGTTCTGAACAACTACACCCCCATCGATAGAGCCAACTAATCTAACTCCCAACTGTGCAAGTCGATGCACCACTTTCACCAGTTCCTTCTTGTCTTCATTCACGTGTGACACACTCTCCATAGAGAGTCTACTAAGGGCATCTGCTACCACATTGGCCTTACCCGGGTGGTAAGGGACACTCTTGTCATAGTCCTTAAGTAGCTCCAACTACCTCCATTGCCGAAGATTAAGATCTTTCTATGTGAACACATATTGTAAGCTCTTATGGCCAGTGAATACATCTACATGAACCCCATACAAGTAGTGTCTCCATATCATCAAAGCAAATACTACGACCAACTCAAGATCATGGATTGGGTAATTCTTCTCATGAATCTTTAGCTGTCTGGAAGCATATGCTATGACTTTCTCATGCTGCATCAATACACTCCCCAGTCCGACTCTCGAAGAATCACAATATACACCAAAGCCATAAGTTCCCTCCGGTAAAGTCAACACCAGCGCTGAAGTGATTCGGGCCTTCAATTCGTGTAAGCTCTTCTCACAAGCCTCCGACCATTGGAACTTCACCTTTTTATGGGTTAATCTAGTCAATGGGGCTGCAATGGATGAGAAAACTTCTACGAACCTCCGATAGTAACCCGCTAAGCCCAAAAAGCTCCTTATCTCCGAAGGGTTTATCGGTTTGGGCCAGTTCTTCACTGCCTCTATTTTTTGGGAGTCCACCCTTATACCTTGTCTTTACAATACATATCCCTTGAAGGAAACTGAATTAAGCTAGAACTCACATTTGCTGAACTTGGCATATATCTAGTTATCTTTGAGGGTCTGGAGTGCTACCCTCAGGTGTGCGGCATGCTCGTCCTCCCTCCTAGAGTATATTAATATGTCATCAATGAACACTATCATGAACATATCCAGATATTCCTCGAATACCCTATTCATTAGATCCATAAAAGCTGCAAGGGCATTGGTTAGTCCAAAAGTCATAAGAGCAAATTCATAATAGTCATACCGAGTCCTAAAAGCAGTCTTCGGGATATCGCTCTCCCAAACCCTAAGCTGGTGATACCCGAACCTGAGATCTATCTTGGAGAAATATTTGGCACCCTAAAGTCGATCGAACAAGTCATCAATCCTGGGTAAAGGGTATCTATTCTTGACGGTGACCTTGTACAACTACCTATAGTCAATACACATCTTAAGGGAACCATCTTCTTTGAGACGAACAACACTAGGGCACCCAATGGAGACTTACTCGGTCTGATGAAACCCTTATCCAGCAAATCCTTCAACTACTCCTTTAACTCTTTTAGCTTGGCTGGGGCCATTTTATAGGGAAGAATCGATATGGGCTGCGTGTCGGGTAAAAGATCAATCTCAAAATCAATCTCCCTCTCGGGAGGAACACCTTGTAGGTCATCTGGGAATACCTCGAGATACTCACATACCACGGGGACTGATTGAATGGTCGGGGTCTCGGACGTGGCATCCTTAACCCTAACCTAATGGTAAATACAACCCTTAGCAATAATTTTCTAGGCCTTGAGATAGGAGATAAAGCAGCCCACAGGTACTGTTGAACTACCCCTCCATTCTAAAACTAGTTTACCTGGAAATCGGAACTCCGCCGCTCGGGTTCTACAGTTAATAGAAGCATAACATGAAAATAACAAATCCATGCCCAAAATAATGTCAAAATAAGTCATAGCCAATTCTACTAAGTCTGCAGAGGTAACCTTATTGAATACTGTAATGGGACAACCTCTATATACCCACCTCGCTACGATTGAATCCCCTACCAGAGTAGACACAGAAAATAGTTCTAACAAAATTTTAGGACTGACTCCAAGGTTACTAGCAATGTAAGGTGACATAAAATACAGCGAAGCTCCCGGATCTAACAAAGCATAAGCATCAATATGAAAGACTCACAACATACCGCAACCACATCGGGAGAAGTCTCCTGCACCTGTCCAGAGCCAGGTGCATAAAACCAGTTCTGGCGCTAGTTGCCAGCTGGACCAATCGAAGTACCCTACTGAGTAGGACGTGCTATTGGAGTTGTTGAACTAGCTGCTGGAGTGCGGGCTCCACCACCCCCCAACCTAGCTGTGGGGCAATTCATGAGCTTGTTTCTGGGTTTGCCACACCCAAAACAAGCATCTGAGCCCACAAAACACCTCCGTGGGTTGTTCGATCCACAACTAGCACAAGATGGGAAGGTGTGCTCTGTGCACATGCTACTCTGACCCCTCGAACCTGAGGCCCTGCTCCTCTGATCGTCTCGAGGCTTGGATGGAGTACTGGCTAAAGATGGTGCTGGTGTAATTGACCTATGCTAGGACTGCTGGTGAGGCCCATCTCCTGGCCTCAGTTGGGACAACCTGTAGCTATAAGTTTTGGCCCTCTTGGCCTCTCTCTACCTCATATGAACTGCCTCCATCTATTGAGCATAAAGGACTATCCGTGGGTAGTCCATATCCTAATGAAGCATGGTTGTTCTACAGTCCTTGTACAAATACTCGGCTACTCCCTACACAAATCTGCTCACCCGCGCCCTATGGTCCATCACTAACTCCGGGGCATACTTTGAAAGGTGAGTGAACTAAAGTGAATATTCTAACGATGTCATATTTCCCTGTTTGAGGTTAACAAACTAAGCTGCTTTAAATTCCCTCATCTCTCGAGGGAAGAACCAGTCGAGAAAGGCCATGTGGAACTCATCCCAGCTGATAGGACCCGCTCCTGGTGCCCTACTATCCTTTTATTGCTTGTACCAAATATAAGCGAACTCCTTTAGCTAATAAGAGGCCAAATCAGCACACTGCTCATTTGTCACCCCCATAACTTGAGTGACCTGCAAGATTCCTTCGATGAACTCATGTGGATCCTCGTCCACCTTTGATCCTGTGAACTTGGGAGTGTTCATCCTCACAAAGTCTCTAATCTGAGCTGTCGCTGCGTTGCCATTATGTGGGACATGCGCAACAGCTTGCTGGTTGACCTGAGCGGTCAAGGCCTGCGCCAACATTGGAATAGCCACCCAAAACTCAATGTGGTCAGTTGGCTCTAATGCCTGGGGCTCCTGAACAGGTGGGGCTTGCTGATGCCCACGATAATTGCCACCTTTGTGGCCTTCACCATTTCCATTCCTCCTTCCATTTATTCTTCTAGGAGCCATAATTTTCTGCAATCGCGAAAAGCACGAATTAGAAGGACGAAGAGACTTTTCTCGAAGGATGAGGACTCACCAACAAGATGTCTGGACCGAACTTGTATAACTGGCTAGCGGAGAGGCTGAGCCTGAACGTCTAATCCTGAATCATGAAATGATACAACATAGAATATGTGGCTAGTACTTTGAATATACTCAGTATGCAAGGTAAGTAAAAAAGGCTATGTATAAACTGAAAACATGCATAACATAAATCATATGCATATAAGATTATGAGAATAAGGACTGCATGCTGATATCTGAAATCATGAACAAACATAACTGAACTTCATAATTGAAACGAATGACCCAAAGCTGAAACTGATGATCATAAGTAAAATTACTCAATTGAACATTGGGTCAAACCTATTGAAAACATAATATCATAGTTGATGAACTTGCATAATTGAAATCATGAGGAACAATGGGAGAATCGTCATGTAACCGACATAATCAAGATAGAGCTTACGTGATCCCAACTATTACGCTCAACTGGGCAGAGCCGTCCAAAGCCTTTCAGGGCTAATGGTGCTACCATGATATCGATATCAAGATCAAGGCCCCTTGAGGGCAGTGTACGCTCACAAAGGAGGTCCCAGTGAATTTGAGTAAACCTACGTTAGCATGTAGCTCTGAGGCCCGAGGTTTACCTAAACCCCTAGCCTACTCGGTACTAGACACTACTCCTAAACACGTGGATATGCTCTCCATCATTTTTCAGTGAAGCTGAACCATCATTTTTTAGTGGAGCTAATCATGAAATTACAGACATAGTCTGAAATTTGAATGTGCGAAGCCTTGGCTCAAAACATACCACAAGCTAAAAGTGGGAGTCTAGACTCCAAAACCATGTGGTAAACTAACATCTTAAACTTGAACTAAATCATCAAAACATATGTAGATCATGTGGCTTGCCCAAACTTTAAAATGCTTGAGATAGAACTGATAGTCAAAAATCATGGATTCATACATGGACAATTCATAAACATTATTTCAAGCTAAACATCTCATCATGCTTGAAAATATGGATCACCATCTTACTTTTTTATGAAACTTGCATAATTGGGCATATTAATATATAGAAATCATTAATTGTCATTAAAAATATGTATAAAATATGCCCATGAATCTAAAAGTATCATTTAAAATATGAAGGGAATTGACTCATAAATAAATTATAAAGAATTTCATGAAATTTGGTTAAAACCCCATAAGATCATAAACTTGACTTTAAGACTTGAATTCATGAACTTGAGGAGAAATTGAGGCATGAGAGTGAATAGAATCTCCTATTTATAGCCCTGCATACCTGAGTAATTTGATTCTACACTCTTCCTTGAAAGCCCAAGAGAATTGGGGAAGAACTTGAAAAATTCTAGGCTTGATCTCCTTAGGAATTCTCTAATCTTGCATGCATACGGAGAGAATAGGTTAGAATAGGCGAAACCCTATTAAAATCCTACTACCTGAGCTTCAAATGACATAGTTTAGGTCTTAGGAGATTAGGAATTACAAAAATACCCTTAATGAAATTGCAGAAAAACAAAACTACCAGCTGCTATGACCCATACAAAGAGTCGTACAATCGACCTAAAACTCATGGTATCCTTTCATACTAACCAAGTCCCAAAACATCACTCCTCCTAAAAATTCCACAAATCCTACTATGATCTGTAATTGCTTCCTATGAGTCATATCCCCACTCATACAATGAACACCTGGAGAGTCCCCAATTCTTGTTACGATCCATACCATGAGTCGTACCCACACACGCTTGTACTGGGGACTCGTGGTTTCGGAGGCCAACAATTGAACCTTACTATGGGTCATCCTACGAGTCGTGAAATCCTCATACGACTCGTACCATCGATCGTACTAAGACAAAATTGCAGGTTTTTCCTGCTGAACACTTTCAACATTCCAAACTTAGTCCTAGGAACTATTTGGGTATTATAGTATCTCCCTCTCAGGAACATTCTTCCTCGAATGTGGATAAACATACTGAATAATTGGGGAAAAGATCTTTCATCCCAAATACTAGACACCTAAAACTAATCACCGACAGTGTGACTGACTCCAGACTGAAACACATGATTAAACTAAATTCATGAATCACACGTACATGCACTGACATACAGGAAACTAAGAGACATGAACTAGACATTAAACTAAATAGCATAATAAGGAGGAACTGGTACCTTAAGCTATAACCTATCCGTAAGGGAAAAGATGCGGGTATTTTGCCATCATATATACTTCATCTTCCTACGTAGCTTCCTCAATCAGCTGATTTCTCCATAGAACCTTCATTGAAGCTACATCTTTGTTCCTCAACTTTTGAACTTGACGATGAAGAATTTCAACCAAAACCTCTTCATAGCTACTATGTTGTCCATTGGAACAACAAAAGTCGGGTCATTGATGCACTTCTTCAGGAGCGATACATTGAAAATTGGATGTACAGAAGTCAACTCTAAGGGAAACTCCAACTAATACACCACCTTGCCAACACATCTAACCATCCTGTACAGGTCAACATATTGGGACTAAGCTTTCCTTTCTTTCTGAATCTCATCACCCCCTTCATGGGAGATACTTTCAGGAACACCCAATCCATAACTTCAAATTTAAATTCTCTCCTCCTCACACAACAAAGAACTTTTGATGACTTTGATATGTTTTTAGCCATTCCCTTATAAGCTGAACCTTCTCCACAACTTCATGTGCTGAATTTGGCCTTATCAATATAGCCTCACCTACTTCAAACCAACCAATAGGCAATCTACACCTTCGCCCATAAAAAGCCTCAAATGGAGCTATCTGAATGCTGGAGTGGTAGTTGTTGTTATATGTGAACTCGATAAGAGGTAAGTGATCATCCCAACTACTTTTGATGGCAATCACATATGCTCTCAACATATCCTTAAGAGTCTGAATGGTTCGCTCGGCCTGACCATCCATCTGGGGGCAAAAAGCTATGCTAAGCTTGACCTCATTACCAAGTCACTTTCGAAATGACCTCTAGAACCAGGAGGAAAACTGATTACCTCTATCTAATATGATGGATAAGCGCACTCCATGCAACTGAACTAACTCCTGAATGTATAGTTTAGCATAGTCCTCAACTGAATGGGTAGTTTTGACCAGTAGAAAATGAGCTGCTTTAGTTCACCTATCTACAACCACCCAAGTCATCGACCTCTAGACCACACAAATGACCCTAATATTGAAGTACACCATCTCCACATTAGGAGGAGAGCTCTACCTTTTTATTTTGAACCTCTTCCATCATCTTTACCAAAATAGGATCCTCATCTTTCCGAGCCTTGACCTTAGTCACCAAAGAAGATTTTGAACAACTCTGCACAATTACATCACTATCCGTCGAATCAACAAGGTGAACTCTTAGTCGTGCAAGCCAATGCACATCTTTCACCAAGTCTTTCCTTTCCTCTTGTACATGAGACACACTCTCCATGGATATCCTGCTAAGAGCATCCGCCACCACATCGGCCTTGTCCGAATGATAAATGACACTCATGGCATAATCCTTGAGAAGCTCTAACCACCTTCTTTGTCGCAAATTCAGGTCCTTCTAGGTAAATATATACTGAACACTCTTGTAGTCCGCTAACACATACACATGCACTCCATAGAAATAGTTCGTCCAAATCTTCAAGGCAAACACCACTGCGGACAATTCTAGGTCATGCATTGTATAATTCTTCTCGTGAGTCTTGAGCTGTCTAGAGGCATACACAACGACCTTTCCATGCTACATAGATACAACACCAAGACCAACCCTAGAGGCATCAGAATACACCATAAATCCATCATTACCTTTTGGTAGGGTCAATACTGGGGATGACGTGAGTCGAGTCTTTAACTCTTGAAAACTATTCTCACAGGCACCCGACCACTGAAATTTGACTTTCTTCTGGGTCAACTTAGTCAATGGTGCCGCAATGGATGAAAATCCCTAAAAAACCTTCTGTAGTAGCTAGCTAAACCCATGAAACTCTTAATATTCGAAGGATTAATTGGTCAAGGCCAATTCTTTACAACTTCTATCTTTTGGATGTCCACTCACACACCCTCGCTTGACACCACATGGCCCAAAAGTGCTACTAAGTTCTGCCAAAACTCACACTTGATGATTTTAGCAAATAGTTCGTGATCCTTAAGAGTCTGTAGTACAATCCTCAAATGAGGGGCATGCTCCTCCTCGCTCCGAGAGTATATTAGAATGTCATCTATGAACACAATCATGAACATATCCCAATAAGGCTTGAAAAACCTGTTCATCAAGTCCATCAAAGCTACAGGAGCAATCTTTTGACCAAAAGACATAACTACAAACTCCTAGTGATCATACCGAGTCCTTAAGGCTATCTTTGGGATATCACTCTCTCTAACTCTGAGTTGGTGGTAATAGGACCTGAGATCTATCTTTGAGAAGCACTTAGCACCTTGAAGTTGGTCAAACAAATCAACAATTCTATGGAGAGGATGCTTTTTCTTGATTGTGACCTTGTTCAATTGCCGATAGTCAATGAATATACAAAGAGAACCATCCTACTTCCTAACAAAGGGAACTGGTGCACCCTATGGGTATTTGTTAGGTCTGCTAAAACCCTTACCTAAGAGATACTTCAACTGCTCTTTCAACTCCTTTAGCTCTATTTGATCCATTCTATAATAGGGAATAAAAAAATATAGGTTGCGTATCAAGAAGAAGGTCAATACCACAGTTGATCTCCCACTCGGGAGGGACTTCGGGTAAATCATCTGGGAATACCTCGAGAAACTCACACACTATAGGAACTAACTGGAGAGTTGGGGTCAAACATAGAATCCTTAACCCAAGCAAGATTGTAGACACAACCCTTAGAAAACATCTTTCTATCCTAAAGGTAGGAAATAAAGCAACCTACAAGCACATGTGAACTACCCTTCCACTCAAGGACTACACGAGTTCTACAATTAACAGAGACATAACATGTATGTAAATAATCTTAGAGTGTGTGCATGAATTACGGTTAAATTGGATTTGGTGTTGCTAGATTAATCATAGAGTTACTCATTTGATATAAATCTGTTGTTTTCTCCTAATTTATAATTAAATTACTCATACTTGCAAATATGGGTGATGTTCACTTATTATATTTTTTTCTTGAAAAAGGGAAATTGAGTATGGGTGAGAAAGATATGGTGGGTAATTGAATGTTGATTATGTGGGGTTAGGCTAGAGATAGCTAAAACCCATAATCATTCAACCATGAGAGATTTGAGGCTAGAAATAGCTCAAATATAATCCATGTCATAATGGATATATTATTTGGGACCTTGAGGTTTTAGAAAACCTAAGGAAAAAGGCATCCTAGTGGTTGAAAAACATTGGGTGCCACCTCATCCATGGTTATTTATATTTATGAGTTATAATTTTATTGCCTAGTCAATTCCACACCAATTGACACCCCATTCAAAAGCATACCCATAGCTCTTGCTCACTTTTGTTAATTCAAGTTCGTTATCTTATTTATTGATCAATAGTTGCTTTTACATTTTAATTGCTATCTTTTGACTGCCAAAATTTTTATATCATGACTTGATAGAAAACTTTGGTGCCATCTAAGTACTATTCCCTATGGGATTCGACTTCGACACTCACTAGGTATATTTGTTTTGTCAACAACTGTTTACACGCTTCCTTTACAAGAAGTGAAATTGGACATTATCAACTGCCAGGGACAAATTTTTCTAATATCTATGATGAAATTGAAGAACTTAATGTTATGTCAGCAAGTAGACAAGACTATCAAGACTTAGGTAGAGGATTCACAATAGCCAAGGTGCTTGGAAAGCTCAAAGTAGATGATGTGGCGGCAATTAGAGCAAATATAAGTCAGTTGGTGAATGTGTTTAGCAAGCTTGTAACCATAACAGAAGGATGTCAGGTTCAGTAGGCCTATCAGGTGCAGACTCCACCACCATCATGTAAGGTGTGTGAAGAAGGCCATGCTTACTTAGGTTGTCCACTTAACCCCGAATCTATATTTTTTGTGGGACACAAGGTCATGGTGGAGGTTTTGCAGGCAACAACTATAATCAAGGGTATAGGAATGCAACCAATCACTCATGGAGAGGGAACAAAAATTTCCAAATGCCATAAAACACCTATCAGAGACATCAGCGTCATCAGTTGAGCAGTTCACTCGAAGAAACTATGAAGCAATGGATGGTGCAGCAGACCCAAATGGTGAATGAGATGCAGAAGTCCATCCATGAGCTAGAGAGATAGATGGGGCAACTGGCCCTGCAGTAGACCAATAGACCACAAGGGGCATTTCTGAGTAATACCGAGAAGAACACCAAAGAAAATATGAGCACCATCTTTTTGCACAATGGTAAAGAGCTGGGTAAGGTGATCCCCAGAGAAAATAAAACAAAAGAGGAGAAGGTTATGATATCCAAACCATATGTTGGTGAGTCAAGCAATTCAAAATCGAATTTGGTAGAAACTAGGCTTCCCCTCTATTTCCTAAAAGATTTAAGAAGAGAAAGGAGGACTCAGCTTGCTAGAAATTTCTTGATGTATTGAAGCAGGTATATGTTAACTTACCATAGGTGGTACTTTTCTAGAAAGTTCTAAACTATGTCAAGTATCTGAAGAACATTGTGGCCAATAAGAGGAGACTAATGGAGTTTTAAATTGTGGCTCCCACGGAAGAGCGCAATTCTCGGGTTTAAAATAAAATTCCTAAAAAGCTAAAGGACCCCAACCCTCTCAGTGGTGATTGTAAATAAGGAACTAGGTGCTGCATTTTGTGACTTAGGTGCAAGCATTAATCTAATGCCTGCATCCTTGTTTAGAACCTTGGGTATAGGTGAACCACATCCGAGCATGGTAACACTGCAGCTTTCCCACAAGTTGTTGCTTATCCTGATGGAATCATAGAGGATGTTCCTTTCATTTTATATTTGGAATTCATAATCCTAGATTATGAAGTAGATGAAGCAGTTTACCTCATTTTGGGGACAGGATTCTTGCTACCGCAAACACGATAAAAAAGGTTAGGTAGGTTAAGATATCGATGACTGAGGATAGTCAGGCAGCAGTCTTCGTAACGAAGCCAGTAGTAGAGCTTGGAGGATGTGGGCCGGTAATTGAGCAACATGTGCTGCATGAGAATTTAGCAAGTGCAATAGAGGATCCTATTCATCTAACTCGGTTCAAGGAGTGAGAGTGGCTTTCTTCATGCCATGATTTTAGGCCTTAATTCCATAGAAAGTGCTATGGGTAATGCATTGTTAGGCTTAATTCCATATAAATAAAAATCGATAACATTATAAATAATTTAAATCATAAAAGCTTGTCAAAAACCCATAGAATATGATAAGATTCTAAAATCACAATGCCCATTAACAATCATTGAATTTTTATATAAATCTACTTCAAAACCCAATTAATTTTTGATAGGATTTTCATGAAATCATAGAGAATGGGCATGGGTGTGGAAGAAAGCACCCATTGATAGCCTTACATACCTAAAAACAATTGATTCTTAATCTCCCGTGAATGCCCAAGAAGGAATTGGAAAAATTTGAAGAGGAAACCCTTGAATCATCCTTCTACACCTCTCTATACACTTGCATGCATGAATGAGGACTTAGAATAAATTATACCTCTAAAAACCCACCTTTCTCAAGATAACATGACGTAATTTAGGGTCTCATAGCATGAAAAATTTGAAAATGTGCTTAATGAATCTTCCCTGAAAACTGTCCAGATCGGTCCAACAGGTCGTACCAATGAGTCATTGGAAGAAACGATGACCCGTTGTATGGCCCGTCGGCACTACTGAGGTTAGCCTCCGGAATCAAACCACGGATGGACAGGACAACTCATCCTTTGAACCAAAGGGTCATCAAGTTGATCGTTGTTTGCCCCTTCACAAAACTGGACCTCCTAACCACGAGCCTCACAATGACTCATGGTTTCTTCCGACGAGTCGTGGCTTGATCCGTCACATGCACTAGAAATTTTTGCAACCAAATGACGATCGGGTCCTACAATTTACTGAAGCATAACATGAAAACAACTAATCCATGCCAAGAATGATGTCAAAGTCAGTCATAGCTAACTCTACCAAGTCTACGGAGTTGACCTTATGCAATACCGTAATGGGGTAACCTCTATACACCCGCCTAGCTACAACTGAATCACCGACTAGAGTAGAGACTGAAAATGGTCCCAACAGAATTTCAACGTTAACTCCAAAGCTACTAGCAAAATAAGGGGTCACAAAAGACAAAGTAGCTCCCGGATCTAGCAAGGAATAAGCATCAATATGGAAGACTCACAACATACCAGTGGCCACATTTGGTGAAGCCTCCTGCTCCTGGCAGGGTACTAAAGCATAAAATCTATTTTGGCGCTTACCGCCTTATGAACTAGTCGAGGCACCATGCTGAGGGGGACGTGCTGCTGGAGCGGCAGAACTGGCTGTTGTCGCATGGCTTCCACCGACCCCTAATTTGGCTGAGGGGCAATCCTTAAGCCTATATCTAAGTTTTCCACACTCGAAGCAAGCATCCAAGCAAACTAAGCACCTCCCAGGGTGATTCTTGCCGCACCTCGCACAAATTTGGAAAGAGCGCTTCACCTGCATGCTACCCTGGCCTCTCGACTCCGAAGCTCTGCTCCTTCGATCTCCTCTAAATCTATATGGCGTGTTGGCCGATGATAGAGCTGGAGCGATAAACTGGTGGTGGAACTGCTAACATTGTCCACCTCTTAACCTGACCCGAGAAGTCCCATAACTGTCGGTCCTGGCCCTCTTGGCCTCCCTATGCTTTCAATATACCGACTCCATTTGCTGATCATGCAACACAATACGGGGAAATTGCATATCCCGATGCATTCTGCCACCAACTCTAGAGCATACTTGGATAATCGGGTGAACTCAAATGTATACTCCTAAACAGACAAGTCACCCTGTTTCAAATTAACAAACTCGGCCGCCTTGAGCTCCCTCATCTCCCGATGGAAGAACCAATCCAAAAATGCCGTGTGGAACTCTTCCCAACTTATTGAGCCTTCACCCACTTCCCTCACATCTCTCCACTGCTTGAACCATATGTGAGCCACCCCCTTTAGTTGATAGGAGGTCAATTCAACACACTCCGTATTGTTCACCCCCATAACTTGGGTGATCTTCAAAATCTCCTCAATGAAATTGTGTGGATCCTCGCCCACCTTCGAACCCGTGAACTCAAGAGAGTTCATCCTCAAGAAACCTCTCACCCTAGCTGCCGCCAGATTCCCATTTTAAGGGAAATGCGCCACTTTTTGATTATGAACCTGGGCAGCCATAGCCTATTCCAGCATTTGAATTTTTGCCCTAAACTCAACGTGGGCAGCTGGATCTGTTGCGTGCTCCTCGTGAATGGGTGGGGTGGGCTGATGCCCATCACCATTAGCACCCTCATGATCACTGCAGCTACCATTTCTTCTGGCATTCACCCGGCATGGAGGCATGATTCTGCAAACGTGTGTAGCACCAATTAGAAGGGTAAGGACTTTCATCGCACGACATGGATCACAAAGAAGGAAATATTTCCTATATGTTTTGTAGCCTCTTCATCCTAAGTGTGGCGCGCTACACACCCATGAATAAGACTCTACTTAACACGGCTCTCAGACACACTCTAGGACACTACAAAACTATGGCTCTGATACCAAGCTTTTTCATGACCCGAACGTACACCCGGATCGTAAACACAGGACAAGGAGCCCCGAGAGACCCCAAGTCAACCTATGACATGACCATACATCTAATTCATTCACATAAGCGGAAGACTTAACATAAGGAAATGAAATCATGACATCACAACGGAGAAAAGATAATACATCATACATATATGACGATTGAATACAACTTATAGTCTGAAAAGCCTCTTGTCATGAAAGACCGATTGATGGAAAAACACCCCCTACTAACCCTACAATACTGAAACTTAAAGAGAATAATAGAGTATAAACATATGGCCTTCAGAATATGAGGACTCACCAAATGAGCGGATAGCAAACTCTGAAGAGCTACTGAGGAGGGTAAGCTTGAGAGCCAGGTCCTGTATCATGAAATGATACCGCATAGAAAGTATGAGATCAGTACGTGGAATGGATCGAGTATGCAAGGTAAGTGAAAAGAACATACTAAATATATAAAACTCATAAATTATTAAAAGAGTAGGACATCATGCTCATATCGTAAACATTGTAACATAACATAAGGCTCAAGGTTTTCAAATATTCGTAATACAAAGGTAATGATAATCATAGGAGAAAAGATTTACTTATCATAGATTGAACCAAAAATACATAATCATAAACATGCATAAATCATGAGGAATAGTGGGAGATTCTCTTAACCGATATACCCCATATGAGCACACATGAAGTCTGACTTGTAAACCTAGTCGGGAGGTTGTCCGTACCTTGCCAAGGGTAGAACCATGAAGGGCGTGATATCACCATGAAAAAGGGGCCTATTGGGCTGGGGACAGTCACAAAGTAGGTCCCAATATACCTACGGTGGCACATAGTTTATGAGATCTGGGGCTTAACATGAGCCCCGAACCTACTCGGTGTTCGATACTACTCCCAAAACATATATAGTGCTCATAGTATAACATGAATGAATTCATTGGCTGGTTAAACCATGATAACCATAAACATACTTGTACATATGTGAACTAGCCATGAAACAAGGCCCGTGAGTTGGCTAAAACATAATTCATAAATCATAAGGTTCATACATACTTGTAGATCATGCATATGGCTTGAAATTCATGAAATCATGATGGGTAATTGATTAAATCCACAATTTAAATCATAATTCATGCTGGGCTTGTAAATATCATTAATGAAAAAGTAGATCATAAATCGATTCACCATGAATCATGCATAATTAGGCTTAATTCCATAAAAATCAAAATCGATAACATTATAAATAATTTAAATAATAAATGATTGTCAAAACCAATAGAATATGATAAGATTCTAAAATTACAAAGCCCATTAACAATCATTGATTTTTTATATAAACGTACTTCAAAACCAAATAAACTTTTAATAGAATTTTCATGAAATCGTAGAGAATGGGCATGGGTATGGAAGAAAACACCAATTGATTGCCTTACATACGTGAAAACAACTGATTCTTAATTTCCCTTGAATGCCCAAGAAGGAATTGGTAGAATTTGAAGAGGAAAGCCTTGAATCACCCATGAACACCTCTATATACTCTTGCATGCATGAATAAGGACTTAGAATAAATTATCCCTCTAAAAACCCACGTTTCCTAGGCTAAAACGATATAGTTTAGGGTCTCATAGATTGAAAAAGTTGAAAATTCCCTTAATAAATCTTTCCTGAAAACTATCCAAATCGGTCCAACGGGTCATAAGAATTAGTCGTTGGAAGAAACGACGACCCGTTGTATGGCCCGTTGTGACCACTGCTGAGGCTAGCCTCCGGAACCAAACCACATATGGACTGGCCAACTCGTTGTTTGAACCAACGGGTCATCAAGTCGATCATTGTTTTCCCCTTCACAAATCTGTACCTCCTGACCACGAGCCTCACCACGACTCGTGGTTGCTTCCAATGAGTCGTGGTCTCGATTCGTCACATGCAATGGAAATTCTTGAAACCAAACAACGACCGGCGACCACGGGTCGTCACTACTCACCACAAGTTGTTGGTGGTATCCTCAACTGCTAAGCCCCGCCTCTCCTACGACTGATAATAATGACTCATTCTTCTGAGAAATGAGTCGTTGGGTCGGCCATTGCTCCACTTCCACCAGAACTTCCCACACCACGACTTCATACAATGACCCGTGGTTTCATACCATGAGTCGTCACGCCACCTGTTCTGTGATATTTTTTCCAATTTCAGCAATTTTCAACTTTTAACTCCCGAGTCTACTCCGAGGCACTTTCAGGGTATTACAAAAAGGCTAGTAGTGATGTAGTGAAAAAAAGGTGAAAAAAGGAAAAGCGTAAGTAAAATAAGGGTGAACAATGAGGAAAAAGTGGTGGACTAGAAAGATGAAAAATATCTTAAAAGTTCTTGGAATTGGTAGTCACTATCAAAGAAAAATCATTCCTAACCATCCCTTAGCCGACATTACAACAAAGAAATGTCCTTATGATCTTGATCTCTTGTAGTTTAAGTGTACATAAAGGGCAAGCTTATGGTAGGTTGCATATGTATGATACATCTTTTTTGTATGTGAGTGTGCCTTACTTATATCGTTCCATACTTTGCTTTGATAACTTGAGAGAGGAACATCACTAAATGTGAGGGGCATAATGTTCTAAGTATGTGTACTATATGTTGCATGTTTTTATTTAATCATATTGGCCCTGTTTAGAAATAGTGAGTCGGTTATAGAAGTTGTGGAGTCTTGAATGTGAAAACTCTATATGTGTTTAATATGAACTGCTTGAGTGGATGAACCACTTCATCGTTTGTTCTCTGTTAGTTGTTTGAGTGTGAAATTATGGAGGTGGTAAGTGATGAGAAAATATGAGTTTGTGCAGAGAGCTGAGGATTGTTTAAGGACGAACAATGGTTTAAGTGTGGGTTGGTGATGTTGGGCATATTGTTATGCCTATTTGCCATGTTTTTACCCATATTTTTCCTTTTTCAGAGTTCATAATCCTTATAAAATGTATGAATTCAAATTTTCTTGTGTCGTGTGAGCTAATGAATGTTTCTAGATGTTTTGAGTAGGAAACGAAGGAAAAAGGACCCAAAAATGACTCAAGGTGTGAATAAGAAGAGTTTGCAAAAGTCGGCCTGAGGCTATGGCTGGTGTGGAACACCCAACACTTATATTTTAGATAAAATACACCAAAATTGGTGCTATGCATTGTGTGGGGTTCCAGGTACCTTAGCTTCAGAGATGAGAATTTTACTAACACCTTAGCAAGATGGATGGTGTGGAGCCCAGAAGCATTCCAGACTTAGGAAATTTTCCTAACATTCTAGTGCTATGGTGATAGTGGGGCGCCAAAAAGGTCTTGACGCTCAATAATTTGACTAGCACTCTGGTGCTATGGTGATAGTGGTGTGCCAAAGGTGTTCAGAAGTGTAGAAATTTGGCTAACTCATTAGTTCTATGATGAGAGTGGGTGGCCCCAGGCCAATCTTCAGAGTAAATTTGACTAACTCTGTGCTGCTATACATGGGGCGGCGCGCCAGATCCTCGTGGACTAGATTTTGCTAATTTTAATCTCAATTACTTGAGGGAAAAGCATCATTTTAAGGCTTACCTATATATATAACATCTAGGGCATTTCTAGCATATCGATTATCATATCGTTCATCATTTTGAAGCTTGTAATGTAGCTTTTTGTATGAGAGATAAGTTCTACATAGGTTTCTTATTTTCTTTCTTGTTTTACTATAGATGATGATGTTATCTTTGTTTTTGTGATTGTCTATGAGTGGCTAAATCCCCATTCTAGGGTTTTGGCCATAGTTGATTGTTGAAGTTAGATAGACTGATTAATACTAGTTTGATTCTTCATTGAAGGTTGTTTATATTTACTTGTTTTAATTACTTATTCAGTAGCTTGATCAACTTGTTAGTAAATCTGTTGGATTTTGGTTGAACATGCGAAAGGGAATCGAAAGGGTTAAAAGTAAATATAAAATAGAAATTCAAATATCCTTTGGCCTATTAGTTGAAGGTTTAAATTTGATAAGGATAGCAATATAACCTTTGACCTTATTTAGTTGGAATATAAGTAGGCATAATCGTCGTTTCATGTTTCTCCTGCGATCATAGGGATATAGGCGTTAGGTTAATGAGATAGTTCTTGGATACTCGGGAGAGTGGTAAGAAATGGGATAGTAACATGAAACTAGCAACCTTAGGAGGAATCAATATAGTGTAATCATGTCTTCGGAACTCAACCTGATATGAAAGTGCCAATTCCTTAGATTTTCATCATCATTTGAAGTACAAACAAATTTTCAACAATCTTAGTTCTTAAAAAATTTTATATTTTAAGTTCATAGTTTAATTCTTCAAACAAATTCTCTATTTTATCTTTTTTTTTGAATAGAGAAATAAAGTAATAACCTTAAAATGATTGATCTGACAAGTCTCTAAGGGATCGATAATCGGGACTTCCAGTCCTATATTACCTGATGACCACGTGTGCTTGCATGCACTTAGGAGACATCAATTCCTTATAGTTATAATGTGATGATTGTTTATGGACAATTATGAATAGCTTGGATGAACATAATGAATGGAATGATGAAATGACTTAAGAGAATGGTGGGTGTGCAGCTAAGTCAAGCTACTACCAAGGTAGTACCACTACAACAGAACAAATTCTGCTATGGCGTGATCCTGGAAGCGGTCGAGTGACCACAACAACGAGGCCCAATCTAGTGAGCAGGCCTGCTGGCACCCTGATGTTGGGCAAATTCTTATGCCCATTTTCCGTATTTTTACCCATATTTTATCTTATTTTGAGATCATAATCCTTATGAATTGCATGATTTTAGGTTTTTGTGTGTCTTACGAGCTAACAAGTGTTTTTAGATGTTTTGAGAAGGAAACCAAGGAAAAAGGACCTCAAAATGATCCAAGGTGTGAAGGAAGAAGAATTTCTAGCTAGCTGGCGTGGTATGCTAGAACCCCATATTCTAAGAAGATTATGGTCAAGGTGGTGCGTTGGGTGGTGTAGTGCTCCAAAGCTTGAACTTTAGAGGAATTTTTGCTTAACACCTTGGCGAGGTGAGTGGAGTGGCGCGCCAGAAGCATTTCGGACTTAGGAAATTTCTCCAACACTTTGGTGTTTTGTATGGAGTGGCGCGCCAAGCTTAGAACATCAGAGAATTTGACTAACACCTTGGTGCATTGGATGGTGCGGCGCCCAGGTGCTATCCGTGACAAATTTTCATGTTTAAAAGCTGCACTTTTCAAGGGAAAAAATTCATTAGCTTCGAGGCTTATAAATATAATATCTAGGGCGTTTTGTTAGCTATTATTAATCATATTGATCACTTTGTATGTAGTTCTTCAAGGAAGAGACAAGTTCATTTTGTAGGTTTCTTCTATAACTTATGTTTTTTATTTGAATGATGAATGCTTTAGTTTTCTGCTTGAACATTAGTGGCTAAACTTTTTTGGGGGGTTTTGGCCATAGCAGATGGTTGATTTTTGAAAGTTTTTTTATGCTAGTTCTTCATTCTTCGTTTGAATGTTTTTTATACTTACTTATTTTCATTGCTTATTCATTAGATTGATCACCTGTATAATCTATTGGCTTTTGATTGAACTCAGGAGAGAGAACCAAAAGGGTTAAAAGTAAGTCTAGAATAGGTTTCAATGACTCTTGGTCAATGGGTTCAAGATAGATTTCATTGTTAAGGACAGAACATACCCCTCAACCCCATTCAGTTCAATACATGTAGCCACAACCATAGTCTCATGCTTCTCCTGCGACAATAGGGATATAGGTGTTAGGGTTCATGGGATAGTTCTTGGATGTTCGGGAGAATGGAAAGAAATGGGATTATAACTTGCAATTAGAAACCTTAGGAAGAGTTAGTCTAGCATATTAAAGTCTTAAAACTTATGTTGAAGCAGAAATGCCAATACCCTATATTCTGTCGTCATTTGAATTACAACATTTATGAAAAAACGTCCAAATCATTAGTTAATTTACTTTTCAAGTTTAGTAGTATAATCTCCAATCCATTCCCTATTTTTATTTGTGTTTTTAGAATAGTGAAATGAAGTGCTAACCTGAAGCAATTATTCTGACATTTCTCTAAGGGATCGATAATCGGGACTTCACTGTCTTATATTACTTGATGACCATGTGGGCTTACATATGCTTGGGTGACATCAAGTTGTTGGCACCTTTTCGGGCACTTGAATATTGAGTAGGTAGGATTTTTATTCCACTATTCTACATTATACATTTGTTTGTTAGTTGTTGAAGTTTGTAGGTGTTGTGTTCAGTGTATGCCATCTAGGAGAAGTCAGGGACCAACTTTGGCTCATTTTGATCCTAAGATTGAGAGGACTTTTTGTAGGTTGGCTATGTCACACAACCATGAGCAAGCACATGGAAATAACTAGGACAGGATTCCAGTGTTTAACATTGGTCGCGCAAACTTGGACAATGCGTCTAAAGTGATCATCAAGCCAGCAATCACTAGAAAATTCAAGTTGAAGTAGGGGATCATGCGGTTGGTTTAGACTACATGTCATTATTAGGACAAGCCTCACGAGGGTCCCACAGACATATGATGGCTTTCGTAGAGTTTAACACGATCTTTCACCATCAAAACATGTCAGATGAGTATGTTAAGCTCACGTTTTTCCCTTTCTTGTTGATTCGTGATGCTATGAAGTGGCTTCTGAATGAGCTAGCATGTTCCCTCCCTACTAGGGAGACTCTTTCCTATTAAGTCATCAACAAATTCTTCTCTTAAAGGGGAGCAACGGAGTTGATGAAAGATCGCAGGTTTTGTGTAGAAAGACGGTGACACCTTAGCTCAGGCAACGAAACACTACAAGGGCTATTTAAGAGATTGCTCGGACCATATGAAGCCAAAGGAGATCACTGGAACTTCATAGAAGGGTGGAAGCCCGGGTCAAAAATGTTGCTAGACGCTATAGCACAGACACAAATTTTGTCCGGGAGCTATGACGAGATAGAAGCTCTACTGATTCTTATGTTTGTTGGGAGTCAGGATTATTAGGATTCAGAGAGAGGTTTAACATCAACCAAAGTGCCAAGGAAGCTTAAAGTAGATGTGTATTAACAATCCGAGTAGATATCAGCTAGTTGGTGAATGTGATCAGCAAGTTAGTTACAGCACTAGCTATTAGTCAAGTGAACCAGGTTCACCAAGTTCAAAATCCACCAACATCATGTGAGGTGTGTGGAGAAGGCCATGCTTATTCAGGTTGCCATCTAAACCCAGAGTCCATTTATTTTATAGGTTAACAAGGTTGTGGTGGAGGTTTTACAGAAAATGGTTACAACTAGGAGTACAGGAACGTAGCTAATCCCTCATGGGGAGGGAACAGAATTTCCAAGGACCCTACAACAACTACCAAAGACTGCAGGGCCAATAGCAGGGCAGTTCTTTAGAGGATATCGTGAAATTGTGGATGGTTCAGTAGACTCAAGTGATTAATAAGATGCAGAAGTCCATCCATGAGTTGGAAAGGCATATGGGGAAACTTGCCCTTCAGCAGACTAACAGACCCGAAGTGGTACTTCCAAGCAACACTGAAAAGAACCCCAAGGAGAATGTGAGCGCAATCTCTTTGTGCAGTGGAAAAGATCTAGGTTAAGTGATAACTAGGAATGAAAAAGTAGATGAAGAGCAAGCTGTGAGGTCCAAGAATGAGGTTGGTAAGTCAAGAACTTCAAAGTCAAAAGTTGTAGAAGCCAGACCACCTCCTCCATTCCCACAAATATTGAAGAAGCAGATAGAGGACATAACTTGTAATAAATTTCTTGATATTTTGAAAGTTACATGTGAATCTACCAATGGTGGAGCATTTTCAGAAGGTTTTGAAATATGCCAAGTATCTTAAGGATATTATAGAAAACAAAAGAAGGCTCATGGAGTTTGAGACTATTGCTCTTATGGAAGAGTGTAGTTACAGGGTGTAAAATAAGATTCAAAAGAAGCTGAAAGATCCTGGGAGCTTCCCATTTTCTTGTGGTCATCAGGAGTAGAGAAGCTGGACCAACACTATGTTACTTAGGTGCAAGCATTAATCTGATGCCTGCATCCTTCCTCGGAACTTTGGGATTAAGTGAACCACACCCCACTACAGTGACATTGCAGTTAGCCTATAGGTCCCTTGCTTATCTTGATGGTGTGATCAAAGATGTATTAATTAAAGTGGGACTATTCATCTTGCAGGTGCACTTCATAATCCTGGATTATGAATCTGATGAAGCATGTCCCAATATTTTGGGGAGAGGACTCTTAGCAATCGCAGAAGCAATGGTCAAGGTGAAGTTGGGCGAGATGTCTATGACTGTGGATGGACAAGAGGTAGTCCTTGATGTGTTCAGGGAGGCGACTGTACCACCCCATTGTGAGGACTTTATAATAAGACCAATGGTGGAGCCTGGAGGGTTTAAGCAGGCGGTTGAATAGAATGTGTTTCATGGAAACTCAGCAAGTCAAGATATGAACCATCTCACTTGAGTGAATAAATGAGAATTCTTGCATCGTGCCATGAAATTATATCAGGTGTTCCATGGGAGGGAACTCGTAATGTCAGGACATGACTATAACTAAGGTGCTTGATAGAAGGCAACTCATCTTTCTAACAATTTTTGTTTTTGTAGAGACGAACAGACATTTGATGTGAAAGAGCAGGGAATAGAAGCTAAAAAAATTCTAAGTCTGAGGTAAAATACCGGGTGTAGGGCACCAGGTGTTAAACTTCAGAAGGAAAAAAACTCAGGTTGGTGCATTGGGGGTGCGCCATGCCAAGCTGAACTCATGAAGAAATGTTTTTTCTATGTGTCTGGTGAGGTGGATGGCGCGCTGTGCCAGGTATGTGTTGGACAAAATATTTTGGGTCCATGGGTAAATATTTTACCAAAAGTCCTTAAAATTAAAAAAAAACCATTCCATACCCCTTTATTTTAAATTTCCATTCATCTTCTCTCTCTAATATGTGAAAACTAAAAAAGAAATAAAATTTTCTCTCCTCCCTCACCTAAGCTATAACTCCTTCCCCTTCATTGTTGTCTTCTCCAAGGAGCTTGGTGTACCTAAACACTTCTAGTTAAGTAAGAAATTTTCATCTCTCTTTGTTATTTAATGTTAAAAGCGTGCTCCTACACTTTTTTCCCAAGTTGAAAGACCCAAAAATCATCATTGTTTGTGAGAATTTTGAATTTTACAATGTGGGTTTCTATATATTTAATATCTTAATCTCATACATATTAATGTTATATTCTTGTTTGGGTTGCTTGTTGTTGGTTGAATTTAGTGATTCTAAGTTGTGGGACTATAGGGGTTGATGATTTCAATTCATGAAATTAGTGGGTTGAAGCATTAATTGTAGAGAGAGAAAGTGCTTAGTTCTTGAAATTCTTGAATGTGAAAATTCTTGGGTTATTGAAAAATTCATGTAATTCATCATGGAGTGTAGTAAATATCATGTCGATTTTTGATAAATTCATTGTGGCTACTTACTTATGTGGGTTGTTTGAATTGTGACCAAGAAATGGAAAAGTGAAAGGAGTGATCAAAGTGAGGCATACTTGAAAAGAAAAAAAATATAGGAGAGATGTGAGAAAATTCATGAAAATGTGTGTAGTGTAAAGATAGTAAATAGTTTGGGTTGATGAGATTTGATATGACAATGGGGAAGTCTGAGTACCCTATTTGACAAATTCTCACAATTATTCTAGTAAATTAAGTGTTGGGTCATCTTGCACCTCTTACATCTAATTAACAAGCCTTGTTATTCATGAACTAATTTTTGCAAATTTCTTGTTTTTTTTGTTTGGGAGGTACTATGGCATCATGAGCTGATAAAGGAAAAGAAATGGTAGTCGCTGACAAAGGTGTCAAGTGGCTCAGGAAGGGAACAAAGGGGTAAAAGTCATCGGCCACAAAAGCACCCCCTGCTAGGAGGTTCACATCCAAAGTCATAGAGGAGTGTGGTCTTAAAATGATTTAATGCACAAAAGGAAGCCAAGTATGATGTGAAAAACTAGATTGATAAAGGATGCCTTGCACTTGAGTACCCTACCTTCTACGACACTGTCCGCGAGTTGGGGTTGGGATATGTGTTACCGTAACATGAAGAGTACAATCTCATTTTTGTGAGAGAATTCCATACAAACGGGGATACTTCCTTTCAAAAGAGAACCAAAGTCATGATACGGGGTCAAGTGGTTTGCTTCAGTGCTAGGTCATTCAATGCTTTTCTTTACATGCCTGTGGTGGACCCGTCGATGTATGCCGTATTTCTAGAGAAGCCCTTGTATTATGACATTCGCCATACTCTAGGTGGAAAGCACCCAGTTGCCCGTTGGGCAAGGGACCATAATGGCACCCCTTCTGCACTCTCATTCTCCTACTAGACTAAGGAGGCAAGAGTCTAGGTCAAGCTTGTTTCTGTCGTACTCTTTCTTGGGACACTCACCACAGATATCACTATAGAGAGAATTTTGTTGGTGTTAATGTTGATGAAAGGGCTACAAATCAACTTTGTTACAGTGCTCAGAGATAACATAGGGAGGTCCTATGACAACTACCAATGGAAGTATTGCTATGGCAGCCTTCTTAACCAGATTTTAGAGAGGCTGGCATTGAGGAAGAAGAGGTTGATCTTCATCTACCCCTAGCAAGGAACTTTATGGGAAAAATGATTGATATCACAAAAGTCAAGGAGGTGGAAAACTCTTTAATTCCACTTCTCACTACCAACGATCATCGAGCTCGGGATTAAAACTGACAAGGCTGTATGTTCGACATGCTAAAGTTATAGTTGAAGATTGGAGGAAGACCTCCCACTAATGAGGAGATGTTCACATTGGAGGAGAGGTAACCACTCACTAGGAATGCGATGCGGATGTGCAGTGTGGGACCAGCTTTTGAGAGCCTCTAAATGACGATGAGGCCATACTGTTGACCAGTGGTGTTACTGATATCGACGATGAGGAGGAGGATGATGCTAAATTTGTGCACTTGAGACAATGCACTATATAAGCGTGGGTTTGAGGAAATAGATTTGTTGTTCATTCCTTCTTTGCTAAATTTGTAATGGGTTGTAGCATTAGTTGTTATTCTCTATGTTGGTAGCTGATTTGTGATTGATATAAACCATGGTCTGTAATAGCTAGTAATGATGATGACTTGAACACTGATGATGCCTTGTTACTTGTTATATCATAATCTCAACTTCGTTTTATTTGGTAATCGAGAGTCATTTTTTTTCTGCTGTCATCATAGAGGTAGTTACTCTTTCCGATGATGGATGGATGACGACCGTCTTAAAGAAAAATAAGTCATAATCTTTTTCATTTTTTAGGATAGAGTCATAACTACTACTTGTGTGCTCTTTGATATTCCAGTTGGACGCTAAGCTAGAGACAATGAAGTGGTCATCTTGAAAGCATAAGAAGTACAACTCCATGAGAGACACATAGGTTCTTTAATTGGACTCAAAGAAAAATAATCTCGGGGCTTAATAATTATAGTTTCATTCAATTTGATTGTGTGGATGTTGATACCGTCCAAAATACACTCCTCTTTACGAGAGAGTGTAATCGGTTGTTGCTCATAATAAATATTCCCGACAGATGTCGTGTCAAATCCTATAGAGACTAGTGAATGATTTGCACACACATTGTTTAGGAAATTTCAATTAATTCCCACTAAATCAAAGGAAATAAAACAGTAAATTTTGGGGGGAAAAGATGAAGTCAATAACATTGCGGATTCTAACTCAGCTAGTCAAAATAGCAAAATAACCAAAATTAAGAGACAACAATGAGTTAAGACTAGAGTTGTGGTGTAAATGTGGTGTTAATCACATGAGGATATGCTAGATCATCAAATTGTTGCGAATAAGTGCAAATAACTTTGGACAAGATGGTACCCAATATTTTTCAACCTCATAGGCACCTTTTTCTCAACTCCTTTCAAACCTCAAGACAAAATTCAATTAGTCCAATGAAGTTTGGGTTAGTAGCTGAGCTATTTCTAGCCATCAACCACTAATTAGGATTACGAATATGAGTTTTGGCTATTTCTATCCCAATATCCACACAATCATATCCATTCACACAATCAAATTCTCATCAAACACTTAATTCTTCTTTTTCAAGCTAAATTCAAGTAAGAAAACCAAACCCATATTTGCCACTATGGGAAATCAATTATAATTTGAAGAGAATCCAATAGATTTACACAAATTTAGCAATATTAAGAAGAATCTAGCAATACCCAATCTCTATAAATACCCATCATCACACACCACTTGCTAATGATTTAGCTTATCACAATTAAGAAACTAAAGAGAATATTCATTAATAAACTCAGTAATTTCATTACTAAAAGCAAGAAAAATCAAACTCAAAATATGTCTGCAACAATGGTTATACCTTGCTAAGGAAGTAGATGAAAATAGGAGAGAGCAATGTTCAAATTTCTTATCCAATGAGGTTTTTCTCTCTTTCAAAAGAAAAAGGAATGTTCAAAAGGTAAAACATATGTACATAGTACTTTCTTCTATACTATATACAAAAATAGGGAAACCGATCTCCTTTTTTTTCAGTGCTAGACGTAATTCCCCCTGTTCAGGCACTTTTTCACTTGCGATAGAATCGGTCATTCACCGGTTGCAATACGCGAACCTCCATTCATTTTCTTTTGTAATCCAGTGAATCTCCAGGAACCTCCAGTGATGCCTGACGCCGTTGGCCGACTTTCATCCGCGATCCGCCGATTAATTTCTTCCTCGATCCGGCAAGATCTAGCACTTGTCAGCAATTGAACAGGTGAGCTGCCGATTGATGTCTGGAGGCTGCCGGTCATAATTTCTCCTCAAACCAGTGGTTTCCTGCATTTGACCGGCATTTTGCTAGTGTCCTTCGGTGGAGCGCTAGTTTTCACCTAATTTCTTTCTTCTTACTCCAATTCTTGCTCTTTGATCTTGGGCAGATTTATATGCCCAAGTAATGCTCAAACGTATCATTTTCGCCTTGTTTATTGTGTAATGTGTATACATTTTCATGTAATTGGTAATAAAATGTGAATTTATACTAACCAACATAATTAGCATTGTTTTGTAGGTAAAAGGTGATTTTGAGGAGCTAAAAGGCATGTTGGACCAATATCGGAGTTGGACTTGGATTCGAGCACCAGAAGGCATTGGACTGCACAATATAAAGGGGCTCCGCGATGGAGCCGTGTCACGCTACCATCACGGAGGCATTCTGCCTGGAGGGTGAATAATTTGTCAATTTCCAGTGGAGCCTCGCGACAGCTCCGTGGCGCGGAGGCAAGCCTCCGCGTTGCACGCCGTGCCACGTTGAAGCTTTATTCCTGGACCCTAAATTTCCAGAAAGGGTCCGCGTCCACGTCGTGTCACGGAGGCAGTGCTCCGCGATGCACTCCGTGACACGTTGCTTGTTATTCCAGGAAAAATTTCCATTAGTATAAATACAACACTTAGGCTTATTTTTAATTAATTCAGACTTGGTGGAGCAAGGACGTGGGTTACAGGCAGTTGAGGGACGAAAAAGCTCAGGGTTTTTCTCTCTTTCTTTCTTCTTTCAATCAATTGTTTGTATGATTAACACTTGTTTTGGGATGATTAATCCACAAATGAGGGGCTAATTCTCTTCCTTGCTGAGGTTATCAACAATGGTGATGAATTTTGATTGTTGAATTATATGGTTTTTCATCTTCCTCTTCCATGTTGTTCTATTAATTCTTGTTTCTACTGCATTGGTGTGTGGCCGACATTAATGTACATCTAAAAAGTCCGATTTCACTCGAGAGAGCACGAAATTGAAAAGTTGTGAATTAATAGGGTATTGTTCTTAACTTGATTTGGGAAAATTGGGTTTTGAGGTGCTTTCCTGATAGAAATATACTTGAAAGCCGTATTAGTCAATTTAGGAACCGGAATTGTATTACTAGGTCATAAATTGCATTTGATCACAGAAATGTAGACGGATGGTTTATGATTCTTAAGTGAGATTAAATACGAGAGTTTTAACCTCTAGGCTAATGTTCTTGGCTAGCAACTGGAAGAGAAGACTAACCAAATTATGATTATAATCAAATTCGTTACTTGTTCTTAACCTTGGCATGCTCATATCCATAGTTTCAATTCAAAGTAGATATTTGTTAATAGTTTTAGTATATAATTTATAAACAAATCATTTAACTTTTGGTTACTTTGTTGTCAGCATATATAGAAGTACGATAGAATATAGTATACTTGAGCAATTTTTACTTATCCAGAGTCTCCTTGGTTCGATACTTGGCTTACTTAAGCCACTTACTACTTGTTTGACCACGTGCACTTGCGTGTCGCTTTTTAACCCCAACCAAAGCACCGGACAAGTTTTTGGCGCCGTTGCCGGGGAGACTAGGCAATTGGTGAAATTGTGTTAAGTGTAAATTTACTGTATTTTTATTTTATTTTCTTAAGTGTTGACAACATGGTCTTAGCCTGTATTTTGCAGACTTGATTTCTGTGAACACTGGCAAGAGACAAAGAGCTGGTGGAATCTTATGTAGAGCCTGAACGTGAATTTCATAGTAAACGCAGAGAAGCTCTACAGAAGAAGTTGCAGTTGCTCAGACAGACTATTATGGAGCAACAAAATCCATCGGTTGTGAGGGCAGTGTTAGTGCCCGAAGAAGCAGCAGCAAGGCCGGTTCGCGAGGTGGCAATCCCACCTGCCAACAATGTACATTCAATTATCCGCAAACCAGAGCCTGGAGGGAGATTTGAACTTAAGCAGAACATGGTGAAACTGTTGCACACAAGCAGGCAATTTACCGGTCTCCCTCATGAAGACCCACAACAATATCTCCAAAACTTTTTGGAGATAAGTGACACTTATATACCCGCTGGAGTGTCACCTGATTATGTTCGGCTCACACTATTTCCGTTCTTATTACTTGGTGAAGCCAAGAGGTGGTTAAAAGCTGAGCCAGCAAATTCTATCTCAACGTGGGATGATCTAGCACGGAAGTTCTTGATAAGATTTTTTCCCTCTGGTAAAACAGCCAGACTTAGAAGTCAAATTCTAAGTTTCAAACAGAGGGAGGGAGAAAATTTATATCAAGCCTGGGAAAGATTTAAATCCATGTTGCGGGACTGTCCTTATCATCATCAGTCCAATGAGGTGTTGGTACACACATTTATTGAGGGTTTGGAACCCCATACTAAAATTTTGTTAGACTCAGCAGCTAGAGGAAAAGCGCCGGAAAAGACTTATGAGGAGCTGTACACTTTGCTAAACCGGATTTCATAGGGCAATCCAAAATGGAATGTTGATTCATCACGAGGTGGAGCAAGGAAAGCAGTAGGAGTGCTTGAAGTGGATGGATTTACAGCTATTGCTACACAGATAGCTGCCTTGCAGAATCAGTTGAACAACCACTTCAGCAACATGAATTTGAACCAGCCTTCAGCTTCAGTCAATGCGGTCCAGCAAATGTGGTGTGAAGTGTGTGGAAGCAGTGAGCACTCAGCTGAGTGCTGTGGAGCAAACCCAGATTCTGTTAACTTTGTGGGCAATTCACAAAGAAATCAGTAGCAGTTTGGTAGCGGCTACAACTCAAATTGGAGGAACCATCCAAATTTTTCGTGGGGTAGCAACAACCAACAAGGCCAAAGTTCGGGTCAGGGGATGCCAAGAAATCAAGGAGGGCAACAGAACTACCAATCTCAATTCAGAAATCACAATGCCCCTCCTCCACCACCATCACCTAGCATTGAGGAGATGTTCAAGACCATGATCGCTAACCAGCCACAATTGCAGGCTGACTATGTTAAATTGGCAGCCGAAGTAAAAAATAATCAATTAGCGACCAAGGCTCTTGAGTATCAATTTGGGCAATTTTCTAGTGCCCAAAATACAAGGCCCAGAGGAGGACTGCCTAGCGACATGGATCCTAATCTGAAGCAGGTAAATGCAGTGACCACAAGGAGTGGTTTGCAGCTGAAGGAGGTGGAACCAGAAAGACAACCTCAAAAGTCAGGAGCAGCATATGTTGAGGGAGAGCAAACTTCGGATAGGGGGAAGACCAAAGAAGCTGAATCAGAAAGACCTCCACCCCCGTTCCCTCAACGACTCAAGAAACACAAAGAGGAGGCGTGTTTCAAGAAATTTATGGAGGTTCTTAAACAGGTACATGTTAACTTACCTCTTGTGGATGTCTTGCAGGAAGTGCCAAAATATGCCAAATATATTAAAGACATCGTGGCCAACAAAAGTCATTTGACTGAGTATGCCACGGTAGCTTTGACGGATGAATGCACTTCCCGGATCCAAAATAGACTGCCCACGAAGCTAAAAGACCCTGGAAGTTTTACTATCCAGCTTACTATCGGGCAGAGTATCCGAGCTCGTGGATTGTGTGACTTGGGGGTGAGCATAAATCTGATGCCATCTTCGGTATTCAGAAAGTTGGGTCTAGGGAGTCCTAGACCTACAACGGTAATCTTGCAGTTAGCAGACAGATCCTTAGCTAGGCCGGATGGCATTGTTGAGGATGTGCTTGTGCAAGTGGGATCCCTCATTTTCCTGGTAGATTTTATTGTTCTGGATTTTAAACCAGACGCGGAAGTCCCATTTATTTTAGGACGACCCTTCTTAGCAACGGGAAAAAATTAATCGACGTGGCTGCGGGTCAACTTACAATGCGAGCACATGAAAAGGTAGAGGTGTTCGATGTGTACAAAGCACCCAAGCTCCCGATGGTGAATGAAGAACTCTCGGTGATCAGTGTAATTAATCATGGGAATGCTAAACAAATGAATGATTCCCGAGAGTTGATAGGAAGACCACCGGATAAGGGTGAGCACTACTGGGGGGAGGACAATGATCGTGAGAAATCGTCCATCACCCTAGCGTACAATTGAGCATAAAGGACGTCGCGCCGCGACGGTAAACCAGGCGCTGCACGGGAGGCAACCCGTGAAAAATATTTTTTTCTTCTTTTCTTTTATTTTGTAAAGTGTAAATAGATTTTATTTTAATTTTCTTTTTCGTGATTTAGTACAAATTTTTCATTTTAGGAGTATTTTTTCATTTTAGTTAGTGAAACTTATTAATCTAACCAATTTTGTTTAGTGAGGTGATTTTCAGGTCAAACGGAGAAAAATGTGCACGAAATCGTGAAGGAAAAGGCCAGGTATGAAAAAATGAATAAAATGCAGAGACAGTGAGCTGGGGAGATGGCTCCGTGTCACGGAGGAGGACCTCCGTGTTACCCTCCTTGACACGTTGAAGTGTAAACTAGAATTTTCAAAAATTCCAGAGGGCTATCGCAATAGCTCCGTGTCACGGAGGTAGTGCACCGCGATGCACTCCGTGACACGTTGCCCTGTAATTTGTGACGGGTCACACAGGGTTGCTGGGTGACCCGCGTGTTTTCTTCATTTTAAACCCCGATTTTACCCCTTTTTTTCCCTCATTTTCTCACTTCTCCGCGACCAAACACCCAAATTTCCCTCTCCCATTAAAGTGCCACGGTATAAAGCAAAGAAATTATCGAGTTTTCTTCGAGTATTCAACTTAAAGGTATGTTTTCCTCTTCTCTCTCAAGTTTTTGTCGATTTTATTCGAAATTAAGCATGGGAGGTGAGATAAATCACCCTAAATCGAAATTTATCATGAAATTGAGTTATTCCATGATTGATAAATGTTCGGAATGTTGTAATGAGTGTTTGAACTTGTCGATTGCATGAATGATTCGAATTTGATTGCGAAATTATATTCTAGGGCTTGGTTGTTGAATTTGAAATTGGTAACTTGGTAAATTTGTGAATTATATGCCGGGTTGTATGTATTGAATGAGATAAGTCATTGTAGAATATTGTTTGAATGTAATAGACGACGAATTCTCGGGATTTTGGGAAAAAGTTGAAAATTGTTCGAATTGGGTTGATTATATACGTTCATATGTATATAGAATTCTTGTTGGTGTTTTTTGTTTTGAGGTTTTATTTGCTAAGTGCGATGGTTGAATTGCTTAAGATGGTAGTGATTGGGATTAGCTGTATGATGTCTGAGTAGTACGCTAAAGTTATACCGTTGAATTTTTCTTTGCGAACGCACTAAGCATGAAATGTATAGTTGTTTGTTTTTGGGTGTAAATAAAGTGATCCTTGTCGTAGTATCGTAATCGTAGCTAAGGACTAAGTGTGGGGTAAACTTAGCTTAACCCGACCTTAGCCGAAGCTAATATTCATTTAACTTGACATTTTGCTTGTTTATTTGTGTTGACAGGACAATGGCAAGTAGGCAGGATAAGGGTAAAGGTGCATCTACTTCAGGCACTGGGAGAAAACGACTTAGACTGGGCACAGCAGTCCCTGCTGCACCAGCAGTTCCGCACGGCCAACGCCGCCAATACGGAACGAGGTGGGTAACCGATGAGGGGAAGAAGTGGTATGCCAAACACAAGGAAAATAAATACTTCCCCGAGGAGCATATTGCAGGGGAACCACTAGCACAGGAGTTCCCCCGCATAGTGCAAAGGATCGAGGCAGCTGGGCTCAGCTTCATATTTCTGGAGCCCAAGGAATGCAACCTACATCTAGTCCGGGAGTTCTATGAAAATTAGAACCCGGCAATCAGAAGCAACACAATCAAGATCAGAGGGCAAATTGTCACTCTGGAACCCCAGCAATTTAATGCCATCATTGGAGCGCGGGACACAGACGCCCACGTTCTTCGCCAGCTAAACATTACCCCACCATATGCCGATATCAGACGCACATTGTGTGGGGCTCGATCCACAGCCAGATGGAGCTGACATAAGGAGAGGGGTTACCACTAGACTCTGCCGTATTCTCAAATGAACAGGGAGGCCAGAATCTGGCTGAAGATACTCTGTTCGTGCCTAATCCCAGGGGTGCACATAACTGATGTGACCCGGGACCGTGTCTGCCTTGTGTATGCCCTGATGAAAGGGCTGGAGATTAATGTTGGGCGGTCATCATATCCGCCATGAAGAGAGCCCGACTACACCAGGGCCACAGGTATGGGTTCGGGGGACTTATCACCACCTTTCTCCGGGGCCTCGACGTCGAGGAAGAGGCTTTGGACTACATCCCACAGTTGGAGCGGAGGGCCCTTGACGTGACAAAAACTAAGGCCCCCGACACCACACACGGGCCAGTGCTGACGCTTGGCGAGCGACATGCTCGTGACGACCAGTACATGGCACGGATGTTTGGAATGCAAATGCTCCAGCTTCGGATTGGTGGGAGACCAGCCACTGAGGAGGAGCTATGGCAACTCGAGCTGGATTACCCGTTTGGCGAAAACGCCCAGGCTCTATGCCGAGTGGGGCCAGCCTTTGTAGAGCCCACTGACGATGATGTCCCCATGGACGAGGAGACACGTCGGGAGGACTCCGATGTGGAGTCCGATGACGACGATGGAGGTGACTCGGACATGGGCGATCAGGCAGCAGCACCGGATGAGGAAGTCGAATATTTTGACTGATCAGGGAGTTCCACCACCCAAAATTTTATGATTTTAATTTTTGTGAACACTGGGGACAATGTTCAATTTAAGTGTGGGGTGGGGAGTAGTTAGGTGCTGGGGCTGGGCTGGATTGCTTGTATGTTCTTTCCTCTGTTTTGTATTTATGTTTATGTTTCCCTTTGTTTGTGAATGGCAAACTGGTTTGTATCTGTATATATTTGTGGTAATTGATGATGTGTGTTGTGAAATGTTGTGGTTTGCCAGCTAAGTCTGTAAAAAATTTTTGTAAATATTTTCTTCATTTAATTTTTTCTTTTTCTCTCTATCGAAATGATCGATATTTTTAAAAATTTTGCGAAAATATTTTGTACATATTAAAATATTTTGTAAATATTTTTCCATCGAAATGATCGGTGTGTTTGAAAAAATTTTCAATTTTTATTTTTTTTGGGTTTCTCGGAGTTTGTTTTCAGTTCTTTTACCGAGAATAGTCCCATTGAACCGACGTCATGGTTAGTGACCGTTCCCTATGATGGATGGATGACGACCGTCTTAAGGGAAATGTAGTCGGTAGGAGTAGTGATTTTAATTTGTTTTCAGTTTTTTTTCTTTGGTGGATTGCATCACGGAACCTGTAGTTACTATATGGTTGTGATATTTTGGTTGCGTGTTGTAACTGATATTCAAAATGTAAAAGTGATTCGTATGAAAGCATGCAATTTTGTAAATATGTTAAGATACCTAGGCTGTAGAGTTCGATTCGGTGTGATTGAGGCTTAATTTTTGAATTCATGTAATTGGCTAATTAAAGAGTCTGTGAATGCATTTTGAATCAAGCATGTGCATGAAGTGTGAAGTGAGGTATTGTTATTTCATGCTATTGTGAAGTGTCTAGAACTTGCCTGGTGTGTGTACAGAACGAAATGAAGGAGGTGTAGTGTTGGAAAGGATGTAGGCATTTCTTTCTTTACCGAGAGTTTCTATTTTTTCTTGTCATACTCTACCTTTTTATGTGATTGTATACCCTAGTCAGCCCGTTGAGCCTTTAGCCGATTATTTCTTTCTTTTGTCCAAAAATGTATAAACTGAGCTTAATTCTTTCTTTTCATTAGCCATAAAGCCTATACAAAACTCTTAAGCGCTTAAGAAGAACAAAAAAAAGATTTTTCCCAAAAGTGTCAAAGAGTGAGAATGGTGAAAAGAAAAAGCAAAGCAGAGTGAGGAAAGAAAAGAAAAGGTTGAAGAGGCACTTGTTATAATGAAATGATAATGAAGGTGCATGAAAAACCTTTGTTGTTGTGTCAAGTGTGTTTGATGAAATGGGCCATACGAAAGTAAACCAGCATGAATGGGATGATGAAAAAAGAAAAGAGAGAAACAACGTCCATGAGTTGATGGGAATGTGTTGAAAAGGCGCTTAAGGATGCTAGTGACTATTATTGGCTAATCCAATATATACTAGTTCCATAGCTTCCATTACAACCCATTAAAGTCCTATATGATCCTACATTGCATTTCTTTATATTAGTGGAGTAATACACTACGGGCAAGCCTATGGGTCATTACATGATGCATGTGAATTCTTTTGGGAGAGAGAGTGAAATTAATTTTTACATGCCCTACTTGAATGTTTGTGTGTCACATGAACATAAAGGGGAAGATTCTCTTGAGTTGTGAGGGCACATGCTTGATGAAAGATTGATTTTCGTGTCGGATATCTTGATTAGCTGATTTGCATGAGTTTGCCGATATCGAGGGACGATTCTTAAAGTCTAGGAAGTCTTAATGTATTAAAGGTCATTGCATTGTTAAGACCATGCATGTTTTCTTGATGATTTACAATATTGAATGATCGGTATGACCGTAGCGTAAGTTGTCGCACCATAGTAGCGAAGGTTGGGATGTAATTTGCATGAATTGTGTATTTGTTGTTCGAGGACGAACAAGGATTTAAGTGTGGGGTAAGTGATCTTGGGCAGATTTATATGCCCAAGTGATGCTCAAACGTATCATTTTCGCCTTGTTTATTGTGCAATGTGTATACATTTTCATGTAATTGGTAATAAAATGTGAATTTATACTAACCAACATGATTAGCATTGTTTTGTAGGTAAAAGGTGATTTTGAGGAGCTAAAAGGCATGTTGGAACAATATCGGAGTTTGACTTGGATTCGAGCACGAAAAAGGCATTGGACTGCACAATATAAAGGGGCTCCGCGATGGAGCCGTGTCGCGCTACCATCGCGGAGGCATTCTGCCTGGAGGGTGAATAATTTGTCAATTTCCAGTGGAGCCTCGCGACAGCTCCATGGCGCGGAGGCAAGCCTCCGCGTTGCACGCCGTGCCACGTTGAGGCTAATTTACTGGACCCTAAATTTCTAAAAAGGGTCCGCGTCCACGCCGTGTCACGAACGCAGTGCTCCGCGATGCACTCCGTGACACGTTGCTTGTTATTCCGGAAAAAATTCCCATTAGTATAAATAGAACACTTAGGCTTATTTTTAATTAATTCAGACTTGGTGGAGCAAGGACGTGGGTTACAGGTAGTTGAGGGACGAAAAAGCTCAGGGTTTTTCTCTCTTTCTTTCTTCTTTCAATCAATTGTTTGTATGGTTAACACTTGTTTTAGGATGATTAATCCACAAATGAGTGGCTAATTCTCTTCCTTGCTGAGGTTATGAACAATGGTGATGAATTTTGATTATTGAATTATATGGTTTTTCATCTTCCTCTTCCATGTTGTTCTATTAATTCTTGTTTCTACTGCATTGGTGTGTGGCCGACATTAATGTACATCTAAAAAGTCCGATTTCACTCGAGAGAGCATGAAATTGGAAAGTTGTGAATTAATAGGGTATTGTTCTTAACTTGATTTGGGAAAATTGGGTTTTGATGTGCTTTCCTGATAGAAATATACTTGAAAGCCGTATTAGTCAATTTAGGAACCGGAATTGTATTGCTAGGTCATAAATTGCATTTGATCACAGAAATGTAGACGGATGGTTTATGATTCTTAAGTGAGATTAAATACGAGAGTTTTAACCTCTAGGCTAATGTTCTTGGCTAGCAACTGAAAGAGAAGACTAACCAAATTATGATTATAATCAAGTTCATTACTTGTTCTTAACCTTGGCATGCTCATATCCATAGTTTCAATTCAAAGTATATATTTGTTAATAGTTTTAGTATATAATTTATAAACAAATCATTTAACTTTTGGTTACTTTATTGTCAGCATATATAGAAGTACGATAGAATATAGTATACTTGAGAAATTTTTACTTATCCAGAGTCTCCTTGGTTCGATACTTGGCTTACTTAAGCCACTTAGTACTTGTTTGACCACGTGCACTTGCGTGTCGGTTTTTAACCCCAACCAAAGCACCGGACACTCTTTCTCTTCAACTTAGATACCCGCACATAAAAAGGCAAAAACGGAATAAAATTCATCTAAATGACTTGAAAACTTAAGCTAAAGCTCATGTTTAAGAGCCTAATGAGTTGGGAAATTTCCCACTAATCAAACCGCCAAACTTGAACCATTGATTGTCATCAAGTAATGCATTTTTTATCAGGTGAGAAACATGCCATTCCATAGGAGTTTATGCATCAATAAACATTTAACTTATGGCAACCCAAAAATGCTCAACAACTCACAGAAAAAGGGAAGCAATTCCCCCCCCCCCCAAAAAAAAAATATGTGGAAAAAGTCAAGAAGCAACCACAATTCAAAGGCATTATTCACAAATACTTTTATTCTACAAAACTAGGGCATAGCTTATCAAATCAAGTAGACATATTATCTCTATTCATAATCACTGCACATTCAAAGTTTTTCTTAGAGCTCACACTACTCATACCTTAATCAAAAGTTTACTTCAATGCAAGTGTGTCCTCAAAAGGGGATGATGCCACTCACTTCAAGAGAGAGAATACCTTTTTTTTATCACGAGGCAATACACACACAAGGGGTTATAGAAAAAATGATCACACTCACTTTCTCAAAAGAAATATTCATGCACACAACTTGACTCATAGGTTTGCCCTTCATGTAATTCGCCACTAATGTAGAGCAACTACACTAAAAATCAACTAGGACTTGCGAGTCATGATGAAGGCTAGTGGTAATGGTAGGAAAATTATTTGGCTCTAGTCACTAGAACCTCCCTAATGCCTTTACGTGAATGATTTAGCCATTCCCATCTAACTTTCTATATAATACCACCTTATATCTCCTTTTGCAACCATTTTCATCCTCTTCTTCTCAAAGGCCTTCCTTGTAGCTCCTTTTGCTATCACATTAAGCCTTGTCTAAGAATGATGTAACACCATTTCACTTTTCTTTTCTGTTTTGGTACCTTAAGATTTCTCAACTCATCATTTCGTATCCCTTATTTTTTACACACTTTAGTGCTACCTCAAATTTGGGCTTCTCTATTTCCTGCTTTCTTGAAAACCCCCAAACATAGGTTCTTTGCCTCTTTATCAGTATTTTCCATATCTCTCCTTATGTTTTTGGGATTTCAGCCCCCATTAATCTCATTCATATACCACTAACAATTAGGAATGGTTGGTGCCACTGAGAGGGGATAAAAAAAAGGGACTTTGGCTTGTACTGCGGTTTCCAACAATAAACAGTCCAAATGGTTCAAGATTTGCCAACAAAGGAAGACATTTTCGTAGGTCATTTTGGGTACAGTGACTAGTCGCATAAAAGCCTAAAATCATGTTGTAAGTGTAGCTACATCTAGGATTTCTCCTTGAGTCACACTTAGGGCAAGTTCTAGACAAGAAGAGAGCACGAGATTCACAAAGATCCTTGCCACACAATGCGTCAAGCCTAAAGAGTCCATGCAGGTCATTATAATCACTAGATTTAGATTCAAAACATGAGAATATGAAAATTCATAAGCCATACAGGGAATCTACAATGTATGATAAGAGAGTGCTACATTTCTGATATCAAATGCCAAAGTTTTTTCATTTAAACACCATGTCCTAAAAGTTTTGGTGGTACCTCTCAAAATAGCTCCATAGAAGACTCAAAGAAAGACATGGCATTTTCCTTAAAGAGAGTCACCTCACAATCTATCATTGGGAAATGTCAACCCGGTTCAACAATCAAAGAGAAAAAGAAAAAGAAAAATGCTCCTTGGGAAAGAACCATGGTATGAAAAAAAACCTTGGAGTTTGATTACTATATATTATTTACAAAGGCGAATAAAATAAAACACGGGTCACAAATTTAGGCATTAAGAACAAGGACCCATTCAAATGCACTGACGTCACTTGCTTCATAACAGAACGTCCATCAAAATAAGACACACACTCCTCTCCCCCAACTTAAAATAACATATTGCCCCCAGTATGCAAAGAGAAGACAAAAGTCAAAGAGGACTCCCTGCAAGATCTACCAGATGGGATAAGGGATCCATGAGTATGTAGCTTCATCAAAACGCCAAGAGGTAGTTTGATGCAGAGACATCAATGGATCAGGTGAGAGTTTTAATGGTATTCCTGGTCCGAAAACCACCCATTTATCTGGTAGGGTTCTAAGCTCGTGATAATAAGTGGTATCTACTCCACCGGGTGTCCATGATTGGTCTACTTCTCTTATAGTAAGCATCTGCACGGCTAGTGGTCGGCTATGATTTATTTCTTCATCAGAAACAAATTCAGGCGAGCTGTCACACCCTACCCACCAATCATCCGATGAACTTTTGGGCGCCTCGAGCTAGGTCGTCGTGACTGCTGAGGCAGGGGGGTCCATGTTGTTGGAGGGTTGAGGATTTGTTTATCTTTCTACATCCTCTTGCAAGGTCATCACATCTTTTTCTGAGACATCAATTTTAGCACAAAGGCCTCTCAACTTGTCTTTAGCAGGTTGCATGGGTTTCCTAATGGCTTGCTGAATCATTGTAGGTAATGCCTTGGCCAACTTTATGATCTGGGTCTCATGAACTTGGGCCATTTGTGATAGAGTCAATAGGTCCGTTGGTGGAGAAGTGGTGGCTGTGGTTTCTTGGGAAGATCTCGCGGTTGTACTAGAGAACATCGAGGGTGGTGGCTCCATCTTGGCCCCCATTCCATTCCATTGGGCCTTTTGTATCTAATGTAATCACACCCTCAGCCTTCATGGTTTTATCCAATGGCCTAAAAAGAGGACGTGAAGCACGTAGGCATAGCATACGTAAAAGACCGGGATAAGGTAATGATGTTGCCTGCTGTTTAACCTTTCTATTGAATTGGTCTGCAATGATTTCTCCAACATTGAAATGTGTATGATCCATGATGCAGGCGATAAGAATTGCAACTTCAATGTGGAATTATGTCATATTCTGGGAGGGGATAATCCAAGCGTATACCAAATCTAGCCATATACGGGCCTCAAGTTTTAGATCAAGACGGTGAATCTGTCCTTTTGAGATGGCCCACGGAGGTTGATCTATCACAATAATGTTGGCTACTCATTGGAACTGATTTTCTGCATCTTCCACCGTTCTTCTAAAAACTGAATTTTGTTGAATCGACCCAAGTCAATAGAGAGAGTTGATTATTACTGATGTGATGTCCACTTCTCGGCCGCGCACCCATGCAGATGGCAAGCATGGCATTGTATCCACCTGTTCTTTATGTATCAAGATGCTTTTTCATGCCCTATATGATGCATAGAACTCCCACACCAACTTGGGGAAGTAGGGGTCTACGGGTATAGTGAATGTGCCCGAATCACACATATCGAACTGATGGTAAATATTGGGGAAATCATTTTTGAAAGACTCCACTTCAAATTTAGTTTCTACATGGATAGATCTATTTTCCTTGAAATACATATAATACTCTTCCATTCTGGCCAACCCGACGCAAATTTGTGCAATCCGTTGGCTTCATCATCAGGTAGGTTCTGTGTGGCGGCATTGGTCATTGGTGCTTTCCCTTTGCCATTCCTCTTGGAAGTGGACAAGATTCTTAATACTAAGGTTAGTATTATATAATAGTTTAAAAGTAGAACAAGCAAAAATTTGGATAAATTGGATGATATCCAAGTAGGAGTATAGAAATGGTGATTCTTTGTTACAACCACGGAACATTGGTGAACCGCCGGTTGTAAGTTGCGGAGTGCTGGTGAACCATTGTAATAAAAAAGCAAGCTTAACATAGGCAGTAACCACCGATGCCACACCGGTAAGTCGCTGCTCTTGAAATGAAAAGCACCGATTAAATGCAGATTCAAGACAGATTGTTGTAGCCCCACATTCGAACCAATGGTGTCACCAGTATTTCGCTGGATAGCCTTGGTGTGTCACCGGTGGCTACCTCATTTAGTTGGACCCATAATAAATAGTCAATAAGCAATTTTTTTCTCATCGCACCTCACTACCCTTCACACCAGTAGTTACAAGCCAAAATGACCACAACCACTTGCCCTTAAAAAAGTCATCACTCTGTCTATCATTGGGCAAATCGTGAATACAAAGTACTTGGGATAACTCAGACTTCACCACCCCAAACATACCACATATCACCACACCCTCAAAGCCACTAAAATTTTCATTGAAACCTAAAAAACCTAGTATGGCATCATGTAATACCCCGAAATCCCTATGATTAGACCCGAGGGTTGAAATGGAGAAAATAGAATTTTCTACACCAGGCCACAGGACAAGTCGTCTAGTGACCTGTGAGGTCCACCACGAGTCATTAAGTGACTCATGGATTGGAGGGAGTCATTTATGATTCTAGTTATAGTCATTGCATACTCAGTCAGTATAGTTTACAAACATTCAGTATTTTTATATTTATCTCATATCTCACTTACTTAGTACATTTAATGTACTGATGCATACTCTTTATGCTGTATCGTCTTATGATATAGGTGCATGTTCTCAGTCTCAACATCGTTAGTTATTCTCCTCCAGCGATACCGACAGTGTTCAGTGGTGAGTCCTCATTTTCCGCGGGTGAGGTCTATGTTCTTGTTTCCAGTATTATTTTTAGCCTTCATACTTTGGATTTAGCTGGGGGCTTGTCCCAGCAACTCATCAATTCTTAGATGGCTTTCCGACAGAGTGGTAGTTTAGTTTGTTTTGTAGCAGTTTCATATATTTCAGTATTAGATCAGATATCTTATTACTTAAAGTAGTTTTAATCAGTTATATTTTCAAAGCTTCCGCTGGTAGATTCCATACAGTATTCCGACTATAAGTATGTTTCTATGCCATAGGTTAGCCTAGGCTCACTTATGGCTCAAAGTACTGTGCCATATTCAGGGTAGAGACTCAGGTCGTGACACGCCAAAAGGGTGTTGATGCTCACAAATTTGACGAACACTCTAGTGCTATGGTGAGAGTATGGTGCCAGAGGTGTTGTGCAGAAATTTGGCTAACTCCTTGGTGTTATGGTGTGAGTTGGGTGCCCCGAGCCAATCTTCAGAGAAAATTTGACTAACTCCTTGGTGCTATACATGGGTCGTTGCGCTAGACCCTCCTAGATGAGATTTTGCTATGCTTTATGTCAATTACTTGAATGCAAGAGCGTCATTTGAAGTCTCACCAATATATATAACATCTAGGGTGTTTCTATCATATCAATTATCATATTGTTCATAATTTTTAAGGTTCTAACCGAACTTTTGGGATGAGAGACTAGTTCTACTTATGTTTCTTTTTTCTTTCATGTTTTACTGCGATTGATGATATTATCTTTCTTCTTCTGTTTGTTTATGAGTGACAAAATGCCATTCTAGGGTTTTGGCCACAGTTGATGATTGAAGTTTTAAAGACTGTTGATTGATAGTTTTGATTCTTAATAAATGTTACTTATATTTACTTGTTATAATTGCTTATTCACTAGCCTGATCAACTTGTGAGTAAATCTTCTAGCTTTTGGTTAAACTTGGGAAAGGGAACAGAAAAGATTGAAAGTAAATATGGAACAGGAATATGGAGATCCTTTGGCCATTGGTTGGAGGTTAGAATTTGTTGATAAGGATAGGCATATACCCTTCAACAATGTTTAGTTAAAATACAAGTAGGAATAACCGTTGTTTTATGTTTCTCCTACGAACATAGGGATATAGGCGTTAGGGTTCATGAGATAGTTCTTAGATGTTCGGGAGAGTAGCAAGAAATGGGATAGTAACTTGCAACTAGCAACCTTAGGAGGAATCAATCTAGAAGAATCAAGTCTTGGAAACTCAACCTGATCGAAAGTGCCAATTCCCTAGATTTTCATCATCTTTTGAAGTACAAACAAGTTTGCAACAATCTTAGTATTTTGTTGATTTTACATTTCATGTTTTTAGTAGTTTTATGCTGCATACCATTTTCCATTTTATCTGTATTGTCACAATAGAAAAATAAATTAATAAACTTATTATGATTGATTTAGAATGTCTTTGAGGGATCGATAATCAGGACTTCCTGTCCTATATTACTTGACGACCATATGTGCTGCTTGCGCATGGGCAACATTAGTTTCACTAACTACTCTTCAAATAAAGGTCTTAGGAAATTCAAACCCACCCAATTCTACTTGGAATTTACGATCTAATTCCATGGACAAAGATTAAACTATGAAAAACCAATCCTACGATGGTCTTTCCAACCTAGTTCATGCAGTTTTCTACTCCTTCAACCACTTTAAAGTATTTCTAAGTAAAAGGTTCCAACTTCACCAAGTTTTAGGTCTCGAAGTCTTGTATACATAAGTTCAACATCCACCTTAGCTCTAGTTAGTGTTCATTACTCACTCCTAGGTCTAGGAATTAACACCTAACCCTTCTCCTTTAATTAGCCCTTGTTTCTACCAACCTACAGTTCTTTTCTTAAAATTTCCACCATTAAAGGTCCCACCCTTGATTCAATGGTGTAAGAGGATTACAAGTAAAAGGAATATGCCATAAATCTTACCTGGGAAGAAGAACCCTTGGGAAAGACTCCCTAAGGTTCAAAAGGTTCGTGCCTTAGAGTAATGGGATAAAACCTCTAAAATCCCACTTAAAAACTACTTTCTGCTTCCCGTCGTTAGTTATAGTGGTCACATTTCCGTTGCAATAGACCTTTTATAGTGGTCCGGACACCACCGTGGCAGATCCAATGGTTACTCTCCCTGTCCATTACAGCAGCCTCCAACCATAGTAATGGTCCCGCTGCAGCGGTCCCCCATTAACAAGTAGCTCCTTTCCCCTGCTCACAGACCATTCCTCAATATCAAGTTAAACTAACTCTCACCCATCACTTTTCCACAAGATTCATAGGAGAAAAGAGGGTGTTCCAGACTTAATCCTCCCCGTGTAACGACATATGGGTTGCTACAAATACTATTGTTTAGAGGGAGAACAAATTTTATATAAAGTTGATAAATTTCAATGTTTTATGTCCAAATAGTATTTTTTAAAAATTCCAATAATGATTGAAATACATTCCATATTAGATTTATTAAATGTAAAGAGCAAAAAATATTTTAGAAATTTGAATAAATTTTTCAATTCAAACACTTATCGTGTTATATAACTTTTAAATATGCACGAAAAATTTAGAAATATATCAATATGTATTGTACTATTGTCAAATGAGTTGACAACAATAACATCAACCAAAGATGTAATTAAGGCCATAGAATGAATTACTCTTAGGAGTTTATTATCGCAATCTAGTGATGTACTAATTAATCATATTATTGTAGTACTGAATATTTACTTGCAAACTTTTTTCAATCCAGAAGTTCTACAGGGCAATGTAAGATGATTTCCCAAAAGTGTCTCGGCGGAAATGGTATGCAACAGCTATAGGGCTCCAAAATGCATTTTAATTTTCTGAGTTGACATACTAGAGAGATTATACACACAAGAGACATAATATGATTTATGTCTCATGCAATGAAATACAATTACCAAATGAACCGACAAATATATATACACTTGCTTCCATGACATGCGAGAGTCAGGGCCCCTATTGGATCTGCAAGTTCCATATAACTACCTAGAACAATTTAAATTTATTCTTTTAACCTAAAATATATTCTCCCTTTAGGTGAAATATATTAGTTAATTCTTCCAAGACTAAATCTTCCTTTAAGTTAAAAATAATAAAATTAAAATTTGCAAAGAGATTACCAAATAAGTAATTCTTTAAATGAGACATAATAAATTTTAAAAATGAAAACGAGTTTAAAGTTTCTTTTCCTTATAATAGATCTTGACAATCATAAACTGGCTTTAATAAGTGTTGACCAAGTATAGGTATTCCTGAATTCACCTTATTCAACTTTATTCTAAATATTCTTAGAACTACTTTTAGGAAAAATAATTAGAGCACTTATGTTTGGAAAGAAAAAAAATCTATCTTTACAGTCCTAAAACCTGTGACAAATAGTGGCTTCTCAAAAAGAAATAGGAAAAAAAAACCACAATACGTGTCTTAACGTTGCTGTTATTAGGAAGTGATAATCCTAAGAAAGGAGATGTGTGTATGCATAATTAGAGAATATCATTACTTATGATTATCAAATAACAATATCAACAACTTTAGAACAAGATTATTTGTATTTCTTGCTTCTTGTTGAGGAGCCATTATTTATATTAGGTGTCCGACTTCTTAATGAATGTGTTCAATCATTCCACACAACACTTTGTTAACCATTTTTAGAAAATTTTCCATGTAGATTTAGAATAAATCTATATAAGATGAATTTAGAAAATATTTTACTTGAACAACTATTTATGTAATACCCCAAAATTTCCTAAGATTCAGACCCGTAATTTGAAATTGAGAAAGCAGGAAATTTTACGCCAGGTCACAGAACGAGTCATCCAGTGACACTTCAGGTGTTGAACAGTTGAGAAGGTGCCATTCTTGTACAGTGGCAATCGAAGGGACGACGGGTGTTCAACGCAAAACTACACGCAAGCGCATGTGGTCGTACAAGTAGTAAAGTGGATTTATTTCAAGCCAAGTATCGATCCTACAGGGACTGAACTACGATAGTAACTAACCTAAGCGTTAGTGAACGATATCTCTATGAATGTAGACAACCAAAAAAATAATATTTTATGAGTTAAGATTACTAAATAATAAGAACCTAAGTAGAAATTATAATTTGATGTTTGAACAATAGAAATGAACAAGCTACGGTTAAGGCAAGCATGCAGGGATGTAATTTCTTAATTCAAATGAGCTAATCTTCTCTTCGGTTGCTAGTCAGGAATTAATCGCCTATGGATTGGATCTTTCGACTCCTACCCAATTAAAGAATCATGAGACCTTATTCTACATTTCTGTGATATAAGAAACTGATGCTCTATCCATATATAACCGATTCCATACATGACTAATAAGTCTTTTAGATATATTTCTATTCTAAACGTAAATCCATTCTCAATTTTCTCAACTAAAAAAAGATCATATCCTACCACTTCACATCTGTCCAATTACTTTCCTTTTCAGAATCCAAATTGGATTTCTAAGATATACATTAACATTGGCCAAACATTAACGCAGTAAAAACAAGAATTGATAGAACAACCATTGAAGAAAAGATGAAAACTGAAATGATTAATAATTACATTCCTTAACCTCAGCAAGAGGTGAATTAGCCTCTCATTTGTTGACTAAACATCTTCAAATAAGTAGAATTCATACAAGCAATTGAAATTAAAGAGAAAAAGGAAGAGAATAACCCTAGAATTTTCGTCCTCTCAACTGCCTGCTACCCACGTTCATGCTCCAAAAAGTCAGAATGTTTAAAATAAAACCTAAATTTGCTATTTATACTATTGAGAATTTTTCCCAGAATAACAAGCAACGTGGCACGGAGTGTAACGCGGAGCACTGCCTCCGTGCCACAGTGCTGTCGCACACCTTCACTGGAACTTTAGGTTCCAGGTAATCACACTCAACGTGACACGGAGTGCATCGCAGAGCACTGCCTCCGTGCCACGGAGGTAACGCGAACCTCCACTGGAATTTGACATATTGTCATCATCCCAGGCAGAATGCCTCCACGATGGTAGCGTGACACGGCGCCATCGCGGAGCCCCTATTTTTGCCAACTTCCCTTGTCAACTTTCACTTCTTGCTTCCGAGTCAATCCCCGCACTTCACCAACATGTAGATTAGCTTCCAAAATTTCCTTCTGCCTGCAAAACAACACTAATCATGTTGGTTAGTATAAATTCACATTTACCTAAGAATCACATGAGAATGTACACGTAACAGTAGATAAACAAGTCGAAATGAAGCATTTGAATATCACTTGGGCATGCTTATTTTCCCAAGATCACTTACCCCACACTTAAAACCTTGTTCGTCCTCGAACAATACTCTCACATCTCATGCAATTCAAACCCACGCATAGCTAATTTGGCTCGACCTTTCAAGCTACGGCAATCCAAATTATTTAAGATAGCAAATCTTCAAGAAAACATGCATGGATTCATCAATACAATGAAGTGCACCACATTAAGACCTCCTAACCTCAAGAATCAATTCTTGATCTTGGAAAACTCGTGCAAATCAACTGATCAAGACATCTGACACGGAATTTTATATCTTGTCAAGCATGTGCCCTCACAACACAAGAGAATTACCCCATTTGCCATCATAAGATTTCCAAAGCACTACGTGTAGGGGTATATGAATATGATTTTGCTCACTCTCCAAAAGAATTCACATGCATCATGTCATGACCCATAAGCTTGCCTCTAGTGTTTTACTCCACTAATATAAGGATGCATGATGTACAATCACGTAGGACTTAATGGGTTGTAATGTAAGCTAAGGAACTAGTAAATATTGGGCTAACCAATAATATCAACTAGCTTCCCTAAGCGCTTTTCAATACATCCCACCTTCATTACGGCCATTGCTTCTTCTTCCATCCTCTCATTCTTGAATTTTCTTCTTTATTTTTTTTCCCATTTCTTTAAGCACACTCGACTTACTAGCAAAGAGTATTTATGCATCTTATTTTTTTGTTTCCATTTATTGATTTTCTTACTCTCTACTATTAATTAATCAATTTCAACAACTGCACCGTTGACCTTTTCTTTAGCTTTCACAACTTCCGCTTTCCTTCCGTTTCACACTTCTCACTCCTTTACCCTTTGGGAAAATTGTTTTTCTTAAGCACTTAAGAGTTTTGGATCAAATTCACGGCTAATGAAAAGAAGGGGTTAAGCTCGGTTTGTACCTCTCAAAGAATAGGCTAAAGACTAAATGGGGCTAACTAGGATGTAACATTCAAGGTAGGTATGATAAGGGAGTAACTTTCGGTTTATTCAAAGAAATGCCTACATCCTTTCCTACAATACACATCCTTCATTTCATTTAGTATACACACCAGGCATGTTCTAGACACTTCAAAATAGCATGGAATAGTCGAAACCTCACCTCACACTCATTGCACATGCTCAACTTAAGACATATTCACAGACTCTTCAATCAGCTAATTACAAGAATTCACTATTAAGCCTCGATCACATCGAATCGAACTCTATGTCCTAAGTATCTCAACATGTTTGACACATTTCCATGCTTTCATAAGAATCATACTTCCATCTTAATATCATGTACAACACGTAACAAGAATTCCGAACCATTAATTAGCAACACGTTTAGGAAACAAACAAAGGAAAGAAGAAAAAAAGAAAAAAAAACTACTCCTATCGACTGCATTTCCATTAAGACGGTTGTCATCCATCCATCATAGAGACCAGTCGCTATCTACGACGTCGGTTCAATTGGACTATTCTCGGGAAAGCACCAAAAAAAAAACCGAGAAACCCAATGTAAAAAATTTCAACAAAAAAATTTTGATAGAAAAAGTTAAAAATATGAAAAACATTAACACATCACACACAACAGCAGATTAAGACTCATTAAAACACCATCATCAATTATAGAACACGAAACACATAGTCACGGGATCACAATTTGCACAATCACAACAAACATAAACACAACAGCTAGCACCTAACTACTCCCACCCCACACTTAAACCGAACACTATGCCCAGTGTTCACATAATTTCAAAATATCACCAAGGTTGGGTGGGGAAACTCCCTGATCAATCAAAGTATTCAATTTCTTCATCAGGTACCAGCACGTCATCTCCCATATCAGAATCTCCCCCTCCGTCCTTGTTCGACTCAACATTTGAGTCCTCCCGGCGTGTCTCCTCATTAGTAGGGACATCATCATCCACGGGCTCCACAAATGCGTGCCCCACTCGGCATAAGGCTCGGGCATTCTCGTTGAATAGGTAAGCCAACTCGAGCTGCCACAGCTCATCCTCCATTGTGGGTCGTCCACCGATGCACAGCTGCAACATCTACATCCCGTACATGCGAGCCATGTATTGATCATCCCGAGCATTTCGCTCGGCTAGTGTGAGCACCGGCCCATAAGTAGTGTCAGGTGCCTTGGTTTTGGTGACATCCAAGGCACGCTTGTCAATCTAAGGGATGTAATCTAGGGCCTCCTTCTCAATATCGTGGCCCCTCAAGAAAGTGGCAAGCAGACCACCAAACTCGTATCTATGCCCCTGATGTAGTCAGACTCTTTCATGGCGGAGATGATTACCTCCCAACAATGATTTCCAACCCTTTCATCAGTGCATATAGCAGACAAACTCTATCCCAGGTGATATCTATCATGTGCACCCCCGGGATCAGGCAGGAACAAACAATCTTCAACCAAATCCAGGCCTCCCTGTTCATCTGAGAATAGGGCAATGTCTGATGGTAGCCCCTTTCCTTGTGCTTACCCCACCTAGCTATCGATCGTGCTCCACATAAGGTGCGGCTGATGTCCGCATAGGGTGGAGTGATGTTCAGCTAACGCAGGACATGAGCGTCTGTGTCCCGCGCCCCCAGGATTGAATTCAAATGGTGGGGTTCAAAGGTGACAACCTGCCCTCTGATTTTGATGGTGTGGCCGCATAAGGCAGTTGGCATAGAACTCCCGGATATGATGGAGATTGCACTCTCTAGGTTCTTCAAAAATGAAGTTTAGCCCAGTAGTGTCAATCATGTGTACAATCCGCGGGAATTCCTGTGCCAGTGGTTTCCGTGCTATATGCTCCTCCGGGAAGTATTTGGTTTCCTTATGTTTGGCATACCATTTTTTCCCTTCATCCGTCACACATCTCGTTCCATATTGTCAGCATTGCCCTCTAGGAACCGCAGGTGCTGCTGGTACTGCTGTCCCTCATCTTACTCTCTTTCTGTTGGCGCCTGATGTGGATGCGCCCTTGCCCTTGTCCTGTCATCCTGACATTGTTCCTGTACATTCAAACATACAGTCCTAATGTTATTCAAGTTATAGTTTGCTACAACTAAGGTTGGGTTTAATTGGATCACCCTACACTTAGTCTTTAGCCGCAGTCAACCCAATTCGACAAGACATTTATGTTTTTTCAATTCTTAACATTCAACGTGCTTAGTGCATTCATATAAGTCGGTGGAACAATTACTTTGTACTACTCAGACTTCGTACAATGAATAAAAATTTCTCTATCGATTCAATTAGATCATCATTAGCATGTTGCAATTTTAGCACAACAACCTATGTTAATTCTCCATTCACATTCTCCTGAAAATCCCTCTTCTATCATAGCATATTCAACATCAATCACACTACATTTCACTTCAAACAACATGCACAACCCAATTTATCAACATTTTAAAGCATTTTGTCTTCTTCCTATTCAATCCTCAACCCTAGCTATCATTATCGCAAGAATTTGAACAAAACATGCAACCATTGAGTTAACCTACTCACAACGATACTATGAACATCATTCAATCATAACTCAATTGATTTCAAGCTTATTTCTCACTTAGGGCAAGGTTTCATCACAAAACATGTTCAAGAATCGAAAATTTGAACAATAATGAGGATAAATTCAAGAACATACCTTTACTTTGATGAAATTGAAGAAAACTAGAAGGAATTTGATCACTAAGTCCGTGTCACATTGGGGGAGAAGGGAATTTTGGGTGCGGGTCGCGGAGGAATTGAAAGAATAGGAAAAAATGAAGGAATTTGGGGTTAAAAAGGAGGTTTTTCGCGCAGGTTACCCGGTGACCCGAGGTGACCCGATGCAAATTACACCTGAATGTGTCACGGAATGTAACGCGGAGCACTGCTTCCGTGACACGGAGCCATCGCGTAGGTGTTCTACAAAATTTTAAAAAATTCAGAATACCTTCAACGTGTCACGGAGGGTAACGCGGAGGCCCTCCTCCGTGACACGAAGCCATCGCGTAGGCTCACTAGAATGTCCCAAATTTTATTTTCTTACCTTGATTTTTTTTCCTTTACACTTTTTTGTATTTTTGCTCTCCGTTCCACCTGAAAATCATTCAACCACAAGAAATTCTTTAGAAATCATAGGTTGCCTCTCAACAAATTTTCTTTTTCTTTTTCTTTATTTTTCTTTTTTCTTTTTCAAATAATCCTACTCTTCTATTACAACACATTCACTGGTTGCCTTCCGTGCAGCACCTGATTTACCGTCGCGGCTCGATGCTATTCATTCTCATGCATCCTCTAGAGTGATGGACGTCTTCTCTCGAATAACATCCTCACCCCAATAATGCTTACATTTTTGCCCATTCATCAAAAATGTGGCACTTCTATCTTCTTGCCACAACTCCACTGCCCCGTGTGAGGTCATTCTCACCACTTCAAAAGGCCCTGACCACTTGGACCGCAACTTTCCTGGAAAAAGCTTTAACCTTGAGTTAAACAACAACACTTTATGCCCCAACTCAAAGATCTGATGCACCATATGCTTGTCGTCCCACCTTTTAGTTTTCTCCTTTTAGCATTTGGCACTTTCATAGGCATGCCATCGAAACTCATCTAGTTCGCTGAGTTGCATCAACCTCTTCTTCCCTGCTATCTCCAGATCCGTATTTAGCTTTCTCACGGCCCAAAAAGCTCGATGTTCCCACTCCACAGGTAGATGACATTCCTTTCCATAAACCAATATGTATGGAGAAGTCCCAATGGGTGTCTTGTATGCAGTTCTCTAAGCCCACAACACATCATCAAGTTTGCTTAACCAATCAATTCGTTGTGCGTTCACTATCTTCTGTAGAATCCTCTTTTATCTCTCGGTTTGACACATCCACTTGCCCACTAGTTTGGGGATGATACGCTGTTGCTACCTTGTGCCGCACTCCATACTTAGCTAGCAAGTTCCTGAAACTCGCATTCACAAAATGAGCCCCTCTGTCACTGATAATAGCTCGAGGCATCCCGAACCTGGTGAAAATTTGCTTTTTCACAAATTTCGTCACCACCTTGTTGTCGTTCCTGGGACAAGCTACTGCCTCAACCCACTTATACACATAGTCAACCGCTACCAAGATGTAACGATTACCAAATGATGGTGGAAACGGGTCCATGAAGTCTATTCCCCATACATCAAAAATCTCAACCTCTAATATCTGTTGCACTGGCATCTCCTATCTTCTACCAATTGTGCCTGTTCTTTGACATCTATCACACATTTTTACGTATGCTATAGAATCTCTGAACAGTGTAGGCCAAAAGAAACCTGACTGGAGCACCTTGTGAGCTGTCCACTCCCTTCCGTGGTGCCCTCCATACAACGATGAGTGACAACTCCTCAATACTTCTGCAATCAGGCTCTTTGGGATGCATCGTCTCATCACTTGATCTGGTCCCTGCTTAAACAGATACGACTCATCCCATATGTAATACCTGCAATCATGTCTCAACTTCTTTCTCTGCTGAACCGTAGCCTCTGGTAGGTAGACTCCACTTACCAACAGGTTCACAATATCTGCATACCAAGGGATTTTAGCTTCCCTTATTGCCAAGAGCTGCTTATCTAGGAACTCTTCTTTGATGTTGTCACCTTCCTTTACATGCAACCAGCTTTCCAATCGCGATAGGTGATCTGCCACTTGATTCTCGCTCCCCTTTCTGTCCTAAATCTCTAGGTCAAACTCTTGAAGCAACAATATCCATCTGATTAGTCTGGGCTTTGCATCCTTCTTATTAAAATAATACCGAATTGCTGCATGATCAGTATACACCACTACTTTCGAACCCACCAGGTAGGATCTGAATTTATCAAATGCGAACAGCAATGCTAGCATCTCCTTTTCCATGATTGTATAATTGACTTGGGCTGCGTCAAGTGTTTTGCTTGCATAATAAATGGAATGAAAAATTTTATTCCTCCGCTGCCCCAATACAGCTCCTACAGCCACGTCACTCGCATCACACATTAATTCAAAAGGTTGCTCCCAATCTAGAGAGATGAGAATAGGCGCTTCTAACAGCTTCTGTTTTAGCTCCTCAAATGCTTTAACACAATCCTCGTCAAACTCGAACTTCACCTCTTTTTCTAGAAACCAGCATATCGGTCTAGAAATTTTAGAGAAGTTCTTGATGAACCGTCTGTAGAACCCCGCATGTCCGAGAAAACTGCGAACACCCTTCACTGACACTGGTGGTGGTAGCTTTTCGATCACTTCAATCTTTACACGATCATCTTCCAACCCTTTGCATGAAACCTTGTGGACAAGGATGATACCCTCCTTGACTAAAAATGACATTTCTCCCAGTTTAGCACAAGGTTAGAGTCTTCACATCGAGCTAGCACCCTGTCAAGATTCTGCAAACCTGTAGCAAATGAATTATCGAAAATAGAAAAGTAGTCCATAAATACCTCGACAAAATCTTCCACCATATCCTGAAAGATTGCCATCACGCATCTCTGGAATATGGCTGGTGCATTGCATAGACCAAATGGCATCCACCTGAAAGCATATGTCCCATAAGGACATGTAAAAGTGGTCTTCTCCTGATCCTTCGGAGATATGGCTATTTGATTATAGCCGGAATATCGATCAAGAAAACAATAATACTCTTGACCTACCAACCTGTCCAAAATCTGATCAATAAATAGGATAGGATAGTGATCTTTCCTCGTGGCCTCATTTAGCTTCCTATAATCCATGCAAATTCGCCAGCCTGTGACTGTGCGTGTGGGAATCAGCTCATTCTTTTCATTGGTGACCACGGTCATCCCTCTTTTCATTGGAACACACTGAACTAGGCTAACCCATTCACTGTCTGAAATGGGATATACCACACCTGCATCAAGCCACTTCATCACTTCCTTCCTGACTACATCCTTCATCACCAGATTCAACCTCGCTGATGTTGCACAGTTGGCTTGGATCCTTCCTCCATAAAAATCCTGTGTGTGCAAAAAGCTGGACTAATTCCTCTAATGTCCGACATCTGCCAACCCATTGCTTTCTTCCACCTCTTGAGGACCACCAATGCGTCTTTTACTTGTGCCTCTGTCAGTTCTACGGAAATGATGACTTGCAAGGTGTAATCTTCCCCCAAAAATACATACTTAAGATGTGGAGGCAATGTCTTCAACTCCAATTTTGGTGCCTCCTCGATTGATGGCTTTGGCAATGGTTCCAAGGACCTCATTAATGGCTCAAAGTCTTGCTTCCTGGGGAACCATTTTGGCTCGTTCGGCATCTTCACCATCACATGCGTAGCACTGTCTCCAAAATGTTTGGAGCCCATCAAAGCTCTCTCCAATTGGTCCTGTGAGTCAACAATCTGAAGAATTGATTCCTGATTTAGCACATTGATTGCTAATAGCTCCTCATAAATGGCCGGTAGCTTCATGGCCTTGTACACATCAAAAGCCTCTACTTTGTCATGTGCTCACATGGTTAGCTGCCCAGCAGCTACATCAATCAAAGCTCGCCCGGTTGCCAAGAAAGGACGTCCCAAAATAAATGGGACTTGTGCATCCGGCTCGAAATCCAAGATAATAAAATCCACCAGGAAAATGAGGGAGCCCACTTGCACTAGAACATCCTCCACAATACCATCTAGTTTGTCCAATGAACGGTCAGCTAGCTGCAAGATCACAGTAGTTGGTCTAGGGCTGCCCAACCCCAACTTCTTGAACACCGATGTCGGCATCAAGTTTATGCTTGCTCCGAAATCACATAATATGTGAGCTCGAATACATTGCCCAATTGTAATCTGAATGGTAAAGCTCCCAGGATCCTTGAGCTTTGTTGGCAATCTATTCTATATTCGGGAGGTGCACTCCTCAGTAAGCGCCACCGTAGCATACTCCGTCAATTTTATTTTGTTTGCTACGATGTCCTTAATGTACTTGGCATATTTCGGCACTCCCTGCAAAACATAAACTAGAGGTAAATTAATATGTACCTGTTTCAGCACTTCCATGAATTTCTTAAAGCAATCTTCTTCCTTGTGCTTCTTTAATCTTTGAGGGAACGGGGGTGGTGGTCTTTCTATCTTAGCTGCCTTTTCCTTCCCCCTCACATCAGCATGTTCCCCATCTTTTTCCACTGCTCCAGATTGTTGAGGTGGTCTTTCTGGTTCCACCTCCTTAAGTTGAATGGCACTCCTTGTTGTAACTGCATTGACCGGCTTGGGATTTGGGTCAGTATCACTGGGTATTCCTCCCCTGGGCCTAGTATTTTGAGCTCCAGCTAACTGTCCAAACTGATACTCTAACGCCTTAGTAGCTAACTGCTGACTTTTCGTGTCAGTCGCTAATTTCACATAATCAACCTGCATCTGCACTTGGTTAGCTATTATTGTCTTGAACATATCCTCAATGTTGCTGGGTGGTGGAGGAGGTGCATTGTTTCCTCTATATTACGACTAAAAAATTTTATGCCCCCCTTGATTTCTCTACACGCCATGATTCTAACTCTGTCCTTGATGGTTGTTACTCCCCTAAGAAAAATTCGGATGATACCTCCAATTTGAGTTGTAACTGTTGCCACACTATTGATTGTTGTTCCTCTGGGCGTTCCCAACAAAATTTACCGAGTCTGGATTTGCACCACAACACTCAACTGAGTGTTCACTACTCCCACACACTTCACACCATACCTGATGAACTTAATGGACTGGGGATTGTGCTTGATTCAAGCTCATATTGCTGAAGTGGGTGTTGAGTTGATTTTGCAATGCAGCTATCTGTGCAGCAATAGCTGTAAAACCATCCACCTCAAAAACTCCTGCAGCTTTCCTTGTTCCTCCTTGCGTTTAGTCCGCATTCCATTCTTGATTACCCTGTGAAATACGGTTTAACAATGTGTAAAGCTCCTCATATGTCTTCTCTAATGCCTGCCCACCAGCTACTGAGTGTAACAAAATCTTCGCATGTGGTTCTAACCCCTCAGTGAATGTATGCACCAACACATCATTAGACTGGTGATGATGAGGACAATCCCTTAACATCGACTTGAACCTCTCCCAAGCTTGATACAAATTCTCACCCTCTCTCTGTTTGAAACTTAGAATCTGACTTCTAAGTCTGGCTGTCTTCCCAGATGGAAAGAATCGTATCAAAAACTTCTTTGCAAGATCATCCCAAGTGATGATAGAATTAGGTGGTTCAGCTTTTAACCACCTCTTTTCTTCCCCCAAAAGTGAGAACGGGAATAATGTAAGCCTTATATAGTCAGATGATACTCCAGCGGGGATGTAAGTGTCACTTATCTCCAAAAAGTTTTGGAGATGTTGTTGAGGATCTTCATGAGGGAGACCTGTAAATTGCCCGATGGTGTGCAACAACTGCATCGTATTCTGCTTAAGCTCGAACCTCCCTCCTGGCTCTGGTTTGCGAATACTATATGTAACATTATTTGCATATGGGATTGCCACTTCGCAGACTGGTCTTGCTGCCATATCTTCAGGCACTAAAACTACCCTTACAAGTTGTGGATTCTGTTGCTGCTTCAGAATTGCCTGTCTTAGCAACTGCAGTTTCTTTTCTAGATCTTCCCTTCTTTGGCGATGAAATTGTCTCTCCGGCTCTATAAATGAATCCACCAACTCCCTATCTCTTGCCAGCGTTCAGAAAAATTCAGTACCTGCAAGAGAAAGGCTAAGACCAAGTTGTAAACACTTATATTGAATTTGTAAACAAACACTAAGAAAATATCCTACCACTTCACATTTGTCCAATTACTTTCCTTTTCAGAATCAAAATTGGATTTTTAAGATATACATTAACATTGGCCAAACATTAATGTAGTAAAAACAAAAATTGATAGAACAACCATTCAAGAAAAGATGAAAACTGAAATGATTAATAATTACATTCTTCTACAATTATCCTTAACCTCAGCAAGAGGTGAATAATCCACTCATTTGTGGATTAAACATCTTCAGATAAGTATAATTCATACAAGCAATTGATATTAAAGAGAAAAGGAAGAGAATAACCCTAGAATTTTCGTCCTCTCAACTGCCTGCTACCCACGTTCTTGCTCAAAAAAGTCAGAATGTTTAAAATAAAACCTAAGTGTGCTATTTATACTATTGAGAATTTTTCCCGGAATAACAAGCAACGTGGCATGGAGTGTAACGCAGAGCACTGCCTCTGTGCCATGGTGCTATCGCGACCTTCACTATAACTTGAAGTTCCAGGTAATCACACTCAACATGACACGGAGTGCATCGCGGAGCACTGCATCCGTGCCACGGAGGTAACCCAAACCTCTACTTGAATTTGACATATTTTCATCATCCCAGGCAGAATGCCTCCACGATGGTAGCGTGACACGGTGCCATTGCGGAGCCCCTATTTTTGCCAAGTTCCCTTGTCAACTTCCACTTCTTGCTTTCGAGTCCATCCCCGCACTTCACCAACATGTAGATTAGCTTCCAAAATTTCCTTCTTCCTGCAAAACAACGCTAATCATGTTGGTTAGTATAAATTCACATTTACCTAAGAATCACATGAGAATGTACACATAACAATAGATAAACAAGTCGAAATGAAGCATTTGAGTATCACTTGGGCATGAAATTCTGCCCAAGATCAACGGGTCGTCGTCTTTCCCAATGACTCGTGGTCTCACCCATCAGGTGGTTAAAAGACGATTGGGCAGTGTTGGCATCAGATAGATGGACGAGTCTTTGTGCATCTAGGCTCGTCAAGTGATCCGTGGGGGAAAGGAATATTAGTAAATAAAGAATTATCCAATGATGACAAAGAGTGGGATGATGAGTTGTCTAGTTAGGTAACGACTCGTCCAGTCCTTCATCGGGACTCGCAGTGAAATTTTCTTTATGAAATTAGTAAGGGTTTTTTCATAAATTCGAAGCTCCTAAGCCTTGATTTATAACATTTTAAGCCTTGAAAGAATTTTATTAAGGGAGTTTAACCTATTGTAGTTTAATCAACTTCTATGCATGTAAGTTTAGAGGGTTCCATTGAAGATCAAGCTTAGAAACCTCCAATTCTCCTCCAAATATCTTGGTCTTTCAAAGTCAAGTTTAGATTCAGCTTACCAAAGTATCTAGGGTCATGAGTGAGAGTTTTCTTTAACTCTCATGACCAAATTTCTCCTCAAGTTCATGAATTGAAATGTTAATTCAAGTGTATGATCCTATGGGTTTTTAACCCAAATTTATAATATTTTCTATGATTTCATTATGGGTCATTTCCCTTAATATTTCAAAGTATGTCTTAAGATCCATGTGCAGATTTTATGAATTAATTGAATACAAATTTATGTTTTCCAATTTTAGAACATTTTGCCAATTATGCATGTTCATGAAAAAGTTAGTGTGTGATTGATGACTTCAAGTATGATGAAGTATCTAGCATGTATGTATGTTTTTGAATTACCCATATATGAATATATGATTTTGACTAGTGAAGTCTATTTCAAGCATACATCATCTTCAGGTTTTGGGTAATACCACTAAGATTTAGCATGTTTTAATAATTCAGTTAAGTTGTATAGATCATCTTAGCAAATGGTTTTGGAGTCTATACTCCCATATTCAGGTTATAGTATGTTTGGAGCTAGGACTCCCCGTATTTAGATTTCAGACTATGCATGTAATTACATTATCAACTTCGTTGAAAAACAATGTTTTTGGCATCCTTGAAAAACGATGTAGAGAACCTTGAAACTTTTTGGACAAGCATATAACATCGAGTAGGCTAGGGGTTCATGAAAACTTCGGGTCTCAGAACTACGTGCCAACATATGATTTCACATTTTACTTTGGGACCTCACTTGTGAGCTTCCCCTGCCCCGAATGGGCCATCAGCTTGATATTGATATCATGGTAGCGTTCTTAGCCCTGTAAAGTATTTTTATGGCTCTGCCTACTTGAGTGAAATAGTTGGGATCACGTAAGCTCTGTCTTGATAGTGTCCGTTATATGATGAGTCTCCCATTATTCCTTATGATCTCAGTTATGCATGTTTATCAGTCATGAAATTATGTTTTCAGTAGGTTTGACCTAATGATCAGGTTATCATTTTTTACTTATGAATCTCAATTCTAGCTTTGGGTCATTCAATTTAATTATGATATTTAGTTTATGTCTACTCATGTTCTTGGATATCAACATGTAATCTTTATTCATAGAATCTTATGATGGTATGACCTAAGATGTATATGAACTCAGTTTATATTTACTCATCCTATTTTGCTTACCTTGCATACTTGGTACATTCGAAGAAATAATAACATACTCTATGTTGTATGGTATAGGTCCCAGCAATCAGACTCAGACACACTGTTAGCTCTGCTCTTGTTCCAGCTTAGAACCTTCCTTGAGCAAGTCCTCATCCTCTGAGGACATCTATCTTTTAGTATTGTTATGTCAGTTTGTTTCAGGCTTAGAGATAGCTGGGGGCTTGTCCCAGCATCTCATTAGTTAGTAGAGGCTTTTCAGACATAGATATGTGTATTTTGGTTCAGGTTCAGTGTTATTATGTTACCGTTGGCTAGATGTGTTGTTATTCAGACTTTCACTATTTTAGAATTAAGTTATCATCTTTTCTTATGTGATTTTTAGTTATCATGTTTATGTCATGGGTTTACTTGGAGTCATTTTCGGTTCTAGTTCCGGGCCTATGTTTAGGTCGTGACATATTGGTATCGGAGCATTAGGTTTTGAAGTGTACTAGCATGTCTGAAAGCTATGTTAACTAGAGTCTTTTCATATGTATGAAGTGCGCCATGCTTATGATGAAGAGCTACGAAATATTTTACGGAACTTTCATTCTTTCATGATTCTATCTCATTCTATGAGTTCAACTCTATCTATCCCTCTAAATCAAACTTTATGCATTTGAAGAATCATGCCTCCATGCAGAGTTAAGGAAGAAGGAATGGAAACAGAAATGGAAATAGCTATAAGGATGGCAATGGAGATGTGCACCAACAAGCCGCACAAGCCCCAGGAGATCCCGTGCCCTAGAAGGTTATCCGTGTTGAGTTTAAGCGAGCAATTCAGATCTTTGCACAAGCGTTGACTGCTCAGGTGAATCAGCAGTCAATGGCTTGTATTTCCTAGAATGGGAATGCAGTCACAGCTAGAGTAAAGGACATCTTCAGGATGAACCCAACCAAGTTCCTTGTGTCGAGGGTAGATGAGGATCCATATGAGTTAATTGAGGAGATCCAGAAGATCACCCAAATTATGGGGCTAATGGGAGAGGAGTGTGAAGACTTAGCCTCCTATTAGTTGAAGGGGTTCACTCATATATGGTATAGGTAGTGGAAAGATAGTCGAGGAGTCGGACTGGGTCAATTGGTTGGGATGAGTTTCTCACCGCATTCTTAGACCGATTCTTACCTTGGGAAGTAAGGGAAATCAAGAGGTTGAGTTTGTTAATTTGAAACAGAACAACATGAACATTCAGTAGTATGCTCTACAGTTCACCTGGTTGTCCAAATATGCACTGGAGATGGTGGTCGATCAGAGGGCTCGGGTGAGTAGATTTGTGAATGGAGTAGTGGACTATTTGGTCAAGGAATGCAGGACTGCCTTGCTACATTAGGACATTAACTTTTCCCATTTTGTCTTGTATGCCTAGAAGATCGAGGCGGTGTAGATGAAGGAGAGAGGGAGTCTAAGAGGTCCAGAACAGACAGTTTTGGGTTTTCATAATAGAGGTCTAGTGGCGGATATCATTAACAGTCCCACTAGAGATCATCCGCCCCAGCGCCGTCATTGGCAAGTGTACCATCCAGGTCTAGGCACAATTAGAGGAAAAAGACATCTGGATTTTGAGGTTAGGAGAGCATGTCAGTCAAGCCCAACATTCTAATTTGTGGCAGGTATGGTTGTAGGCACAAAGGTCAGTTCTTAGCAAGTTCAGGGGCATGTTTTGGATGCAGGAAGCCCAGCCACATGCTCAGAGGTTGTTCGGCAGCCAGATGGAGCCACGGTAGAGATCGTGACCCAGTTATCAGTGCAGCTGCTCCACCAACACGCTCAACTCAGTAGGGTGCATCCACTAGTGCAGGTGGTGGTTAGTGTTAGAACATGTTTTATGCCCTCTGATTAGGTCAAGAGTAGGAGGTCTCTCTAGATGTGGTCACTCGTATGTTATGAGTATTCTATCTTGATGTTTATGCATTATTAGATCCAAGGGTTACCTTATCTTTTTTAATGACCTATGTTTCTATTAGTTTTAGAGTCAGTCTCGAAACCCTATCTGAACCCTTCTTAGTCTCTACTCCAGTCGATGACTCAGTTATAGCTCAATGGGTGTATTGAAATCACCCTATCACAGTCCTTTAGAAAGTCACCTTAGCTGATTTAGTAGAGTTAGAAATGATTGATTTTTCAGTTATATTTGGTATGGATTGGTTTCATGCATGTTATGCCTTAATGAATTGTAGAACCGATACGGTAGAGTTCCAGTTTCCAGATGAACCAGTCCTGGAATGAAATGGTAGTTCACCCGTGCCTGTAGGTCGATTTGTTACCTATCTTAAGGACAGAAAGATTATTTCCAAGGTTTGTATTCACAATCAAGTTCAGGTTAAGGATGCGGCATCAAAAACCAGTACTATCCAGCGAGTTCCTATAGTGTGTGAGGATCTGGAGGTTTTTCCAAATTATCTACCAGGAGTCCCTCCCAAGCGGGATATTGACTTTGGTATTGACCTTTTTCTAATACGTAGCCTACATCTATTCCTTCCTATAGAATTGCTCTAGTTGAGCTAAAGGAGTTGAACGAATAGTTGAATGACCTTCTAGATAAGGGGTTAATCAGACCTAGCAAGTTCGCATGAGGTGCACCAGTTCTCTTTGTTCGAATGAAGGATGGGTCTCTTCATATGTGCATTAACTATCGATAGTTGAACAAGTTTACAATTAAGAAAAATTATCCCCTCCCCAAAATGGATGACTTGTTTAACCAACTTCAGGGTGTTAAGTGCTTCTCCAAGATAGACCTCAGATCTGGGTATCATCAGCTCGTAGTTAGGGAGAGCGACATTCTGAAGACAAATTTCAGTACTCGACATGGTCACTATCAGTTTGTAGTTATGTCTTTTGGTGTAACAAATGCTCCTACAGCTCTTATGGATTTGATGCACAGGGTGTTGAAGTCATATTTGAACATGTTCTTGATTGTTTTCATAGATGACATTCTCATATACTTTCAAAGCGAGGAGGAACATGTCACTTATTTAAGGATTGTGCTATAGACTCTCAAGGATCGCCAACTATTTGCTAATTTCAACAAGTGTAAGTTTTGGTTGGACACAGCAGCATTTTTTTGCCACGTGGTGTCAAGTGAGGGTGTACAGGTGGACTATAAAAAGATAGAGGCGAAAAAGAATTTTCTTACACTAGTTATTCCTTTGGATATAAGGAGTTTCTTTGGTTTAGCTAGCTATTACAGGAGGTTTATTGAAGGATTTTCATCCATTGTTGCATCGATGACTAAGTTGACCCAGAAGAAAGTCAAATTTTAGTGGTTGGATACCTGTGAGAAGAGTTTTCAAGAGTTAAAGACTCGACTCACTTCAGCTCCAATGTTAACCCTACCTAAGAGTACAGATGGATTCATTGTGTTTTGTGATGCCTCTAGGGTTGGTCTTGGTTGTTTGTTGATACAACATGGTAAGGTTATTGTTTATGCCTCTAGACAATTTAAGATATATGAGAAGAATTACCCAATGCATGACCTGGAATTGATGAAGGTGGTGTTCACATTTATCATTTGGAGGAACTATTTGTATGGGGTCTATATGGATGTGTTTACGGACCATAAGAGCCCATAGCATGTGTTCACTCAGAAGGATTTTGATTTGCTACAAAGGAGATGGTTAGAGCTACTCATACACTATGACATGAGCGTCCTTTATCATCTGGGTAAGGCCAATGTAGTGGAAGATGCCCTTAGCAGATTATCCATGGAGTGTGTTTCTCATATGGAAGATGGTAGGATGGAGTAGGTGAAGGATGTACATCGGCTTGCACGATTACGAGTTCGCCTTGTGGATTCGACAGATAGTGGTGCCATCGCTCATAATGGTTCTGAATCATCTTTGGTGACTGAGGTCAAGGCTAGGCAAGATGAGGATCCTATGTTGGTAATTTTGAAGGAAGCGGTTCAAAATCGGAAGGTAGAGGCATTCTCCCAAGGGGGAGATGGAGTACTTCAATATCAGGGCCAATTATGCGTTCTAGATGTCAATCATTTGAGATAACGGATATTGCATGAGGCTCATAGATCGAGGTATTCTATCCACCCAGGTGCCACCATGATATACCATGATATACGGGAAGTCTATTGGTGGAATGACATGAAGAAGGACATAGCGGAGTTTGTGGCTAAGTGTCTGAATTGTTAACAAGCGAAAGTGAAGCATTAAATAACAGGAGGAGTGCTACAAGACATCAGTATTCCCATTTGGAAGTGGGAAGAGATCAATATGGATTTCATCATAGCGTAACCTCACACTCGTTGACAGTATGACTCTATTTGGGTGGTTGTAGACAGGATGACCAAAGCAACCCATTTTCTATCAGTCAGAACTACAGACTTAGTGAAGGATTATGCTAAATTGTACATTTTGGAGTTAGTTTAGTTGCATGGTGTTCCCTTGTCCTTCATTTCGGATAAAGGTACTCAGTTCACCTCATAGTTTTGGATATTATTTCATAAGCGACTTGGTACTTAGGTCAAGCTTAGCACAACTTTGCACCCATAGACAGATGGTTAGGCTGAATGGGTCATTTAGACTCTTGAGGATACGTTGAGTGCATGTGTGCTTGACTTCAAAGGTAGTTGGGATGATCGTTTACCTCTTATCAAGTTTGCTTATAACAATAGCTACTAATCTAGCATACAGATGGCTCCGTTTTAGGCTCTTTATGGACGGAGACGTAGATTACCAATTGGTTTATTTGAGGTAGGTAAAGCTAGGTAGATTGGGCCAGATTTAGTTCATGAGGCTATAGAGAAAGTTTAGCTTACAGAAAGGCTGAAAACAGCTCAGAGTCGTCAAAAGTCATATTCGAATGTTAGGTAAAGAGAAATTGATTTTGAAGTTGATGATTGGGTGTTCTTGAAGGTGTCTCCCATGAAGGGAGTGATGAGGTTCGAAAAGAAAGGAAATCTTAGTCCTCGATATGTTGGACCATCTAGGATGGTAAAGTGGCCTATGAGTTGGAGCTACCAGCAGAGTTGGCTTCTGTTCATCTAGTTTTCTAGAAATCACTGTTAAAGAAGCGTGTTGGTGATCCAACTTTGGTTGTCCCAGTGGAAAGCACAGGTGTGAAGGATAACCTTACCTCTGAGGAGGTACTAGTTGAGATCTTTAATCGTCGGGTTCGGAAGTTGAGGAACAAAGAAGTAGCTTCTGTTATGGTTCTATGGAGAATTCAGCTAGTTGAGGGAGCTACGTAGGAAGCCAAAATAGATATGATGGCTAGATACCCGCACCTTTTCCCTACCGACTCAGTTCCAGCATGAAGTATCAGTTTCCTCCTTTGTACTCTATTTAGTTTCATGTATAATTCATGTCTCTTAGTTCCTTTCATGTCGGTACTTGTGTGTGTGATTCATGAAATCATTTCAATCATGTGTATCAGTTTGGAGTCAGTCACTGCGCCAGTTTTCAGCTTCAGATGTACAGTATTTGAGATTTTAGTTCCCTTCCCCATCTCTTTAGTATGTTTACCCAAATTCAAGGACGAATATTCTCAAGGGGGAGATATTGTACTACCCCAAAAGTCCCTAAGGATCAGACCCGTGAGTTGAAACAGTGAAAGCAAGAAATTTCGCACCAAGTCACAGAACGAGTCATCTAGTGACTAGTGGTGTGACCTAATGGGTAATTATGTGACCTGTCAGGTAGCGACCAGTTGAGAAGGTATCATTCTCGGGCAGTGGAAATGGAAGGGACGATGAGTCGTCGTCACTCCCAACGACTCGTGGTCTAACCCTTTAGGTGGTTAAAGGATGACTAGGTAGTGCTGCCATTGGATGAAGGGACGAGTTATCATACATCTAACGATGCGTCAAGTGGCCTGTGAAGGAAATGAATATAAGTAAATGAAGAATTGTACTGTGATGATGATGAGTGGGACGACGATTCGTCCGATTGGGTAACGACTCGTCCAGTCCCTCGCTAGGACTAACAGTGACAGTTTTCTTGCGAAATTAATAAGAGCGTTTTTATATATCCCAAGATCCTAAGCCCTAAACTACATCATTTTAAGACATGAAGGAAGTGTATTAAAGGAGTTCCCACATTTTCAGGTTTAGAGGGTTCCATTGAAGATCAAGCGTAGAATCCTCCAATTCTCCTCCAAATCTGGTGGGCTTTGAATGTCAAGTTTAGATTCATCTTACCTAGGTAAATAGGGTCCACAAATGAGAGTTCCCTTTCACTCCCATGCCCAAATATCTCCTCAAGTTCATGAATTCAAGTTTTAATTCAACTGTATGATCCTATGAGGTTTTATCCCAAATTTATGAAATTCACAATAATTTAATTGTGGGTCAATTCCCTTAATGTTTCAAAGTATGTTTTAAGATTCATGGGCAGATTTTATGAATTAATTGAATACAAATTTATGGTTTTTAAATTTTTGAAGATTATGCCCAATCAAGCAGGTTCATGAAAAAATTAATCAATGATTGATGATTTCAAGTATGATGAAGTATCTAGCATGTATGTAGGTTTTCGAATTACCCATATATGAATCTATGATTTTGACTAGTGAAGTATATTTCAAGCTTGCATGATATTCAGATTTTGGGTAATCCCACTCAGATATAGCATGTTTTTGTGACTCAGTTCAGTTCTACAAATAAGCTTACTATAAGGTTTTGGAGTCTATACTCCCTTATTCAGCTTATGGTATGTTTGGACACAAGACTCCCCGAATTCAAATTTCAGATTATACATGTAATTACATTATCACCTTCATTGAAAAATGATATTTTTAGCTTCGTTGAAAAACAATGGAGAGCACCTTGAATTCTTTGGGAACAGTTTCTAGCACCAAGTAGGCTAAGGGTTTATGATAACCTTGGGTCTAAAAACTATGTGCCAATGTAGTATTTCACTTTTTATGTTAGGACCTCCCTTGTAAGCTTCCACTGCCTCGAATTAGACATCAGTTTGATATCGATATCATGGTAGTGCCCTTAGCCCTGAAAAAGCTTTGGATGGCTCTTCCCATTTGGGTTAGTTTCAATCACGTAAGCTCTATCATGATAATGTCGGTTATCTGAAGAGTCTCCATTATTTCTCATGATCTCAGCTATGCATGTTTATCAGTCATGACATTATGTTTTCAATAGGTTTGACCCAATTATCAGGTTATAAGTTTTTACTTATGAATCTCAGTACCACCTTTGGGTCATTCAATTAAGTTATGAGATCAAGTTTATGTCTATTCATGTTCTCGGATATCAACATGCAGTCTTTATTCTCAGAATCTTATGATATTATTACTTATGTTGTATATGAACTAAGTTTATCCTTACTCATCCTAGTTTACTTACTTTGTATACATAGTACATTTCAAGTACTTATCGCATACTCTATGCTATATCGTTTCATGATACAGGTCCTAGCAATCACACAGATATGTTGTTAGTTCTGCTCTCGTTCCAGCTCAGACCCTGCCTTGGGTGAGTCCTCATCCTCCGAGGACATCTATCTTATAGTATTGTTATGTCAATTTTTTTCAGATATAGGGATAGCTGGGGCCTTGTCCCAGCATCTCATCAATCAGTAGAGGCTTTTCAGAGATAGATATGTGTATTCGACTCCAGGTTCTATTTATAATGTTACCGTTGGCTAGACGTATTGTTATTTAGACTTCCACTATTTCAGAATTTAGTTATCCGTTTTCTTATGTGATTTTTAGTTATCATGTTTATGTCATGGGTTGACTTGGAGCCATTTACGATGCTAGATTTTGTGTCTAAATCCGAGCCTATGTTCGGGTCGTAGTACTTTATAATGAATTTTCAGGATATTCATAACAAAAATAATGAAAAACTTGAAAATTACTCTAAGTTGTTAAATTTCGCCACTACCGCTCATTTAAAGAATTAAAATATTTAATATACACTTTATTGATTTTTCATTTAAAATTTCTTATATAAGAAGACTTAGTCAGGGAATAATTGATGTACTGTGAATATTTCTCAGTTGTTGGGGAGGCTTACTATTTTTTGGAGGGAGAATAAATTTTATGTTAAGTTGATGAATTTCGATTTTTTATATCCAAAAAGTTTTTATGATAATTTCTAATAATAATTTAAATACATCCCTTATTTAATTGATTAAATTCAAAGAGGAAAAATCATTTCAAAATTTGAAGAAATTATTCAATTCAAACATTTGTTATGTTATATAACCATTAAATATAAACAGTTATTATAATATTGGCAAACAAATTGATAATAATTGCATCAATCAAAGATGTAATTAAGACCATAGAATGAATTACTCTTAAGAGTTTATTATCGCACTCTAGTGATGTACTAATAATCATATCATATTAGTACTGAATACCTATACTTGCAAACTTTTCTCTATCCAGATGTTCTACAGGGCAATGTAAGATGATTTCCCAAAAGTTTCTTGAGGGAAATGGTATACAAAAACTATAGGAATCCAAAATGCATTTTTATTTTCTTAGTTGCGATACTAGAGATATTATACAAATAAGAAACACAATATGATTTACGTGTCATGCAATGAAATGCAATTACCATATGAACCTACCTATATTGTAATGGCCCGTATGCCATTATAGGGGATAAAGAAGACCAAACACCCCTCTCTAGCCTAAGTGTTGGTGGGAAGGTGTGGAATAAGTGTTAAGAAAAGGTTGAGCTGGGGACTGGTTTCTGTGTAAGAAATAGGATCTACTAGTAACGAAGGACCACTATAGTGGAGGGATAACTACTGCAGCGAGACTGTTATTATAACCCCCCAAAACTTTTCTTTACAAAAGTCAGACTTGGCATGAAAAACTAGAAAGAACCAGAAAATTTTGTCTTAGAACGACCGAGACAAGTCGTTGTCAGCAGTAACGACCCATTGTCTGGGTCATTGTCAGCCCTGCCAGTTGTCCTTTGGGAACGAGAAATGGGATGACCCGTTGTGAGGAGAAACCATTCATTCTATCAGACATTGCATTCCCAGCTCATAAATTAGTTAAACCATTTTCAGGAACCCACGAGTCAAACGATGAGTTGTCGTATGATGTAATGACTCGTGGAGAGACTCGTTAGTTGGAGCTCATGTGTTTTTGAAAATCTTTTTCTCATAACAAGGAGAGGCAACAACAATCTGTTGTATCACACAACGAGTCATTGTTTTCATCCGTGACAATAAGTCCAAAAATCCCTCTGTTTTTCCAGTGTTAACAATGAGAAGGCACAATGACCCATTAATTCAACCCAAAGAGTCATTATGTCTTCCATTAGCAGAGGGGCCAAGTTTTCCTACCATTGACAATGAGATGTTGTAACACCCCAAAACTTTCCTAGACCAAATTTAGACGTTGCGTGAAAAACCATAGATAAACCATAAAATTTTTCTATCTTAGACAACCCACACAACGGACCGTCGGTGGAACCAACAGAACGTTGTATAGGGTTGTGGGTTGCAGCAGGCTTTTTCATGTTAGAAACAATGGGACATAGGACGATCCGTTGAAACTAACAATGAGTCATCCTGTCATACATTGAATCTCGAGTTTAGAGGATTATCGGACCTTTCCCTAAGACAACGAGAGATAAAAATGGCCTGCTATTACTACCAACGAGCCGTTGTTACCACCCGTTATCCAATTCTTGACCTCAACAGTGTGGACCATGAGTGGATACAATGACCCATTGGTTCTTCCAACGTGTCGTTGTGAGGACTAGTTGTCTCCATGCCATTTTTCCTATGTGTTCTAACGGAAGGTGTTAACGGCCCGTCCTTTGTTCCAATGGACTGTTGTATCCTCCCATGGGTCTTTCTAGTGAAGTCGGCTTCAAGAACCAAAACCAACGACAACTTTCAACAGACCGTTGTCTGAACCAACGACCCGTCCTGAGGTCCGTTGTTCAGGGTCGGGCAATTTTCAATTCTTTTTGCTATGGGTATTTTAGTATTTTCCCAGCTTTCTAAACATGAAACCATGTAATTTTGGGTTCATATAGGACGGAATTAAAGGGTTATAATGACCCTTTCCATTTATTTCTCTCAACTCCCTCAAGAACAGAGAGTAAAACTTCTTTGGAAGCACAAGGCAGGAGCTAGAGTTGATTTTTCTTCTCAGTTTTCTCAGGGATTTTCACCAAGGTTTTCTTCTTTAGATATGTGGGAATTCATCAAGGAGATTATTCTCCGCTTGCGTTCCCCAAAACTCTCTCTGTTTACTTTAAGTTCTAGCCCTGAGTTTGCGAATTTGAAATTATTACTATCATTCTTTGATTATTTCATGTGGAATCCTATCCTATGTTAATTGTAGTTATATTCCACCAGTTTGTAAGTAAAATGATGCTTGTTCCATCAAATTAGAAGTTCATCCCTAACTTTTGAAAAATTCAGAAATTAGAGTACTGTTTAAGCTTTGAATTCGTGAGAATTGTTTGCATGTTTTAGAGTTAGGGGCTTCTATAATGATTGTATATGTTAAAAACTTATTTACATATATGTTATTCAGATTCAGTTAGAAATTATATATACCTTGTATTTCTCAGAATTGACATTTCACTTTCAGTCAAAGTACTAGGATATTCAGTGTTAGTCAGAAATGTCAACTGATCAGTTTTACTCCGGTATTTGCCTGAGGTGTCAGTGGTGCCTCTCAGTTATCAGAATAAGACTCAAAATATAGTTTATTTGGTCAACTTGGGGTCATGACTTTCTAGTTATATTGTTCTGTCCAGCCCCAAGACCCCAGTTTAGTTATTAGTTTGTTCTTTAGACGGCTACGACGCTTCCAGATAAGTAGCTCTAACCAGTCTTAGAACTCAATTTCCAAATCTGGTCCAATAAGACGCTTAGGGAACTCTCAAATAGTATCCCTGGGTCAGTTATAGTCTTGGGCCCCAGTATTGAGCTATCTGCTAGTCAGTTGTAGTCGTGATAGAATTATCCAGTGGGAGTAGAACTTAGCACCAAAAGGGTCGGGGTTCCAGTGCACCCAAGTTCTAGAACTACGTTGCCACCGTAGGTAATATTTACTTGGCCCCTGGGCCCCCCCTCTGAAAGTGATTCTCATAGTCCATGCCTTTATACCATGGAAAGGTATATTGGGTCCTACCGATGGGGTGTATATATCGAACTCCATGTTTAGCTCACGTGGTTATATATCGGTTATAGCCTCTCCCACTAGCTAGTTTAGCTCATTGTCAGATTTCTCAGATCAGTTAAGTGTAGTTTCTCAGACTCAGTATTTCAGACATAGGACATGTTTATGACCATCAGCCAGGATCATTTTTGACCATATCAGTTATATTTCAGTTGTATCAGTTTTCAGTATTTTAAGTTTGTCATTTCAGTTTAGTACTAGTTCTTTCATGTTATTTATGTTTCTCTTACTTACTCAGTACATTCAAAGTACTGAAGCATACTTTTATGATGTATCGTTTCATGATAAAGCCACAGGTTCTCAAACCCAGCACCGTTATTCCGATTAAGTTTGGGTCTCTCTATTAGTAGCAGCAGTGTGAGTCCTCATATTCCGAGGGCACATTTTATTCATTTCAGTTTCTTTATTATTTTCAGCTAGACTTAGAGTTAACTGGGAGCTTGTCCCAGCAGCTTCTCAATTAGATGGCTTTCAGACCGGGCTTGATTTCAGAATTTCAAGATATTTTAGATCTCTACGTTCAGTATTTAATTTTTCATAAATGTTATTATGTATTATTTTAAATTTCCATTTTGCATGTTTAATCAGGATACCAGTGTATGTGTCACGCCCCATAACTAGGGGGAGGGCGCGACTGGCTCCCCAAACCTGACTGACTGGGAAGCCGACTATATGACATCTGTAACTGTAACACTTAGGCCGTCCAAGCCACCTGTCACAATCAGCTGGAGTACAAACTGGATCCATGATGTCTCAACAATACATGGTAAACAACTGAAATGCAAACAAGGCTATGAGTATGCTAAACTAAACAACAACAAGCCGACAAGGCCACAAACTGAATACCATTGTACACACTAAGTCCACAAAACCTCTAAAGAGTAAACTGACTAATGGTCGGAACAGGGCTCCGACCTACCCATAACTACATCTCATGAACTGCTACTGCAACTGGCAATCCCAACGTCTACCTGCACATGCGGCACGAACGTAGGTCCCCAGGCGAAGGGACATCAGTACGAATGAAATGTACTGGTATGTAAGGAAGAAAACTGTAAAAATGTAAGATAGCAACAATAACTGAGCCAGAAATAAGGAATAACAACAACTTGGAATCCTGGAAACTGAAACCTGGCAATAAGTCAATACTAAAGTGCAAATGCAACCAAGTAATGCAGAAGAAAAACTGTAACCGTGATGCCAACAACCAACCAACCAAAAAATCCATATATAAAATTCGTCCAGCCGGTGTACCATACCAAGGAATAATAAAAGTATCTTCTACTGATGTTTCATACAGGGGTAAAATAAAAATATCTCTAGCCCATGTACCACACCGGGGTAAAATAGAAATATCTCCAGCCGATGTACCACACCGGGGTAAAATAAAAATATCTCCAGCCGATGTACCACACTGGGGTAAAATAAAAATATCTCCAGCCGATGTACCACACTGGGGTAACATAAATATATCTCCAGCCGATGTACCACATCGTGGTAAAATAAAAATATCTCCAACCGATGTACCACATCGGGATAATATATAAATATCTCCAGCAGATGTACCACACCAGGGTAAAATACAAATAATTCACAATCATAATCATAAATACGGTAGATATGGCTTATATTAAGCCAATTAACACGTATGACATATAAATGACAAATGTTAAATTTGTGGCCGGAATAGGCCTGTTTCGTAACCCATAAATGCAAGTAAGCACCCATATCATGTAAAGCTAGAAAATATGTATATATATCACGTAAAGTTGTCAAATTATACATGAACATGTCGACTCAGTGACTTGAAGGATCTTCAAGAGGTTTAGACAACATAAGAACTTTTGTAGGCTTACAAACAATCTCCTACAAATAATCCTACCAATTGAACATATTACTTGGATAGAAACACATAGAGCTCATTTCTACACAATTCTTTAACATTTGGGAACTGCAAATATATACTGCCTACCAGGTAGTTCCTTTACTTGTATCGATAACTATACATTGGAATTTCATTGCCAAATTTATCATGTAGATAAGCACATATAGTTCTTAATTCATTTGACTTATTTGCTGGAGAACATGGCAATTATAACTAGGAACTTGGAGTTATTTGTCATATACATAGAGCTGAGAACTGAACTACAAACATACAATGTATTAGACTTCTATGTACTGTATAACTCATATTTAGTTAATTGGGTGACCTCCAGGAGACTTCCTGGTATTCAAAGTTCTACGCTTAACTGATCATTATCACAGCCTGCACTTATACTTACTTAGACATTAGGAATATTGATTCATGGGAGAATCTCTCCTTTGAATTCAGGAAATTCAACTGATAACTCAACAAGAGCTAAACATAAAGATGCATGACTTGAATATAACTGAAAGAATTCAACTGTATGTTATAATATGAAAATCATATACATTAAGACTTCTTACTGGAAAGACATATAATGACTTGAGTTTTCAGACTTGTATACAACATCAGATACTTGACCGAGACATTAGCATAATTCTCGAAATATGATCTCTCAAAAACTTCTCAGATCAGGTAGCACATTTCCACATAAATTAGGTATGTAAATACATAACTTAAGGATCTGATACTTGGAGCTCTATAACTTAGGAACTCGTGAGTATCTCTCTAAGTGATTCCTTATAGGCAAATAAAGATATATTGCTGAAATTCGAGTGATGCTGGATTGACTTACATAACTTTGCAATTATCTGCGGAGCTTAAGAAAGCTTACATAATCATAAGTGACTTAGAAAATCCTAGGATTACCCCTTTCCAGACATGGTAAAAAATTTCAACACTTAGAATAGATAACTTAACATAATCCTTTAGGGCTATAGCAGAGACCTTCTCAACTTAAGTTACTATTTTGCAGACGTTCAACTCTAATTATTTCGTAGAGGGTTAACACTTTAGTGGTTATTCATGAACGTAATATATATTGAACATAAACAACTTAATTTATAACTCTTTTGCTAAACGTATTTAGAACATGGTTAATCTTCCTAGTTGTTGCCTACCTCGTTCACCATCGTAACCCGTATCGTCTAATTTAACAATATTTAGCTCTACTTTCCTTATTCATCTTAACTTCTTTGCCAAAAATTATTCACTCTTCACTCAAGTTTTTACCCTCGTGTTCACTATTCAATCAATTCTTATACGCACTTACCTCTTTGCCTAATTGACAACTTAGTCACGCTTTCCCCGTTAACATGTATCGACTTAGCTTATTCGTTACGTGCCGCTTGCTTATCTTTAAATAGGAAAAAATTATAATCTACTTTTTACATTAAGGACTTTAAAACATAAAAATATAGGAGGGATTAACAAAATCATTAAAATTTCATTTCAATAAGCTTGTTTACCCTCAATCGGCTTAGCGTCATCTTCTTAGCTTAAGTTCAATTACGTGTCGTCGTATTAGCATTTCGTACCAGTTTCACTAAGTGACCAGATCTTAACATATATTCAACATCACATATACAATATACTGAAAAGGACCAGCTCACAGTGCCCACGTTAAGGGGACTTCAGACTCGATTTAGAACTACGACAACAATAGTATAAAAATTACGCCTTTCGCTTCACGTTTGTTCGCATCAACCATTCTTAACAATTCAGGATTCATGCCAAGTTGTTCCAACCCTTTGGAAAGGATCATACATTCCTCAATATGATTTTAAAAACATAGGAATATTGATCCTTTCAATAACTTAGTTTCGTGCTTGAAAAACAAGGAAAGGGACGCCTTTACATACCTTGTCATGTCGACTCTAATTTCGCCGAAAATCTTCCTTTCATGCTTACTCCTTAAGGTTCCTTACAAGTACAATTTACAAACCCAAACAGTTCTGGAAAAATTTGGCAGCAACATGCCACAAAAACGGACAAAGAAACAACACAATACTACAACATTCTCCAAGTTATAACCTCATTAACTTAAAGAAATCAAAAAGGGAATTACTCACCCTTTCTTGGAGATGTTAACAGCTAAAGTAGGAGTAAACTTCTACTGTTTCCTCTGCCTAGAATCATCTAAAAAAGCAGCAATACCACAATCAACCACAAGACAAAACCAAGTCATGACTTCCTTCCAAGGTTCTCTTTTCCAAGCCCAAAAGAGACAAGAGTGAAGTTTCTTACCTAGGATATCTTTTCACCATGTGATAGGGATTTGAATTCTCTGATGTCTGAAAAAACAATCAACTAAAACGGAGTAAAAATGAGATTTGTAGCTCAATTTTACTTCATATAGGCGGGCTGGCAAGGGTTTGGGCGGCGCCCGCATGCGGAGCCCGTGCGACATACCCTCGTGAGTGCGTGCGCCTGCTGCCTGCCTATCTCGGCGCACGCGTACCTGGGCGCTTTCCCAACCGACAGTGTTGTCTTCAAACGAGCATAACATTTTACTCCGAACTGCAATTAACGAGCGATTTTTTTCACTATAAACTAGACTCAAATACCTTTAATTTAACATGATATGGGACTTATGGATCATTATATTTTTTATATATGTCCATTAAAAGTTGACCCTTATTTACAAACTTCACATACTCTTCGCATTTCCCTTTGCACCTGTTTCCCACCTCACCTACGGACAACATACGACCCATAATTCCCTTAATATGACATATAACCATCAAATAATCATCAAAAAGATTTTCAAGGTGTAACAGTATGATAGACCAGGGGTTGACTTGGGGTCACTCGTGACTTCAAGTACCGTGTTACATCTAGGGTGTAGGCTCGAGGAGTGACAAACTTTGTATTAGAGCCCTAGGTTTAGAGTATCCTCGAAAAGTCTGAAAGACACGTCGAGTAGAGTCCTTTTCATGGGTCTGAAGCGCGCCACACTTATGATGAGGAGGCTGCAAGATGTTAATAGGAAAACTCTCTTTTGTTCGCAATCCTTATTGTGCGTTAAAGTTCACTTTCGGAAACGCCCTTCTAATTCGTGCTCTATTTCATCTTATGAACCATGCCTCCTAAATGCAGTAATGGAAAAAGGACCGACAACGCCAACAGACCCTCCCCACCAGCTCCAACATCCACTCAAGATGATAGAGTGTCCACTATAGAGTTCAGAATAGCTATCCATCTGCTCGCCCAAACAGTCAGCAACCAGGTGAACCAACAGGTGGTACTGATGAACACTAACGAGTCTGAAGCCGTTGCGAGGGTGAGGGATTTCACCCTGATGAACCCTCCATCATTTTAGGGGTCCAAAGTAGGGGAGTACCCCCAAGAGTTCGTGGAAAAAATCAGGAAGATCACCCGAATTATGGGTGTCAGTTCCTCAGAAAGTGTTGATTTGGCTGCCTACAAGCTGAAAGGAGTAGCCCACATCTAGCATGACCAGTGGAAGGAAGGATGGCCAGCGGGAGCAGGACTTGTGGAGTGGGAAGAATTCCACACAACTTTCTTAGACAGGTTATTCCCTCGGGAGCTGAGGGAGGCTAAGATGGCGGAGTTTATGAACTTGCGACAGGGCAACAGAACTGTGGAGGAGTATGCTCTGGAGTTTACTAGGCTGTCTAAGTACGCTCAAAAGATGGTAGCTGATCCAAGGGCTTGCATGTTGAAGTTTGTTAACAGAGTGTCAAAGCTGGTCCTCAAGGAGTGCAGGATAGGGATGTTAATCAAGGATATAGACCTCTATAGCTTAATTATGTATGCCTAGCAAATTGAGGCCAAAAAGATGAAAGATATGGAGTGTAAGAAGAAACGGGCAAGGACTGGCCAATTAGATTTTTTCCATCAAAGGTCTAGCGGAGGTAATCACCCACAGCAACAGCAGCAACAGCAACAATAGCAGAGAGCCCCAGCACCTATCTCAGCCAGCGCCCCAACCTTCCGATCCTGCCAGGATCAAAGGGGTGGGTCATCTGGCAATCAGCCTCAGAGTCATAGTACAGGGAACAGGTATCCAACTTGTCCCAAGTGTGGAAAGAATCACCTATGAGAATGCGTTCAGGGACGAGAGGATTGTTTTGGGTGTGGACAGCTTGAACACAGGCTTAGGGAGTGCCCATCAGCAGGGCGAGGGAGATCACAATCTATCACCTCATCAGCACTAGCAGGCCAACCAACTTGACAAGCCAACACATCAGGTATAGATGGCGGTTAGCGCCAAAATCGCTTCCATGCTCTATCTTCCCGTCAGGATCAGCAAAGCTCACTTGACGTAGTTACTGGTATGTTACGTCTTTTCCATCTAAATGTCTATTCCCTCCTAGATCCAAGATCTACTCTTTCATTCGTGACTCCATATATAGAATTTTAGTTCAACATCAACCCACAAGTCCTCTCATAACCATTCTCAGTCTCCACCCCAGTTAGTGAGTCAGTTAGAGCCAGCCGGGTGTATAGAAACTGCCCAGTCTCAGTCCTAAGTAAGGTTGTTCCAGCCGATCTTGTAGAGTTAGACATGGTCTTCTACTTTTTCCTTATTCTCGATGTTGATTGGCTACACTCCTGATATGCCTAAGTTGATTGCAGAACTAGAGTTATCAAGTTCCAGTATCCAAATGAACCAGTGTTAGAATGGACGGGCAGCAGTTCCGCGCCTAAGGGTAGGTTTGTTTCCTACCATAAAGCCTAGAAACTCATCTCCAAGGAATGTATATATCTCACCTAATTCGTTCGGGTCAAGTATTCCAACACTAAGACCCCGACTATTCAGTCTGTTCCAGTGGTCAGTGAGTTCCCAGATGTTTTTCCTAAGGACCTTTCTGGAGTTCTCCCCTGAATGGGAAATAGACTTCGAAATAGATCTCCTCCTAGATACTCAGCCCATGTCCATCCCTCCTTATAGAATGGATCTAGCTGAGCTTAATGAGCTGAAGGAGCAGTTAAAGGATATTCTTGATAAGGCTTTCATCAGACCCAACATCTCTCCCTGGGGTGCTCCAGTGTTATTCGTGTGTAAGAAAGATGGCACCCTCAGAATGTGCATTGATTATCGTCAGCTGACAAAGGTCACTGTCAAAAACAAGTATCCCTTACCCAGAATTGACGATCTGTTTGACCAACTTTAGGGAGCTAGTTGTTTCTCCAAGATCGATCTTAGGTCAGGGTACCACTAACTAAGGGTTAGGGAGTGTGACATACCGAAAACAACATTCAAAACTTGGTATGGTCACTACGAGTTTGTGGTGACGTCCTTTGGGTTAACAAAAGCCTTAACAACTTTCATGGATTTAATGAACAGAGTCTTCAAGCAGTAGCTAGATATGTTTATCTTTTTATTTATCGATGACATTTTAGTATACTCCACAAATGAGGAAGAGCATGCCAATCACCTATGATTAGCATACAGACACTCATAGACCGCCAGTTATTTTCCAAGTTCAGATAGTGCAAATTTTGATTAAAGTTTTTAACTTTCTTAGGTCATGTGATTTCCGATGAAGGGATACAAGTAGACCCTCATAAGATAGCAGCAGTGAAGGATTGACCCAGCCCTACCTCACCTACTAAAATTAGAATTTTTTTGGACCTAGAGGGTTATTACCGATGGTTTTTGGAAGGTTTCTCCTATATAGCATCTCCTCTTACTAAGTTAACACAAAAGAAAGTAAAATTTCAGTGGTCGGACGAGTGTGAGAAGAGTTTCAAAGAGATGAAGACTTGACTCACTATTGCTCCAGCTCTGAACTTGCCAGAAGGAACAGATGGATTGATGGTTTATTGTGATGCTTCCAGAGTTAGACTCGGTTGCGTTGTAATGAAGTGGGGCAAAAGGAAAGCCTACTCCTCCAGACAACTCAAATTTCATGAGAAGAATTATCCAACTCATAACTTGGAGTTGGTAGTGTGGTGTTTGTGCTAAAAATATGGTGGCATTAGTTATATGGATCTCATGTATATGTAATTATAGATCGTAAGAGTCTTCAGTACGTGCTGAGCTAGAAGGATCTAAATATATGTCAGAGAAGGTGGTTGGAGTTGCTAAAAGACAATGACATGAGTATTCTGTATCACCTAGGCAAAGCCAACGTGGTGGCTAACGCCCTAAGCAGACTGTCGATTGGGAGTGTAGCTCACATTGAGTAATGCAAGAAGGAGTTAGCGAAGGAAGTTCACAGACTCGCTCGGATAGGGTTGCAACTAGTGGATTCAACCGAAGGTGGGTGATAGTTCAAAGTGGGTCAGATTCATCCTTGGTAGTTGAAGTTAAATCCAGATAAGATGAAGATCCAGTTCTACTTAAACTTAAAAAAGCAGTTCCCAGAAAGGAGGTTGAGGCTTTCTCTCATAGGGGAGATGGTGTGCTCTGTTACCAGGGAAGATTGTGTGTGCCGGAGGTCAGTGAGTTGAGACAGTAGATATTGGTTGAGGCACACAACTCGAGATACTCAATTCACCCTAGTGCATCTAAAATGTACCACGACTTGAGGGATATTTGTTGGTGGAACGACATGAAAAGAGACATCGCTTAATTTGTAGCCAAGTGCCCGAACTTTCAGCAAGTTAAGGTGGAACATAAGAGACCAAGAATTATGAATCAGGATATCAGTATACCCATATTTAAGTGGGAAGAAGTAAACATGGACTTCACTACAGGTCTACCTCAGACTCGTCGGCAACATGTTTCAATCTGGTGATGGTAGATCGGATGACTAAGTTAGCAAATTTCCTCTCTGTCAAGACTACAAATCCAGCTGAGGACTATGCTAGGCTTTATATTTGGGAAATGGTTAGACTTCATGGGGTTCCATTATCCATTATCTCAGACAGAGGTACCCAATTCATCTCACTTCTGGAAATCTTTTCAGTGAGGGCTAGGTACCCAGCTCAAGCTCAGCATAGCCTTTCACCTGCAGATCAATGGACAAGTTGAGCGGACCATTTAGACCCTAGAAGATATGTTGAAGGCTTGCGTGATCGATTTCAAAGGCAGTTGGGATGACCACTTGCCTCTCATTGAGTTCGCATACAACAACAGCTACCACTCTAGCATTCAGATAGCCAAATTTGAGGCATTATATGGTAAGAGGTGCAGATCTCCCATAGGGTGGTTTGAGGTTAGTGAAGCTACTTTAATAGGGCCAGACTCAGTTCACGAGACAATGCAGAAAGTTCAACTCATCCAAGAGAGGTTGAAAATAGCTTAGAGCCGTCAAAAATCTTATGTCGATGTGCAGAAGAGAGAGTTGAAGTTTGCAGTTGATGACTGGGTATACTTGAAAATGTCGCCCGTGAAAGGATTGATGAGATTTAGGAAAAAGGGAAATCTCAGTCAAAAATATGTGGGACCCTATAGGATTATAAGGAGGATTGGTAAGGTAGCCTACGAGTTGGAGTTACCTTTAGAGTTAGTAGTCGTGCACCCTATCTTCCATGTGTCACGATTAAAAAAGTGCATTGGTGATCTAAATCCAGTGGTGCCATTTGACAGTGTGGAGATAAAGGATAGTCTCTCTTACGAAGAAGTTCCAGCTCAGATCCTTGACCGTCTTGTTCGTAAGTTGAGAAACAATGAAATCGCTTCGGTGAAAGTTTTGTGGAGAAATAAGCTAGTTGAGGGAGCCACATGGGAAGCATAAGCAGACATGATGGCCAGATAGCCTCACTTTTTCTCTCCCTGTTCAGTTCTTGAATCAGGTACTACATCCCTTCTCAGTACTCTACTCCATTTCGTACTCATCTGCTCTATTTAGATTTCCGTACTCTACTCCGTTCCGTACTCCATCAGAAAATAATTCATAGTCTCAATATTTGAAATCACAGCTCTTTTTCTAGTTTTGGTCTTCATTCGAGGACGAATGATCTCAAGGGGCAGATATTGTAACAACCCGAAACTTTCCTAGACAAAATTCAGACGTTGCGTGAAAAACTATAGAAAAACTAGAATTTTTTTTGTCTCAGACGACCCACACAACGGACTATTATATTTGGTATTGGATTGCCGCAGGCTACTTCAACTGGGAGACAATAGGACATAGGACGACCCGCTGAAACTAACAATGAGTCGTCCTATCATCCATCGAATCCCAAGTTCAGAGGATTACCGGACCTTTCCCTGAGACAATGAGAGGGAACAAAGGCCTATTGTTACTACCAACAAGTCGTTGTTACCACCCTTCTTCCAGTTCTAGACCTCAGTCGTGTGGACCACGAATGGATACAACGACTCATTGGTTCTTCTAACGTGTCGTTGTGAGGACTCATTGTCTTCATGCCAGTTTTCCTATGTGTTCTAACGGAAGGTGTCAACGGCCCATCCTTTGCTCCAACGGACTGTTGTATCCTCCTGTGGGTCTTTCTAGTGAATTCAGCTTCAGGAACCAGAACCAATAAAAGCTTTCAATGGGTTGTTGTCTGAACCAACAACCCGTCCTGAGATCCGTTGTTCACGGTCAGGCAATTTTCAGTTCTTTCTGCCAGGGGTATTTTAGTATTTTTCTAGCATTCTAAACTTGAAACCATGTCATTTTGGGTTCGTATAGGATGGAATTAAAGGGTTAGAATGACCGTTTCCATTCATTTCTCTCAACTCCTCCAAGAACAGAGCGTAAAACTTCTCTGGAAGCACAGAGTAGGAGCTAGGGTTGATTTTTCTTCTTAGTTTTCTCAGAGATTATCAATAGGGTTTTCCTCTTTAGGTATGTGGGAATTCAGAAAGGAGATTGTTCTCCCCTTGCGTTCCCCAAAACTCTCTCTCTGTTCACTTTTTGTTCTAGCCCTGAGTTTGCTAATTTGAAATTATCAGTATCGTTCTTGGATTATTTCATGTGGAATCCTATCCCATGTTAATTGTAGCTATTTTCCACTAGTTTGTAAATGAAATGATGCTTGTCCATAAAATTAGAAGTTCAGCCCTAAGTTTTTAAAAAGTCAGAAATTAGAATCCTGTTAAAGCTTTGATGAGAAAACTCAGATACATGTATGTTATTCAGATTCATTCAGAAAGTCTATAACTTGTATTATCAGAATTTACAGTTTAGTTTTAGTCAAAGTGCCAGAATATTTTGTGTTAGTCAAAAATGTCAGCTGATCAGTTTGACTCGGTATTTGCCCGAGGTGTCAGTTGTGCCTCTAAGTTATAAGAATCAGAATTTCTAGTTATATAGCTCTGACTAGCCCCAGGACCCCAATTCAGTTATCAGTTTGTTCTTTAGATTGTTACGACACTTCCAAATAAGCAGCTATGACCAGTCTTAGAACTCAGTTCAAAATATAGTCTTATAAGATTCTCAGGGAACTCTAAGACAGTATCCCTGGGTTGTTTATAAGCAGCTCTGACCAGTCTTAGAACTCAGTTTCCAATTGCTTGTTTATATATTCTTTGTTGAAAAATATCATTGAATAGTTAGCTATGGAATCGCTATTTAATTAATTTGGAAATTGGATGTTGAGAAGTTGTTATATTACTTGCAATTTTTGAATGTGATTCATGTTTTGTGTGAGTATTCGAGTTGAGGGAGGTAAGATAGGGCCTCCTAAGGGTCAAATAAACTGACCGAGTGGTAGAACACTGAGATGTCTAAATGGAAGTGGATAGTATGAATGTCCTTAGATTAGTGGCTCATGCTCGAGGGGAGGATCCGAGTAAGAAATGATGGATGAGTGGCTCGTGTTCGATGAGAGCATCTAGATGCGCAGATGAGTGGAAGCCGGTACCACATCGGTACAGTACATGGATTTTTGGAGTCCCCTGTGGTTATGACTAGAAGGGTAGAAATAAGACCCTATGACATGTGTGTGCATTGATATCCATTGATCGAGTGTTAATATGGTAATGTGACGGAGACGTGTGCCCGGCATATGACCATTTGTTGTATTATTTGACTGAGTGTAAGAACTAAGATCGATTTGGGAATCTAAGGACCTAAAAAAACTAAACATATGGTCATGTATTTTGTGCTTTTGAATTTTTTATGTGATTATAGTGTCTAGATGGTTTATGTGAAGTTAAATGAGGACTCATGATGCATTGTGAAACCTTTCGAGAATGATTCATTGTATATTCCTTATGGTTATAATGTGTCGATTATTTATGGACGACAATAAATATCTTGCATGAACATAAGTAATATTATATTGAAAAGAGTTAAGAAAATGGTGGGTTTGCAGCTATGTCAAGCTACTGCTAAGGCAGTACTACAGCAGTGGAACACACTATGTTGTGTCAGAACCGTGGCAGTAGTCAAGTGACCGCTGCACTGAGGCCCAATCCAATGAGAAGGATGACTGGCACCTACACGCTTTAGTTGCTGAATTTGTGTTCTGAGTTAATTGTATATTATTGTTTCATATATGTATATGTTGTTATTTAAGGTTGATCGATGATGGAAACCAATACTGTTTTTTGTACTGACGTTATTCCTGCATTTCTTTTCTGAGTGCAGAACTCGATCCCATAAGCTCATCTAACCCTTATCTCTGAAGGAGCGATGAATTTATAAAAAGGTGAGCAGCTCAAGACGTGTTGATCAACTCTCCCATAGACGATGTCTCTAATTCAGAAACTGCACTGCTTCTTGTCCTTTCTTTTTCATTTGGTTGACTCTTAGAAAATGTTAGGTAGATGTCCCCATGTCCAATGACCATTAGGTTCTGGGAATGTTTAAACAGCTTGTTGTTATTGTTTCCTTTATTATAGTGATGCTTCCATTTTTCATTTTCATAATGTTATCTACTTATAATAATTGTTGACGGATTCGAGTAATTAGTTGGGATCATTGCTTCGCCCACCCAGGGTTTTGTGTGGGTACCAATCATGTCCACTTGGGTTGTGACAAAGTAGATATCAGAGCTCTTGGTTTGTTGATCTCATGGAATGAGGATGAATTTATTAATGTCTCGCGAATTGGTGCAAAGATGTCCGTAACTCATCTTCGAGAGGCTGCAAGACTTTAGGAAAACTCCTTTCTTTCTTTACTATACGTTCTATTACTTTATTTCAATTGGTATATGACAATTTATCCGTATTTCTCTCATAGACGATGAGAACACGTGCAGGTGGCAACAGATAGGAAGCTCCTGAGCCAACAGCAACAGTTGTAGTCCACGATAAATTATGGGGTAGAGGTTGCGAGGGGAGGCCTACTGCTTCCAGAGGAGGGGCTTGCCCTCATGCTCTGGTTCTGCGTTGATTAGCATCTCTAGTACCACCGGCGATGCAAGAGAGGGTGGCTATGGTGGTGGAGGTTCCTACTCAAGGAGAGGCTGCAGTGGCTCTAGGATCCTCCAAAGTCCTGGCTTAGATCCAAAACCTTCTAAGTGGCCTCGTGGTTAATGGGGTAGCGCCAGTGACTACCAAAGGGTAGCATTCACTGATACAACATACAGATGTTGTGGCTTTGCGTATTAATGATATATCAGAGGCTGTCATGTTCCTGTGGCCAGTAGCTTGACCGGTAATGACCATAGAGTAGCATGAACTATTTTGGAGGTTTACTAAGATGAAGCCTCCACCTTCTGTTGTACAGAGGTGGAGGATGCCTATGAGCTTATCATTGACTGTCACGAGAGGCTTCAAAAAATGTGAGAAGTGGAGAAGTACAGGGTACAATTTGTCACCTTCTAACAGATGATTAGTGATAAGCTCTGGTGGAGGACTTTTGTGGAGTGTAGATCACTGGGGTCACCACCATTTGCATAGACCCAGTTCTACTCCACTTTTTGGGAGAAGTGCGTGCCACGCACTCTACGAGATCGAAGATGGGACGAGTTCACCACCATTGAGCAGGAGACCTTTTAGTTGCAACATATGAGGCCCAATTCTGCTCACTATCTAGGTATGCTCTACCTTTATTTCCCATAGGGGAGGAGAGGAACAGACAGTTTGTTAAGGGCCTAAATATGGGTCTCCAACTTTCAGCCCTTCAAATGGTCTCTACAGGTAAGACCTTCTAGGAGGTGGTATAGTTTGTGAAAAATATGGGTGGGGGGGGGGTCTAAATAGGATGGGTACATGAAGAATGCTGAGAAGAAGGCTCAGAAGGTGGGGTATATACAGTGACTCTTTTGCTAGGACTCCAATTCCCTAGGGCTCATGCAAGTGTTAGCTAGGAGCCTGCCAGGGACCACTCGGTGACCATCACGTATAGTTGAAGGTACTCAGACAGTTCACTCAAACTTTAGGGCTTGCCCAATTACCTCTATTTCGACTCAAAGACCGGTGATTGAGAAGGTGTGCCATGAGTGTGGCAAGTATGGCCATATCTGTAGATGGTCTCCTAGGTTAAGTCAAGGATGGAAGATTGTCGCACACCCAGATCCTCGAGCTCCGGCCCCTGCTAGAAGTGGAGGGAATATGTTCAGCAAGGATCACCTGAAGCTAGGGAGGGGCAATCAGCCAGCGGTTAGAGATAGCACCTAGTTGGTTAAAGGAGGCTGCCAGGCGGAAGGGATGGCAATCAGTCCAGTAGTGGGGTTGCACAGCCTAACAGGGCAGGTTTCAGGTAGGTAATTAGGTCCACTTCTATGCATTTTAAAGTCGGCCCAAGGCAGAGGCTTCAGATGCCATTATCATAGATATAATTTTTGTATGCGACAAAATCGCTACTATCACGACGTGAGAGTACACCCTAATCGTAGACACGCGACAAGGAGCCCCAAGGGACCCCAAGTCAACCCATGACATGAGCATATAACTAAACCATTAACAGAAGGCGGAAGAATTAGCTTAATAGTCATGAACTAAATAAAACCGTGACATGAGATGTATGAAACAACAGTACATGATCCAAGCGTAAATAGCTGAATACTACAATTAGGTCTAAAAGCCTCTAATCATAATAGATGGGTTGAAGGGACATGACCCCAACAAACTCCAACATTGTAAAAACTAAAAGACGGACAAAAATCGTACATAAAGCCCCCGAACCATGATGACTCACCACTGATAATTGAGAGCAGAACTGAGAGCAAGCAATGAGCGATGCTGAACCTGTGAACTGTATCCTGTATCATAAAACGACAGCATAGAAAATGTGTAGGTCAGTATTTGAAATGTATTGAGTATGCGAGGTATGCAAGACAATGCTTCAAACATAGAATTCATAGGAGTAGGGACATCATGATCATAAAGACTGAAATCATAAATATATTGTAAGGCTCAAGATTTCAAAAATATTCATAAACCTGTCATAGTCATAACAGTAGAGAAAAACGTGTCATAAAACATAACTTGAGCCAAAAGAACGTAATCGTACATGCATTAAACAATGAGGAACAGTGGGATATTTCTATAATCGACATACCCCATATGGGCACACATGGAGCCCGACCTATAAGCCTAGACGGGAGGCTGTTCATACCTTTCCAAGGATATGAACCATGTAAGGCATGATATCACTCGTGAAGGCCTCGTATGGCAAAGCGATGGTCACTGAGGAGGCTCCAAACATAACCTATGGTGGCACGTAGTTCTATGATTCGGGGCGTAACCTAGGCCTCGAACCTACTGGGTGTTATGTACTACTCCAAAAACATGCAACGTGCTTATAGAAATTCATACATGACATGCATGGCTAGTTAAATCGTGATAATCATAATATTCTTGAGAATTCGTAATACTAGCCATGGAATTGGGCCCGTGGATCGGCAAAAATCATAGTTCATAAATCATAAGTGACATGTGGGCATTGCCCATAATTTAGATCATACTTGAAATGCTTAATTTATAGGAAACATGATCATAATAACATGAGTAATTGAAAACATGCTTAAAATTCAAAAATTCATATCATGCTTGAGAAATCACCTTAACCATGAATTTCACCAAAAACCCCATTATTTGGGCACATGTGCTTTTAGGAATTAAATGATTAAATATTGAATAAAATAAGTGAGAACAGCACAACAATTCGAGACCCGTGATTTTAGACATACTACAACATGCTTATATCAATTTTTGAGGAAATATACATTTGGGTTATGACCTATAGAGGTTTGAAAATGTTAAACATAGAATTATAGAGAAATTGGGCATGGGTAGGGACTAAACCACCCATTCAAAACCCCATATACCTAGAACTTCATGAATCTTAACTCCCTTAAAAAGCCCTAGATGTAAACTTGGAGAATTGAAGAAGAACACTTGAATCCCTTCCCTCTTTCCTCTCTACTTTTAGATGCATCAAATGAGGTTTATCATGAATGATTTCCCCTTTAATGTCCCTGTCCCGACCTCAAAACGACGTAGTTTAGGTCTTAGAAGCGTAGGAAATTATGAGAAGGCCCTTACTAATTTGATGGAAATAACTGTCAGGTGACCCTAACGGGTGACCGACGACTCGTCAAGACGGGCAATGACTCGTTGGGTCGCCCTTCAAGTACACCTGATTCCAGGTCGACTAGGCTCGTAATGGGTGACTCAAAGAATCATCACAAGTGACCACGAGTCGTGGTCACCTTCCCGTTAGGTAGACTGCTTCATCCTTAATAAATTTCCACAGGCTTGCTCACGACCCACCTCACGAGTCATTGGGACTGGTCTCGACTCGTGAGGTCCCATACATTAGATGCACTAGTCAAACCTCCCAGGTAACCCTCAATATCACCCCACGAGAGACCTGACGACTCGTGGTAGCTGACCATGAGTCATTCCCATGCCTGTGGTTACTTCAACTCCTCAGCTCAGTCCAACCTTCCCACAAGCCACCTGACGACTCGTGGGGTGTCCTCATGAGTCGTCTAATGACTCGTCCTGGACTATTGCAACATTTTAGATTTTTCCCGTTTGACTCCCGGGTCTGATTCTTAGGTTCCCGGGGTATAATAATATCTCCCCCTTGGGAATATTTTTCCTCTAATGTGAGAAACATGCAGAAAACTCAGGAACAAACAATCACCATATGCAAATACTGATCATTTAACCTGAAAATTAATTAAACGACTACCCAAAAACTAACTACATAGCTGGACTGGATTAAGACATCACATACATATATCATATCATGAAACAAACTTGTACACGTGAACAGAACTTGAAAAACTGAATAGAGGTTTAGGGAAAAAACTAATACCTCAAACTAAAACTGAGTCGGTAGGGAACAAATGGGGGTATTTAGCTATCATATCCACTTCGGCTTCCCACATAGCTCCCTCAACATGCTGATTTCTCCATAACAACTTTACTGAAGCTACTTCCTTATTCCTCAGCCTCTGAACCTGATGATCCAATATTGCAATGGGAATTTCCTCATAACTGACGCTATCCTTCACACAAATAGTTTCCACTGAAACCACTAAGGCTGGATCCCCCATGAACTTTTTCAAGAGCGATACGTGAAATACGGGATGAATTGAAGCTAACTCTGAAGGTAACTCTAACTCACAAGCTACCTTACCCACTCGTCTCACAATTCGGTATGGACCAATATAGCGGCGGTTGAGTTTTCCTTTCTTTCCGAATCTCATTTGCTGCCATCATGGGAGATACCTTCAAAAACATCCAATCATCGATCTCGAACTCAAGCTCTCTTTTCCACATAAGACTTCCTGCGACTTTGAGCTGTTTTCAGCCTTTCTCTTATCAACTAAACTCACTCCATAGCCTCGTGGTCTAAATCTGGACCCACTAATGAAGTCTCACCGACCTCAAACCAACCAATGGGCGATCTAAACTTTCGCCCGTAAAGAGCCTCAAACGGTGTCATTTGGATGCTAGAGTGTTAATTGTTGTTGTAGGCAAACTCAATAAGAGGTAAATGCTCATCCCAACTACCCTTGGAATAAATAACACAAGCTCTCAACATGTCCTCAAGAGTTTGGATAGTCCGCTCCGCCTGTTTATCTGATTACAAAGGAAATGTCATGCTAAGCTTGACCTGGGTACCAAGTCCCTTTTGAAAAGATTTTCAAAACTAAGTGGTGAACTGAGTACCTCTATCTGAAATGATGGATAAGGGAACCCCATGCAATCTAACCAACTCTTGGATGTATAATTGGGCATAATCTTCCGCTGAATCGATTGTTTTGATTGGTAGAAAATGAGCAGCATTGATCAACCTGTCCACCACAACCCAAATGGAATCATACTGTGTATGAGTGTTGGGCAATCTTGTTATGAAGTCCATGTTGATTTCTTCCCATTTCCAAGTGAAAATGCTGATATCTTGAAGAACACGTCTTGATCCCTGATGCTCCACTTTCACTTGTTGGCAATTCGAAAACTTGGCTACAAATTCTTCAATATCCTTCTTCATGTCGTTCCACCAGTAGATTTCCCACAAGGCATGATACATCTTGGTGGAACCTGGATGGATAGAATGTTGGGATCGGTGAGCCTCATGCAACATCTGGCTCCTCAAATCACCCACATTCGGAAAACATAAGCAACCCTGGTACCGAAGTACACCATCTCCCCCTTTGGAGAAGACTTCTACCTTCTGATTTTGAACAACTTCCTTCAACTTTACCAATGTTGGATCTTCATCTTTCTTAGCCTTCACCTTCTTTACCAAGGACGACTCTAACCCGTTCTGAACAACTACACCCCCATCGATCAAGCCAACTAATCTAACTCCCAACTGTGCAAGTCGATGCACCTCCTTCACCAGTTCCTTCTTGTCTTCATTCACGTGTGACACACTCTCCATAGAGAGTCTACTAAGGGCATCTGCTATCACATTGGCCTTACCCGGGTGGTAAAGGACATTCATGTCATAGTCCTTAAGTAGCTCCAACTACCTCCATTGCTGAAGATTAAGATCTTTCTATGTGAACACATATTGTAAGCTCTTGTGGTCAGTGAATACATCTACATGAACCCCATACAAGTAGTGTCTCCATATCATCAAAGCAAATACCACTGCGACCAACTCAAGATCATGGATCGGGTAATTCCTCTCATGAATCTTTAGCTGTCTGGAAGCATATGCTATGACTTTCTCATGCTGCATCAATACACTCCCCAGTCCGACTCTCGAAGCATCAAAATATACACCAAAGCCATAACTTTCCTCTGGTAAAGTCAACACCAGCGCTGAAGTGATTCGGGCCTTCAATTCGTGTAAGCTCTTCTCACAAGCCTCCGGCCATTGGAACTTCACCTTTTTATGGGTTAATCTAGTCAATGGGGCTGCAATGGATGAGAAACCTTCTACGAACCTCCGATAGTAACCCGCTAAGCCCAAAAAGCTCCTTATCTCCGAAGGGTTTATCGGTTTGGGCCAGTTCTTCACTACCTCTATTTTTTGGGAGTCCACCCTTATACCTTCTCTTTACAATACATATCCCAAGAAGGAAACGGAATTAAGCTAGAACTCACATTTGCAAAATTTGGCATATAGCTAGTTATCCTTGAGGGTCTGGAGTGCTACCCTCAGGTGTGCGGCATGCTCGTCCTCCCTCCTAGAGTATATTAATATGTCATCAATGAACACTATCATGAACATATCCAGATATTCCTTGAATACCCTATTCATTAGATCCATAAAAGCTGCAAGGGCATTGGTTAGTCCAAAAGTCATAACAACAAATTCATAATAGCCATACCGAGTCCTAAAAGCAGTCTTCGGGATGTCGCTCTCCCAAACCCTAAGCTGGTGATACCCGGACCTGAGATCTATCTTGGAGAAATATTTGGCACCCTAAACTCGATCGAACAAGTCATCAATCCTGGGTAAAGGGTATCTATTCTTGACGGTGACCTTGTTCAACTACCTATAGTCAATACACATCTTAAGGGAACCATTTTCTTTGAGACGAACAACACTAGGGCACCCAATGGAGACTTACTCGGTCTGATGAAACCCTTATCCAGCAAATCCTTCAACTACTCCTTTAACTCTTTTAGCTTGGCTGGGGCCATTTTATAGGGAAGAATCGATATGGGCTGCATGTCGGGTAAAAGATCAATCTCAAAATCAATCTCCCTCTCGGGAGGAACACCTTGTAGGTCATCTGGGAATACCTCGAGATACTCACATACCACGGGGACTGATTGAATGGTCGGGGTCTCAGACGTGGCATCCTTAACCCTAACCTAATGGTAAATACAACCCTTAGCAATCATTTTCTAGGCCTTGAGATAGGAGATAAAGCAGCCCACAGGTACTGTTGAACTACCCCTCCATTCTAAAACTAGTTTACCTAGAAATCGGAACTCCGCCGCTCGGGTTCTACAGTTAATAGAAGCATAACATGAAAATAACAAATCCATGCCCAAAATAATGTCAAAATAAGTCATAGCCAATTCTACTAAGTCTGAAGAGGTAACCTTATTGAATACTGTAATGGGGCAACCTCTATATACCCACCTCGCTACGATTGAATCCCCAACTGGAGTAGACACATAAAATAGTTCTAACAAAATTTTAGGACTGACTCCAAGGTTACTAGCAATGTAAGGTGACATAAAAGACAGCGAAGCTCCCGGATCTAACAAAGCATAAGCATCAATATGAAAGACTCACAACATACTGCAACCACATCGGGAGAAGTCTCCTGCACCTGTCCAGAGCTAGGTGCATAAAACCAGTTCTGGCGCTAGCTGCCAGCTAGACCAATCAAAGTACCCTACTCAGTAGGACGTGCCATTGGAGTTGTTGAACTAGCTGCTGGAGTGCAGGCTCCACCACCCCCTAACCTAGCTGTGGGGCAATTCATGAGCTTGTTTCTGGGTTTGCCACACCCAAAACAAGCATCTAAGCCCACCAAACACCTCTGTGGGTTGTTCATTCCACAACTAGCACAAGATGGGAAGGTGTGCTCTATGCACATGCTACTCTGACCCCTCGAACCTGAGGCCCTGCTCCTATGATCGTCTCGAGGATTGGATGGAGTACTGGCTAAAGATGGTGCTGGTATAATTGACCTGTGCTAGGACTGCTGGTGAGGCCCATCTCCTGGCCTCAGTTGGGACAACCTGTAGCTATCAGTTTTGGCCCTCTTGGCCTCTCTCTACCTCATATTAACTGCCTCCATCTATTGAGCATAAAGGACTATCCGTGGGTAGTCCATATCTTGATGAAGCATGGTTGTTCTACAGTCCTTGTACAAATACTCGGCTACTCCCTACACAAATCTGCTCACCCGCGCCCTATGGTCCATCACTAACTCCGGGGCATACTTTGAAAGGTGAGTGAACTCAAGTGAATATTCTAACGATGTCATATTTCCCTGTTTGATGTTAACAAACTAAGCTGCTTTAAATTCCCTCATCTCTCGAGGGAAGAACCAGTCGAGAAAGGCCATGTGGAACTCATCCCAGCTGATAGGACCGCTCCTGGTGCCCTACTATCCTTCTAATGCTTGTACCAAATATAAGCAAACTCCTTTAGCTAATAAGAGGCCAAATCAGCACACTCCTCATTTGTCACCCCCATAGCCTGAGTGACCTTCAAGATTCTTTCGATGAACTCGTGTGGATCCTCGTCCACCTTTGATCCTGTGAACTCGAGAGGGTTCATCCTCAAAAAGTCTCTAATCTGAGTTGTCGCTGCGTTGCCATTATGTGGGACATGTGCAACAGCTTGCTGGTTGACCTGCGTGGTCAAGGCCTGCGCCAACATCGGAATAGCCACCCGAAACTCAATGTGGTCAGTTGGCTCTAATGCCTGGGGCTCCCGAATAGGTGGGGCTTGCTGATGCCCACGATAATTGCCACCTTCGTGGCCTTCACCATTTCCATTCCTCCTTCCATTTATTCTTCTGGGAGCCATAATTTTTTGCAATCGCGAATAGCACGAATTAGAAGGACGAAGAGACTTTTCTCGAAGGATGAGGACTCACCATCAAGATGTCTGGACTGAACTTGTATAACTGGCTAGGGGAGAGGCTGAGCCTGAACGTCTAATCCTGAATCATGAAATGATACAACATAGAATATGTGGCTAGTACTTTGAATATACTCAGTATGCAAGGTAAGTAAAACAGGCTAAGTATAAACTAAAAACATGTATAACATAAATCATATGCATATAAGATTCTGAGAATATGGACTGCATGCTGATATCTGAAATCATGAATAAACATAACTGAACTTCATAATTGAAACGAATGACCCAAAGCTGAAATTGATGATCATAAGTAAAATTACTCAATAGAACATTGGGTCAAACCTATTGAAAACATAATATCATAGTTGATGAACATGCATAATTGAAATCACGAGGAACAATGGGAGAATCTTCATGTAACCAACATAATCAAGATAGAGCTTACGTGATCCCAACTATTACACTCAAGTGGGCAGAGCCGTCCAAAGCCTTTCAGGGTTAATGGTGCTACCATGATATCGATATCAAGATCAAGGCCCCTTGGGGGCAGTGTACGCTCACAAAGGAGGTCCCAGTGAATTTGAGTAAACCTACGTTAGCATGTAGCTCTGAGGCCCGAGGTTTACCTAAACCCCTAGCCTACTCGGTACTAGACACTACTCCCAAACACGTGGATATGCTGTCCATCATTTTTCAGTGAAGCTGAACCATCATTTTTCAGTGGAGCTAATCATGAAATTACAGACACAGTCTGAAATTTGAATGTGTGAAGCCTTGGCTCAAAACATACCACAAGCTAAAAGTGGGAGTCTAGACTCCAAAACCATGTGGTAAACTAACATCTTAAACTTGAACTAAATCATCAAAACATATGTAGATCATGTGGCTTTCCCAAACTTTAAAATGCTTGAGATATAACTGATAGTCAAAAATCATGGATTCATACATGGATAATTCATAAACATTATTTCAAGCTAAACATCTCATCATGCTTGAAAATATGGATCACCATCTTACTTTTTTATGAAACTTGCGTAATTGGGCATAATAATATATAGAAATCATTAATTGTCATTAACAATATGTATAAAATATGCCCATGAATCTAAAAGTATCATTTAAAATATGAAGGGAATTGACTCATAAATAAATTATAAAGAATTTCATGAAATTTGGTTAAAACCCCATAAGATCATAAACTTGACTTTAAGACTTGAATTCATGAACTTGAGGAGAAATTGAGGCATGAGAGTGAATAGAATCTCCTATTTATAGCCCTACATACCTGAGTAATCTGATTCTACACTCTTCCTTGAAAGCCCAAGAGAATTGGGGAAGAACTTGAAAAATTCTAGGCTTGATCTCCTTAGGAATTCTCTAATCTTGCATGCATACGGAGAGAATAGGTTAGAATAGGCAAAACCCTATTAGAATCCTACTACCTGACCTTTAAATGACGTAGTTTAGGTCTTAGGAGATTAGGAATTACAAAAATACCCTTAATGAAATTGCAGAAAAACAAAACTACCAGCTGCTATGACCCATTCAAAGAGTCGTACAATTGACCTAAAACTCATGGTATCCTTCCATACTAACCAAGTCCCAAAACATCACTCCTCTTAAAATTCCACAAATCCTACTATGATCTGTAATTGCTTCCTATGAGTCATATCCCCACTCATACAATCAACACCTGGAGAGTCCCCAATTCTTGTTACGATCCATACCATGAGTCGTACCCATACACGACTTGTACTGGGGACTCGTGGTTTCAGAGGCCAACAATTGAACCTTACTATGGGTCATCCTACGAGTCGTGAAATCCTCATACGACTCGTACCATCGATCGTACTAAGACAAAATTGCAGGTTTTTCCTACTGAACACTTTCAAAATTCCGAACTTAGTCCTAGGAACTATTGGGGTATTATAGTATCTCCCTCTCAGGAACATTCTTCCTCGAATGTGGATAAACATACTGAATAATTGGGGAAAAGATCTTTCATCCCAAATACTGGACACCTAAAACTAAACACCGACGGTGTGACTGACTCTAGACTGAAACACATGATTAAACTAAATTCATGAATCACACGTACATGCACTGACATACAGGAAACTGAGAGACATGAACTAGACATTAAACTAAATAGCGTAATAAGGAGGAACTAGTACCTTAAGCTATAACTTAGCCGGAAGGGAAAAGATGTGGGTATTTTGCCATCATATATACTTCATCTTCCTACGTAGCTTCCTCAATCAGCTGATTTCTCCATAGAACCTTCATTGAAGCTACATCTTTGTTCCTCAACTTCTGCACTTGACGATGAAGAATTTCAACCGAAACCTCTTCATAGCTACTATGTTGTCCATTGGAACAACAAAAGTCGGGTCATTGATGCACTTCTTCAGGAGCGATACATTGAAAATTGGATGTACAAGAGTCAACTCTAAGGGAAACTCCAACTAATACGCCACCTTGCCAACACATCTAACAATTCTGTACAGGCCAACATATCGGGGACTAAGCTTTCCTTTCTTTCTGAATCTCATCACCCCCTTCATGGGAGATACTTTCAGGAACACGCAATCCATAACTTCAAATTTAAATTCTCTCCTCCTCACACCGCAAAGAACTTTTGATGACTCTGAGATGTTTTTAGCCACTCCCTTATAAGCTGAACCTTCTCCACAGCTTCATGTGCTGAATCTGGCCTTATCAATATAGCCTCACCTACTTCAAACCAACCAATAGGCAATCTACACCTTCGCCCATAAAAAGCCTCAAATGGAGCTATCTGAATGCTGGAGTGGTAGCTGTTGTTATATGTGAACTCGACAAGAGGTAAGTGATCATCCCAACTACTTTTGACGTCAATCACATATGCTCTCAACATATCCTCAAGAGTCTGAATGGTTCGCTCGGCCTGACCATCCATCTGGGGGCAGAAAGCTATGCTAAGCTTGACCTCATTACCAAGTCACTTTTCAAATGACCTCCAGAACCAGGAGGTAAACTGAGTACCTCTATCTAATATGATGGATAAGCGCACTCCATGCAACTGAACTAACTCCTGAATGTATAGTTTAGCATAGTCCTCAGCTGAATGGGTAGTTTTGACCAGTAGAAAATGAGCTGCTTTAGTTCACCTATCTACAACCACCCAAACAGAGTCATACTAACGATGTGTACGAGGCAACCCCATGATGAAGTCCATATTAATATCATCCCACTTCCTGGTGGGGATACTGTTTTCTTGAAGCACACCTCCTGATCTTTGATGCTCTACTTTAACTTGTTGGCTGTTTGGACACTTAGCCACAAACTCCGTTATGTCCTTCTTCACACCATTTCATGAATATACTTCTTGTAGGTCACAGTACATCTTGGTGGCACTTGGATGTACAGAATATCTGGAAACATGAGCCTCATGCAATATCCGCTTCCTCAAGTCATCGACCTCTAGACCACACAAATGACCCTAATATCGAAGTACACCATCTCCACATTAGGAGGAGAGCTCTACCTTTTTATTTTGAATCTCTTCCATCATCTTTACCAAAATAGGATCCTCATCTTTCCTAGCCTTGACCTTAGTCACCAAAGAAGATTTTGAACAATTCTGCACAATTACATCACTATCCGTCGAATCAACAAGGTGAACTCTTAGTCGTGCAAGAAAATGCACATCTTTCACCAAGTCTTTCCTTTCCTCTTGTACATGAGACACACTCTCCATGGATATCCTGCTAAGAGCATCCACCACCACGTCGGCCTTGTCCGAATGATAAATAACACTCATGGCATAATCCTTGAGAAGGTCTAACCACCTTCTTCGTCGCAAATTCAGGTCCTTCTAGGTAAATATATACTGAACACTCTTGTAGTCCATTAACACATACACATGCACTCTATAGAAATAGTTCGTCCAAATCTTCAAGGCAAACACCACTGCGGACAATTCTAGGTGATGCATTGTATAATTTTTCTCGTGAGTCTTGAGCTGTCTAGAGGCATACACAACGACCTTTCCATGCTGCATAGATACAAAACCAAGACCAACCCTAGAGGCATCAGAATACACCATAAATCCATCATTACCTTCTGGTAGGGTCAATACTGGGGATGACATGAGTCGAGTCTTTAACTCTTGAAAACAATTCTCACAGGCACCCGACCACTGAAATTTGACTTTCTTCTGGGTCAACTTAGTCAATGGTGCCACAATGGATGAAAATCCCTAAAAAACCTTCTGTAGTGTCTAGCTAAACCCGCGAAACTCTTAATATTCGAAGGATTAATTGGTCAAGGCCAATTCTTTACAGCTTCTATATTTTGGATGTCCACTCACACACCCTCGCTTGACACCACATGGCCCAAAAGTGCTACTAAGTTCTGCCAAAACTCACACTTGATGATTTTAGCAAATAGTTCGTGATCCTTAAGAGTCTGTAGTACAATCCTCAAATGAGGGGCATGCTCCTCCTCGCTCCGAGAGTATATTAGAATGTCATCTATGAACACAATCATGAACATATCCCAATAAGGCTTGAAAAACCTGTTCATCAAGTCCATCAAAGCTACAGGAGCAATCTTTTGACCAAAAGACATAACTACAAACTCATAGTGATCATACTGAGTCCTTAAGGCTATCTTTGGGATATCACTCTCTCTAACTCTGAGTTGGTGGTAATAGGACCTGAGATCTATATTTGAGAAGCACTTAGCACCTTGAAGTTGGTCAAACAAATCAACAATTATATGGAGAGGATGTTTTTTCTTGATTGTTACCTTGTTCAATTACCGATAGTCAATGAATATACAAAGAGAACCATCCTACTTCCAAACAAAGGGAACTGGTGCACCCTATGAGTATTTGTTAGGTCTGCTAAAACCCTTACCTAAGAGATATTTCAACTTCTCTTTCAACTCCTTTAGCTCTGTTTGATCCATTCTATAATAGGGAATAAAAAAATATAGGCTGCGTATCAAGAAGAAGGTCAATACCACAGTCGATCTCCCACTCGGGAGGGACTTCGGGTAAATCATTTGGGAATACCTCGGGAAACTCACACACTATAGGAACTAACTGGAGAGTTTGGGTCAAACATAGAATCCTTAACCCAAGAAAGATAGTAGACACAACCCTTAGAAAACATCTTTCTATACTAAAGGTAGGAAATAAAGCAACCTACAAGCACATGTGAACTACCCTTCCAGTCAAGGACTACACAAGTTCTACAATTAACAGAGACATAACATGTATGTAAATAATCTTAGAGTGTGTACATGAATTACGGTTAAATTGGATTGGGTGTTGCTAGATTAATCATAGAGTTACTCATTTGATATAAATCTGTTGTTTTCTCCTAATTTATAATTAAATTACTCATACTTGCAACTATGGGTGATGTTCACTTACTCAATTTTTTTCTTGAAAAAGGGAAATTGAGTATGGGTGAGAAAGATACGGTGGGTAATTGAATGTTGATTATGTGGGGTTAGGCTAGAGATAGCTAAAACCCATAATCATTCAACCATGAGAGATTTGAGGCTAGAAATAGCTCAAATCTAATCCATGTCATAAGGGATATATTATTTGGGACCTTGAGGTTTTAGAAAACCTAAGGAAAAAGGCATCCTGGTGGTTGAAAAACATCGGGTGCCACCTCATCCATGGCTATTTATATTTATGAGTTATAATTTTATTGCCTAGTCAATTCCACACCAATTGACACCCCATTCAAAAGCATACCCATAGCTCTTGCTCACTTTTGTTAATTCAAGTTCGTTATCTTATTTATTGATCAATAGTTGTTTTTACATTTTAATTGCTATCTTTTGACTGCCAAAATTTTTATATCATGACTTGATAGAAAACTTTGTTGCCATCTAAGTATTATTCCCTACGGGATTCGACTTCGACACTCACTAGGTATATTTGTTTTGTCAACAACTGTTTACACGCTTCCTTTACAAGAAGTGAAATTGGACATTATCAACTGCCAGGGAAAAATATTTCTAATATCTATGATGAAATTGAAGAACTTAATTTTATGTCAGCAAGTAGACAAGACTATCAAGACTTAGGTAGAGGATTCACAATAGCCAAGGTGCTTGGAAAGCTCAAAGTAGATGATGTGGCGGCAATTAGAGCAAATATAAGTCAGTTGGTGAATGTGTTTGCAAGCTTGTAACCATAACAGAAGGATGTCAGGTTCAGTAGGCCTATCAGGTGCAGACTCCACCACCATCATGTAAGGTGTGTGAAGAAGGCCATGCTTACTTAGGTTGTCCACTTAACCCCGAATCTATATTTTTTGTGGGACACAAGGTCATGGTGGAGGTTTTGTAGGCAACAACTATAATCAAGGGTATAGGAATGCAACCAATCACTCATGGAGAGGGAACAAATATTTCCAAATGCCATAGAACACCTATCTGAGACATCAGGGTCATCAGTTGAGCAGTTCACTCGAAGAAACTATGAAGCAATGGATGGTGCAGCAGACCTAAATGGTGAATGAGATGCAGAAGTCCATCCATGAGCTGGAGAGATAGATGGGGAAACTAGCCCTGCAGTAGACCAATAGACCACAAGGGGCATTTCTGAGTAATACCGAGAAGAACACCAAGGAAAATATGAGCACCATCTCTTTGCACAATAGTAAAGAGCTGGGTAAGGTGATCCCCAGAGAAAATAAAACAAATGAGGAGAAGGTTATGATATCCAAACCATATGTTGGTGAGTCAAGCAATTCAAAATCGAATTTGGTAGAAACTAGGCCTCCCCTCTATTTCCTAAAAGATTTAAGAAGAGAAAGGAGGACTCAGCTTGCTAGAAATTTCTTGATGTGTTGAAGCAGGTATATGTTAACTTACCATTGGTGGAGCTTTTCTAGGAAGTTCTAAACTATGTCAAGTATCTGAAGAACATTGTGGCCAATAAGAGGAGACTAATGGAGTTTTAAATTGTGGCTCCCACTGAAGAGCGCGATTCTCGGGTTTAAAATAAAATTCCTAAAAAGCTAAAGGACCCCAACCCTCTCAGTGGTGATTGTAAATAAGGAACTAGGTGCTGCATTTTTTGAATTAGGTGCAAGCATTAATCTAATGCCTGCATCCTTGTTTAGAAGCTTGGGTAGAGGTGAACCACATCCGAGCATGGTAACACTGTAGCTTGCCCACAAGTTGTTGCTTATCCTGATGGAATCATAGAGGACGTCTTGATTAAGGTTTGACCTTTCATTTTATATTTGGAATTCATAATCCTAGATTATGAAGTAGATGAAGCAGTTTACCTCGTTTTGGGGAGAGGATTCTTGCTACCGCAAACACGATAAAAAAGGTTAGGTAGGTTAAGATATCGATGACTGAGGATAGTCAGGAAGCAGTCTTCGTAACGAAGCCAGTAGTAGAGCCTGGAGGATGTGAGCCGGTAGTTGAGCAACATGTGCTGCATGAGAATTTAGCAAGTGCAATAGAGGATCCTATTCATCTAACTCGGTTCAAGGAGTGAGAGTGGCTTTCTTCGTGCCGTGATTTTAGGCCTTAATTCCATAGAAAGTGCTATGGGTAATGCATTGTTAGGCTTAATTCCATAGAAATAAAAATCGATGACATTATAAATAATTTAAATCATAAAAGCTTGTCAAAAACCCATACAATATGATAAGATTCTAAAATCACAATGCCCATTAACAATCATTGAATTTTTATATAAATCTACTTCAAAACCCAATTAATTTTTGATAGGATTTTCATGAAATCATAGAGAATGGGCATGGGTGTGGAAGAAAGCACCCATTGATAGCCTTACATACCTAAAAACAATTGATTCTTAATCTCCTGTGAATGCCCAAGAAGGAATTGGAAAAATTTGAAGAGGAAACCCTTGAATCATCCTTGAACACCTCTCTATACACTTGCATGCATGAATGAGGACTTAGAATAAATTATACCTCTAAAACCCCACCTTTCTCAAGCTAGCATGACGTAATTTAGGGTCTCATAGCATGAAAAATTTGAAAATGTGCTTAATGAATTTTCCCTGAAAACTGTCCAGATCGGTCCAACAGGTCGTACCAATGAGTCATTGGAAGAAACGATGACCCGTTGTATGGCCCGTTGGCACTACTGAGGTTAGCCTCCGGAATCAAACCACGGATGGACAGGACAACTCATCCTTTGAACCAACGGGTCATCAAGTTGACCGTTGTTTGCCCCTTCACAAAACTGGACCTCCTGACCACGAGCCTCACAATGACTCATGGTTTCTTCCGACGAGTCGTGGCTTGATCCGTCACATGCACTAGAAATTTTTGCAACCAAACGACGATCGAGTCCTACAATTTACTGAAGCATAACATGAAAACAACTAATCCATGCCAAGAATGATGTCAAAGTCACTCATAGCTAACTCTACTAGGTCTGCAGAGTTGACCTTATGCAATACCGTAATGGGGTAACCTCTATACACTCGCCTAGCTACAACTGAATCACCGACTAGAGTAGAGACTGAAAATGGTTCCAACAGAATTTCAACGTTAACTCGAAAGCTACTAGCAAAATTAGGGGTCACAAAAGACAAAGTAGCTCCCGGATCTAGCAAGGAATAAGCATCAATATGGAAGACTCACAACATACCAGTGGCCACATTTGGTGAAGCCTGCTGCTCCTGGCAGGGTACTAAAGCATAAAATCTGTTTTGGCACTTACCGCCTTTTAAACTAGTCGAGGCACCATGCTGAGGGGGACGTGCTGCTGGAGCGGCAGAACTGGCTGTTGTCGCATGGCTTCCACCGACCCCTAATTTGGCTGAGGTGCAGTCCTTAAGCCTATATCTAAATTTTCCACACTCGAAGCAAGCATCCAAGCAAACTAAGCACCTCCCAGGGTGATTCTTGCCGCACCTCGCACAAATTTGGAAAGAGCGCTTCACCTGCATGCTACCCTGGCCTCTCGACTCTGAAGCTCTGCTCCTTCTATCTCCTCTGAATCTATATGGCGTGTTGGCCGATGATAGAGATGGAGCGATAAACTTGTGCTGGAACTGCTAACATTGTCCACCTCTTAACTTGACCCGAGAAGTCCCATAACTGTCGGTCCTGGCCCTCTTGGCCTCCCTATGCTTTCGATATACCGACTCCATTTGCTGATCATGCAACATAATACGGGGAAAGTCCATGTCCCGATGTATTCTGCCACCAACTCTAGAGCATACTTGGATAATCGGGTGAACTCAAATGCATACTCCTGAATAGACAAGTCACCCTGTTTCAAATTAACAAACTCAGCCGCCTTGAGCTCCCTCATCTCCCGATGGAAGAACCGATCCAAAAATGTCGTGTGGAACTCTTCCCAACTTATCGGGCCTTCACCCACTGCCCTCACATCTCTCCACTGCTTGAACCATATGTGAGCCACCCCCTTTAGTTGATAGGAGGTCAATTCAACACACTCCCTATTGTTCACCCCCATAACTTGGGTGATCTTCAAAATATCCTTAATGAAATTGTGTGGATCCTCGCCCACCTTCGAACTCGTGAACTCAAGAGAGCTCATCCTCAAGAAACCTCTCACCCTAGCTGCCGCCAGATTCCCATTCTAAGGGAAATGCGCCACTTTTTGATTATGAACCTGGGCAGCCATAGCCTATTCCAGCATTTGAATTTTTTCCCTAAACTCAACATGGGCAGCTGGATCTGTTGCGTGTTCCTCGTGAATGGGTGGGGTGGGCTGATGCACATCACCATTAGCACCCTCATGATCACTGCAGCTACCATTTCTTCTGGCATTCACTCGGAATGGAGGCATGATTCTGCAAACGTGTGTAGCACCAATTAGAAGGGTAAGGACTTTCATCGCACGACATGGATCACAAAGAAGGAAATATTTCCTATATGTTTTGTAGCCTCTTCATCCTAAGTGTGGCGCGCTACACACCCATGAATAAGACTCTACTTAACACGACTCTCAGACACACTCTAGGACACTACAAAACTATGGCTCTGATACCAAGCTTTTTCATGACCCGAACGTACACCCGGATAGTAAACACAGGACAAGGAGCCCCGAGAGACCCCAAGTCAACCTATGACATGACCATACATCTAATTCATTCACATAAGCAGAAGACTTAACATAAGGAAATGAAATCATGACATCACAACGGAGAAAAGATAATACATAATACATATATGACGATTGAATACAACTTATAGTCTGAAAAGCCTCTTGTCATGAAAGACCGGTTGATGGAAAAACACCCCCTACTAACCCTACAATACTGAAACTTAAAGAGAATAATAGAGTATAAACATATGGCCCTCAGAATATGAGGACTCACCAAATGAGCGGATAGCAAACT